>OX645062.1:16715807-17354409 GCA_951905685.1 Eumerus sabulonum | reverse complement strand
GCTAAGAACACAGACCAGATGAGATGTCCTAAAACTTTTAGCTATCGAATTTATAGTCATGTAAAGTGAAGACGTGGTCGAGCACATGACAACGATATCATACATATATGTATATATGTTTTTTTGTTTTTCTTTCTGTTTCCCTTCATGAGTGCCTGCCCTGGGTGAATGAAGACGTTACTGGTTAACGACCTCTTGGTCTGTTATAACAGAAAACGACATCCAAGTATGCATGTCCCTAAGCATATGTGTTACTTTGTTCTGCTCGAAGTCGAAATTCTTCTATAAGCACATTCCTGTAGAATATTTCTTGGTCCAGACAGACATTAACGGAATGATGTATTCAAACGCATTTATTTACATACATATGTATTATACATATGTTTGATATGTTACGAATAGCTTTGGTATACATGACAGATCTGTTGAGGACCCGTGCCAGCGTTTACACAACTATTCGCATTGTCCACATACACAGAATGATAGATACATATACATATGTATGTACACATATTTCAATCTAGAAAAAGAATAAATAAGTATTGCGGGAACAAGATGAAAGCCTTATGGTAGGGTGTATGAAGTTGCGCAACTTTTTGGCATTGATTCAGATTAGCTCACGTTAACCTCCATGCTATTGTTAATGTTAATGTGTGCATTATTGCTAGCATGGGGTACGTATGTCAAGACTGATCTCGTTCTCATCACGAGAATTACAAAAAATACTGGCATGACTCAGTTGGTGCTAAAAGGTATTCCCATCCCGATATTCAAGGAAGCTAAGTACCTGGGAGTTATCCTAGACAGCAAGCTTCTTTGGTCAAAACATGTTGAATCAAAAGCCACTAAAGCGCTGTCAACGTTCTAGCAATATAAAGTTGCCTTTGGCAAAGCATGTGGTTTATCGTCGGCAAAGATCCTCTGGATCTACATGGCAATGATAAGATCTCATATGCATCAGATGTCTGTTGGAACAGACTAACACGTTTTAGTGTCTTTCACCAAACTCCAAACAATGGTTTGTCTCAGCTATACGGGGGCTTTCCCCAGTACCTACGCCGGGCGCTGCTCTAGATGCTATGATGAACCTTCCACCCCTTGAAGTATTTATCAGAGGGTGTGCACTGAAAGCCATGTCTCGCCTGAAGAGAAACGGTTTTTGCTACGCTTGCGAGGGAAATATCCCATGGATATATCCTCTAACGTAATGACCCTTGTCATCCTATTGTACTATAACTTCACAGTCGATTTTTCATGGCGTCAGGATTGGCTTTGGCCACAAACTGGCTCCGGCGCTGAGGTTTTATTTGAATATGAAAACATCCGACTGCACTTTTCATTAGGAAAATATGCCTCTTTCTTTCAGTCAGAGATATACGCAATCCTGATAGCCCTGCACTATATTGTGAAGCATAGGTGGAAGGGTAAAAACATATGCGTTTGCTGTGACAGCCGAGCTACACTCAAAGCTGTGCCCAACCCTTTAAGCAGCTCCAAGTTAGTGTATGAACTTAAGGCCTTCCCGAACAAAGTCGGCAGACTAAACTCATTAAAATTTGTTTGGGTCCCAGGTCATTCTGGGATCCCAGATCAGAGATCTCTGATGAACTCGCCAGAATAGGCTCAAAATAGAGTTTCGCAGTACATGAACCCGCTTGGGCTCTTCCTGCTTCTACGGTCAATACCCACATCAACGATTGGGTCTTTAATGCACACAATCGTAGATGGAGCGAATATCCAGAATGCAGGAAGACTAACTGCGTAGCCCTGATGTCTGCCAGAAAGCCGCAGCGTTCTTCTTATCCTTAAGGAGAATTGACTGCAGACAACTTGCGGGCGTCACTACGGGCCATTACATTTTGCGAAGCATTTCTGCATGATTGGCGTCAGTAAGACGCCTACCTGTGTTGCATATTGCGAAGAGGACGACACAGCTGAACACTTTCTTTGTGATTGTGCCCCGCCTTTGCCCTTGGGGCCGACGTGGTGTGTACCGAATCTCTTAGCTTTACATTACTGGAGCTCGTTCTAATTTTTCTCCGGAAAACATGCAAAATACAGTAAAGGTAGGTGTCTGTCTGGCAGTATATTTTGCGCGCGCACAAGTGGTAATGGCAACCCGTATGTGTCATAGAGTTTAAAAAAGGTAGGAGAAGAGGTTGCAATGGCAAAGTTTGGTAAAGCATTCTACATTGTGCGGCTAAAGAAAGGCTATCTAACTTGGCACCCGAAATCGGATTGGGAATGCGACGGGTGGAATGCGACTGGCTAATCCGCTAGAGCACTTATTGTGCGGAAGGAGGATGGATCACCGTTCTAAAGGACTAACTGGACTAATGCTGCTTTCCATCTATTCAGGAGGAACCCTGAAAATTAAGGTAGATAGAAAGCTTACGCAGTGATTTTATCAGCGTAGAAGAACACCACTATAAAAGCATAGGAGGAATACCTGAACTAGCCAATTCGTGAATGTTTAGAATTTGAAGTACTTTTTTCACTTTACGAATGCAGGCTTGTCGCATGGAGTATTCGACGTTCTCGTAGAACTGGTTGCGAAATGTACAGGTAGCAGATTCGTCTGGTCTAAAGAGCTAAATTGTCATTGAGTGTTCGAAGATGGATATTGCAGTAACAAATGCTTCTAGTCGATTGACTATGTATTTGCCACTGTGCTTCTTTATCCAGTTTGGCCTTTTTTTTTAGCAGAACCCTACCCTACGAACGATGCGTGTACCATTAGAGGCCATTCAGGCTGGTATTGCAGTTTTACTTTCGAGTAATTCTGTGACAGCTGGGGGACATGGGCTCGGACATACAGGGTAAAGTAGTTGATTGCTCTCAACCCGGCGAGATGTCAGCAAGGATCCCTGTTTCAATGCCAGGGTCAAGTTGCCATACAGCCTCCTCGCGGCGCCCTCTGAATAGCCACTATAACAACCGTTGAGAGGTGAAAGAAGTGAAAAAATGTATGCAGCTATCGCCCAAGGCAAGAGGGCGCTATATCACCTTGGCGGTTACGTGAAAAAAAAACAAGTTAAGAATGAGCAAAATGCCTCGGATTAAATGACGGATTCTCGAAGGCGACATGGCGCGAAAAAGAAACATGATTTGCGAGTGTGCTCATAAACTGGAAAGAATCATCTGTTGGACAAAGCCTACGGAGCCTGTCCGGAGGACGATACTAAAATCGTACTCGGGGACTTCAATGCCAAAATCGTAATGCGGTGATATGTAGCACAAGATTTCCCAGCAAGCACATCCACAAGCAACCTGGCGATCTCCGGATAGTCCGCCAGCCAAATCAATGAGCATATGATTGACGCAATACACTCGCCAAATATCCTGGATGTGTGGACATTCATGGGGGCGAAGGTCGACTCCGACCATTTCCTCGTAGTAGCAAGTTTCAGAGCTCGACTGTCCAATATCAGAAAGCTGCACCAACCCACCATGAGGAGGTTCGATATTGGACACCTGAGCCAACTGTAGGTTACCAGAGTCTACAGAGAGCAACTGGGCGAATGTCTCTCCGGTATGCCTACGTCGAGCACAAATGTTTACAACAACTGGCTGCACTGCCGTTCAGCCACTCAGGAAGTAGCCGAGACCAAGAAACCCGTGGTGATGGCGAGCGGGAGCTGAAAAAGGAAGCAACCGACGAGGCGTACCAAAAGTCGCTGCAGCGAAAAATCAGGCCAGTACGAGAGGGGTACCGAGTCAGAAGAAGGAAGGAGAAAAAACTGCTGCGAAAAAAGAAAAGAATCTTTGCGGCCTATCGAGGAGTCTAGGAACAAGCATAAAATACCTTTTATTAGAAAGCTGAAAGCCTTGCAAGATGCCTCAAGAGAGGCACCCAGGCTTTTCGAAATTGCGAAGATAATCTTGTCACCGACCCGCAGGGAATAGTGGATGTATTTAAGCAGCATTTCTAGCAGCTGCTTAACGAGCATGACCAACAAAGAGTGGTAGGGACTGAGGATATCCCAACTCCAGCCGCAGAAGTAGTCCTACCACTCAGCATCGAAGAAGTCGGTGCAGCTATTCGAAAGCTGAAAAAGCGAGCTTCAAATCGATACATACAATTTCTTTATCGGTTTGAAAGCCGCATTCAAAGAATTGTTTGATGTGATGGCCGAGTTCGGGGTCCCTGATTCGGTTGCGTAGCGCCACGCTCAAAAATACGCGATGCAGTATGCAGTTCGGTTCTAGAAGGAAATGCACCGTCGTCTAACTTCTTCAATTTACTACTGGGGCAGATAGTGCAGGAGTCTATCCTGCTGCTAGGATACGCGGGTGATATTGACGTCATCGCGCGGTCTCAGCGTGACGTTGTAGAAGCTTTCACGGCGATTGAGGAACAGACAAAACGAGTTGGCCTTAAAGTCAAGGAGGATAATACAGAGCACATGCCGTCAAGCAAAAACCGATCCGTCGCTCACCACATGGTACAAAATATAACGGTTGACAGTTATACGATTCATTTCAAGGTGGTTCAGGAGCTTGCCTTCCTCGAGCAAACATGAACTCCACAAACGACACCATAGAGGAGATCCGGAATAGAATCGCCCTTGGCAACCGCTGCTACTTCGGTTTGTCCAAACAACTTGAGTCAAGACTCCTCACTCGGAGAACCAAAGTCATGCTTTACAAAACGCTTATACTGCCAATATTGTTGTACGGAACCGAAAGCTGGATGATATGCAGGACGGCGGAGCTTATTTGGATTCTTTCTCCTGGTTCGAGAAGAAGAGTAAGATCGAATGGTGTAAAGACCAAGTAATGTTGTTTTTTTTTTTTTTTTTTTTTGAGACTCGCGCAGGTTCAAGAGTTTTTATATTCTTTTATGATGTGTTTACACGCACAACCTGAACGGAGTGCGGTGGTTTGGGTCGTTGGTTTGTTCGTTCACTACTCTCAGGGATGGTTGTCCTAGATAGGACGAGAGCCGGCCAAACTCCCTGTTGGTTATAGTCCGCAGTAATTCGTTCGAGCAGTTGATGAATTTCAGTTGACCATATGCTGTGAGTGTTACGCCTGCAGCAGTACGTCTGTTCACTTTCCATTCACAACTGCGTTGCATCCCTTTGTCCGTATAGGAATTACTTATTCTTGGCTATGAAGCGAATTTGAACGGATGCAAGACACCTGGTCTTGATAACTGGAGGCAGCGCGCCAGGATCATCAAGGATGGAAGGCAGCTAGAGCTCAGGCTCAGATCCTGCTTGGATTGCTGACCTGATAAATAAGTAAGTAAGTAATTCTGTGACAATTAATTTAGTGCCACAAGGGCTTACTTAAAGAGTCGAACTAAGGAAGAGTATCTCACGTTATGTTTACAGATCTATTCACTTTTAAGAGATCCCCATATAATCTGATCATGAAGTAAGAGTAGCGAAATAACGTCTCGCAATGGTTTTTTCAAGGCTCTCTCGAGTTTCCTATATCTGTTTATATCTTTTGGAATACGTCAATTACGAAAGAAGCAATGAATCTTTATCCATGCTGATGGAAAACGGGGGTGACATAAAATGTATGTTTATATTCTTCACTAGCTGGATTAAGAGAAAATAAGGAACAGTTGATTGAAAGCTGAGCTGATAAAAATCTTGGACACAACTACTATGTGGTCCCGATGCCACAGTTGGTGGCAGTCGTTTGTGTTACTGCAGCTATAGCCTAAAATTATATCAGGAGCATGGCATATTCCGCACGACGTTGGCTTCCATGTAATAAGTCGTACAATCAAATATCTGTTACAAGATTAATCTCATTTAGGAAGACTATGTGTTTCTTCTCTAATAATTTCCACGTCAATATGCATTAAGAGAATATGAATTGATAATTTATTTCACAAGTTGGATACTATAAAATAAAACTCAATGCACTTTCGTCAGTTTTCAAATCTTTCGCAAAAGGTGTATTTTAACTGTATAAGGACGACCTGTCTACGTTCAATTAATTTTATAATTCGGCCTACAAATTGAGATTTAAAATGCCCGAGCAGCATCAAACAGCGACCAGAATAACGATTTACTTGAATACACATCTGCGAGGTTAGTTGATAAGTAATTTGATAAAAATTCGTATCACTCTGAATTATTCAAAAAATTGTGTGACGGTTTGCTTACTTTTTTGCTCAATTTATTTCAAATCGACAAGTCCTTCCATGAAAATCTGAATATATAATTTAATATGCATAACGACTACCTGAGAATTAATGAACCGTCCTTCGGAGAAGCGACAAGGAGTTTCTTTTTATATGAAAACACAGGGTGAGTTATTTCAAAGGTAGGCACACAAATTGCCACCATAAATCTAATCAGGGTGCCCTGATTTTGTTTTTTTTATTATTTTTATTATTTAAGATAAGACGACCATTCTTTTCCTAAATTTATCATTTCGATTTACCTTAACACGGAGAAATGGTTTTAATTTCTAGCAATTTACGAGTATACAGACATTCAACTAAACTTGGATTTTAACTGGTATATCGAAGGGATAAATTCAGAAATGAAGAAACGAGGATGCTATCACTGTCCATCAGAATGGACAATAAGATATCGCATGGACCTGTTCGATGAAAAATTTGTCTTTGATGCCTACAATAGCTTGTGAAATGAATTCAATGAGCTGCTGAGTAATGGAACAACAATTAATCTTCTGATATGTTCAGTGCGCAGCCCTGTAATTGTTTGAACGGTACTCGCCTTGAATTTTCTCCTTACTACATTTAAACTCTATTAGACCCTGTGCAATATTGTTCGTACTGTCGTGAAGAGAGACATATAATATAAACATGTTTGTAATGTCGTATTAAATAAGAATTCTTGCTCCAGATTAGTATAATTGAAAGCGAATTGAATAATAGTAAATTGCAACTTCTTTGTTTCTTGTCTTAATGTTCAAAAATATTTAGTACCAGAACAGGTACTACCTGTTAGTCGTTAGGGTGGTAAGCGACTAACAAAGGCCTCGTAGGGATAGCGTATCGAACATGCGCTGGCCCGCAAAATAGCGAGTAGAAACCACTGTAGCCGAACATCTAGCAGCTCTGTTAGTAAGTCCTATTTTCACATACTCGTGGTGCCATCTGGGAATTTCTACATTAAATCACGAGCGGAAAAGGGCCAATGGCGGAACAGGATAAGAGTCGGTTAGGCTATAGCCCGGCAAGCCTGGAAAAAAACCAATATGCCAAAAAAACCGGGAAATCCTCGGATTAAAAAAAATTGGGCGGATTAACCGATGACGACCCAGGAAACAAAAAGGAAAAGAAAAAATCATATTCGGCTTTGTACGTGGAACGTTAGGACCCTCAACAGACCACGTAAAGCTGAACAACTTGCGGAGGCCCTAGACTCCTACAAGGCAGATATTACCGCAATCCAGGTAGTGCAATGGGATGGACCAGGCATAGTACGGCGCCTGCTACAAGGGGAAAAGGCAACGCTTATTCGGATGCGTATTAGTTATTAGAGGTAGCCTACATCCACTCGGACCACTACCTTGTGGCGGCCAGGTTACGTCTACCAATATGCCTGATCGTACAACACCAATGGACCCACTGTCAACAAGCCTTAGAAAGTGTTGCTTCTAAGGTACTGGGTCTCTAGTTTGACGACGAGTGTACGAGGGCACACGCAACCAAGCAGCGAGCCTATCAAGAGGCGCTGCACAAAATAACGAGAGCTGCTCGTGAGCATTATAAGCAGAAGAGGAGGAAGGAGCATACGCTTCTCAAAAAAGAAAAAAAAAAAAAAAAAAAAAACAGAGCATGAGAAGCTCGCGGTCCAAGAGATGGAGAGATGCTATCCAGGAACGATGTAAACGAATAAAACAAACATGCCAGGGATATAGGGCCAGGACGGAAGCTTGCAGGGACTAAAATGGAAAGTAGTGGATTCACAGTTGGTACTAAGAGTCTGGAAAGACTACTTCTCCAGACTGTATAACGGCGATTACGAAACAGATCCCGCTGTCAGGCAATATGACCCATTCACAATGTACGATGATAGCAAATAATTCCGTCCCCTGACCAGATGAAGTCATAAATGCTTTTTCTACGCTTAAGCCCAACACAGCTACTGGAGAAGTCGAATCAGATTGTGCAGGATGACATTGGAGAACTCTCGCTATTCCATCAGGGTCGGAAATGACTTGGGCGACACCTTTTATATCAAAAAAGATTTTAGATAGGGGGACACGCTATCGTGTGACTTTTTCAACATCGTTCTTAAAAAGATCGTGCAAAACTCACTGGGCAACACGAGGGGTACCATATTTTTCAAGTCCGTACAATTGCTCGCATATGCCGATGCTATTAACATAATTCGACGAAGTCAACGAGATGTCAATGAGGTCTTTACGAGCATTGAGGCGGAAGCGGCTAATATGGGTCTGGCAGTAAATGAGGGCAAGACGAAATGCTGTCGTCGAAAAAGGACACGAACCATCGGCGTCTTGGCCAGGGCGGGTATAATTTGGAGGTAGTCGGGACCTTCATCTTCATATGCTCCACAATGACATCAATGCCGAAACCAAATGCAGAATAACTCTTGCCAACCGCTATTTCTTTGGGCTCGGGAGGCAATTGAGAAGCAGAGATCTCTCTCGAAAAACCAAGTTGACCACATATGTACATATAAGACCCTTATCATCCCGGTCCTGCTTTATGGCGCAGGAGGGGCGACGCGGTCGAGGACGGCCAAATTTAAGGTGGCGCACTCAAGTGAAGGAGGACCTCAATCAACTAGGTGGCGCCACTGGAGACTGCTGGTGGAAGACCGTGCTAGTTGGAGAGGTTTTTTAAAGAAGGTCCAGAAGAAAAAGAATAATTGATTAAAGCACCATTTTTTACAGTGAGAAAATGAAGTTACGCAACATAAATTAAGCTTAAGCTTAATGCCATCACGGTCTGCTAAATTACTCCATTTGGGTGGATTTTTTTTTTTTGTATCTAAATAAATATGTATTGCGAATAAATTTCTATTTTCCGAACAAAAAGTCATAAAATCGGGACAAAGAGGAAACACAACTTTTATTGTCCTGTTCCAGCTAGACTTCATGAAATAAATTTGCTCTAAATGACCTTAATAAAAGCGTCAACTAATTTTTTTTACCATAGATACGTTTATAAGCGACATATTGTGACGCTATGTATGTATAGACACAAAACTGCTTCAGTAAATTAAAACCTGATTCATGACACGTCATAACAGCAATAAACGCCTGTTACGATTCGACACTATGACATCGTATACTTGTATGCTCCTTAAACGTCAGCAACAGAATAAACTTGACATGGTAAGCCAACGTTGCTCATATGAATGACATATTGAAGACGGTAGACATTTAGATTTTTGCATATATCTACTCTTAATCACTCCTGTCTATCAGCTCAATAATAAAATCACTATTTTCCTTCAGCACGTAATAATGTTGACATAAGAAATGTACATATACATATATTCATTACCTATTAAATAGAAAATAGAATAACAGCTAGGCCGGTTTTGTGTATTACACAAAGGAATCGTCAGTATCCCGCTGAGAAATACCGTGATATACACTTAATACATTCTGTGGATATGCTGTTGCCAAGACCTTTTTCCATATCAAAGCCATTCTCCACAGCAACAATAGCAGTCAAACAACTTATCGATTCTGATACATACTGACAAACAACACGGCAATAGACGACTGCATATGACGGCGCACTTAGATGGAAACCATGTGAAAGTGACTTTAGCTCGCTAGCTTGAAAGGCATTTTATCATATGTATATGAAGGTATGGCAATCATGTTCCGGGAATATGAAAACAGTATGAAACAGAAGAAAAATGTTCTTCCTGGCGCTAGAGACCGGTCGGTGTGATCTTGGGCCTTAACCAACAAGTGACCCCAGCCAGCACTTTCCCTTGCCAGCCGTCTCAAGTTGGTTAAGGTCCTTCTCCACTTTGTGCACTGTTTGAGTCGAGGGGGTCTTCTGTTGCACTCTCCCAATGGCTCGCATCTGTAGAATCTTCGGGCTGAAGCTATGTTGCCCATACGCTCTACATGGCTAGCCATCTTAAGCATTGTCTCCGCAGACGTTTAACCAGTCACATGCCGCCGTATTGCCCATACCGTTCGTAGTTGAACCTTCTCCTCTAGATGCAATCAACGCAAACAGGACCAAAGATCGCACGTAGAACTTTGCTCTCGAAAAGAACAGGAACATCCGCTTACAACAGCGTCCATGCCTCTGCACCATAAAGCAGTACTGGGACAATCAGGGTATCATATAAAGCCAGTTCTTGATGACTGTGTTACTCAATTGCCTTT
Organism: Eumerus sabulonum; assembly: GCA_951905685.1. Classification (NCBI taxonomy): domain Eukaryota; kingdom Metazoa; phylum Arthropoda; class Insecta; order Diptera; family Syrphidae; genus Eumerus; species Eumerus sabulonum. Next base: position 17,344,086 of record OX645062.1, on the reverse strand, counting down.
TGAAAAAAAAAAAAAAAACAAAAAAACAGCGATTGGCAAGAGTTATTCTCCGTTTAATTTCGATACTAATGTTGCTCGTATTAGTTACTGTGGATCCGAGGTAGACAAAGTCCTTGACTATCTCAAAGTTCTTGTGCATCCTTTCATGACAACAGCATATACATACTTCGATTTTTCCTCATTTAGTGCCAGGCCCATCTTAGTCGTCTCCACTTCAATACCAGCAAATGCCGCATTGGCGGCCCGCTGTATACGACCAATCACGCAAATATCATCCGCATAAGCTAGCAGTTGAACGTGAGTTTCGCATGATCTACTCAAGTATGATGTTAAGAAAGTTACATTATAGCACGTCGCCTTGCCTAAAACTTTTTTAACATTGAGTGTCTCGGTTAGTTCGTTACCGACCTTGATTGTGGTCGGGATTCGATCCCGTGTCATCGGGGTTAGAAGCCAACACACTATCCACTACCGTTTTTTTTTTTTTTGTTAAAAATTAAAGTCTGTATCTCTATACCACGGTTCCCACGATTCGAAGCACCCTTGAATCCTTTAACTCGGTCAAAACCATGGTTACAGCCTTTTTAACCTTGTTTAGACTGCCATGATGAGTTTCTTTAACGTGCGACTTCATCTTGAGGATTGAAAAAAGTCGCAGGGGGCAATATTGCGGCTAGGTTATAATGCTTTTTTTCGCCAAAAACCCTTGCACAATTAACGAGGAATGGGCCGGCGCATGGTCGTGGTGCAAAATCCAGCCCTTTCAGGATGCCAACGTAGAACTGTCCAATTACCGTCTGGTCGGTTCGAAAGGTGACGGGAGCTCCTTCACGTGGATATACTGATTCACAGCCCTTTTTTGTACAACTTTGCCATTCAAGCATACATGTTTTTGCCATGTACTCGTCTCCTGCACCACATACACCACCTGCATTTTTTGGAGAATTTCCGCGATTTTTTCACTGATTTCACTAAACATTAAATCACAGCACAACACACAAACAAAATGTGCTAGCGAATGAATGAGTTCATTAAACCTTTCCGTAGGTGTAAAGATCTTGGTTATTTGAAAACAGTATTTCGAGGTTTATCGACAAAAACATAAGACTTATAAAAATGAAATAACGATTCTGGTATATGAATAATTGTTTAGTGACGGAAATGAAAAATTAAAAATACTTTCAGCCGTAATATTAGCTACACTTCAGAAAAATAATTACAACAATATGCTATGGCTAATAAAGCAAGCTTAACTATTGTCCCATTCAATTGACAAATTTACTAGGGGAATATGTCTTCCGACGTCACCATAAGTTATAAATCAGATTAATGCCGCCACTGAATAGTAAAAAATTTAGGATTCATCGTTTGAGGTTAAAGTTTAGATTACTTGACGACATTCATTACTAGACACAAAAGTTTCATTCTGTTAGCAACTATATGTATATGTACCAAAAACTAGCTCCATTCATTTTGGTAGACGATTACTATCAGAATTAAGGGTTGTTCGCCAAAGACAGCAACAAGTGCCATTAACAGAAAATGGGAGCTTTTAATGGGACATGTTAGGAGAAGGGCAATAGTTTTGAAAGAAGTAGCAAAGCGAATTTAATCCGAATTGTACTCCATACGCACTAGATACGCACAGTTTTTGCATCTCTTTAATATTCTTGAACTGGCGTAATCTGACCGGCTGGCTGACATTTATTCTATTAGTTCACACTAATACTCATGTCCGTATATACAACTCAGTAAGTAAGTAACTTAGGTGACGCTACAGTCCGTGGGGAAACCTGGGCCTCAACCAACAAGCGTCTCCAGCTGGCGCCAGCTGTTTCCAGCGCCGTACGCCCAGTTGGTTAAGGTCCCCTTTCACCTGCGTGCGCCACCCTAGATGCGGCCGTTCTTTGCCGCCTAGCCACCCTAGACGATGTACGAGTTCGATGTCACTGTACAACCCGTACAGTTCTTCCTCCATACACCGTTTGAACAAACGGGACCGTAGATAGTGCGCAGAATTTTCCTCTCGAAACGACCAAGGTCATCTTTATCCGCTTTTCTTAAGGTCCAAGCCTCTGCGCCGTAAAGGAGGACTGGGATGATCAAGGTCTTATATAGTGTCACCTTCGTTTTCCGAGAGAGGGCTCTACTTCTCAATTGCCTCTTGAGCACAAAGCAACAGCGGTTGGAAAGAGTGAATCTGCGTTTTATCTCAGCGCTGGTGTTGTTGTCGTCGATCATCAGTGAGCCAAGGTAGACGAATTCCATGACCACTTCCAAATTATATCCGCCCTTGGTGACATTCTGGCCAATACGTCGGTGTTGACCGTCTCTCTTCGATGAAAGCAGATATTTGGTTTCACCCTCATTAACCTTGAGATCCATCTTAGCCGCTTCTACCTCAATGTTTACAAAGCCCTCATTGACGGCTCGCTGTGTCCGTCCAATCAAGTCAATGTCGGTCGTCGGCGTACGCAAGCAATTGCGTTGACTTGGAATAAATCGTACCTCTTGTGTTGGCCAGTGACTCTGGCACGATCATTTCAAGCACAATGTTGAAAAAGTTGCATGACAGCGCGTCACCTCGCCTTAATCCTTTTTTAAGATCAAAGGTCTCGGTTTGCTCATTATCGACCTCATGGAGCAGCGAGAATTCTCCATTGTCATCCTGCACAGTCGGATGAGTTTGGCAGGGATGTTCAAACTAGACATGGCTTTGTATAGTTTGAAGTCGACCAAAAAGGTGGTGAGTGTCGATTTGGTATTTCTGGGTCTTCTCCAAGTTCTGCCGTAGCGTAAATATGTAGTCTATTGTGGATTTACCTGGCCTGAAACCACACTGGTAAGAGCCGATCAGGTTATCTACAAATGGTTTCAGGGGTTCACACAATACGGCAGAGAAGATCTTATATGCGATGTTAGGGTGACTTATTCCCCTATAGTTGGCGCAGTTATAGGGGTCTCCTTTCTATAAACGATGCTGAGGCATGCACCTTACCAGCTCATCTCCAGCCGCCTTAAGAAGCTCCAGCAGACAGGCCGTCTGCACCCGCGGCTTTATTAGATTTAAGTCTCGATATTGCCATTTTGACTTCGTCTACCTCGGGTGGACGGAATTCTCTTACATCGTCGCCCATTACGAACGGATCGTTCTGCCTATCAGCGGTATCTTGTCAGTCATCGCCGTTATACAGTCTGCAGAAGTGGTCTTTCCAAATCCTCAGCATCGACTGTGAATCTACTACCAGTTCTCCATTTTCATCCCTGCAAGCCGCCGCTCTGGTTTTGTAGCCATGGCATGTTCGTTTTACCTTATCGTAAAACCTCCGGGCTATATTCCTGCGGAAGCATCTCTCCATCTCCTCGATCTCACGCTTTCCGTGTTCTCTCTTCTTTCTTCTGAGAAGCGTGTGTTCCTCTCTTCTCTTCTGCTCATAAATTTCACGAGCAGCTCTCGTCCGTCGTTGCAGCATAGTTGCACATTGGCAATGTGATGATGTGATGTGATGATGGCTGGTGGTTGATTGATCAAAAGACCGTCAGGTACCCTTGTCGATGTTGAGATGGGGTAATCTTGTGCTTGCTACAAGGAGGTTACGCCCCGTTAGGAAATCGATTAGCCTACGTCCGTTGTCGGAAGTGGTGTTATGGAGGCTATGCTTTCCTATGATCGACGCAAATTTGTCCTCTTTTCCCAGTTTTGCATTAAAATCTCCTAGAACTATTTTTGTGTCGTTGCTGGAACATTGGGCATAGGTTCTATCTAGGAGATCGTAGAATTCTTCTTTGAGTCGATCCGTATATACAAATTTGGCTAAAATGCACGACAGTCAATGGACAATTTAAGGGTAGTTGTGGGACTTTAAGAATCACCAAATTCCTTTACAAGCAGAATAGTTGCATCGTGGATGTACACACTTTTGATCAGGTTACATAACTTTTGTATTAAAACTAAATATTGCCTCGGTAAAAAGTTTCCAGCAAAAAGCATAACAACGACAGACCAATTAACTTTATTGGGTGCAACAGATAAGCCCACGCACGCCCTCTTATACATAGATGTACACACATAGTACTCCAGGAACATGCATAAACGACTTTCAAAGGAAAATTAACACTTAGCACTTAGTGCGGTACCCGACTCTAAAAGGCTATAAAGTTTATATCCTAATTTAGCTGCATCTCACTGGTTCAGTGGCTCAATTTAATCTGAAACTAAATTTTCAACTTTCCGGAACCAAACTCGGGACGCCGTAAGTGAGCGAATGTGTCATACGTATTTGAAGATACAAAAGTGCTGTTGTAGCGTGTTGATCCTTGTTGTTATTCAGTAACTTCTACGGCACAATCCTATCAAATGGTACATAGCACAACACATGCACCCGATTACCGAAAACCGCTAACGGCGTGAGTGAGGAATTCAATTATGGTGTTTTTCCAACCCTCAATCCAAAGCGTTAATCCTTGGACGTAGGACGTATCCGTTCGAACAAGTGTATTGTACAAAGTATGTCGCCATGTGTGTAAGCACCATTACTCCAAGCTAGAGCTGTAAAGATGCGCACATGTACGTATCCCCATACTACTTTCGAATGGAGTAGGTACATATGTGATATCTTTTGTGTGAAGAAAAAAAAATATGTACGGAAGTGAAACAAAATGTCCGAGTTTTGTGGTGCACTGGGGTAAAGTCGATACAAAGTATGCATTGCAGAAGGTACTTGAGAGATCCTATCAAGGACATTCAACCTAAATACAATAAAGTGTTTACAGTGGATTCATGGAGGTAATTAAATGGCAATTAAGGACTTTTAAGTACGCCTTGGGCGTAATTTTGCCGTACAAATTCCATTTTCTACCCTGATAAGGATGAGTGGAATAACACTTTTGTCTACTAACATGGGCCTTGGACTACGTGTACGTCAGAGCATCGGGGAAATAAAGCGATTGTGAGAAATATGGTACAAAAAGCACAAAAACACTACTGCTTCTATGCAAAGGACTTAAAATACAGCATAAAAACATCTATTTGAAAGTTACCTCATCTGACATCTTTGCCAAATTCGAAAGTCTGTGCAAAATGAGTATTAAGAATTAGGACCGCTTCATTAAAGTAGGGAACAAGTTAACAAGTTAAGCAAACATTGGATATTAGAAACGAAGTTAGAAGGTTGACGCCTTGGCGTGAAATTTCTTTAATATTCTAAACAAGTTGCAAGTAGTACATATGTATGATCTATTTCGACCCCGAGCGAGTCAGATGAAATGTACATATACATATACATAATAAGAAGGACTTAAATAAAATGATGAGGGCGCAGTGGTTAGTGTGTTGAACTGTGACGCACGATGAGCGAGTGCGGATCCCGATAACACCAACGCGATCGAATGTTTTATTCGCGAATGCTTGCCATGAAAAAGCTTCTCGACGCACGCCCGTTCGGAATCGGCATGAAACTGTAGGTTCCTTTCACCTGTGTGAAAAATAAATCACACACAACATAGGCGATTGAAGAAAAGCTCGGCTGTGGTCCTCCATGGGCTGCAACGCCACCAAAGAAGTAGGCATGTTGTGCCTTTGAAATTAGCGATGGATTAAAGTTTTGTCATATGTGCCCGTCATCAGCCTTTCGAGGGTTTTTTAGTACAAAGGATGATAGACAGATAGGCTTAAGATCCTTGGGGGTAGTGTGGGAACTTCTGCAGGCCTTGGGGATCAAAAGTGCATTTGTGGACTTCCACTTTTCTGATATGAGTCTCCAGACATCCTTTGAAGATAACTTCCAGCCATGGTATTTATCATTATGTCTGAGCTAGTTCGGTGGGGTAGACTAGATCCGGCCCCGGCGAATTGAAGGGCTTAAAACTTTTTATCGCCCAAGTAATATTATCTTTAGAGATTATGTGATCGTACTGTCCCTCTGTTACTGGAGAGGTCTGAGCTCTCCGTATTTGCTCTGAGTTTTGTGTTTCAGAGCAACTTGGGATGTGTGGGTTGAGGAGAAGATATAACATGATAGGTAATTCAATAAATCCTATTCTAAGGCTTTTCTTAATATTACTCATAGTTCAACTCTTAAAGTTATATGTATGTATATTATGCTCAAGAAACGCAAATCAACATTGCTGTTTTTTGCTAGGTTTCTCAAGTTGTATTTAGGGATAAGAACTATTAATAATCAGCAGGAGTCGAATATCTATGTCTAGTGCCCTAACAGTAAAGATATAATTCGAGTGGAAACTATCCACTCCTAAATCCTCTTACAGATGACATAAAAATAGCTTACCATCGTGTGTATAAATTAAACTCATCAACCGAAGGATCTCTGAAATTTCACAGACGGGATAGTTTCTCAACTTCTTGTGGATAGCAAAAGTTTTTTTCTCCCACCGTTAACTCTTATTGGATGAAAGTAAGAAATAAAAATGGGGCATTCGTCGAGAAAAGGAATGTTATTTTTTGGTACTGAAACCTTAGAGAACTTGTGTCGGTGGTTACACAAAAAAAAAAAAAAAAAAAAAAAAACACAAAAAACCAAAAAAATTATAAAAATGGAATTATGGGAGAATTAGGTCAGGCAGTTCGTTAAGATTCAAATGAACTGAAAGAGCACATGGAAATCTTCTGTCTTAAAGTATTTCATTTACAAGCAGGTTTGTGTGTAAATATATTATACATATGTCAAATCAGGGATTTCTTGGTGAAACATATCAGAATTCCATCTGTGGAGTTCTCTCCTAACTGAAAACATAACACAAACAATTACGCCCACTGCTCTTCTGGTCATCACACTCGCCTGCTATATGTATGTAAATAGTCCTGTGAATATTTTTGATTATCATTTATTTCCATCCATTCGTAATGGACGACAATGTAAGAGAATTCCGTCCACCCGACCTAGACGAAGTCAAAATAGCGATATCAAGACTTAAGTCTAAGAAAGCCGCGAGCGCAGACTGCTGAGCTTTTTAAGGCGGCTGGAGGGGAGCTGGTAAGGTGCATGCACCATCTCATTTGCAAGGTATGGTGGGAGGAAAGTATGCCCGACGAATGGAATCTCAGCATCGTTTGCCCGGTCCCTTAGAAATATGACCCCTATAACTGCGCCAACTATAGGGGAATAAGCCTCCCTAACATCATATATAAGATCTTCTCTACCGTATTCTGTGAACGCTTGAAACCATTTGTGGACAACCTGATCGGTTCTTATCACTGTGGGTTCAGGCCAGGTAAATCCACAATAGACCAAATATTTACGCTACGGCAGATCTCGGAAAAGACCCTGGAATACCAAATCGACACTCACCACCATTTCGTCGACTTCAAGCTATACAAAGCCATGTCTAGTTTTAGCATCCCTGCCAAACTCATCCGACTGTGCAGGATGACAATGGAGAATTCTCGCTGCTCCATTAAAGTCGGTAATGAACAAACCGAGACCTGTGATGTTAAAAAAGGATTTAGGCAAGGTGACGCGCTGTCATGCATCTTTTTCAACATCGTGACTGAAAAGATCGTGCAAGAGTCACTGGCCAACACAAGTGGTACGACTTATTTCAGGTCTACGCAATTGCTTGCGTACGCCGACGACATTGACGTGATTGGACGGACACAGCGAGACGTCAATGAGGCCCTTGTAACAATTGAGGAGGATGGGTCTTAAGCTTAATGAGGGTAAAACCAAAAATCTGCTTTCATCAAAAAGAGACGGGCAACACCGACGTATTGGCCAGAACGTTCTGGGCAGATATAACTTTGAAGTGGTCAAGGAATTCGTCTACCTTGGCTCACTGATGACCAGCGACAACAACACGAGCGTTGAGATAAAACGCAGAATCACTCTTGCCAACCGCTGTTTCTTTGGGCTCAAAACCAAGGTGAAACAATTTAAGGCCTTGATCATCCCAGTTCTCCTTTACGGCGCAGAGGCTTGGGCCTTAACAAAAGCGGATGAAGTTGCCTTTGGCCGTTTCGAGAGGAAAATTCTGCGCTCTACCTACGGTCCCATTTGCTCAAACGGAGTATGGAGGAGAAGATTTAATGAAGAACTGTACGGGTTATACAGCGCCATCGGCATGGTACGACGTCTACGGATACAGCGTCCAAGGTGGCTAGGCCATGCAGAGCGCATGAAAAATACAGCCCCGACCCGAAGAATCCATCCCGGAAGGAAGGCGCGGCAGAGGACGGCCGCGTCTACGGTTCCACACGCAGGTGGAAGGGGGCTTTGACCAACTGGGCGTGCGGCACTGGAAACAGCTGACCAAAGACCGTGCCAGCTGGAGACGCGTATTGGTTGAGACCCAGATTCACCACGGACTGTAGCGTCACATAAGTAAGTAAGTAAGTATTTATTTCCATGTTGTTTCTTTTTTTTTTCTTTGGTGGCGTTACAGCCCATGAAGGACCAGAGCCAATCTTCTCTCAATCACCCATGTGGTGTGTGATTTACTTTTCGCATAGGTGAAAGAGACCTGCAATTAATGTCGATTCCGAATGGCGGCGTGAGTCGAGAAACTTTTTAACATTCGATGGCGTTGTTGATGTTATTGGGATCCGAACTCGCTCATCGTGTGTCAGAGTTCAACATACTAACCACTGCACCATGGCACTTTCATTTCCATGTTGTTATCGTAAACAACATTTACGTCCGCCAAACGGGAGCTAAACTGTGTGAATATGATTGATTCTGACTGATGAAATAGTCTAACTGTCAGGCATTAAGTTATTACTCGGGATGTCCAGAAAAAAATTATGGATTCTTCCCTTCCTTCTAAATCTTGCATCGTTATGTGGATTGTGCATCGTTATGTCAGACTACATAAGTTCTCGCTTTAGTATTCGGCAGCGATGGCACACATAAATCTTGGCAAACTTCTGTGAATCCCCTTTGCAGTAACTTGAGTGCCAATGAAAGTTGTACATTGATATGGAAACATTGAAGACATTTAATGTATAAATGTGTTCTATTCACCTCATATATGGGTAAAAAGGACCCGTGTAACAGATAGGAAAAGTCAAACGGATTGGTGAAACATGTTGTAACTTATTCGATACCAGGAAAATGATTCGAACTTATACAACATAACTTTCGGTCAATAAAGAGACAAAGTTATCAAAATACACATGTTCACACAGCCTGCTGGAGCCACGTGATGTGGATACTTTATCTCAAGTGCCGTACAAGTACAATGTGTCGCGTATGTGTGGGATGAAGACATGCCATTGAAGAAACGAGAGCAAATACAGTATATGAGTTATCGTCTCAAAAAAGTCCTTGGAGAGTTTTTTCTTCTTCTAATAATCGAAAAATTGAAAATACATTGACAATATGTGGTTACAGAAGTAGATGTGTTTGGAAATGTGTAATTTAATGGTTCTACCCGACGGAATGATGAAATATGAAAGGATAATAAAAGGGCTAAGAAGAAAATAGACATCATATTGAGGAAATTAAAATTTGCTTTCAATTCCTGTTTTCATATGCGCAGAAGAATTGATTTTTAGTTCTACTATGTGCTCGATGGCCGGTGGGAAAAGACCGTCGATTTTAACTTGTATTTGGTGTTGAACGATTTTTTTTATTGAATTTTTCCTTTACAGAGCTACATCATATTTAGTTTAAAGGCATCATACTTCTAGGTATGAGAATTGAAACGAATAGCATTCAAACTCAATTATCTTTTATGCCGACGGCACGTATATTTACTAGTCACAAGCAACAATCTCACAATCTACATATAAAATCCATTTTTATAATTATAGTGAACAGAAACAGTGTTTTTATCATTTGCGAATTTGGGCCTTTTTCCAAGCTCAAGTTGCCGCTAAAGAAGATATGCCTCTCAAATGGATTTCATCGACAGATGACATCGAAGAAGCGGTTTACTAACTTAACGAAGTACTCATCTGATCTCTTCGAAACAGCTGTACGCCTGGGATGAATACACATAAGGTATGTGTACCTTGGTGAGATGCACAGCTTGAAGCTCTAAGGAAACAGATGACATCTTTCTTTAACAGAGCCAAACGAACTAATAGTTGAACTGATTATAGATCTGCTCTAACGAAATACAATTTCGAATTCAGGAAATCCAAAACAATGTCTGCGAGAACATAGACTTACTACCAACCCAGGAGTATACGGGATGGTATTTTACTGTCAATCGAAGGGAACCAACGATTGTCTTTTGACGATCAAACGATTATTCTATTTCAACTTGGGTTACATCCTTAAAATCTGGAGAGAAGTCAACCTTGTCTTCATCCCCAAAATTGCCTATAGCCCTATCAGCCTAACACTATTCCTACTAAAAGAAAAGGAAAAACCGATAGAGCTTCATATTAGAGGTATCACAGAGAATCAGATACCATAGCACCCAAATAAATATGCTTATCGCCAAGAACGATCTACTGAGAATGCGCTACATCATTTAGTAGCGCGTGTTGAAAATAGTTTCACACGCAAGGACACCTAATCTACAATCTAGCCAATCTCGGCTACGAAGTCATCGGATACGCCGATGATCGTATGCCACTTACGCTTCACTCTATCTCTTCTGTGTCAGAGAAGATTTATCGATACACCCAAATAAGACAATCTTTGTTCCGTTTACAAGGAGGAGGAAGCTACAGCCTTGCTTCGTCTCTCCAACTGGTACAAACATAGGTTCGCAAACCCAACTGTAACCCCAACATTATAAATAAACTAAGGTGATCCACTGGTTATATACTGTGATAGTACTGTGATAGTAAGACCTATCATCACTTATGCGTCTGCAGTATGGTGGACAAAACTTGAACAAAAAACAATAATCGTTAAACTTCAAAGCCTTTAGAGACTACTGTGTCTCGACATTACCGGCGCTATGCCAATCTTCCCCACGGCAGCCCAAGAAGCACTGATTAGACTTACTTCACTGCATCTCTTCATTAAAAAGATTGCAATACGCAGAATCCTCCGCCATATTGCAACATCTTGCTAAGCTGGATATGATTGCCATGGTCTCGGACGCATTTCCACACACACTTACTGATGACGAGAGATTTAAGATACTGACACGCTCAAAGCTTTGAGCTGGTATAGAACGAACTCAAAGTCCGTTAAGGAATGCCATGTTGTCCTACAGAACCAAGCTAAAGCAATAAGGTCAAACTCTGGTGGATGCCAGGTCACAAGGCCATTATTAATTGGCTAGGAAAGGTTCCAGCGAAAGGTACATAGCTGCTGAACCAAGGTACCAATCGAAAAGATTTATGCAGTCCATTAACAAACACTCTATTAATATTCTTAAGCTTAATCGCGGAAATATCAGAAGATTGGTTAGCTGCGTTACGGGACACTGTGGTTTGAGATATCATCTCAATAAAATGAACTTCTCGTCTGAAACTGAGTGTCGATTCTGTCTTGACTGTACTGCGCGCATATATTATGTGAGTGTGCTGCCCTTTGCCATTTTAGGAAGAAATGATGACTCCTCAGGCGAGCGTCTCAGCTCGTACGAGATACATTCTCAACTTTATTAAGGAAGTGGAGAAACTCCCCGTCTGATCGGCTAGAAGGCACAATAGATATACAGAGGTCGCAGTGTCCTATGCTACTTGTCAGCACTAGTTCCTCAAAAAACAAGAAAAAAAATGTGCGCATCTACTAGCTGCACATTTCACACCTAGCTCTACGCCTCCAGATTGAAATTTGATCTTTAAAAGGCATTTCATATACCTTGGCATCAGGCTCTTTTGCTGAAATGCGTGCTTATGGGGTCGATGAGTCTTTTCGTCAATGGATTATAAACTGTTTTGGACGGCATTAAATCTTCTTCTTCTTCTTAATGGGCGCAGTTCGGGGTGAACCTGGGCCTCAACCAACATGCCCCTCCAACTAGGACGATCTTTTGCTAGCCTTTTCCATTGCCACACACCCAGATGGCTGAGGCCTCCTTCCACCTGTGTGCGGCATCCTAAGTGCGGCCGTCCTCTGCTTCTTCGTCCCTCGGGGTTGGATTCAAAGACTCTCCGGGCTGGAGTTGTGGTGTCCATTCGCTCTACATGGCCCAGCCATCTTAGGCGTTGAATACGTAGACGTCTGACTAGGCTCATGTCGCTGTACAGCCCGTAAAGTTCGTGGTTAAATCTTCTCCTCCATCCCCCGTCTGCGCTTATAGGCCCGAAAATCACGCGCAAAATCTTTCTCTCGAACCGACCAAGGGTCTCCTCATCCGCTTTTGATAGTGTCCATGCTTCTGCGCCATACAACAGGACCGGGATGATAATGGTCTTATATGGAGTCAAATTTGTCGTTCGGGATAGGGCTCTATTACTCAGTTGCTTCCTGAGCCCAAGGAAACAGCGATTGGCAAGAGTGATTCTGCGTTTGATTTCGTTGTTCCAGGTCACTGCGGAGCCAAGGTACCCGAAGTCCTTAACTACCTCGAACTTATATCTGCCAGCATATATTTAGTTTTGCCCTCGTTTACCGAAACGAGCCACTTGCATTATTGAAACCGAAAAACTTTTTTTTCCTTGGTAAGTGCGTCAATGACATCCTTCTTTATAACGACCACATACTCAACGTCCTTAAAAATGCTGCGAAATATTTAGGCTGCCTAAAGCGGTGCAAAAAATGATTCTCCTCTGCTGACCTGGCTGGAATATAGAAGTTATTTATTCGCTCCAGGGTAAAGTACAATTTCATGGCTGGTCCGGTGCTCCCAAAATCCCGGAATGTATATAGGTTTTCCCTCAAGCCTGTCTTCGGACGTACGGTTAAGTATAGAGAGTCTCTCTTTAGCTGCACAACACGAATATGAAATGATCTATCTAGCTCTGTGTTTCGCAACCATTAGAACCCAAAGAAGTTTAAAACCAATGTTCATCGATTTTGAACCTTTTAAAATATATAAGGATAGTCATCATCCCTTGTGCACGCGAATTATAGTCCGGAACGCCCTTATACCTCACTTAACAAGTTCCCTTAACTAGCTCAGCTTTTCGCTAACTACTTCCAGTATTGCAGGCTCAGTTATTTGTGGTCTCTTAAGGCCAGTGTGCGCCACTTTGCAATTATCCTCATCTGCACAGTTTCCCAAAGGTGGAGTCGACTGGAATCGAATCTGTGATATCGGCAATAGAGGAGGTATTTCACTTCACGATGGAAGTTTACCCCCTGAAAGTGGAGCAGAATGTTCAGGGTCACAGAATCTAAATTATTTATTTCCAGGAGTACCTCTGAAAATCTTCACAACTTTTCCAGAACACAAACTTGCTTTCAATAAAATTAATTAATAGTTTCCTAGACCCCTACTTACAAAGACATCAATCTAAACGGATCAACAGAGTCCGAAAAAGCTATACACCAAACGAAAAAGGGACAATTAAGGGACATTTCGAGCATAGGGATAAAAAAAATTGTTATTTTCTTCCCAGAAAAAATGTTTTCTTTACAATGGGGTAAATAAAGAAGGAAGAAGGACAAGGACTCGTTCCTCCAATGAATACTCACACACAATGACCTGTCACTTCTCGCAACACTACTCAGTAAGATGAGTTCCAATATTGCTTTTTTTCAGGTTACGGAAATAATTTTATTGATGGTTTGCAGGCAACAAAGAACCTTATGATTGATGCCATGAAAGGTCCTTTCATTAATTCTAAACAAGAAAATTAATTCTACTCCTAATGCTCTCCTTAATTCGATCATATTTTGGGATAGTAAATGTATTAAACATATGAATGTACAAGTTAAAGATTAAATTTTTGGATTATTTCCTCTATGAGGAATTCTTTATTTTTTCGATATTACTATTCTGACCGATATGGTCAGGCGTTCCCTTAAAACTAAACTACACTAACTTATACTAACAGCTCGGTGCCCATCATTGGGTGGTGACCTTGACAACGTCTGGTCCCACGGTTGTTGGTCGGCGGTGTTGATAAACGCTGAGCTAGCGTCTGGTCCCACGCTGTTCTTACTGCGGGACAGTGTGTTAGCTGAGAAGCGTGTGTTCGCTGCTCAGTTTTCATTAGCGGATGCGCGGCCGTGTGTTATCTGAGAAGCGTGTGTACGCTGCTCAGTTCTGTTAGCGGATGTATGTGCTAACTGCTCCCCCTCTAGGTTGAGACCGTCCTCGGTTGATTTGAGGATATCTTGAATAAATTTTTCTCTGCGAAGCTCCTTCAGCTCGATCTTTTGTGCGCTATTCCTCATCCTGCTCCTAAGGGCAAAAACTATTGCCGCCAGGATACACATAATGACAATGACTATTAATATGCCCCCCTGGAATGAGTGTGATTTGATTTCTTCGTGTAATGCGGTGATGTGCTCGCGATTCTTTATAAGGCTTTTGTTAAGATAAGGCAGAGATAATAGCGCCAAATGTTCAGTGACATTAATTAACTGTGTTGAAGGAGCTCCTGGGCTTGGATGGCTAATCCGCTTTTTGTTTACGTATCTAGTGCCATTTATGTCCAAGAGCTCCTTCAACACAGTTAATTAATGTCACTGAACATTTGGCGCTATTATCTCTGCCTTATCTTAACAAAAGCCTTATAAAGAATCGCGAGCACATCACCGCATTACACGAAGAAATCAAATCACACTCATTCCAGGGGGGCATATTAATAGTCATTGTCATTATGTGTATCCTGGCGGCAATAGTTTTTGCCCTTAGGAGCAGGATGAGGAATAGCGCACAAAAGATCGAGCTGAAGGAGCTTCGCAGAGAAAAATTTATTCAAGATATCCTCAAATCAACCGAGGACGGTCTCAACCTAGAGGGGGAGCAGTTAGCACATACATCCGCTAACAGAACTGAGCAGCGTACACACGCTTCTCAGATAACACACGGCCGCGCATCCGCTAATGAAAACTGAGCAGCGAACACACGCTTCTCAGCTAACACACTGTCCCGCAGTAAGAACAGCGTGGGACCAGACGCTAGCTCAGCGTTTATCAACACCGCCGACCAACAACCGTGGGACCAGACGTTGTCAAGGTCACCACCCAATGATGGGCACCGAGCTGTTAGTATAAGTTAGTGTAGTTTAGTTTTAAGGGAACGCCTGACCATATCGGTCAGAATAGTAATATCGAAAAAATAAAGAATTCCTCATAGAGGAAATAATCCAAAAATTTAATCTTTAACTGGCGCCCAACGTGACTTCGACTTGTAGGTTCCGAAAGTCTTTAATAAGGATAATAGAACCTTGTTCCCGGTCTGTGCAAAAATAAAAGTATCCTATTCATAGGAGAAAATTGGAATACAAAAACAGTCTGTGAAATCCAACTAAACTATTACCTACCTTGAGAAAGTGTATCAAAAAATTGAATCTTTAACTAATGAAACTATTGTTATAAATAGTATAATTTGTGAAATCCAACTAAACTATTACCTACCTTGAGAAAGTGTATCAAAAAATTGAATCTTTAACTAATGAAACTATTGTTATAAATAGTATAATTTGTGAAATCCAACTAAACTATTACCTACCTTGAGAGAGTGTATCAAAAAATTAAATCTTTAACCGATGAAACTATTGTTATAAATAGTATAATTTGTGAAATCCAACTAAACTATTACCTACATTGAGGAAGTGTATCAAAAAAAATCAAATCATGTTAATTCAAATCTATATGTAAGTAAAGTGTTCAGTAATTTCCTATAAGTTATTTTTTTTTTAAGAGGAAGCATTTCCTGATTTTGAGATCCCTAATTGCAACCGAGTATTTTCTTTTGCCTAAGTTGTTAGTCAGCAAATTTAACCTGTTTTATTTTAAAATAGGAGTTACAGTCCATTGGCGTCGAAATGAATGAGTCTGAACTACGCGTTATAATCGGAGCTGCAGTTACAGCAGCTACCGAGCAAACTCGTCGAAGTTTTCAAATAACTATCGATACCTTAACGAATAGGCTCAAGGCACTCGAAATGCCTACGTCCTCTGTAGAAGAGTACACGCCAGTTGTAATCGACCCTGCAGTTAAGTGTGATGAATCCTTAGATCTCGTGAAAACACTACCGGAGTTTAATGGGGAGCAGGCGCGATATGTTTCGTGGCGTCAGGCTGCCTTTGCTGCTTACAAACTTTTCGAAAATCATAATGGTAGCTCGAAACATTATCAAGCAGTTGCCATTATACGAAACAAGATTGTCGGATCAGCTGATCAGGTTCTATCTTCCTTTAATACCGTTCTGAATTTTAAGGCTATTATAGCCAGGCTTGATTTTACTTATGCCGACAAGAGGCCAATATATCTCATAGAACAAGAGATGTCTACTCTACGTCAGGGTAAAAAAACAATAACCCAATTTTATGACGAGGTCGAAAGAAAGCTAACCTTGATAATTAATAAAACCATCATGATCCATGAGGGTAATGCGACACTAATAAACACACTGGGTCAAAAATATAGGCAGGATGCTCTCAGAGTCTTTGTTTCCGGACTTCGGAAACCGATGTGTGACATTCTGTTCTCCTCACGCCCGAGCGATATGCCCAGCGCCCTAGCGCTTGCTCAGGAGTTGGAGGCAAACCAAGAACGTTGTTCGTTTGCAAGAGCATTTTCAACTAACGTGAAAACTTTCGTAGCTCCCAAATACACTAACGGTAACGATCAGCACCAACCTTACCATTCACCCCATTATAGGTGTGTGGGAAGTCCTCAAGATAGGCCATTACCAATGGAGGTAGATCCCCCTAGTTCACGCTTCCGATCTAATATCAATTTCAATCCCATGTCAAGAAATCCGAATTACCATTCTATGCGGTCTTCTGCGAACGTTCGCAGCTCAACATGTATTCCCAACCAGGTGACCACACCTGTGCTTGAAAACCGTCGAGAATCTTTACGGACAGTCTGTGGGAATCAAGTAAGACCTCCTAAGAGACAACATGGAGGAGGAGGAAGTCAGATAGACATCCCTAAACAACAGCGGATAAACCATCTTACCCATCAACAGCTCCAACACTTTCCGCCAGTTAAAGATTAAATTTTTGGATTATTTCCTCTATGAGGAATTCTTTATTTTTTCGATATTACTATTCTGACCGATATGGTCAGGCGTTCCCTTAAAACTAAACTACACTAACTTATACTAACAGCTCGGTGCCCATCATTGGGTGGTGACCTTGACAACGTCTGGTCCCACGGTTGTTGGTCGGCGGTGTTGATAAACGCTGAGCTAGCGTCTGGTCCCACGCTGTTCTTACTGCGGGACAGTGTGTTAGCTGAGAAGCGTGTGTTCGCTGCTCAGTTTTCATTAGCGGATGCGCGGCCGTGTGTTATCTGAGAAGCGTGTGTACGCTGCTCAGTTCTGTTAGCGGATGTATGTGCTAACTTACATGTGCTGAGTGTTTGGTTTTATATGTACATGCATACGAGTACATACTTATGCCATAAGGTGATTGTATGTAAGAGTAATTTTAGTTTTGAAATGCTGCTGAAATACTGCCCTGTGCCGCGCGGACACTAGCGATTATTGAAAAGAAAAATACGATGAGTCCAACTAAGGACTGTATCTTATGCCTGACGCAAAAATTAAACTATAGATTGTTGAAAGAGGAACAAAGATTTATTTATCATATATCACTGGGCTCAGTACAAGAAGTGATCGAAAAAATGCCTATCATGGGGTATATGTACACTCGCCATAGTACACTCGCTCCTTTACGTGAGCTGGTCTCTGCATGCGATTCCCGTCGGATCAGCTGATTCATTGTTGTGTAAGGTCATTGACCTTGACTACGGCATTTGTCACAAAAATGCGAATAGCTCCCTCTACTCCCCCACACGGCGATGTCGTCTAGGCCTGGCATGGCTAGTCTACTACACACACATGTGTGCATGCGTAAGTGGGAGGAGCCAGAAAAAAAACATCGCATTTTTTGCATAGAGAGTTGATGGGCGATTCTCGTGTTCAATCATGGTCTCCCGGATTTGAGATTCAATGCAGTTTTACCGTCGGCTTTTGCGTTTTTGGCAAATGGTAAAATGAAGTAATGTTGCGCTGCAACATCCTGCCGGCCGCCGGAAAGTTCATTCATCATCAGACTTGCGTGTTGATCTGCTTCGGTTGCGAAAAGCAATCGTCCCATGATTGCTCGTAGTTGCGATATGAAATATTGGAAAAGATGAAGGGGATGAAATGGTGTGTGGCCATATTGGGTTATAAGTATTATTTTATTAGGTCAAAAAAAATTCAATTGATAAATTCATTTGTGTGAGTGAGTAAGGGAACCTGAGTCTTTAGTGGTGTATTTCTTGTTCATTTATCATTGGAAGAGGGCAAAGTTTGGCTATCGGACGTTTCATTACTGTCGTTGATGTTTTGACTGTGACAACTCGAATTTTTCCATCAGTGCCTGGATGCGTTGCTTCAATCCTCCCTAATCGCCAGAGGGTTGGAGGCGTTTGATCATCTAGTAGGAGGACAAGATCTCCTACCTTCAGTTGGACGTTAGAGTTCAGCCATTTTGGTCGCTGTTGGAGTCGAGCGAGGTATTCCGTCTTCCATCTTCGCCAGAAATCTTGCTGTATTTTCTGCATTAGTAGCCACCTGCTTAAATAATTTGGATTGATGTTGTTTAGATCGTCTTCGGGTGTGGTGTTTAAGGCTGAGCCAATTAAAAAATGTCCTGGTGTCAGAATTGAGAAGTCATTTGGATCATCAGTCACTGGACAAAGTGGTCGCGAGTTTAGACAGGCCTCTACTTGAGCTAAAATTGTTGCATATTCCTCAAACGTTAGAGTATGTTGACCGATGATTCGTTTCAGGTGGTACTTCATTGACTTTACGCCGGCTTCCCAAAGTCCGCCAAAATGAGGAGCAACAGGAGGATTGAAATGCCAAGTGGTACCATTAGCTTGAACCATTTTCACGATGTCATCAGTCCAATGTTTCGTCAACCTCTTCTTTTCCGCCTTAAGCATGTTTGCAGCTCCTTGAAAGGTGGTTCCACAGTCACTGTAAAGATTGACGCATATCCCCCGGCGGGCTGTGAAGCGCTTGAACGCCGCTATAAATGCAGCTGAAGTATAGTCGCTGACAAGCTCAAGGTGAACTGCCTTTGTGCAAAAACATACAAATATTGCGATATAGGCCTTAGTTACCTTACTGCAACGGCCCTTCCAAGCCTTAAGTTGTACAGGGCCAGCGTAGTCTACTCCTGAAGTCTGAAATGGTCGTGCTGGATTCACTCGCGCAGCTGGAAGATTCCCCATTTTTTGATTCATTTGTGTAGCGGTGTGCCTGTAGCATGTTAAGCACTTATGAATACACCTTTTGACATTGGATTTCAGGTGTAAGATCCAATAATTTGTTCGAAGCGTTGCCATTAGAAGCTGTTGTCCTCCGTGCAGTGTCCTGATGTGTGCATCATGAATTATGAGGGACGTCAATGCATTTTGAGAGGGAAGTATAATTGGATGACGCTGCGAATAAGGTAAATCAGCGTTTTCTAATCGACCCCCAACACGTAAGATGCCATTCCCGTCTATTATTGGAGAAAGTCGTGATAGTCTGCTTCCTTTTGGGACCGTCGTACCCTTCGTTAGCTTCGAGATTTCTTCACCAAAGTCTTCTCGTTGCACCAATGCAATCAATCGAGTCAGAGCTCCAGTAACTTCGCCTACGGTAAGTATTCCACCAATGGGTGGTGATTTCCTTCGTATGTTATTAGCGAATCTCAGACAATATGCCACAACTCGTTGAAGTCGCTGTAGTGTGGAAAACCTGGTGAGAACGATATTGGAATCAAAGGACATGAAATGAGTGCAGAGTTGATTTTGAGATTTTTTAATTTCCGATGCCTTTAGTTCTTCTGCGGTAGCTGGGATGTTGATCTTCCAATGTTCCCCTTCATTAAACGTTTGTAGAAACTCTGGCCCTTGCCACCATTGACAGTTATTTGAAAGCTCGCTTGGAGACAATCCCCTAGATGCTAAATCTGCTGGATTACTCTTAGATGGGACATAGTTCCATTGCCTGGGATTTGTTAACCGCTGAATTTCTGCTACTCTATTTGCAACAAATGTTGTTCTAGTGTAAGGCGGCGAGTTGATCCACGCAAGCGTGATTTTCGAATCGCTCCATGCAAACACCTTTGCATCATTAAACTGCATGATATCCATAACGTGCTCTAATAAACGGGCTAGCAATACTGCTCCACAAAGCTCTAATCGTGCTAGCGATTGATTTTTTAGAGGAGCAACCTTTGTTTTCGCAAGAAGAAGATGCGAATGAGATATATCTTGCTGGATTGCTCGCACATATACTACTGCAGCATATGCTTTCTCGGAGGCATCACAAAATCCATGGATTTCTACCGGTGATTTGCTGGTGATGTTAATCCAGCGTGGAATCTCAATGTTGTCGAGTTGTCTTAATCCCATCTTTAGAGCTTGCCACTTACCAATGATCGCTGATGGTAACTCGCTGTCCCATGTTTGCTTCTCTTTCCAGATTTCCTGCATTAGAATCTTACCAACAATGACGCAAGGAGAAATCCATCCCATGGGGTCGTATAAACGAGCAATGTCGGATAGGATAGATCGTTTGGTAGTTGTCGGAGAATCTTTGAGGACCACCTTGAACTTGAAAATGTCCCTTCCAGGATGCCATTGGATTCCCAATGTCTTGATTGTATTGTCTTCGTCGAATGAGAGAGGGATCTGGACTTCTCTATCCTCTTCCGGAACTGCAGCTATCAGCTTTTCGCTGTTGCTAGCCCACTTCCTTAATGGAAAACCTCCGCGTCTCAGCATGGTTGTAAGTTGGCGTTGCATTTCCATAGCTTCCTCTGTGGAATCTGCCCCATGAATTACATCGTCCACATAAAAATTGTTCGTGGCAATGTTTGATGCTTTCGGGAAATCATCACGTTCATCAGCAGCCAGCTTTTGCAGAGTACGGACTGCCAAATACGGCGCAGAGGCAGTGCCAAAAGTTACTGTATTGAGACGGTATGTTTTAATGTTGCCATCTCTGTCATCTCTCCACAGAACAAGTTGATACATCGAATCGTCCGCTGAAACCCAGATTTGTCGGTACATTTTGTTGATATCTGCCACAAAGCCAATCTTATATTTTCGAAACCGGAGAATATGATCCACGATGTCATTTTGTAACCTTGGACCAACTAGTTGATGATCATTCAGGGACGTGCCGTCGGAAGTTTTGCAGGAAGCATCAAAGACGATTCGTAGTTTCGTTGAGGAGCTCTCTTCCTTTATCACAGCGTGGTGAGGCATGAAGTAGTGCTTGCATGCAAGTGATTTGGGATCCACTTCTGTCATATGTCCTAGTGCATTGTATTCCTCAAAAACCCTTTTGTATTCAGTGTAGAATGCTGAATTCGAATAAAATTTTTTCTCCAGCTGCAAAAATCGTACAAGAGCTGATTTGTAGGAGGGACCTAATGTTGGAGGAGTCCCTTCTTTGAAGGGAATTCGGACCACGTATCTGCCATCCCTCAATCGCTGATGAGTTCGGAAGAAATGAGTCTCACATTGTTCTTCTGCTGGCGAAAGCATTTTCCTTTTTGACACTTCTTCTAATTCCCAGAATTTGTGCAACATGCTTTCAAGCTTCTGATCCTCCGTTGTTATATGAAGGGAGGTTAGGGTTGGTGAAGTGTTGGAGTGAACGCTACCAGAAACGACCCAGCCCAGTTCCGTACGCTGAGCCATGGGAGTACCTGGGGTGCCTTTGATGATGCCATCAAGAATTACTGCCGAATATATATCGCTTCCCAACAAGATATCGATCTTGCTTGGCTTGTAAAATGTTGGATCCGCTAATTGAATCCTTTGTAGATGATCCCACTTGGTGCAGGATATGCTACTTGTTGGAAGTGCAGCCGTGAGCTTGGGTAGAACCATGGCCTTTACCTGAACGTTGAACTTCTCATTGATATTTGAGAAGATGGTGAGAGACACTGCATGCTTAGCTACACTTGTGCTGCCTCCTCCGACGCCTATGATGTTTACGTGGCTTCGTTCCCTTCTAAGTTTGAGTGATTGTGCGGCAAGCTCAGAGATGAACGAGGCCTCCGACCCCGGATCCAGTAGCGCTCGCAGCACCAACGGTTGGCCAGTGGTTGAGTAAACCTTGACTAGCGCAGTAGCAAGAAGAACCGTACGTGTTGTCGGGTTTTCTGCTATGCAAGTGTTGTGTGCTGAAGCAGTCCTGATAGAGGATATTGGATTTTGAGATTGTTCACCATGGGTGGAAGAAGAGCTGAAATGATGTGATGGCTGGCTAGCCACTGTTGAGCGTGATTCATAAACATGCACTTCGTTGGTTGGCTCACTTATGTGGAGCAACGAATGATGTTTTTGTTTGCACGTAACACACGTAAATGTACTTGTGCAATGATCTGTGATGTGCGAACCCGAAAGACAGTTGAAGCAAAGGCGATTCTTCTTGACAATTTCTTGTCTTCTCTTAGGATTCAATGCCTTAAATTTGAAGCATTTCCTGATGGAATGCGGTTCTTTACACATCGCACATTGAGACATAGTATGCGAAAGATGTGATCGAACTACGCCCGATGTGTGTTTCTTGGACCTTATTTGAGACGAAGACGAGGAAGATTCCATAATCTTCAAAGTTCTTGCCTTCGTAAACAAAAAATCCTCAAGAACACTGTATGTGGGATAGTCGACATACGATGATATGTGTGCTTCCCACTGACCTCTGGTTGTATGCGGTAGTTTCTGCACGGTATGATAAATTAAAACGTCTTCCCAAGATTTGACAGGCACTCCCAGATTTTCAAGCGAACGCCTTGCCTCGTTTGTGGTATCTATGAGCAATTGTATATCGTCGGATGATTCTTGGGAGAGAGCGGATTGGTCGAAAAGTAATCTAAAGTAATTATCCTTTAGGAATCTCAAATTATGGTATCTCTTCGTAAGCGTAGCCCATGCAGACTCAAAATTGCCGTCGGTGATTGCTGTATTTCGAAGTATTCTTTCCGCTTCACCACTTAGATTGCATTTCAAATAATGAAGCTTCTGAGCATCAGATATCGACGAATTTTTTACAACGAGACTTTCAAACAAACTTCTAAATTCAGGCCATAATTGGTATGAGCCCGAGAAAGTTGGAATTTTGATTGCCGGTAATTTTAATTCAACTTCTGGAGGTTTGGATGGTGATATTGAATTGTTTAAACTTCCTTGAGTTTGATTTTCGACGCTGGCTAACTGTTCTTTTAGCATGGACGAGTACGTGTAGTACAATTCCTTTAATTTATGAAACGTCGAGGCTTCCATATATTTGCGCCTTGTCTCTTCGTTCGGAGCTGCTACAATCTTCTGATGTAGTCCTCTAGCTTCTTCAAAAGATTTCTCCAAATTACTTAACCGCGCATCATACATATATACGGATTTGCTCGACCCCTCTAACGCCAAATAAGCCCTATAGTCATCGCGCAACTCTAACTCAATGGTTTGCACCGTCTCTATTAAATTGTCTAACTTCGCCTTACTCATTTTACTCACACACTCAGGATAATAAATTTATATATTGAAATGTATTTAAATATTATGAAATTTATTCTTAGAAGAGAGCCACACACCTGATGTAACGCGTTGCTCCAGAAGAACCTCGAACCAGGAACGCTTGCAACCAGGAAAGGTTTGCTTTCGAAGAGAACTCGAACCAGGAGCGCTTGCTACAGATGAACACACGAACCACGAACACTTCGCCGACCAACAGCTTTAGAGCAGATCTTCACTTCGTTTCCCACGGATAGGAATTTACGATCTACCTTTAAATTGTCCCACGACCGTACACAAAACGCCTTGAAATCAAGCTTTTTTTTGTTTTTGTAAGATTTTACACTGTTTTAATTGTTTGTTACGCCAAATCCGGCTCGAAGGACCACAATGTGCCGCGCGGACACTAGCGATTATTGAAAAGAAAAATACGATGAGTCCAACTAAGGACTGTATCTTATGCCTGACGCAAAAATTAAACTATAGATTGTTGAAAGAGGAACAAAGATTTATTTATCATATATCACTGGGCTCAGTACAAGAAGTGATCGAAAAAATGCCTATCATGGGGTATATGTACACTCGCCATAGTACACTCGCTCCTTTACGTGAGCTGGTCTCTGCATGCGATTCCCGTCGGATCAGCTGATTCATTGTTGTGTAAGGTCATTGACCTTGACTACGGCATTTGTCACAAAAATGCGAATAGCTCCCTCTACTCCCCCACACGGCGATGTCGTCTAGGCCTGGCATGGCTAGTCTACTACACACACATGTGTGCATGCGTAAGTGGGAGGAGCCAGAAAAAAAACATCGCATTTTTTGCATAGAGAGTTGATGGGCGATTCTCGTGTTCAATCATGGTCTCCCGGATTTGAGATTCAATGCAGTTTTACCGTCGGCTTTTGCGTTTTTGGCAAATGGTAAAATGAAGTAATGTTGCGCTGCAACATGCCCCAAACGGAAAATGAAATAAGGTCCCGAACAGGTACGAAATAAGCCCTCGATGTTTTGAGCCCTTCATATATGAAATTAAAAAAAGTCCTTTCTCCGGGATAGGTAGGTACGATCGTAGCCTTCCCAGAATTGAGAAGAATGCACATAGGCCAGGGAGGCCCCTTGTGCAGCTACGAGGGGGTTTTGCCCCCCTATTCGTGGAACCATTTTGTGCTTCTTAAGAAGTTAAGAAGATCAGGCAACCCTGCTTTCTGAACATCTGTCAGACCGTTAAGGAAGTAAGAGCCTAGGTAACGTTTCCTGATATTGCAAAATGCTGGACAGGCACAGAGAAGGTGGTGAATGGATTCGACCTCCTCCTCGTCCTGACAGCTTCTGCAGAAATCATTCGGAACTATTCCTAGTTTTTGTGCGTGACTGCCAATTAGGCAGTGTCCTGTGATGACACCGATGACTTTTTAGACGTCAGTTCTTTTTAGGGAGATTATACTCCTTATTCGTTGACTGTCAAGCCGAGGCCAGATTTGCCTGGTGATGACGCAGGTATGTCCCTGGGTCCATCTCAGGTTCGTCTCGGCCCTGGCGAGATTGGTCAGATTATGTTTAATGGTTGTAAGGTGTACTCCGTCACAAGCCACAATTGATTGTAGCGTCGTTCCTTGTTTGGCGAGTGTGTCGGCGTTTTCATTTCCTCTAATGTAGCTGTGTCCCGGTACCCAGATAAGCTGTATGTTGAACTGTTCTGCCATCTCGTTAAGGGATAGGCGACAGTCGAGACTAGATTTTGATGTGTACACATAGGACTCCAACGACTTTAAGGCTGCTTGACTGTCTGTGAGAATACGAATATCCGTGGTGGACATTACGTTCCATTTCAGTCAAGACAAGGCTTCTTTTATTGCCAACACTTCTGCCTGGAAAACGCTGCAGTGATCTGGTAATTTTAGAGCTTTATACAGCTTAAGTTGTTTGCAGAATACTCCACTGCCCACCCCGTCTTTGGTTTTTGACCCAAGATGATGCACGAGTGCATATGTGTGCAGCTTCAGTGGCTAAAATTGAGGATCAATCATTGTTAACTGGAACGAATGAGACCTCATCAGCAAGGACTCAAAAAAACAGCCAATAAAGAGTTTAAATCCCGAAAATGTTTAAAGGATTACATCCCATAGGCTGTTTAGTAGAATTTCGTCAATGTTCTTTACCATTTAATGTGTGCATATAGTATGTGTAGATTTCTTATCTTAATCTTAACGACCTTAATTGACGGTTTTAGGTATTCTAATCTGTCATTATGGAATAAAAATCATTTAACGGAAGGTGAAAACATCTACATATATCGCACGTCGTTAAAACATACATACGTGTATAGAATAATGCAAATATGTATGTTAATTGCATTAAAAAATTGTAGAACAACGAGGATGATTTACGACCTTTGAGTAAAGGTATGATTCAGGATCAAGTCGATTTACAACGAAGTGCTCGTAAAAGGGACAACAACAATGATACAGCATTAGCTACATGCATTCATTAGAATGTACCTACCTATAGTATCCTTTCCCGTTCTCTAAATGTGATAACACAAGTAGTCAAGTTAGAAAAGGTAAAAAGCTTCAAGGATGAGAGTACAAGGATTCAATTGTAGAGGACCTGCAAATACAATTGTACGGGTGTTTACATACCTAGCCACGGGCGTACATGTACAAAGATGCTGATACCAACCTATTCCTCTTTTCATTTGCCATTGCTCCTTTTCATGTCTGTTTCTATGTTAAAGTATACCCTTACATCTATCTACATGTATCTAAGATATAAGGGGCTAAATCTAAGCAAAAGTTCCTAGATCCGTTTTAATAATGGTATTTTCTACCGAATGATTGGACTTGAGTATGTGCTGCCAATTTCTTTGTCTCATCCTTTGTTACCGACATCAGAGATGGGAGCTGAAAAATAAGAGAAACAAAGCAACTAAAAAAATTGGATTATATCACATACTCATAGACCGACTGCATTCGGAAAGTGTGTTAATCTGTTGTATGTATGATTGGCAAATGTCCTTCGAAGATGGGATTAGGATTACAATAAAAAGAAATAAATAGATGTATGTACATATGTGCCATTCTTGAAGGATAAGATTATGGCATAGAGTGAACGCGTCAGCTGGTCTACCGTACGTACATACATACAAATTGGAGTAAAGTTTGAATCCATTACCTCACCAAAAGCTGTCGGAACAGACAAGTTATCTCTTCTCCCATAATCGTAGAAGATATTTACATTTATAAGATATTTATTGGTGGAAAATATAAAGACAGCAAAAGGAGTTGATGAAAATAACGACGAAGTGGTAAAATCCTCTTAGAAAAAGGATTTTTTGTCAAATTTTAAAATTGGAGTTTAGAGGTAGATGCAATACATACGCACTCACAGACCCTATTAGCTATGCTTTTTGAGGGGTTTTTCGATCTCTTCGTTAGACGTTTGTGGACTCCACCATATGCGTGAATGTACAGTCAATTCTCCTTAATTGAAGCATTTTCTTTAAGTTTGACTTTTTAATAAACAAAAAAGTAGAAAACTTAAACTATATGATAAAGTGTCATCGGATTTTATTTTAATATTTTTTGTTGTTTTTTTACATTTTTTGTTGTTTTTTTTACATTTTTTGTTGTTTTTTTCGAGGGGCTAGTGCTATTTTTTTTTTTTTTTTTTTTTTTTCATTTGGGGGGCTAGTGCCCGTCATTTGGCATTGCGTGGCCAAAGAGCTTCTCCACTTCCATAATGAAGTTCGCTTCTCATAGGAGCCGAGGTGATCCCCTCAGAAGTCATAACTTCGCTGTGAAGGATATGCTTCCTAAGATGGCAGAGAGCAGCACACACCACCATCTCTTCGTTCTCGAGACAGAGTCGACACACAGTTTCAGACGAGTTAAGATTATATCTCTGACCGCAGTGTCCTGTCAGATAGCTGACTAGTCTTCTGATACCCACCCCACATCATTGAGTTAGAGTATGTCAATAGAGTGCTTGTTCATGGGTCGTATAAGTCGTTTCGATTGATGGAGTCCCCGAACGCTGTTCCAAAAGGACAGGTGTTGCGACTTTTTCTACTTGTCTAAGAAGAAATTGATCTTAGTGCCGCAGAATGGTTTTGGACCTATATATTTATCTCTGGAACCTTTCCTGGCGAGTTGGTCGGCTATTTCCATGCCCTTGATACTTTTGTGCCCTGCCACCCACCAAAGTTTGACATTATTTCTTTTGGTGAAGTCTTGTAGGGCATAATGCCATTCCTTGACGGTTTTTGAGTTCGCGCTTTACGAACTCAGCGCTTTAAGCGCTGCTTGGCTGTCAGAGATTATCTTGATGGTTGCTCCTCTTATGCCAGTTTCAAGATTTAGATAAGCGCATGTTAGGATGGCATGCAATTCTGCTTGAACGATGCTGGTTCTCGTTCCCAGGGCCTTTGAGATCTTACGATTTGGTCCAAAGTTGCGGGCGCCAACGCCAGAAGCCATCTTGGAGCCATCCGTATACCACTTAAGGCTTTTGACATTTAGCAAGGGATCACTGTTTTCCTGCTGAGCGATTTGGAATCACTATCTCAAATCTCTTGTCAAAAGTAAAGATGCGTGGCAATGCGTCCGAGATCGTAGTGATCATATCCAGCTCGGGAAGGTGTTGTAATATGGACATGTGCTGCGGTCTGGGTCATTACCTAGATACTTTACTTCTTCTGAAAATTCTATGTATGTGCCACCTAGAAAGATTGAGCAGGGCTGTACCTTTCACTTCTTTGTAAACGGGACTAATATTGTCTTATTTGGGTTAATCGATAAACCCTCTCTGCCACAATAGTCAGAGACAAATTGGAGCGCAAGCTGCATGCCCTCACTGGCAGTGGTTTCGCACTTGCCCGTAATAATGACTACTAGGTCTTCAGCATATCCGATGACCTCGTAGCCCTGAGTGGTTATACCGTAGTAGATCTTGCCGATGACTATCGACCAGAGCATCCTCATCCTCTAGCCGCCGATACTGTCACTGAAACCTCTCATCGAAGCCCCCGTCTGTATCGAGGAAGGTGCAAATTGCGATCTCCTTGCGATCTCCTTTCCATAAATGTTTTGTCAAATGTCTTCCATAGAAATTTCGACAAGACTCAGATTTGACAATGACTTTTCAACACATATGGAACATTAGCTCGGCCACAACTTGATCAAAATTCATTAGTGTAAAGTGTGTAAATGTAAAAATATCGTGTTTTGTTTAGCCCTATGTAAAGTAATTTAACGGCGATAAGTCTCACTGTATCGTCGATATAATTAGGCGGTAAACCTTGAGTGTGCGCCTACCTCATCAAAAAAAAAAAAAAAAAAAAAAAAAAAAACCAAAAAGAGTGTGGCGTCTGGGTCACCCTACCAAAACACAGTATCAACATGGATAATACAAATTACTCGTACATGCTGCCAAGCAAAAACTGATCCATCGCTCACCGTAAGGGACAAAATATGACGGTTGACAGCTATAACTTCGAGGTGGTTAAGGAGTTTGCCTACCTTGGGGCAAAAGTAATCTCCACAAACGACACACCACTGTGGAGATCTGGTTTAACATCGCCCTTGGCAACCGCTGCTACTTCGGTTTGTCCAAAGACCTTGGATTAAAACTCGTCGCCCAAAAAACCAAAGTCATGCTTTACAAACCGCTCTCTACTCCCAGTCTTGCTGTACGGATCCGAAAGCTGGACGATAAGCAGGAGGGCGGAACTGATTTAGGGTTCTTTCGAAAGAAAAATTTTGCGGCGGATATTTGGTCTTATCTGAGGGGATGATGAATAGAGGAGAAGACATAACCACGAACTCTAAGTGCTGTACAAAGATGTGGATATAGTTCGGAAGGCAGAGATCTGTCGACTACATTGGCTCGGTCACATCGACCGCATGAACACAAACGCTCCAGCTTAGAGGGTCGTCGACTCCCAGCTTCCTCGTTCGAGAAGAAGAGGAAGACCATACTTCCGGTATAAAGACCAAGTAATCGCCAAGATCTTGATAGCTCTTGTCAGCGTGCTCGGGACCATCAAGAATGGAAGTCAGCTATAGCTCAGGCTCAGATCCTCCATGGATTGATAAGACCCTTATTATCCCGGTCCTGTTGTACGGCGCAGAAGCATGGACACTATTAAAAGCGGATGACTAGGCCTTTGGTCGGTTCGAGAGAAAGATATTGCGCGTGATTTTCCGGCCTATAAACGCAGACGGCGGATGGAGGAAAAGATTCAACCACGAACTTTACGGGCTGTACAGCGACATGAGCCCAGTCAGGCGTCTACGGATTCAACGCCTAAGATGGCTGGACCATGTAGAGCGAATGGACACCACAGCTCCAGCCCGGAGAGTCTTTGAGTCCAACCCCGAGTGACGAAGAAGCAGAGGACGGCCGCACTTAAGATGGCGCACACAGGTGGAAGGGGACCTCAGCCAACTGGGTGTGCGGCAATGGAAAAGGCTAGCAAAAGATCGTGCTAGATGGAGGGGCATGTTGGTTGAGGCCCAGGTTCACCCCGAACTGTAGCGTTCGCTAAGAAGAAGAAGAATTAGTGCGCTGCCGGGAATATTACATTTTATCTTAAAGGCATCAACAAGATTCGATATTCTGGAAGAGATCTATCCAGCTTTTGTTCTGGTGTGTACTCGTAGATTTAATCTAGAGTATTGCCAGGGAAAAGTAAGCATAATTCTAGGTTTTTTATTTTGCGATGTTTGCAGCTTTTTAATTTAATATTAAGCACATTTCCCCCAGACATGGCTTGAAAAAATCCTCTTGTATAAGTATTTTGGTTTCTTGTGTAAAAAAAGGTTTTGCTTTGAATGGCAAAAATTACTTTATTAAGTGTTCCCAAAATGTATTTGTAATAATCAATATTTGATGAAGGTACATATATATGTACATGCGTTGATACTCAGATACTTAACAAACGGTTTCAATTTTATTGAGTGATTAAGTGAATAAGTTTTATTTTCCATTTGGAAAACTCGCTTTCCAGTATTTTGGTTTTAGGAAATTCGTTTCGTTTTTGCTATAGTGCTATAGTGCAATTAAACAATATCTGTAATTTGGGAGAACTACTAAGGATAAACCTGTTAGGTATAACTGCTGGAAAATTGACTACATCAGATGAACTACCATTCATAAACACTTTAAACCATCAATTGGACACGAACCAAATTATGATTAAACATTTTGTAAATAAGACCCTTGTACCACGTGAGATCAGAAGGTTTTTTGATATCCATTAGTATCATGCCAATTGATTTATTGAACGATTGTTTTTATTAACACCACTACCTACATATTCTGATAACTTGATTCGATGTTCAATGGCTTCGCTTGAAATTAAACTGCTTTTCTGCTCTCCAATAGCTTTAACTATTTTGTCTTTAACTACCCTAGCTACTGCTAAACAAACTCATTGGCGAATAATTGGAAGGCTTACCCGCTTTTGGAATTGGGGCCAATTTTGCTAGTTTCCACGCCTCTGGCAAATATATTGTTAAATGTTTGATTCTAATGTTAGGTATTCTTTTTAAGATATCCATTTTTTAGTTTCATCGATACCATCTGTTTTTCGTATCCACAAAGACACATAAACTGATTCAAGAGAGTAATGTAGTCATTAAAATTCAATTGGTGGTTGAAATGGAGAAACTCCAAAAGTGTCCAAGAAATTCCAATGGTGGCAATTTTCTAGGCGTTTTTAAGCAAATTGATTCCTGGTCTCCAAAAAACACTCACTGAGAAATGGATAGTGTGTACAGCCTTGTCTCAACAGACCTGTTTTTTTTTTTTTTTTTTTTTTTGTATTGTATTTTGGTATATCACGAGGCCGCCTGCATATGTTAGATTAGGGCTTAGTAAAATGAGTAAAGAGATTACTTGGATATGCGCCATGTATACCTATTTTCACATGATTACGTCACGTTTCGTTCTAATTCCAGTTAACCCGTCTTAATCACTCCAATTATCCTTTACTCTACTTATACATATTAGGGAGCAAACTGATTAACAGGAAAAAGATATGTTTGGTTGGGCGTATTCTTTTAGTTCCAGGATACATGGTGATGTATGAGGTTGTGCCATTTGTTTTTGCAATACGCCTAGATGAACACAGGTTTCGTATGTAGTCTTACTAATTGATGCTTAACAGTTTTACTTTACCTTACTGCCGTGTGCATAATGGATACATTAGGGTTACGATTTCGAATTGCTTCACACAAGATGCCTGACTTTTCTTTATTACTTTTCAGTAGAGTTACATGTTCTTGCAAATCACACAATGTTCATGAAAATCAGAGTTAATTTAGTAAAAGAATTGTGGGTCTTGTCTTATTGGACATACCTGATTGATCTTTCTGTAACTTTGATAGCAAATTAGTCGTCTACGCATTTTTTTGGGATGCCTCCTTGTCGTCGTACCTTAACTTGAACATATAATGATAAATTTTGTATTTGTTGTGTACTCGCCATTAGGGATTTAATCAATATAGCCATAGTATCCCATTTTCTTTCGAGCGCGATGTGTAGTGTGCCGATGACATGGGATCGCATCCCGACATCAGCCATGTTATTGAGCGTGTTTTTTACGACGTTTCTCTTCATCGGGGTTCTGACGAGACCACTATAGTATAAATTGTCATGAATAGCATCTCGAAATTCGCCATTCGAATCGGCAATAAACTGTAGGTTCCGTTCACCTATGGGGTGAATGGGTAATTGAAAGAAGCTGCGCTTAGGTTCTCCGGAGCTGTAACGCCATATATGTATGTACATATGTCCATATATACACACTTCTTATTACCTTGCGCCAAGGACCTTCTATTTGAAAACAAAAAAAAAAAAAGAAAATGTTATCCTAATTCCTTGAAGAAGACGCCCCTTACTTACTTAGGTCGGGCACAATGGACTTCTAGTAGTCTAAGTGAGCCGTGACCTCATGTCAATAGGGCACCCAAATAACCTAACCTAACCTACTTAGGTTGCGCTACAGTCTGGTGTGAACCTGGGCCTCAACCAGAAAGCTTCTCCAGTTAGCGCGATCTTTTGCCAGCTGTTACAGCGTCACACTCCCAGTTGGTTAAGGTCCCCTTCACCTGTACGCGCCACATCAGATTCGGTCGTCCTCTGCTGCCTTGTCTTTCGGGGTTGGATTCGAAGATTCTGCGGGCCGTAGCTGTTTGCCCATTCGCTGTACATGGCATCTCAGACGTTGGTTCCGAAGATGTCGTTGTATCGTTGTATCTTCTCCTCCATTCTCCGTTTATACAAACGGGGCGATAGATTGAACGCAGAAATTTCATCTCGATGTGGCCAAGAGCACTTATTTACATATATAGTTTTTCGAGAGAGGGCTCTACTTTTCAATTTACCTTTTGAGCTCGAAAAAGCGGCGGCTGGCAAGATTGATTCTGTGTTTGATCTCAGCGTTAGTATTATTGTCGATGGTCACTAGTGAGCCAAGGTAGACGAAGTCTTTGATCTCTTCGAATTTTTAGCTGCCAATTGTGACTAAGGCTAAGACCTCGATGTTGTACGTCTTT
Organism: Eumerus sabulonum; assembly: GCA_951905685.1. Classification (NCBI taxonomy): domain Eukaryota; kingdom Metazoa; phylum Arthropoda; class Insecta; order Diptera; family Syrphidae; genus Eumerus; species Eumerus sabulonum. Next base: position 17,311,027 of record OX645062.1, on the reverse strand, counting down.
TTTGGGCGAACGACCTATTTTAGCCGCTGCTGCTTCAATGCTTTCGCATGCTTCATTGACGTCTCACTGTGGTCATTCAATTACGACAATGTCATTCGCGTACTTCAAGCAATTGCGCAGACTTGAACTTGGTCCTACCTCCGTCCTCGCCTAAATCCATTTCGGACTATGTAGAGGCGAAACGAGTTTGCCGCTATCCATTTCCCTTTAGTTTATAATGAAATTATTTTAGAGGCAGATGCGGTATGTTTTGCGAAAAAGATTGAAAGAAGATCGTTGGACAGGACCACTTTATTACATTACTGCGGACACGAAACGACGGTTATGTTCGAATTTTGCTGTCAAAGATTGGAATGCTCTGATGCAGTAAAAATGGAAACGTTGGTAACTTTCAGCGCCATACTGCTGAATGTCAATGCCGGAGCATACTAGAGACTTCTGACAGCGAACAGATGGCGAGAGATTGGACTGAGGGCTATATAAGCGGAAACACTTGCCCTCAGTATTCCTTCAGTGCATTCGGTATCGATGACTCAGTGATCAGTCGGTAATCCAGTGTAAAAGTAATCAAGCCATTTAGTGGATAATTATCTAAAGACAGAGTGTGTAAAAAAGGTGTGTGTAAGCATTAAGTGTTAAGTGTTATAAAACGTTGTAATAAAGGTGAAGCGCACAGATAATTGATCTGAGGTGTAATAATAAAGTGTGTGTATTGAATCAACAAGTAAACAGTAGTAGTTTATCGCAATCCAGTGATCGTTTCTATTCTGGACAATTTATTTTCGTAACAATATCCCTGATGTGTAAGGCTGCACATTCGATCACTGATATCTCCCAGAGCTGGAACGTCGAGGAAGAAGTATAGGGCAGATCGTGTGGATCTATATATGTAAGTGCACAACTTCTACAATATATGTATACAGGCCGGTCGACCTTTGGATATAATGCAGCAGATAATAGGTTCACCATCCTAGTAACATTGATCCGATGAATGATGTGCTACTCCCTGATGCACTCCAAGAATATGTGCAATTTAATTGACATGTTCACTCGCTGTTCAGATTTATATTTACTAAAATGTACTGTTTTCAATATTGATCAGATTGGCTTCCACAGCTCCTTAAAATGTATCCAATTAATTGATAGAGGAAATTCTATTACTATGCCAGTTTAAATCCGCAACCAAACCTGAATGGTCTCTTCAATCACAAACTAAGAACGAATATTTCTGATGCAAATGAGATGTTTTGTTTTCCGCTCTCACTACATAAACATACTACGGTTAAGTCTATTTCAGTACAGGAATTTTACTCAGATGCAATAAAACCAAACAAATAAAACTTTAAACTGTTGGGATTTCAATTTGTACGCCTCTTTGAATACATTCAAATATGTACCGTGCAACCGTCCAGCTTACGACCTTGGAACTGAAAGTTTTGCCTAGGGCATCAGGTGATGAATACCCTGCCATCGATATTCAGTGTACATTTTCACCCAGAACGAATGAGAACTTGATGTGATACACTAGAAACGAAACACAGGGACCATTCGAAGCAGTCTTGCAAAAAGTCCAATGAACCGATTTTATTTCAGAAGGACCCATTCGATTTTATGGACATGCGTTCAATGTCAGACAGATTTTGAAAATAAACACACGTACGCTTAGGCTGTATGCTGATATTTGATATCCTTGAGTTTGATAGAGCGTTTGAGTGTTTTCGAGTTTTTCCTGTGGTAGTTGTGCCACATCAGCAAATAAAACGTGCAATCGTGGCTTTTTTTGATATGCCAAGCTTTGGGGAAGGTTATCTTTCTAATTGTAGTGAATCTAGATAGCGAAATATAATGTGGCATTCAGTTAACGATGAAAGATTATTTCTTCGTATCGAAGCCATTAACCTTGCGTGCCATGGTAGTCATGACGATAGAAATCGATGGAAATCACGTTGAATTGAGTGAAGTGAATTCCGTTTGAAAATAGCATCTAAATTATGTTTTGCGATATACATAGATACATATGTATACTAAGGCATGGAAACAAAGACATAATCTTGGGCGGTTATTGGATATACATATGCACATGTATATGTACATATGTATTCCGTTGCTATTCTATTGTCCAGTTTTGCTACGCCAAATCGAATTACAAGATATCAAATGTCGTCGTATTAGAATTGTTTATCTGCCAACAATTGACTTATGTATAAGTACTACTTCATCGCCATTACTGATATCAAGAAATACTTCCGACTGACTTACTTCGCTCCGTAAAGGTCAATTTTCTCTATAGTCATATTACCACATCTAGTGCTTCGCTCCTGACAGTTAAAAATATGCGGCGGCAATATACTGGTCCCACCCTTGGCACCTTCAATAGCGGCAGTCAGCAATTTCGTTTAAACGACTAAATTGAGCGTTAAAATTGACTTCCACACCAGTCAGCTGGAAACCCTTGTTCAGAGAATGTTTGCAAAATCACTGCTCAACAGAGTGTGGTGCTGTCCATACGGTTTGGGGGTATCGTATCTGCCAAATCACTTCACTCGCTGTGCTATTTCATTTCAAGTCTATCATATTGTGTTGGGAGTGTGAAAAGATTTTTTTTTTAATGTATATAAGCACCAGGGGTCATGTCCATTCATCCATTTGTTGTTGGTGCTGTCGTTGAAATCAAACCAATGGCCACTGATTTTTACTTCATGACCCAGAGCGGTCTTTGATTTTTAATTCCAATTTCATTGAAATCATCAAATCATTCACTTGTGCTATTTGGACGTAGTGAATTGTTCACATCTAATCCAAAGGAATGACTTATAGTTCAGTATCCACGTGTCGGAGGCTATTGGATTGTTGTATGAAATCGCTTTAATCAATTTTTCTTCTTTTTGCATAGTAATAATTCTTGAAAACATACAATTTTATCTTTCGCGGAAAAGTAGTCCTACACGCGATACGCAAAGATACATTTTTACTTTCGTTAACTCATCGTGAGCTGTCAAAAGTTTCTGAAAATAAATCTTGCGATTCATTGTGGTTGAATCCTAGACATAAATGACGATATCTCTTTGCGGTTTTGTTCAAGATAAATTTGATTTCCTATGTTTTTAGTACAGTACATTTTATGCCATGCCGTGGATATGAATAATTCCCAATACATGTAATAACATTTGCGCTAGCACTAGTATAGTAGGTACTTATGGCCACAGAGAAAATAAATCATATTGGCTGAAAAACTATGCAAGCATTGCTGTCAGTTAGTCGCAATAATATTACTGGGTAAAATATATATTCAGTTGGGACCTTCAATTTTTTCCTTTATCATTTCTTTATTTTATTTTTGTGTCGTTTGCTTAATAAATTGCCTTTAACGTTAAAGAAACTTACTACAATGTTTATAAATGCGATAAAATAAATTATTAGTGAAAAAGATGGCTGCAGGAAATAACTCCCCAATGAAATAACCCCCCAAACACTAGAATGAAATAACCCCCCCCCCCAACATTTGAATGGAGTGGGTTGTTTTTTCATATGAAATAAGCCCCCGAAATTGGGGATTTGTTTCATGGGTTTTTGGGGACTTATTTCGTACTTAAAATTGGGGAATTCTTTCATGAGGAAATAACCCCCCAAATTCAACTATGAAATAAGTCCTCAAAGTCAATTATCAGGAATTCAAAAAAAATTAACAAGTAATTGCAAGGCCAGCTTTGGATAGCAAACTCTGAAATATGTATGCTTGGCATAACTGTTGGCTTTGGGATATGTCCGAAGTTGGGTATCCGCGAAGATTTTTTAAATCCATACAAAACATGGATATAAAAATAACTCTGCCCACACCCAACCTCGCCCATATCCCAAAGCCAACAGTTATGCCAAGCAGTGGGGTTGCCGGGGGGGGGGGGGGGGGCAGCATGCCCCCACCCCCCATATATTTTCTATTGCTTATGCTTTGTGGACTTTTATAGATGTGGTCTTTTTCTATTCATTTACGTCAAATGTCGCCTAAAATACTCAAAACATTGGGGACTTATTTCATACATTTTTGGGGACTTATTTCATCTTCGGTTTGGGGGTTAGTTTCACAGTGAAATGAACCCCCAATTTTGGGGCGTTATTTCATTTTCCATTTGGGGGGTTATTTCATTGGGGAGTTATTTCCTGCAGCCGAAAAAGATATATGTATCTATATATTAACGTTTTGTAAATGTATAGATACATATACATTTATAATTTCAAGATAAAAGGCAACACCGAAAACAGAAAATGATTCACTTCGTTGAAAGAGGGATTGCGAATTGCGAATTAAATTAAACTTTCTTTTTCAAAATCTAAACGTAAATATAAATATTAGCTAACGTGACCAACACGATGCCTATGATTTTTTTTTTTTTTCGATTTCCCTTAATGTACATATGTAATTCTTTAACTGGCGCCCTAGCAGGGAGCGGCAGTACTATATCTTCTCGTCTGTACATACTAAAGACTGTACATTTTATCGGCGGTACTGTCTACCTACAGTGGGTAATGTACCTTTTTTCAAATCCATAAGAACATGCAGATATTCTCAAAAAACCATCAAACCATCATCATCAGGAAGTAGCTGAATAACATTCGTCTTCCTCTTTGGTGGCGTTACAGCCCATGAAGGCCCAGAGCCAAGCTTCCCTTCAATCACCCATGTTGTGTGTGATTCTATTTTTCACACAGGTGAAAGGGACCTACAGTTCAATGCCGATTCCGAACGGCGTGAGTCGACAAGCTTTTTCTAGGCAAGTTATACTACGGGGGGTTTTGCCAGTACCCCTCCGAGGAGGGACGCCGCGAAATAACCATTCGATGGCGTTGGTGTTATCGGGATCCGAATTCGCTCATTGCCTATAATATTCGTCTGGGAAAAATAAAAACCTGTTGAGCTTGCTAAAGAAACGTCCTCAGATAAAGACATAAAGAAAAGTTCCGTCGACCGAATTGCTTTCGCATGAATCTGGGTAGAAAGAATTCTTTCCGTGGATAGTAGAAAGAAACAATCCCCAGTATAAGATCAACAGAAAGCTTATTACAGTAGTCGAGTATACGACAAATCTATTAGGTTATTCGAAAAATTATGTCGACGATTAATCTTTAACTTTAAAAGCACAGATCTTAAGCGAAAGAAAACCGTTGTGATCAACACACTTTTGCCAGCGGGAAGTATTTATTCCTCCAGCATAAAACTCGTTGAAGGCAGTGTTGGTGTCGTCTTGGCTCTTGTAGCATTTCTCACGTAAGAAATTATCGATGTGGCCATGGTGCAGTGGTTAACATCATCGACCGCCGAGCGGAAGGTCAACAGTTCAAATTCGCTTCATAGCCAAGAAAAAGTAATTTCTATACGGACAAAAACTATGCAACGCAGTTGTGAATGGAAAGTGGCCAGACGGACTGCTGCAGGCATAAGCAGGCATAAAACTCACAGTATATGGACAACCGAAATTTATCCTCTGCGTATGCAATATTAAAAGTGCGAACGAATTACCACGGACTATAACCAAACGCGGAATTTGGTCGGCTATCTAGGACAACCACCCCTGAGAGTAGTGAACGAACATCAAGAACCAAAATCACTGCACTCCGTTCAGGTTGTGTGCCAAAACATTATACGAGTATGCATAACTCTTAAACCTGCGCGAACTATAAAAAAAAAAAAAAAATCGAGATGCTAGAACAAGTGGTAGTCGTATCGAGAAAGGTCTGACATGTATGGTAAATGAGGCAAAGTTTCGTAGGCCGGCTCGTTCAACTTTTACGGGTATAGGGTCGGCTGTGTGGTCGGGCGTTGTCATTGAGTAGGATTGGTCCTTTTCCGTTTTTTTTTTATAGTTCGTACAGGTTCAAGAGTTATGTTTTTATGATGTTTGTCACACAACCTGGACAGAGTGCAGATGGTTTGGGTCGTAGATATTCGTGTTCGTTCATTACCCTCAATGGGTGGTTGTCCTAGATACGAGCAGAGAAACTCAACAGAATTTTCACCTTGATTTTAGTTCCCAGCAAATGTTCCGTGCCATTATGGTGTTATATTAGAACTAGAGTATGAATTTGAAGTGACAAAATACTATGAGTGCTATGCCTTCATCAGTGGGTCTGGGTCTCGTTCAATTTGTGCGGAACTCACTTGCCGTTGATTTCCCGATTTCTTGCAGGTGAATAGAAAATGGGAGCCAACTTTACGAGCTGTACAAACATGTGGATATAGTCCGGAAGGCAAAGATCCGTCGACTACACTGGCCCGGCCTTATCGAGCACATATACACCAACGCTCCAGTTAAGAGGGTCTCGGTCGACTCCGAGCCTTCTGGTTCGAGAAAACCGAACCTCTTACATCCACTTCCATTTTATTTCATAAATTCTCTTTCAGTAATACCTGAAGACTGTGGTGGACAGACAACCTTTGTGGGAACGATCACATATTTAGTGTCCCCAAGAATGCCGCGAAATGCCTAGGTTTCCTATACAGATGCAAGAAATACAGCGCACCCACCGATCTGGCTAAACTTTATAACACGTTCATTCGTCCTAAATTGGAGTTCAACACTCCTGTCTGGTCTGTCGCATCTAAGACCTCACTGCACTAACTGGACAGAATACAAAATCGCGCTATAAAACTGATAGGAGATTCCAGCATCACAAATTCATTACACTCGCTTGATCATCGCAGGAATGTCTCCTGCCTTTCATTGTTTTATCGTTACTTTCATCATAAATGCTTTGATGAAAAAGCCAGTTGCATTCCGCCCCCTTCAAAACTTTTCGCGCGAATGACTCTCCCGGAATGCTCACGATTTTACTTTGAAGCCCCTTTTCGGTCATAGTGCCAAATATAGAGATTCTTTCTTCAACCGAACCACACGAATATGGAACGCGTTACCTCGTACGGTCTTCCCCCTTCAATTCAATATACAGATATTTAAGGCCAATGTCAATAGGCACCTCCTCTGCCTCTCCCTGTTACCTTCTGCTCACACAACGTCTGACACTATAAGGCTTTAGCCTTGGGTGCGCGTGTGACTATATAAAAAAAAATGTTGTAGGTATCGTCACTTTGAAATAACTGGCAAAAAAAACGTAATCGATATTTTGTCAAATCAACACACAGGTAAAGTTTTCAGCGCTTATTACTCTTTGCTCCATATTACTTCCGTCTTTGAGGTACAAAACGGATTTGTAAGTTTTCGCAAAGTTTGAAGCACCCGAAGCACCCCATTAACCGAACTTCTACTTTTCTACATGCGAATCTACTTTAAATGTGAAAACAGCCCTATTTTGTATTCACGTTTCTGAAATCCCAATGCTTTTCAATTTCCAAAATCCATTTAGCAACGGTTCGGCTTACATACCTAATTGAAATTCAGATACGTTTGTCCTGCACCGGTCAATCCGATTGTCAAAATCCGAAATTATATGCCTTGCCGATGCCACTGGATTCGGATGTCTGTAAACCACTTATTTCTCCATAATAATGGATACCCACTTTGAGTTTATTCTTATAATAGATTCATTGAACTCCCGATGATCTTTGAACATCCGTCCGATGGACACTTGAAAGTATAATGGCTGTCTGGTTGAAAGGCTCACTTGAGGGCAGATGCTTTATCAGAGTCCTCCTTTATTTTAGTTTAGAAACAAATTCTATGCATGCTTGTGGCGTTCTTTAACCATTTCCCGAAAATCTGCCAGAGAATTGTTCATACAGTAGACTCTCGGTAGAGTGAACTAATTGGTATTTTTTTACCAACGAGATTGTTCACATTACCGAGCGTGTGAGTTTTAAGGCATTCTATCGTTCAAGTGTATACTGCATAGAGTCGATATACCTAGTCGATTTCGCTATTCTATTTGTAAAATTCGAATGGCAAGGACTTTTTCCTACCTGTAGACAACCTCTTTAAAACTTACATTTCTTCTATTAAAGTTTAATGCTTACGATCCATTTTAATCAACAAAATTTCCAAACCAAACCAATCAAACGAATGAAATTGTAGGAGAATATTTACCCAACATAGAACGCAAAAAGGAGATCCCTTCGACTGCGCCAACTACCGAGGGATCAGTCCCCTAACATCGCGTACAAGATCCTCTGATATGTCCATCAAATATCTGATAGGTCCATATCAGCGTGGTTTCAGGCCAAGAAAGTGTATGATGGACTAGATCTTCACACTGTGGCCGCATATAACAGCGTGCATAGAGACGAGCTATACAGTGCCAAGTCAAGTTTTGACATTCCTACTAAACTCGTCAGATTGTGTAGGATGACGATGGAGGACTCTCGCTGCTCCATCAAGGCTGGTAACGAGCTAACCGAGATCATTGATGTCGAAAAAGGTTTTAGGCAAGCCGACGCGCTGTCATGTGACTTTTTCAATATTTTACTTGAGGGGATAGTGCGAAATTCACAGGTTAACATTAGAGACACGATGTTCCAAAAGTCCGTCCAACTGTTAGCTTACGCAAATGACATTGACGTCAGTGGCCGAACCCAACGAGCCGTCAATGAAGCGGAGGCGGCCAAAATTAGTCTGGCGGTAAACGACTGCAAAACAATGTATATGTTGTCATCAAGTAAGGACATTCAACATCGACGTCTTGGACAATGGTCAGCAAAAGCTTTGAGCTAGTAAAGAACTTCGTCTACCTCGGCTCCGCAATAAATAGGGACGATAAGATCAGTACTGAAATCAAACGCAGAATTACTCTTGGCGATCGCTGTTTCTTTAGGCTGATGAAGAAACTGAGTAATAAAGCCCTCTCTCGAGAGACCAAGTTGGCTTTACTTTAATCATCCCTGTCCCGGACGCTATTGAATGTGAATGAAGGAGCTATTGGTCTTTAGAGAAGAAGATTTAACAACGAACTGTGCGGGTTGTACAGCGGCATGCCTACTCCAGGGTCTACGGATATAACAACGTATGGACAACATAGCTCCGATCCGAAGAGTCCTTGAATCTGAGCCATGGGGACAACGCAACAGGGGACGCCCTCGACTGAGATGGCGGACACAAGGCGAGAGGAACCACAACTAAATTAGTGTGTGGGATTGGAGGCAGCCGGCAAAAGGTTTGTTGGGTCCAGGTCCACCCCGGACTCTAGCGCCGCATAAGCAGAGAATGCAAAACGAAGAACGATGACAGATAGAAAGCTTGCAAAACAAACGGTGAATTTGCTCGAAAGATTGTGCGTTCTTTGCAGTTGGCTTATTAGTGTTTAGTTGTGATAAAAACATAGGTTCACTCTAAAGATGTTTACATTTTCACTCTGTAGAATAGTCTGTATAAAATGTTGTGTGTTCACTCTATTGGATTATTCACTCAACCGATGTTCACCCTACCGAGAGTGTACTGTATGTTTATATGTACGTACATACCACGGCCAATTGAAATGCTCCCAGGCATAGTATGCGTGTATTCCATTGGAATACGGACATACCGACATATACGGACATATCCAAAGTACACATTGAACTTTCAATCGATAAATAATTAATTTAACCATTAAGGCTAAGTTGTGAAAACTTGATTTTTTCCAACTGTATGTCGGGTGGTTTCAAAATACCATTAAGTATCCTTATTCTCCATTCGAGATTTTCACCTAGCAATTTATTTCACATTTCTCGTTTATAAAATCTTTACAGTTTGCCGTCCTGACGCATTAAGGATCTATAATGGACTCTCTCTATTGATATGGGGAGGGAAGTGGAAAAAGAAAAAATTAAATTCTCCGACAATGTAGTCATCAAATGGCGCCATCGTTTGTTGGAGTGAATTGTTTGAGGTATGTATCTCTAACCCCCAATAAGGACTACTCAGAGTAATGTTCATTTGTTCCTCTTGTTTATCCTGTGAAGAATATTGGCATTGAAAGCCCTCTCCTTTCTGCATCCAGTTTGTATTATAGATAAAAATAAAAGGAACAAAAAAAAAAAGTACAAAGCGGTTAGACATGGCAAGGAACAAGCGATTTACAGAGTACGACAGGTTCATCCAATATCGACAGATGCCGCTGTTAATTATTTATCTGTGCACGCTTGGATGCTGTTAGTCATTGTGATCAAGATACAATACAAAAACAAAGGGCAAAAGGATTCAATTCACATGAATCATGGATTGACGTTCAGTAAAAAATACTTCAGAAAACCATGCATGCAATCTGACAAATGACGATACAAGATGTGACAGGAGTGAAGCTTAATTAAATTCCACGCATGTACAAGCAGCACGTGAGCGTGTAAATATGTCATCATGAATTTAAGATTAAAAAATAGATGAGAACACGTTCTCTGCTTTTCTTTTTTAGTTTTTACAAATAATTTCGATATAAGAAAAGTTTGTAACAGAAGTTGATATTGTTCTCCTTAGTTGCTACAGCCGAGGGAAACTTTTGATGACTTCGGAGGGGAATATGGGAAGTAAAAATGTGGACATATGTTCGGCGGGAAGCAGCATGCTGTTAATTACAAAATTGAAGACAAACTTTTGTAGAGCGACGGTTCATTAACTAAAGTCCCTGTTTGCATTGTGTGGCGGAACGTTAAACAAACTAAACGACCCATACGGAATAGAGACAGGCCACTCATTTCCAGATGATTTGAAGTTCTATCTGTTCTTAGGAAAGATTGAGAGAATTTGATCTCTACTAACCAAATTATATGGAGAACTAGAGCCGCGACTAACGAAGGACGTGTATACATACATATTTATGTATGTATGTAGCATAACTCAGAGAAACACTTTAATTCTTAGTACTTCAAGCGAAAGTTTTAGCTTAAACCTTACAGCAGGTTATATTGAAATTCAGCTATAGTGGACATACATACATATATCAAAATTGTGCTAGCAGAGTTCAATGCTCAATGCTCAGTTGGGTAAGGAAAACATCTTTCAACGAGTCATCGGCAAACACAGTCTACACGACACAACATCCCATAACGGACACAGGCTGATTGACCTTGCTACGGGGCAAAATCTCCTTTTAGCCAGTACACGCTTCCGGCACCTAGATATACACAAAGGCACCTGGCGGTCACCAAATCAACCAATCACTAAACAAATTGACTACAACGCGATCGACGTCAGACACTCCTCCACTATCCTTGATGTTCGAACTTTCCGAGAAACTAACGTTGACGTGGACCACTATCTTGCAGTAGCCAACATCCGCCTACGAATATCACGAATGCAGCGGAGTAGACTAAGAATACAAGGTTACGACGTCGGAAAGCTATTATCGCCAGAAACCGCTAGTGCTTTTACCGATCGCGTCTCCCTTAAGCTCTCCCATACAACTCAACCCTCTAGGCAGTCAATAAAAAACAGTGCGACCTTTGCAAGCAAGCCCTGAAAAGCACTGCATCTGAAGTTTTGGGCTTTAAGGCTACACCACGAAGTAACACCTGATTCGACGACGATTGTAGGAGAATTCACACAACAAAGCAGGAGGCATATAAAGCCTCGCTGCATAGAAGAACAAGAGCAGCTCGTGAGCTCTACGAGTTATAGGGAGGAGCACATTCTTCTCAGGAGAAAGGAGAAAGAGCACGAGAAGCGCGAGTTATATTTCAATTAAACACTCTTTAGAATATTTACGGATTTATTTATTACGACTCTTCAGGTCGGCTGCTCGTTACAAAGTGAAACTTATTCCTATGATTATTCTAAGATTGTGTGCCGGATAGAGTGACGACACCACAGACAGTCACTCTGTGTTCTCACGTTAAGCAGACAGGTATGTGCTGACAGCGTACTTTTGCTTCAGCAGATCAAATTCGGTTATCTCATCCGAGTCGGATGCTACAGCATTCCGGACGACGCTGTTTGGCATATCTGCATTTTCCCGTGGAGTAAGGTGAGAATCTATTGATATCGTAACTCCTCCCTCCCTAGATTTTTGATTCTCCCGAATCTTTCTTATTTTTGAACATTTAATTAGGAATATTACAACTGTGATTATAATTAATGAGCTTAATCCTATAGTTTATTGAACTATATTATGATATTTTAGTTCGCTTATTTCCTTTATATTTTGTTCATACTTTAGTTTAATTTCATCAAAATTTAACAACAATTCATCATGAAAGGTTTCGTTATCATTATGTGGTATGACAAATCGTTCTACGAATTCAAATACATTATTACTAAAGTCTCTATTACAGAATCTAAGTGTACAATTTGCAAAACTTATAATATAGTTACCAGAAAGGACAAGTTTCCTTTCGTCACAAGTGCTTTTGAATGTCTTATTTTTAATATTGTTCAGGACGAGAAAGTCATTTTCGATTGTAATTACTTCCTCTTCAGGACTATCAATTAGTTTACAATTCATTTTAAATATACAATTATTACTTGATTGTAACTCTTGTAAATTCAAATTATTTTGGAAAGTTAAAGTTTTATTGGTCATGCGAATAACATATTCAATATCTTGATCAATTTGTTTATTATTTAGATTGGAAAGAGGAACAATAAGTTTTTTGTCAGCTTTGGTGAACTCTGTGGGAATTCTAATTACAAAAACTATTGCATCATTTATATACCTAGCTAAGCCTATTCTTATGTTGCTCAATTTTTCTAAATCTAGCTTATAAACATTTATTTCTTCATTACTGAAAATATTAGGATGTATAATTCCTAATCTAACTGAAATAATATTGTCTTGAATTTGGCCTATTTTTTCTCTTAATGCATTAATCCTAAGTTGCTGTTCTAGAAAAATTTCTTTTTCGACCAACTGTGCCTCCAACATTTGCATATCTTTAAGTTTCTTTATAATAATATTTCTGTCTGACTCTATAATATCTTTAAGAAAGGTAATAGAATCATTAAAGTTTTTATTGATCTTTATTTGTTGATTTATCGCTTTTATTGTGTTGTGGTTGTTTTCCTCCCTCACTTTTAATTCTTGCTCAATTTCAATCCTATCATTTTCGTTAAGAGTACCAAAAAGCCATTTCAAACCATTTCCAACAACATTCAAAAGACCTCTTTTATTTCTGTGTGGGAGCAAGGTCATCACTTGGTTTTTCAGAGAAAGGGTTTGTTCTGTCAGGGAATTCTCGTTAGAAAGGTTAAACTTTTTAATGTTTTGTTCTAATTTTAGAACAATGTTAAACAACTCTTGAGGATGAACAATATGTAAAATAGTGTCGAACTTATTGGCTATTAGAACTTCGTCTACCTTAATTTCAGCATAGCCCATTTTTGCGTCGATTTTATCAATGGTAAGTCTTGCTTGTACTAATTGTAGCATGGCTACAATTAGGCTGATTAGTAGTAAGTTCACCTGTAAATTTAAAAGGACGTTTTATGTTACTTTCATGAACATTTTCTAATTTGAATTTTCTAAATTTAGGTTCATTTTTATGCCGAAGAGCTTTATAATTTTTAATAAAACCAGTTGTACGAGTTTCTACATAGTTTTCCCTATATTTATTCCTGTTACTAATGATCTTCTCCTTTTTATCTTCTATTCTCTGTTTTATTAGTTTCAAATCCAATTTATTATTAATTACGTCGGATGGACTACATTTAATTGTACTATGATATGAATTGTTATATAGAATTATAGCATTTAATATTTGTATTCTAATTGGTTGTTTATCTTCTAAGTTCAGGGCTCTAAACTTCTCTGTAATAGTATTATTCAGTCTTTCTACATCTGCATTTCCTGTATGACTATTCGGTTTCGTCAGGTGAAATGCAATGTTTTCTTTGTCGCAAAATTCTCTGATATTATTGCAATTGAACTCGTTATCAAAGATGAACCGTTTAACTTTTCCTTTAATGGAAATAAATAATTTTAATTTTTCGACTAACGTACGACTATTCTTATCTTCTAGATGAAAGCAAGTAGCAAATTTTGAAAACGTATCGATAAAGAGTATGAAATTTTGTTTACTGTTTACATAAGTATCAATGTGAACAATCTCATTTATTGTGGATGGAGTTTCGCTTAAAGAGAACTTATTTTTTATTGGCCGTCTATCGTACTTTGCAGAAGAACATATATCACAATTGTTAATGATTTGCCAAATGAATGTTTTTAACTGGGGGTGGTATACCTTTTTCTTCATTCCTTCGTATGTAGGAATAATACCTGAGTGGCCAGTTTCATGTTTATGAAACAATGCTATTTGCTTTTTTAACCTTCCCTCATCTTCTATATCAGAGGCGAAAAAGGTACACTTAATAAACTTATAACTAGAGCGATTGGGAAACAATTTTCTTAATTCTTGTTGCAGTTTATTATGCTCATGATCACTCAGATCGGTATAGATCGCTACTCGTCCACCATTAAAATGCCTTCTTATTATATCAAAAATACAGTTACTTTCCATATCTCTCCTATCAATGTATATTCTTTTATGACCAAAGACAGCTTCATGTTCTTTTCCCTTTCTTTCTACGACGATTATTTGATTCTGGAATCTATTAACTATGGTGTCCAAAATGGAAATGTGATCGTCAAAATTTTCTTCTTGTGAATGAGCAGTTTGAACGGTCACAGATCCATGGGAGGCACTCTGGGTCTCAGATCCGCATGGAAAATTATTTTTTGCTTTTTCTATAATGTTCGGATTATCCAATGTATTAATTTCTTTGTTTTCTACATTGATCCGGCTTAAGAAATCTGCAATTCTATTCTCTTTGCCCTTTATATAGCCTATTTTAATATTATATTCACTTAATTGAATCAACCATCTTTGCAACCTGGGATTAATATCTTTCCCGGAATATTTTGCATAAAGCCATTTGATGGGCTGGTGGTCAGTTTGTAATTCGAACTCTCGACCAAAAAGATAAGGACGAAAATATGATACACCCCAAACTACAGCTAGTAGTTCTTTCTCAATTGTTGGGTAGTTTAATTCGTGATTATTTAATGCACGAGATGCGTATGAAATAGGATGTCCATCTTGAGTTAAAACAGCTCCGATGGCAAAATCACTTGCATCAGTAATAAATTTAAATTGTTTTGAGAAATTAGGATATCTTAAGATAGGATGATGAGTAATAAGCTCCTTCAATTTTTCAAAGGCTGCTATAAAACAAGGGTCGTTAGCATTAACCTTAGTATTTTTCTTTAAATATTTCGTTAGTGGCTTAGCAATGCTTGCGTAGTTTCTTATGAATTTTCTGTAGTATCCCGTAACTCCCAAAAATGATTTAATTTGTTTTGGCGTCTTGGGGAGTTTTAAATTCTGAATGACCTCTATTTTACTTGGATTGGGACGTACACCTTCAGGCGTAAGAATATGTCCTAAGTATTCCGTTTCCTTGACGAGAAAACTGCATTTGTCTACCTGTATTTTTAACTTCGCTTCCCGTAGCTTATCGAAAATTTTTCTTATGCTTAAAAGATGTTCTTCCAGAGAGGTACTGAATATCAATATGTCATCAAGGTAGACTACACATATTTTATTAATGTAGTCTCTGAGGACGGAGTTCATCAGTCTCTGGAAAGTCGCAGGAGCATTTTTTAAACCAAATGGCATTCTGACATATTCAAAATGTCCATCAGGAGTAGAAAACGCCGTTTTCCTCCTGTCAGCTGCTTTTACTAAAATTTGGTGAAAACCCTTCGCCAAGTCAATCGTAGTTAAATACTGGGCCTTCCCTAATTTATCCAATATATTTTCTATATTGGGAATAGGGAATTTGTCGCTGATAGTGACATCATTCAAACGACGATAGTCGATTACTATGCGCCATTTTTCCCGGTTTGAATGGTCTCTTTTCTTTGGCACTATCCACAGAGGTGAATTATAAGGAGAATTACTCTCTGTTATAATTCCTTGCGAAAGCATTTCGGAAATTTGGTGTTCAATTTCTTTTTCGTGTATTTGGGGATAACGATATATTTTTGAATAAATTGGACTGTTCGTAGTGGTAACAATCTCATGTTGAATTTCGTGTGTAAATGATAGTCTATCTCCTTCCCTAAAGAACAGTTCTTGGTTATTTTTTA
Source organism: Eumerus sabulonum (assembly GCA_951905685.1). Lineage (NCBI taxonomy): Eukaryota > Metazoa > Arthropoda > Insecta > Diptera > Syrphidae > Eumerus > Eumerus sabulonum. The sequence goes on along the minus strand of OX645062.1, from coordinate 17,295,028 downwards.
GCAGGTTAGTAATTGAAGCGAATTCTTCAGAGTTCAAATGATCAAGCTTTAGCTTATCAATAACATTGCCTGCATTGGCTTCCAAGGTTACTATTTCACTAATATCGTATGGGCTGGAGTTTTGAGTATCTCGAAAAACTAAAATGTGTTTACCTATTTCTAGCTGTCCTTCCTTCAAATTAACTATTGCCTTAAATGGATTTAATATATTTAAGCCCAAAATAGCATCATAATTTCTACCACATAAATTCATGACTCTCCACGTCATAGTTCCTACAGTATGAAATTCTACTGGGATGGGGGTAATTAATTTGCATCCCACTTTTACAATCCCCGAAATAGTGGAAAAAAATTCTGCCATTTCTAGAGGAATGTATTTATATTCACTTAAAATATCGGGTCGGATTATACTTGTGCTAGATCCCGTATCTATAAGGCACTTGATTTTATTTTTACCTATAGTTAAATAGATCATTGGTAATGGAATTCCCGAGGCCCTTTTTGAAAATTTATGGGGGCCTGCTCAATGTTGCCAACCGACATCATTTCTACCGTGTTGTTACTCGTATTTCTCGATATTCTTGAATTGCGGGGTCCATCATTATACTTATTATATTTCAAATGATCCTGCCTAGAGTTTTGTTTTGAAATAAAGGGGGTCGAATATTGATTTTGAGTGGGAGTGGTTACATTTGAATTGGGAAAGCGCAAACTTGGAGACAAATATTTATTTAGGGATTTAAAAGGTTTAGCCTTCCTATGTTGAAAATCTATGCACCTATAATCATCTAACAATCTAAGTCTAGCATATTTATTATATATGTCGACCATAGTTGCCGATTCACCGATGTGAGCCCTAATATTACCGTCTATTTTTTCGATTAGTATTTCTATAAGGTCTCTATCTACATTTTGTGGTTTATAAATTTCTGGTTTTCTACTATCGAATTCCCACAATTCACTTAATTCATAACTTAATTTTCTAAATTCTTCAAATAGTTCTCGTAAATTACTAACCTTAATTGATCGACCATAGTTAAATAATTCTGCATAACTTTTGTTCGGTTGAAAATGTTGCTTAAGCCTGGTTGTGATGGTGTTCCAGTCGGGGTCATCTCCAAGTTGCCGTATGCATTTTCCAGCCTCTCCCTGCAGTTTCTCGTTCATTATAATTTGACGACCGTAGTAAAGCAGCTCTTCGTCTTTGTTGCACAATTTCGATGTGACTTCTATTGACTTTAGAAAACACGAAAGGGAATAATCTCCACTTCCATTAAATGATTTCAGTTGTCTAAACTGACTCAAAACACTTTCTGCACTTAATTTTAAGCATGTTGGCTCTTGTTCTTTCTGCGGAACTGGTTGCTGATGCTGCTGGGGTAGCTGCTGTTGCAGCTGACCTTGGCACTGTATTAGTTGCTGTTGCTGTTGTTGCAGTTGACCTTGGCACTGTATAAATTGCTGCTGCTGCTGTTGCAGTTGCTCTTGACACTGTACTAGTTGCTGCTCTTGCCGCACAACTATTTGTTGCAATTCACGCAATAATCTAGTCATGTCTTCCATTTCACTGTGTTATCACAATTACTTGTGGCCGGGGAGTGGTTCGTTTTTTTTTTGTTCTTTGTTTTCTTTTGCTTTTGCAAAACACTTAGTTTTCCACTTTGTTCTTTTTTTTCACTTTTATTCTTCACTCTATTTTCTTAATATCTCTTTTCTTTAGAAAAGATTCCGTTTGACTGCGCCAGTTATATTTCAATTAAACACTCTTTAGAATATTTACGGATTTATTTATTACGACTCTTCAGGTCGGCTGCTCGTTACAAAGTGAAACTTATTCCTATGATTATTCTAAGATTGTGTGCCGGATAGAGTGACGACACCACAGACAATCACTCTGTGTTCTCACGGTTAAGCAGACAGGTATGTGCTGACAGCGTACTTTTGCTTCAGCAGATCAAATTCGGTTATCTCATCCGAGTCGGATGATACAGCATTCCGGACGACGCTGTTTGGCATATCTGCATTTTCCCGTGGAGTAAGGTGAGAATCTATTGATATCGTAACTCGCGCGATTGAGAATTTGGAGAGGTATTACTGCCTCGCGTGACGTTCGAAAGAACGGAAACCTGTGGGGATGAGAACGGACACCTAGTAGTAGAAACGCAGTCGATGCTGAGAATATGGAAAAACCACTTCTGCAGACCGTATAACGGCGATGTCAGTCAATATGCCGCAGTCAGGCAGAATTAGTCATATCTTAACGACGAAGACCGCAAAGAATTCTGTCCCCCTGACTGCGACAAAATTAAGATCGCCATATCGAAACTCAAGTCGAATAAAGCTGCTGGCGCAGACAGACTGTCTGCTGAGCTCTTTAAAGCAGGTGGAGATGGCCTGGTTAGGAGCATGTACCAGCTCGTCTGGAAGATATGGTCAGAGAAAACATGACCGAGAAATTGAGTCTCAGCATCGTTTGCCCGATCCACAAGAAAGAAGACACCTCTGACTGCAGCAACTACAGAGGAATAAGTCTCATTAACATCGCCTGCAAAACCTTCTCTGCCATTTTGTGTGAATGCCTGAAGCCTTTTGTAAATAAGCTGAAAGGTCCTTATTTGTGTGGCTTAGGGCCAGGAAAGTCCACCATCGACCAAATCTTCACACTACGGCAGATAATGTTGTCGACTTCAAAGCCGCATACGACAGCGTAATTAGAGGTGAGCTATGTATACAACGCCATGTCTACCCTTGATATCCCTTCTAAACTCGTTAGACTATGCAGGTTGACTTTGAATAATGCTCGCTGCTCCAACCGAATCCGTGGAGAACTGATCGATAGTTTTGATGTCAAAAAGGATTAAGGCGGGGCGATGCGCTGTAGTGTGATTTCTTCAACATCGTATTAGAAATGGTTGGGCAAAAATCACTGGCCAACACAAGAGGCACAACTGATTTCAAATCCTCACAACTCCTCACATACGCGGATGACATTGAGATAATAGGAAGAATACAACGACATGTCAATGAGGCTTTTACGAGTATTGAGACGGAGGCGGCGAAAACTGACGTTTTGGCCAGAACGTGGTGAAGGACTAGCAAAGGCCTTGTAGGGGTAGCATCTGCCGACAGATGCTGGCCCGACAAAAAGCGAGTAAGAGCCTCTGCAGCCGAACATCTTGCAGCTCTGCTAGTCAGGTCCTACTCCCAATTCCTCGTGGTGCCATCTGGAAATTTCCTTAAAAGGGAAATTACTGACGGAAGAGGCCGAATGGCGAGTATCCTGCGCCACCAAACAGGATTAGTGTCGGTTGGGCTATGGTCTAGCGAACCATAACCGTAAAACAACTAATTGCTCAGAAACAAAAAACAGCCTCGGATAATAAAACGGAACGGTTCTATGTTGACGACCCTATAAGGAAACAAAAAACAAACAAGGACCTTCGGTTCTGTACGTGGAATGTTAGGTCCCTAAACAGACCACGTGCGGCCGAACAACTTGCGGACGCCCTAGACCGCTATAAAGCGGACATAACCGCCATCCAGGAAATGCGATGGAATGGACCGGGTAAAAAGCGGATGAAAAACTGCGACATTTACTACGGTGACTGTTATAGGGAGAGAGGACAGAGACTATTTGGATGCGGATTTGTTGTTAGAGGTGGACTAAGACATAAAGTCCTAAGTTTCCAGTATGTGAGTGAACGCCTCATAACGGTCCGCATCAAGGCAAATTTCTGTAACATCAGCCTCATATGCGTCCATGCCCCCACGGAAGACAAGGATGACTCAATCAAAGACGATTTCTTTGATCTCCTAGACAGAACATATACCAAATGCCCAGCTATGATACCAAAATTATACTAGGAGATTTTAACGCTAAGCTGGGTAAAGAAAGCATCTTTGAGCGGGTCATCGGCAAGCACAGCCTACATGACACCACATCCGATAACGGACATAGGCTGATCGACCTTGCCACGGGGCGAAATCTTCTTGTAGCCAGCACACGATTTTCCCACCTCGATATACACAAAGGCACCTGGCGGTCGCCAGATCAATCAGTCACCAACCAGATTGACCACATCGCGATTGACGTCAGACACTCCTCCACTATTCTTGATGTTCGCACTTTCCGAGGAGCGAACATCTATTCAGACCACTATCTTGTAGTAGCCAAGATACGTCAGCGCATAACACGAACACCGCGGAGTAGAGTTAGAACACCAAGCTATGACGTCGGAAAGCTACTATCGCCGGAGATCGCCAGTGCTTTTGCCAACCGCGTCTCCCTTAAGCTCTCCGATACACCTCAATCCTCCACTCAGTCAGTAGAGCAACAATGGAGCCTGTGCAAACAAGCTCTGAAGAGCACAGCAACGGAAGTGCTGGGCCTTAAAGCTCCACCACGACGAAACACCTGGTTCGATGATGAGTGTAGAAGGATTCATGCGGAAAAGCAGGAGGCACACAAAGCCTCACTACACAAAAAAACAAGAGCGGCTCGTGAGCTCTACGAGCTTAAGAGAAGGGAGGAACATAAGCTTCTCAAGAGAAAAAAGAAAGAGCACGAGAAGCGGGCGATTGAAAACTTGGAGAGGTGCTATTGCAGGCACGACGTTCGAAGATTTTATCAGCGGATAAAACGAATGTCTCAAGGCTATAAAGCCCGAATGGAGGCCTGTAAGGATGAGAACGGACACCTAGTAGTAGAATCGCAGTCGATGCTGAGAATTTGGAAAAACCACTTCTGCAGACTGTATAACGGCGATGAAAGTCAACATACCGCCGTCAGGCAGAATGATCCATTTTTTAACGACGAAGATCGCAGAGAATTCCGTCTCCCTGACCTCGACGAAGTTGAGATTGCCATGTCGAAACTCAAGTCGAATAAGGCTGCTGGCGCAGATGGACTATCTGCTGAGCTCTTCAAAGCGGCTGGCGGTGGGCTGGTTAGGAGCATGCATCGACTCATCTGTAAGATATGGTCAGAGGAAAGCATGCCCGAGGAATGGAGTCTCAGCATTGTTTGCCCGATCCACAAAAAAGGAGATCCCTTGGACTGCGCCAACTATAGAGGAATAAGTCTCCTTAATGTCGCATACAAGATCTTCGCTGCCGTTTTGTGTGAACGTCTGAAGCCATTCGTAAACAAGCTGATAGGTCCTTATCAGTGTGGCTTCAGGCCAGGGAAGTCCACCATCGATCAAATCTTCACACTACGGCAGATCCTGGAGAAAACCAATGAATTTCAAGTCGATACACACCATCTATTCGTCGACTTCAAGGCCGCATACGACAGCGTAATTAGAGACGAACTATATAATGCCATGTTTACTTTTGACATCCCTGCTAAGCTCATCAGACTATGCAGGATGACCCTGGAAAATGCTCGCTGCTCCATCCGAATCGGTGCAGAACTGACCGATAGTTTCGAAGTCAAGAAAGGATTTAGACAGGGCGATGCGTTGTCATGTGATTTTTTTAACATCATATTAGAAATGATTGTGCAAAAATCACAGGCCAATACAAGAGGCACAATCTATTTCAAATCCTCGCAACTCCTTGCATACGCCGACGACATTGACATAATAGGTAGATGGCAGCGAGATGTCAATGAGGCGTTTGCGAGTATTGAGATGGAGGCGGCAAAAATTGGTTTGGCAGTTAACGAAGGCAAGACTAAATATCTGCTGTCATCGAAAAAGAACATTTACCACCGACGTCTTGGACAGAACGTGCATATTGGCAGATATAAGTTCGAGGTAGTTAAGGACTTCATATACCTCGGCTCCGCGGGGACTTGGAACAACGACACCAGTTTCGAAATCAAGCGCAGAATTACTCTTGCCAACCTCTGCTTCTTTGGGCTCAAGAGGCAACTGAGAAGTAGAGCCCTCTCTCGTACGACCAAGTTGACCTTATATAAGACCTTAATTATCTCGGTCCTGTTATACGGCGCAGAAACATGGACTTTATCTAAAGCGGATGAGGAAATCCTTGGTCTTTTCGAGAGAAAGATTCTGCGTTCGATTTTCGGTCCCATAAACACAGAGGGGGGTTGGAGGAGAAGATTCAATCACGAACTGTACGGGTTGTACAGCGACATGAGTCTGGTCAGGCGTCTACGGATTCAACGCCTAAGATGGCTAGGCCATGTAGAGCGAATGGATACCACAGCTCCAGCCCGTAGAGTCTTTGAATCCAACCCCGAGGGACGAAGAAATAGAGGACGGCCGCACCTGAGGTGGCGCGCACAGGTGGAAGGGAACCTCAACCAACTGGGCGTGCGGCATTGGAAAAGACTAGCGAAAGATCGTGCTAGGTGGAGAGGCATGTTGGTTGAGGCCCAGGTTCACCCCGAACTGTAGCGCCCGTTAAGTAAGTAAGTAAGGCCAGAACGTTTGTATTGGTAGTTATAAGTTTGAGGTAGTTAAGGATTTCGTCTTCCTTGGCTTCGCAGTGAACTGGAACAACGACATCTGTTCCGAAATCAAACGCAGAATCAGTCTTACCAAACAGCTTTGCCAAAAAGCTGTTTATCAACGAATGTTCGTTGTGGGAAGTTCAAACGTGATTTCTACTGAAATGTTTGACATTGAAACTGACGCGATGACTTAACCGCGTCGATATACCCTGTTGCAACGTTTGGTTTAATGTAAGTGCAAGCTTAATACAAAGGGTTCGGATGATTGTCTTAGAACCTGTTTTAGATAACAGAGAACACCAGAATCTGCACGGAAAATAGAAAGTATGTTACTACAACACACCAAAAGGTATGTTCCTATGAAAACGCACATATGGGGAAATTTCCTAACTGTATGCAACCTTGTCAAATAGTTGGGAAGGCAAGGCAAATTGCGAGCCAGACCCATGGTGTACCGGTTAACATACTGGACTCCCAAGAAAAAGATTCGTCTGGTCCTCGCGCTCCCGATCATCTTTCCTTTCGAGGCTCAACTAGGACGAAACATTGTTTTTTCCTTTTTGTTTGATTGAATTAATTGTTTCTTTTTGTTGTGAAGCAATATCATAATGATCATGTAATCCAGCTCGAAGGACCAATGTAAAATGGGAAATAAGAAGTTGAGAGTCTTTGCTTTTTTGTGGCTACGGACATTAAGACTTGAACTCGGGTCATTGGGTCGAGAATCCAATGATGGTTAAGACACTGTGGATCTGTTGCATATAGTTGGGAAATTACGTTTTTGTTTGATCGATTGCTCCAAAGTGTGTTAGTTATTAATAAGTGTGTCGCTGCAACACACTTAAGGTAATATTAAAGTTTTTACTCATGACACGCAAATGTGTTAAGTGGCACACTAAATCTTAAAGCGTGTCGAATGACACACTTGCTGCGTGTTGTTTAACACACTAGCATTTGCAGTGTGAGAACACGAAATTCTACCTAAATGAGGCTCTAAATAATAGTGAAAGATTTGACAATCCATCAAGGAACTCGTCGAACGTTTGACATTTTTTCTAATGCCACAGTTGTTATATTTTTAGATATTAGATAGCTAGTTTTGAATTAGAACTCAGCAGCAGAGTCTGCTAAGTCCTAGACATACTATATTAAACTATTTGAAGCTCTGGTGGGTAAGGCATCTAGCCTCAAAACCTTCGTCTACTTACATACACTTTAATGTAAATTGCAACAAATTGAAAATAGTTGAAATAAGTGGCTATATAACCAACGCACATCAAGAAAACATGGGGTTTAAAAAAGTAAACGAGTCAATCTTTTTCCTTTTTTCACCATTTTCGCTTGAAATCACTACATTAAACTCACATTCTTAAACTTACCTCTCTCAACTATTTATTTAAGTAAGCACCGAAAATAAATAAAGTTCAACATCATAGGAAGAAAAGAGAAGAAAACAAAAAAAATTGACATTTTTGCCGACCTACAATTCAACAACTTCGCCAATAAACTCAACCTCTACCTCTGGCCATATCTCCGTTAAAAGTTAGTTGCGTGCAAATACTAGTATACAAGTACGTACATATGTACGCATTTTATCTATGCAGTGTAGAGGCTATCGTTTAGTTGAATCAAATAAAAGTTAAATGCAGCCAGGTGTAAATGAACGCAGACTGAAAGAGGGTACCCTTTCAAACGGAATTCGAATGAAGGACTTAACTAGATGACGATTATTTCAAAATTTTAAGTTCAAAGGATTGCACACAATGACTTTTGGACTCGTGCACATCCTTTCGTTCCCATCCTAACACTCCCGCCTGAAACACGAGACGTACCTTTTAACGGAATTCGAGGTAAATTACCAACCCGGGCGTTGATATGCAATGCAGCACGGTAAGGCTTGGAGGACGCAAAAGTTAATTAAGGATCTGGTCAACGGGGCGATTGGTCCTGAAACGAAAGGTTGATGGGTTTGTGCTATGGATAGTAAAATTCTTGGATTACTTTTGCTCCCACGCCAAGGGCGATAGGACTAACGGCGACGACGACGGTAGCAAAATGACAAAGCAATTTACGTCCGAGAAGTGGTAGGGCAATAGGGGATGGTTTCTGGTGTTGGCCTTGACTTAGTGGTTCATTTCTGCCTCCTATGAACCTATATTTCTGTTGCGTTGTTTCTTTGTTTGTTGTATTTGTCACTTGCTTTTCTACTATCTCCTGTGGTTAATTTGTCAATAAAACTAAGTCCATTCATTAAACACAACACGTGAATGCTTATACGTATCTGGTACAATCATATGGGTACGAGTAGATGTTGTATTTGCTTTAGGCAAATCAGACATTCAGTATCCGTTTAATGACAGAAACTTTGGATACGGTAATATGCTATTAATTGGTTCAGCACTGTACATGCCTATATTGTTTATATGTACTAACCCAAGCCTACTAAACCACTTTACACAGTTTCATTCTAGATTAACATGTAATTGGTTCACCCGTATTTGATGTGAATAATCACAATGATTGAGCTAAGACCTTGAAATGGTGCGTTTATCCTTGTTTGATTATGTTAATTCAGTCAACAGATAGTCACTTCATTTATATGAAGCTTAATATGTCGTTGTATCCAAAAACGCCTATTTGGTTAACCTAATCCAATATCATCACTTCAAATCCCTACCATTTTTTTTCTATCCTGTGTACCCCGTCGCTATGTTCACTTGACAGAGCGTCAGTAACTCAATGCCACTATTAATGTGAAAACCATATTATTCACGCAACCATTTTTCGCTCCAAATCCTGTCGATTATTTAAACCTGCGGCCTTTGTCAAATTTACTGAGGTATTGATCGCTATGAGCACTTTTATTTACCTATACGTTTCTATCGACAAATATTCTGTATCTAGAATAGATAAATAAATTCATTTCGGTAAATGGTGCTTTGACATCGAATGATGGTTTTATATCGTCCACCAGAAATTTCCAGCGGTCATTTCAATGCAGTCATTCAACCATGATTGTCCAATTAAACGGTTTAGATTAGGCCATGTATGCTACCCTGATCCCTTTTTTCGCGAATGAAAACAGCGTGACTCGCATGTTTGCAGTTGGCAGTTACTATCACATTGACTACAATACTATGGCCACTGACAGAAAGTTGAATTGGACGTAAATCTGGAGCTATTCACTATTTTCGTTCTACGAACTGCAATTATAATTAAAGCAAACTAAGTCTAGTGAAAATTTGCTTATGCAAAATTTTTAATTTTATAAATACATTTTTTGAATAGTTACTACTTAAAGTTTTGTACTAATGTAGATGCACGCGTTTGAAAGGGATTTTCCAGAGTTAGGTAATGATAAATGGATGAAATAGGAGCAATGCAATTAGCTGGTTTAAGGCAAGCTTGACACAAATATTGTTACGAATGTTAATTGTCCCCGAATAGGGTGCGATCACTGGTTGGCGATAAACTACAAATGTTTACTTGTTCATTCAATACACATACTTTATTATTCCACCCCAGATCAATTACCTGGCCGCTTCGACTTTCCACACTTTACTATTTTTCTTCTTCTTCTTTGGTGGCGTTACAGCCCATGAAGGACCAGAGCCAAGCTTCTCTTCAATCACCCATGTTGTGTGTGATTTATTTTTCACATAGGTGAAAGGGACCTACAGTTTAATACCGATTCCGAACGGCATGAGTTGAGAAGCTTTTTCAAGGCAAGTTATACTGCGGGGGGTTTTGCCAGTACCCCGCCGAGGAGGGACGCGAAATAAATATTCGATGGCGTTGGTGTTATTGGGATCCGAACTCGTTCATCGTGCTTCAGAGTCCAACACACGAACTTCTAAACCACGGCGCGCTCTCGTTACTATTCTACCTCATATTAGTTATCTGGGCGCTTCACTTTTATTACAACCTTTGTCTCTACATCTCGCTAGATGGCTTGATTACTTTCACACTAGATTACCAAAGGATAGCTAAGTCAGTGATAGTAAATACACTGAATGAATACTTAATACTGATGGAATACTGAATGCTCCCGAGGGCGAGACTTCTCGCTTATATAGCCCTCGGTCCACTTTTTCGAATGTTCGCCGTCAGACGTTTCCCATCCGAGGTCTCTAGAATTCTTCGTGGTCTGACATTGGCAATCAGTAGTATGCCGTTGAAAGTTACCATAATTTCCTTTTTAGCTGCAACAGAGCATTCAAAAAGAGCGAAATACTGAAAGAAACGTACCCCAATCAAAATGTTCCCAGATGAACGCATTAAATAACATCGACTGTAGAACGAATCGCTTCTCTGGAAGACTTTTTAGCCCTGATAGAGTTAAATGGGCAAATGGCTCATTTAAACCCTATAAGGCTCTCGGCAAAGACGGCGTCTTTCCTGCTATCCAACAGAAAGGCTATCCTACAGAAAGGCCTGAAAATTATTTTATCAACACACAGAGAGGAGTCCTTCCAGGCTTTCTGGTCGATAGCTATCGACGACCTACTCCGCAAGCTAACCATTTGCGGCTACGAGATCATCGGACATGCTGATGACCTAGTAGTTATTGTTACAGGCAAGTGCGAAATTGGTTTATTGATGAACCCAAATAAGATAATCTTAGATATGTAGGTAGGTAGGAAGGACCGTAGCCTTCCCAGAAATGAGAAGAACTCACATAGGCCAGGGAGGCCCGTTGTGCAGCTACGAGGGGGTTTAGCCCCCTATTGGTGGACCCATTTTGTGCTTCTTAAGAAAAAAGAAGATCAGATATCCCTACTTGCTGAACTTCGGTCAGATCGTACGGAAGTAAGATCCCAGGTATCGTTTCCTGATTGTGCAGAATGCCGGGCAGGCGCAGAGAAGGTGATGAATGGATTCGACCTCCTCCTCGTCTAGACAGCTAGTCCTAGTCCGTTGACTGTCTAGCCGGGGCCAGATTTGCCTGGTGATGAGGCAGGTATGTCCTTGAGTCCATCTCGGTTCGTCTCGACTCTGGCGAGATTTGTAAGATTAAGTTTAATGGTTGCAAAGGGTTATTCCCTCACAAGCCACGATACCCAGATAAGTTGTATGTCGCTTTTTTTTTTGTTCAACAGGCCTTATAACGTTTTGAGTGTTGTGCGAGCGAAGGTAACAGGGTGAGGGCAAGTTTCGCGCAGGTTGATGTTTTTTGACACACAACCTGAACGGAGTGCAATGGTTTTTGGGTCGTAGATGTTCGTTGACTACTCTCACGGGTGGTTTGTCCTACATATGTAGGACGAGAGCACGAGAGCCGACCAAATTTCGCGTTGGTTATAATTCTCAGTAATTCGTTCATGCACTTTTGCTGTTAGTATTGCATACGCAGAGGAAGAAATTCAATTGACCACATACTGTGAGTGTTATGCCTGCTGCAGTACGTTTAGTCACGTTCCGTTCACAACTGTGTTGCATACTTTTTTCCGTTGAACTGTTCGGCCATCTCGTTAAGAGATAGGCGACAGTCGAGACTAGTTTTTGATGTGTACACAAAGGACTCCAACGACTTTAAGGTTGCTTGACTATCCGTGAGAATGCGGATATCCGTGGTGGATATCACGTTCCACTTCAATCAAGACAAGGCCTCTTTTATTGCCAATTCAGTTCTGCCTGGAAAACGCTGCAGTGATTTGGTAATTTTAGAGGTTTGTTCAGCTTAAGTTGTTTGTAGACTACTCCACTAACCACCCCGTCTTTGGTTTAGACCCGTCAGTGTAAAAATCTACGCAGTTTCTGCGCGATTGAGTCTGGCGAGTCAGTTTTTTCTGTGAGACAATCTTAGTCCCGCTTACAAAGAGGAGAAGGTTGTAGCCCTGTTCCGTCTATCTAAGTAAGCAGAATTATATGTCATTTTAGCATGCGTCAATCTAAACTTAGAGAGTGGCATAAGAAGAGTCCCCATCAATATACTTTCTAACAGCCAAGCAGCGTTTAAAGCGCTGAGTTCGTATAGCACGAATTCAAAAGCCATAAAGGAATGCCATGATGCCCTAAAAAACCTCGCCAAAAGAAACAAAGTCAAGCTCTGGTGGGTGCCAGAGCACAAAGGCATTAAGGGCAATGAAATCGCCGATCAATTTGCCAGGAAGTGTTCCAGAGAAAGGTATTAGGTGATGAAACTTTGGTACTCTCTGTGGTACCAAAGAAGAAGAAAGGTGTGTCGAAATTTTCGCTGAGTTGAGTCAATCAACTTAGCTTGTGAATGAGCCATCCCGTATTTCGGATGTTGCCAGTTACCTCTCCACCTGATAAATACACTTCTTTTGGAGCTTTAACTGATCTTGTGCTTCCTCGACCACGACGTGTATGTCGCACCTGATCACAAACATTATCCATACTGACATAGTCGCTTTTATCCCCAACAGGATAAAAAGCATAAAACCGGAGGATAATGGGTGGCTTGACTTGAACTGCAAAGAGGTTATTAGGTTGAGAGGGATAGGCCTTCGGAAGTTTTAGGCAAAAACCACAGAAGAAAACCGAAAAAGGCATGTACAAACCAAAAATGACTGCACCTCCCACATCGGACGAGTCAAATTTTTACACGACCAAAACTGAGGCGGAACATCCTACAATGTCCCAAAAGTAGCGGAAGTTTTTGGTCTTTCGTCCTAAATATTAAGAAAATCGTCTTGTCTTCTATACCCACGCTCATTCACAATGACAATACAGCTGTCAAGCCCTCGGACAGAGCCACTGCTGCCCACTTCGTCGCAAGCTCGCGTTTCCCAAAATCATCTTTATCATCGTCTGTTCTGAAGTACGTTAATTTCACCATGGGACAAATTTACTTCCGTACACCTACAGTTGCAAGGGTTCTTAAAGAACTTGACGTACAGAAATCCCCTAGTCCAGATGGTATTTCCCCAACAATTCTGAAGTAGTTATATTCTACGCTTGCAAAACCACTGCGTAAACTTTTCCACTTTTCCTTCTCTTCTTGGCTCTATCCGTGTAGGTGGAAAACAGCATTTGTACAGCTCATCCCCAAAAAGGGCGTATCATTGCACTAACGTCCCTTCTTTCCAAGGTTATGGAAACGCTGATGAATCCTCAGCTAATAAAATATCTCGAGTCCCAGAAACTCCTCAATCGGCAGTATGGTTTCCGCAGCAACAGATCCACTGGTGATTTGATGGGATATCTTACCGAGAAGTGGAATCGTTCGCTCCACCAGGATGAGAGCAAAATAGTTTTGATATTTCGAAAGCATTTGACAGAGGTTGGTATGAAGCTCTTTTGTCGAAAATGCGTGCATTCGGGATCGATGACTCCCTTCTTGTATGGATTAAAAGCTACCTTTCGAATCGTTCAAATCAGGTTGTGAGTTCAAGTCTTTTTTTTTTTTTTTTAGAGACTCGCGCAAGTTCAAGAGTTTGTTTTTTTTGGATTGTTCTGAAGCGTAACACTGGCCCAGTGCCAGTATCCATGAATTGCACTTGTATCTCTGAAACCGATAAGCTTTCCATCCTGGGTATGTTCATCAGTGACAACCTTTGTTGGAACGATCACATATGTATTTAGTGTCGTCAAGAATGCCGCGAAATGCCTAAGTTTCCTATACAGATGCAAGCTATTCGTCGCACCCACCGATTTGGCTAAAATTGATCATGCGTTGATTCGTCCTTAATTGGAGTTCAATGCTCATGTCTGGTATGGCGCATCTAAGACCTCACTGCACTTACTGGACAGAATACAGCGCGATAAAACTGATAGAAGATTCAAGCATTTCAAATTCAATACACTCGCCTGACCATCGCAGGAATGTCTCCTGCCTTTCATTGTTTTATCGTTACTTTCATCATAAATGCTCTGATGAAATAGCCAATTGCATTCTGCCCCTTCAAAACTTCTCCCGCGATACACGTCTCTCCTGGAATGCTCACGAATTCAACTTGAAAACGGGCTTTCAGTCGTATTGTCAAAAAAAGAGATTCTTTCTTCAGCTAAACCACACGAATGTGGGACACGCTACCTTGTTCGATCTTCCCCCCTCAATATATTATGCAGATATTTAAGACCCTCTCCTATGCCTTAGCCTAGAATGCGCGTGTGACTATAGTGTACCTTGAAGTATTAATTGAGATCTTTAATTGGATACTCATGGCTACTTTAGCTCCTGCTGTTGTATTTAAGTTTTTTGTGGATAACCTTACAACAGATGACTATACACTCATTTTTGACGCTGTGTGAACAGCAATTTGCTGCATCTTGACCCTCTGAAAACTCTGTTTCACGCTTTGTTTAACAAAAATTACCTGCAGGGGAAGGGGAGAACGGACATAGCGTGTTGTCATTTATAAAGGAGTTTTAATAAGTTTGGAAAGCTCCTTTTATACATTAGTTCATATGAGTGTAAGGTAATTTATTCACAGCGGTATTGTGTAGGGTAACATTACTAGAGGGTACATCACGAGCTGGTCCACAACTTTCCTGTATCGTACGAACCACAATTTATACAATAGATATGTTAAACCATTTGCAAATGTGAACAGTAGGAATCTGATAAATCAAATGTTTCCAGACCAGTGGAAAAAGTTACACCTTAAGGGAGGAATCCATTAGAAGAGTACTTGCCTACCCATCCCATGTATGTGTGTACATACATACATGTTGAATACAATGATTAACATAGTGGAACGGGCCGTATGCATCAAAGTGAAGGCTGCTATTGAGACACCTGAAGGGCCCTTAAGCCAGCATTTTGAATTCCGAAAATTCGGTGAATGCTATTTAACAGTTAATTATGTCCTTCGCATACACCATTTGGAGCACAAGATAGTGATGATACTCAAAGAAATTCATTAATTGTGAACAATGCACTCAAGTCGCCAAATTGTGCACTCTTGTGTAGACGATGATTACATAGTTGCTTATCACAATTATTCTATGTAGACTATTTTGAGGGCGCCGTGGCGCAGTGGTTAGTGTGTTGGACTCTGGCGCACGATGAGCGAGTTCGGATCCCGATAACACCAACGCCATCGAATGTTTATTTCGGGACGTTCCTCCTCGGCGGGGTACTGGCAAAACCCCCCGTAGTAAACTTGCCATGAAAAAGTTTCACGACTCACGCCGTTCGGAATCGGCATCACCTATGTGTAAAATAAATCACACACAACATGGGTGATTGAGAGAAGCTTGGCTCTGGTCCTTCATGGGCTGTAACGCCACTAAAGAAGAATACTATTTAAAAAACTGGTTTATTTTACTCGATTCACACGTAACAAAGTAAAGGCCATGACGGAATAGAGAAGATTTCAAATGTTTGCATGTAAAGTGTGAACCTTGAAACGAGATTTGTTCTTTTAGAACTGATGGGGTATTTGTATTTATTCATTTAAACCACTTACAATGTAAGACATACATATGTCTTATAAATTATTGCAAGCCTTCAGTATTTTAAAATCTAATTAAAATAAATACTTAGTTATCAAGCCAGCGATCCATGGAGGATCTGAGCCTGAGCTATAGCTGCCTTCCATCCTTGACGGTCCCGGGCACGCTGCTTCCAGTTGTCAAGACCAAGATGTCTTACAACCGCGGTTACTTGGTCTTTATACCGGAGGTTGGGTCTTCCTCTTCTTCTCGAACCAGGAGGCTCGGAGTCGAAGACCCTCTTAGCTGGAGCGTTGATGTCCATGCGTTCGATGTGGCCGAGCCAGTGTAGTCGACGGATCCTTGCCTTCCGGACTACATCCACATCTTGGTACAGCTCATAGAGTTCGCGGTTGTGTCTTCTTCTCCATTTACCTTCCTCACAGACAGGACCAAATATGCGGCGCAGAAGTTTTCTTTCGAAAGAACCCAAAATCAGCTCCGCTGTCCTGCTTATCGTCCAGCTTCCGGCTCCGTACAGCAAGACTGACAGTATGAGCGCTTTGTAAAGCATGACTTTGGTCTTTCGAGTGAGGAGTTTTAACACCAGTCGTTTGGACAAGCCGAAGTAGCAGCCTATCTCCACTATGGTGTCATTTGTGGAATTTACGTTTGCCCCGAGGTAGATAAACTCCTTAACTACCACGAAATTGTAGCTGTCGATAGTTATATTTTGTCC
The DNA here is from genome assembly GCA_951905685.1 of Eumerus sabulonum. Classification (NCBI taxonomy): domain Eukaryota; kingdom Metazoa; phylum Arthropoda; class Insecta; order Diptera; family Syrphidae; genus Eumerus; species Eumerus sabulonum. The sequence goes on along the minus strand of OX645062.1, from coordinate 17,278,526 downwards.
CAGGATTGGTTTTTGCTTGACAGCATGTATTTCGTTTTGTCCTCATTGATCTTAAGACCAACTCGTTTCGCCTGTTCTTCAATCGCCGCGAATGCTTCCACAATGCCACGGCAAGAACACGCGATGATGTCGAAGTTATGGACTTGTAAAAGATAGTGCCTTCCCTGTTGACGCCTGCCCGTCGCACTATCTGCTCCAGCACCCGGTTGAAGAAGTCACATGACAGCGCATCTCCTTGCTGAAATCCGGTGCATGTTTCGAATGGTTCTGAGGTCCTAGAACCGAGTTGCACGGTGCATCGCGTGTTTTTTAGCATGGCGCGAAACAACTGGATCAGTTTTCCCGGGATCCCGAATTCGGCCATGGCACCAAACAGTTCTTCACGATGAATGTTGTCGTATGCGGCTTTGAAATCGATGAAAAGATGGTGTGTATCGATTTGAAACTCGTTGGTCTTTTCCACGATTTGTCGAAGTGTGAAAATTGGGTCTAAAGTTGATTTGCCGGGTCAGAAGCCGCACTGGTAGCTGCCGATTAGTGCGGTGCAAAATGGTTTTAGACGTTCACACAATACGCTGGACAGGGTCTTGTATGCGACGGTGAGCAGGGATATACCTCTATAGTTCTTGCAAGAGGTAGTATCGCCTTTTTTGTGGATGGGGCATATAGAGCTGGTATTCCAGTCGTCGGGCATGCTTTTATCTTCCCTAATTCTGCAGATGATCTGGTGCATGCTCCCTACCAGAACATCGCCGCCAGCCTTGAAGAGCTCTGATTGAAAGCCATCTGAGCCTGCGGCCTTGTTGTTCTTCAGCTTCTGAATAGCTGTGCCGACTTCTTCGGTGCTGGGTGGGAGGACTACTTCAGCGGCTGGAGTTGGGATTTCCTCGGTCTCTACCACTCTCTCTTGGTCATGCTCGTTAAGCAGCTGCTGGAAATGCTGCTTAAATACATACACTATTCCCTGCGGGTCGGTGACAAGATTACCCTCGCAGTTTCGAAGAGCCTGGGTGCCCTTGAAGCCTCCGGCTTTCTTGTAAAAGGCTCGTGTTTTATGTTTTGGGTGGTAGGTATCCTATGGTCGTTTCGGCTACTTCCTGAATGGCTGAGCGGCAATGCAGTCGCATATTGACATTTGTGTTCGACGTAGGCATACCGTAGAGTCTTTCGCTTAGCTGCTCCCTGTAGACTCTGGCAACCTCCGGTGTGGTCAGGCGCCTAGTTTCGAACCTCCTCCTGATGGACTGGTGCAGCTTTCTGACATTGGACAGTCGAGCTCTGAATCTTGCTGCTACGAGAAAGTGGTCAGAGTCGACATTTGCCCCTCTGAATGTTCGCACATCCAAGATGTAAAATAAATAAGAAAATTAATAAAGACTCAACAAAAGTAAAACAAAAGAAGGAACGAAATTCAACGATTTGCCAAGAACGTGAAGAATAGTGTTGTGAATCTTTTGGTGCTTCTAATTTCTCTTATGGAGATGGGCAGAGAGTTCCAAAGGCCTATGACATTGATAAAAAATTGACGCTTAGTATTCAAGTTCTTGTGTCGCGGCGGTATAAGGACAAGAAATGGTTCTTCTGTTGTACTGAAACTCTAATACTTAGTGCTACGGTTTTAGATTCGCAAAAGAATGTACAACAAATAGATACTTACACGTTGTATCTTGCCGGTGGGTGCACATGGGTAGATATACCATGCACTTAAATAGGGCAATTTAAGTAGTTTTTCCGAAACCATTATAAAAGCATGTCAGGAGAGGATTCTTTTCAAACACATTACCTGTGCCATCAACGTTAGTGTAACGTAAATGTGTCAGTGTTTTTACACGTAATCGGTAATAAGGACTTTAAGGTTGAAGTGGTTCTGTAACCATCGTTAAAAGACTATTCTGGTAAGAGGGATTAATGTGTGCGAGTATATTTTTATACATCCTTTGAAAGGTCGCCACCTTATACTAGTATGTATTCTTGTGTATTCGATGTTCGTTTCTGAAATACCTAAAAAAACAAGTATAGTTGAGCGAGCGGAGATTTTCTAATTCCATAGTATTTACACGTTATTGTTCTCACAGTCTAAAAATGACTTTATTTGCTGATAGTTGTGATAGTGAAAAAAATATCGAAAGAACTTCGAAGCATATTATCTCAAGGAGCCGTTTAAATTGGCAAAGTTTATTATTATTTTTGTTTTTTATTGAAATATAAAAAGGATACAAAATAAAAATTCGCTTTCACTCAAGGAACTAGTTTGCCCCAGGGAAATTAAGTAGTGATTGAATTTCTCCTATATTTTCACTTAAAATTCAGGTCAAATAAAGGAAGTTTCAACTTGTAGATGCGAAGAATAAACCGAAAAAGTTAAACCAATCTAACGAAAATACAAGTGCCGTCAACTGTCCTGAGTAATAAAACTAAAATGCCACCCATGCGATAGTCGAGAAACATCTAAAACTAATTTTTCTTCTTGACAATAATCCCATCCAACCATGTTTCTGTGGGCGAAACTAAGAAACTATAAAATTTAATCTTGTTGGCCGGATTTTATTTTATTTCTCTTTTTTTTTTTATAATCTCGTGAACGAAGAGAGTTTGGCTTTGGCGACACTAAGTTCTTAATTCCACTAACTCAGTTATGCAGTTAGTCGGTTGAAAAATATTTGCCCTAAGAAGGATAGTAACTCTCATTCTCACAGTGCTGCAGGCATAACACTCACAGTATATGGTCAACTAAAATTCATCCTCTGCGTATGCAAGACTAAAGTGCTCGAACGAATTACTACGGACTATAACCAACCCGGAATTGGTCGGCTCTCGTCCTATCTAGGACAACCACCCCTGAGAGTAGTGAACGAACATCAACGATCCAAACCACTGCACTCAGTTCAGGTTGTGTGTCTAACAACACATCATAAGAGAATATAAAAACTCTGGAACCTGCGCGAGTCTCTAAAAAAAATAAAACAAAAAATTGAATTCGTTGCAACATTTGATATCTTAACCTATCAGGATGGAAAAGGAGAGGCATAGCAATTGTACGAAAGGCTTTGCAGCAAGGATTAACTTAGCAGTGACACAATAGGGATCATCAAAGTTTAAAGGGTATTTATAATTGGTTGTTCGTAATTATAGAAAAAAGAGTTGCAGCTAGGATTAATACATCACAGACACAATAGGGATCTAAGCTCGGAAGTTTGCTACCGGTAGCGGGATATTGTCGAATAACCTTAGGTCAGTATGTGACCAAAGTGATTTTTTGGATGAAAATGATGTCTGTTGTATGCGAGCCCCCTTAAATATTTATTTTTTTCTGTTTTAAGTATTTGTTGTTATAGCAGCAACAGAAATACATCATTTGTGTACATTTCAAATGTGTGCCTATCATTGTTCATGAGATACAGCCTGTTGACAGACGGGCGGACGGACAGCGAAGTCTTAGTAATAGGGTCCCTAGAATTAAAACCGATTTTGAATACGAGTCGCGCATGAAATTGAAAGTGCTTTGAAATCTAAAAAAGCATTCAAAACCGTATTACATGTCCCAGTTTAAGTATATGCCCAGGACGTGTAATTTATTATAACATCGGAAACACAATGGATTTTGATATCTAAAAGAACCACGTACATATCTGTAGTCGTAGCATACGATTCGGTTGGTTTCTCAAGAGAAACCCACCGACATGTCGGATTTTTTTTTTCAGCTAACTCCTTCGAGAACACCAAATGTTATCCCTAGTTAAAATATGATATTACATTCATTGTTGTACTTCCGTTCTGGATAAAAACTGATTGAATTGGGAATCTGTGGACGAAGTGATAAAGTATAACGTAAAAAAATCTCAAGAGGTTGAAGGATACGAAAAGCGACGAACAATGGATTGTGTGAATCCTTTTAGGAGCAATATAAGTATCATTGTATCAATAAGATCTGCAGAAATCGGAAAACAACCATTGTAGATAGGAAGCAAGAGCGTTATCGAGAGTTATGCTTCTTAAAGCGGAAAGGATTGAACCGCAAACTTCCTCATAAAACCCTTGCATGTTAAAGATGTTTGCCTTTGTGGAATTAATAGATTCCAGACTGTGTTCGAATTTTTTTTAAATCAGTGTCGAGAAAGTTTAGTAGTTTGTGTTGTTAATTGTACGCATGTAAATGTAAACAAGTTAACGCCATCACTGGCGACGACCGGGTTTGCTGTCTCGGCTGACTTCCGGATCGTCGTTTGTGTGCAACCATGAGTTTCTTCTTCCTCTTCTCCTTTTTCGTGGCGATACAGACCGGTGTGATATTGGGACTCAACCAACAAGGGACTCCAGCCAGCACGATCTTTTGCCAGCCGCCTTCAGTCACGCACACCAAGTTGGTTGAGGTCCTTCTCCACTTGTGTGCGCCATTTGAGTCGAGGGCGTCCTCTGTTGCGTTGTTCCAATGGCTCGGATTTGAAGAAGCTATGTTGTCCATACGCTCTACATAGCCTAGCCATCTTAAGCGGTGTATACCTAGACGCCAACCAGGCACATGCCGCCGTACAGCCCGTACAGTTCGTGGTTGAATCTTTTCTTCCAGATGCCATCAACGCAAACAGGACCAAATATCGCACGCAGAACTTTTCCCTCGAAAAGACCAAGATTTTACTCGTCCGCTTTCAATAACGTCCATGTCGCTGCATTATAAAGTAGGACTGGGATTTTTTAGGTATTATATAAAGCCAGCTTGGTTTTTCGAGAGACGGCTCTATTACCCAATTGCTTTTAACTCACCCACAAAAAAAAATCCAAAGGGATCGCAACTCCGAGGCGGGAAGTTGACATCGCCAAGACGACTGATAACACGATTTGGGAATTTGGTGGGCAAAAGATCGATTGTGGCATGGCGCCTGCATGAACCAGAGGTCGTCCAAATCCATGTCTTTAATTTCAGTAAACAAAAAAAATGGTCTAGGTGCGACCCGCAAGGCCAACACGACAAACTTCCAGTGGGATAAATGAAAACACCCATTTAAGTTTTTTTTTTTTTTTTTTCATTTTTAACCCCCAACGGGTGTTATAAGTTTGAAGTGTCTGTGTGTCTGTCTGTAGCATCGTAACTCCTGGACGAAAGGACCGATTATGATGCCTTTTTTTTTTTTTAAGCTACGTGATTGATCTGGTTCTTAGCTACAATTTGTAAAGATCTGTTCAGGTGTTTCAAGGTCATGGGCAATGTATCGGTTCTCGTCCGATCACCGCAATCAACCAGTGTCGGGTGCAGTTAGTACTCAGACGGGGGACCGCTTGGGAACACCGCGTGTTGCTCATTTTTTTTTGCCTATTTTTTGGTTATCAAATTTCTAACAAAAAGCGGCTGGACCGCTTGCGTGGAATGAACCCAATCTTACGTCAATATCATATTTGGTTCTCGAGATAATCGAGGCGAAAATTTCGCTACGCACATGCGCACATACGCACATATATGTACACATACATATGTACACACGCACATACATACATACATACATACACACACACATCTCTATAAAAACATTGGATTTGGATTTTGGTGACCTTGAAATACAAGTCCATCCAGCTGCTAGGATACGCGGGTGATATCGACATCATCGCGTGTTCTCGCCGTGGCATTGTGGAAGCATTCACGGCGATTGAAGAACAGGCGAAACGAGTTAGTCTTAAGGTCAATGACGACAAAACGAAATACATGCTGTCAAGCAAAAACCAATCCGTCGCTCACCACCTGGGAAAAAAAATTTAACAATTGACAGCTACAATTTCGAGGTAGTTAAGGAGTTTGCCTACCTCGGGGCAAACGTAAATTCCACAAATGACACCACAGTGGAGATCCGGCATAGAATTGCCCTTGGCAACCGCTGCTACTTAGGCTTGTCCAAACAACTGGGGTCAAAACTCCTCACTCGAAAGACCAAAGTCATTCTTTACAAAATGCTCATTCCGCCAGTCTTGCTGTACGGAGCCGAAAGCTGGACGATACGCAGGACAGCGGAGCTGATTTTGGGTTCTTTCGAATGAAAAATTCTGCGCCGGATATTTGGTCCTGTCTGTGAGGAAGGTGAATGGAGAAGAAGCCACAACCGCGAACTCTACGAGCTGTACCAAGATGTGGATGTAGTCCGGAAGGCAAGGATCCGTCGACTACACTGGCTCGGCCACATCGAGCGCATTTACATCAACGTTCCAGCTAAGAGGGTCTTCGACTCCGAGCCTCCTGGTTCGAGAAGAAGAGGAAGAGCGAACCTCCGGTATAAAGACCGTGTAACCGCGGATGTAAGACATCTTGGTCTTGACAACTGGAAGCAGCGTGCCCGGGACCGTCAAGGATGGAAGGCAGCTATAGCTCAGGCTCAGATCCTCCATGGATCGCTGGCCTGATAAGTAAGTAAGTAAGTAAGTTCAAGCGATTCATTTCGTTCCACACAGGTATGAAACTGACTTTCTATCAAAATTTCGAGCGGGAAACAGCTGTTAGTGTCAAAATAACCTATGATTTAAAAAAACAATCACTAGATGACCCACCCCTTATGTATGTGAATGGCGTTACAGCTCCGGAGAGCCTAAGCCTAGCTTCTTTCAAGCACCCATGTTGCGTGTAATTCTATTTTCCCTTAGGTGAAAGGGACCTACAGTTTATTGCCGATTCCGAAGGGCGAATTTGTCCATACTCCGCCGAGAAGATTCTGTGTTGTCGGGGTTAGAGGACATCACACTACCCACTGCGCCACGATGAAGTACAGCAATAAATTTAAGAAATGTCTAACGCCCTACCTGAAACTGTTCATGTCGAGAGGTTGCCAATTGTCAAAGTGAAAAGATCAATCTTTTTCTACAACTTAAAAATAAATATGTTTATCGGTTGTAGCACACATAAGTGTTAAGTGTTTAAAAATGTTCATCAAACGCAAAATGCAAAAATTGAACTTTAATTTCCTTCAATGAACAATACCCAAGAGTCTCATGGACATAATCGGAGATGTAACCTTCTTTCCATTGAGCATATTTCGCAGATTTCGAAACAAGTGGAAATCTGAAAACGGAGAATAAGTCGGATACATCATTTTTTCAGAACCGAACTCTTGTAACCGTGTATACGAGTAGATGGTTCTGAGTAGAACACCTTTTTGATCAACTAGACCATTTTACCGACTTTAACCTGCACTGTACACTGTTGTTGATTGTAGTGGACTTCTGCGATGTTAGTAAGGCAATAACTCAAAATGGATTATACAGCAACCAATCAAACACTCAATGACACCTTGAGTGACTGGACTCCTTTCCTGGTAGGCCTTCTGGCCTTAACCATTGGTGGTGACGTTTAATCTTATTGTAAGGAACCCATTTCTTATCTACGGCAATGGAACAGGTCAAAAACGGTTCTTGATTGTGACGTAAAAGAAGCACATTGCAAGCTTCGATTTTTTGTTGTCGCACCTGGGCGGAGTGATGATGATTTGGGTCGTAGATGTTCGTTCACTACTCTTCAGGGGTGGCTGTGTCCTAGATAGGATTTGAGGGTAACTCGACTGAATTTATAATTTGCGAATGTCGTCGTACGTCAATCATATTTGACTTTTGTGAACTAGACAACTGGAGTATACAAACAGACAAGCAATAGAGCGCTATACTCTGCAAATAACGATTTCCATAACTCAAAATCATTTTTTTTATTTAGTAAAAAAGTAATTCAAAAACAAAATTGGATGATTAATTTTGCGCCACCCTATTAGTTCTCAGCAAATGTTCCATGCTAGTATGGTGTTATATTGAAACTCCACACGCAAAACATGGATTTGAAGTGAACATATACTGCTAGTGTTATGCCTACTTGAGTATTTTGGTTACCTTCCATTCGCAACAACTCTGCTGCACAATTTTCCCGTATAGGAATTGCTTTGACTATAGACAGATTTTGAACTAGAGACCATGCGCTCGACAGTCGGTGATGTTTACCACTGCACCACCGCCACCCTGATTCAACCTCCTTACTTTGGTGGCTTTACAGCCCATGAAGGACCAGAGGCAAGCCTCTCTCAATCACCCATATTGTGAGTCGAAAAACTTTTTCATGGCAAATATACTATGGGGGGTTTTGCCACTACCCCGTCGAGGAGGAACGCCGCAAAATAAACATTCGATGGCGTTGGTATTATCGAAATCCAAGCTCGCTCATCGTGCGTCAGAGTCCAACACACTAGCCAATGCGCCACGGTGCCCTCGATTCGATTCTTTGCTGAAAATGATTTTGCTTTAGGTGGTGCAGGCTTTCTGGCTATTCCCACTTTTGTTAGGACCATCTGAATGGATATGTGGCTTACGTAGAACTTGTTTGCGAGTTGCTTTACCATAGCGATTGGATTTCTAACAAAGTTTATCTTTTAGACAAAAATTGCCATAGTTTAAATGCAAACCAACGCCTACACTCCGCCATGCTGAGAATACCCTCTCAATATACTTTTTTAGTTTCCCTAATTGCTTCACTTCCACTTTGTTTTCCGGAACAAAAATAATAAAATATATCGGATATGGTCATCCGATATGTCCATGATGTTAACATAATGGACATTGCAGACTGAAACAAACGTGCAAGACTCATGTTACAGCCTGTCGTTTTTCTAGATGAAAGCAAGACCCAACAGCTTGAAAAACACTATAACACAAAGTCCTGAGGATTTGAAGCTCCTTCATGTGATAAGCTATTAGCCATTCTTTGACATTGTGACCAAGACACTATAACGTGTTGCTCTAAATATCCAATATACTTAGATTAGCTTCCTCACCTCCGCACTTAGGGCAAATGATTAATGCCGATCACGTTTACTCCAAAGGAAATACGGTTGGAACAAAATGCAAGGACTGTTGAAGGCTTTATCTGTGTTGTTTTATCTAATTCTTAAATTAGCAGATTAAATTCCATACAAGCAAAAACAATTAAATCACAGCTGAACCTTGCTCGTCGTATACTTGTTTGAATTAATCTGTATGCTGCTTCAATTTGTAGGTAGTCTGCCTTCAGAATCTTGTAGGCAACGGAACGTGACCAGAATATGAATCGGGTCTTAAAAGCGCTCCCGAAAATGGATTCGTAGCAAGGAGTAAAATAAGAAATCCACACATTATACACCACTAAGGTCTTGATTGTTTCGAAAACAAGTTTAATTAAACTTTAAGCATTCGGATTTATAATCAGAGTAAAGTTGTCTAAATCCATCAGATACTTATGTCCTACTCGTAGATCAAATTTATTTAAGAAATCCCGAAGCATTTTAACAAAGCAAGTACTCACGAATACTTTTGAGATTAGGTTACCAAGAATAGCCTTATTGTGTACCTTTATACGAGTATACACGTTGGGCTTTCTAGCAACGATAGCTAGATAGTTATTGAATCCCTCGGAGACTGACAATGGGTGTGTTGATGAACAAAAGCTGTCTTGGTCTATGAAGCAAAATAATTCGTTAAATATTTACGAATAGACACTCACCCCTGTAGTCAGATTGCAAGCAGAGAATTTACTCGTAATAATGAAATTGTTTGTGTCATTCGTCTAATGGCGTTTGCTATTATGTGTCTTTTTATGCGCTAAAGGCGGAAAGCACCCCATATTACGATTAAATAGAAAACATTCGACGTATGCCTATGTACGTATATTGGGTGCAGTTGGAAAGGCACAACGTATAATAGAGGAGATTATCCTCACAATATGTCTGTCTTTGACTCTCCACTCTTTCTGCCTTTTTTGAGATCCTATCAGGTAATTAACTGTCCTGGCGCACATGTACCTATATAGATATTAGCTGACGATATCTTGTATGGGAGTTTGGGGTTTCCTCGCAAATAGCAGCGGTATAAAGGAAGGTAAATAAAATTAATTAAGGACCCGAATATGACCTTTGAGAAAAGCAGCGGGGCGTTGGCTCAGACAGATATCAGTCCTGTAAGTAATAATTTGTCCTTCAGGCTCTTTTGTGGCTTTTTGTATTAAAGAGAACAACTGTTGCTTTGAAAGCGTTCCTTTGACTTTTAATTTACGAACTCACTGGGTGGACAGATAAAAATTTCGTCATAATAAGCTAATTCTCTGCGGAAAATGGAACTTTGTCGCCATGAATTTTATTTGAGCGAAAAATCGAGTGTAATTGCGAAGGATACACAAGTATTGCTTTAAATTCTAACTTGTTCTAACTGATATTAAAATTTTTTATGAAAAAATATATAAAATTGCCCGATAAAAACAATAAATACTATAAATTCAATATTCAAAGGGGCAATGCTTTTCAATTATGGTTTCATGTTCAGAATTTTCTGGAGCATTAGATACTTTCTTTCAGATGAAACGATTTACTAAGCTATACCTTCTACCCACTGATGTAAAAGGTTTTTCTTTGTTTCTGTTTGCCCGTATTTGGGAAGAGAAAGTGACCCCTTAATAGGACGCTATTATGTACGCCCATCTTGTCTTTAGTTTTATGATACCTTTTCGCAATTTTCATATGCTTATTTAAAAGGGATTACTTTGGATTCATCTTATGATTGTTTTCAGCCCGCATGTTGTTAAAGCTATTTAAGATAATTTCTTTTCATTCTCAGATATTTTGAACTCGCAGTCTTTTAGGAAAAATAAAATAAAATCATGTATGCCCAGGAAAATGGTTTAGGCGTTCATAATAAATGATTTCTCTTTCATGGCACGTCCCCGCGTGGTTTAATACTATGTATTTGGAAAGAGACCTTACTATCTCTCCTTATGCTTAGTTATATCTATTATGTATATATATGCATGTACATTGGGAATCTCTGCAAATGTGACTATCTTGTACAAAAAGTGGCCCATGGACATGGAAATAGATGTGCGACGCGGCTTATGCGGAGGCAAGCTATATCAATCACTTGTCACATGCTCATTGTTTTATTGTGGCATGTAGGAGATACATACATATGTACATACATTCCACGAGGACAAACGAGAAACTTTCTCTTGACAGATGTGGACGTTTCCTATTAGTACAGTATTTGAAAGTAACTACTTCCTTGATTTAGGGCTTCCATTCTTTGAATCGAGGTACTGTGAAAAAGAAAATAAATATAAAAACCCATCGATTCAAGATGATAATATTATACAAAGTATTTAGGTGATATGGGCTTGACAGGAGATTATAGAAGTTGGGATGAAATACCATCACTCTAGTATATAAAATCCATTTGTGTCTACATAAATGAATTTCGAATTTCAATCAGGAAATGTAGGTATGTGATTCTTGTAGCAAATTAGCAGTGACATAGTCTGATAGCTCTCATCCAAATTTCAGAAAAGCTTTTATCTGTTCCCCCCGATAAGCCCAACAGGAAATGCGTTAATGAGGCATTACGTAATTATTGCATCAATATTGGCAATTGATTGCGTCAAACTACGCTCAAGATCTGAGCCTTATTGATGAACTCGACTACTTTGGTTATTGATTTATCCATCATTAACTATAAGCCACAGACTTTGGAAAATCTGCAGTCCGAAGTTTCGCCAGATCGATTGCACGTGCAGTAAAAAGTGTGGGGCCACCCACTCGACGAATGGAATTTCGACATCGTTTTACCCAATCCACAAGGAAGGAGATCTTTATTAGCGAATCTGCTGGCAAACATCTCGAAAGACTAATAGAATTGCACGTGTGCCTTGTTGAGAGAATTGAATGCACTCTCGACAGGAAATACTACACCTTGGAATTTTTGAACGACAATGAAGGGAATGTCAACAGAGCAACTTTTCACACCATGTAATGGCAGAAACCCTGGTTTGTGTATCAAAACAATACTGGTGGTCACTGAAGTCTACGCCCAGCTTACATGAAATGTTTAGCCATTATCTCTGCCAGTTCATGTCCAACGAATGTTTGTCGCCAAGCTCATGTAGCGCTACATACAAGTATATCGATCAATCATAAAATGAGCCCAGTATTAAAAAGGAGGAAATTAATGGACTTGAGTTTCCCGTGCAACTGTTCAGACATCCCTTGAATTAAAATACTTAGAGGTCAGCCTATAGGCACAAGGGTTTATGACTACCCTTAAATGGTTTAGTTAAAACACAGCGCAGGTATAAGGGATTTAGATGGGTGAAAAGAGGAGGAACCGCACTGCAAATAGTAAGTGTGTTACTACAACACACAGAAAGGTGTGTTTTTATTGCAGCAACTTTTTGTGCAATTAAAAGTGGATTATTATGAAAACACACAAGAACTATACTCCAAATTCATATTTTGTGTGTGCAGTTCTAATATAACACCATAACGGCATGGAAAATTGGCTGGGAACTATAACCAACGAGAAAATTCAGTCGAGTTCCTCTCGAATCCTATCTAAAACAACCACCCCTGGAGAGGAACACCTACGACCCAAACCTCTACACCCCGCCTGGATTGTGTGACAAACATAATAAGAGTATGACTCTTGAATCTGCGCGAATTAGAAAAAAAAAATCAGGGTGGGAAGTAAGAAATAAATCCAGAGTGTGAGCGGAGTGACTGTCAATAGTGCATTTAGTGTCGAAATCGAGCATCTGCTAATAGAAAAATTTGTAAGTGCTAAATCGATCTATCATTCTAATGAAATCGAACGGGTACCGAAGTGCTTAGTTTAGGCTTAGTTCAAATACCGTCAGCCTTTCATCCTAAAGGATTTTAATATTTCATCATTTCGGCAAGTGGTTTACAAAAACTTGTAACCAGCTCAACTACATTATCGATGATATTGCAAGACGGTGCAAACTGGATAAGCGTGCCGATAAGCTTGGTGTATACAAGTCAATGACTTCAATATAAGCTCGGGAAGCATGGGAGCAATAGAGAAATATCTATATTCATTAATTTTTCAGAAACTTATGAAAGTGCCCATTTATTCAAATAAGGTTAGAGTAATTCGACGAAGAGCACCGTGGCGCAGTGGGTAGTGTGTTGGCCTCCGACGCCGATGACACGGGATCGAATCCCGACACAGCCATGTCATCGAACGTGTTTTTCACGGTGTTTCTCCTCAGCGGGCTTCTGACAAAACCCCCTGTAATAAAATTGTCATGAAAAGCTTCTCGAAATTCGCCGTTCGGAACCGGCAATAAACTGTAGGTCCCTTTCACATATGGGAAAATGAAATCACACACAACATGGGTCATTGAGAGAAGCCCGGCTCATGTCCTTCATGGACTGTAACGCCAACATACATACATGCATACAGTTCGACGAAGTCCACTTAATTTGCACTAGACCAATTTCCACTGGACCGAATGCGCGCCGCATCGAACGACCTTTTATGAAATGAATCGTTTCTTCAGAATCTACTAGAATATTAAGCCTAAATACATTGACTTTTTCTTTGTTTGAAGCACCCTAGAATGTGCTTCATGACTGTTCCTTACAGAGCTCCGTGTCCCATAAAACTGCAAGTTTACAACCGGAAACCAACAGCACTAACTTGGTGGAACTATTCTTACACAATTAGGTGTTTTAAGCCAGCACGCGTTATTTTTCCTCACGACGACAGCCAATTTAATTAAATTTCACTGTTAAGTGTTAATCATTTAAATTGTTAAACATGACCGTTATTTTTATATTAACTAACTCAATTCGTCGTTGTAACAAGACAAGACTCAACTAATTCTTGTTAACAAGTTTGTATGTAACATTATCCCTCTGGCACAGTTTCCTCTATATAACCTAGGTTTCCAAATGAATCGAAACTTCTATCAAACACAAGGTGCTCGTACATTCTTCTCAAATTTCAAATCAATTTCAACTATTTCCACCAAACTTTTCATTAATTTTCTCAGCCAAACTTTGCTTAGTGCTTATGAATCTCATTGTCACAGAAGTTGTTGATCAAGAAGTGCTCATAGACACTATGGAACTGTGCAAATTTTCACCACAGGACATAGATACATATGTATGTTTGTACATATGAACATCCGGACTCCTTTCGCTCATACCGTTGTGCGGATTACAGGCGTGGGAAATTTAAAACACCGCAGGTGATGACATTCCATTAATTTTACCAAGGAAAGAACAACGTTGACAAGAACTTACTTCTACAGATTCTCCTTTTAGCGAAAAGTCTGACTACGGAAACGACTGGGCAAGTAGCGTACCGTACAACACCGCGGGTTACTCAACATAACGAATGCCAGCACAAATAGACTCGAATACTCCTAAGTACAGTGTGTGATATTGTGTCCTAAGGATTGAAGGATGTTTTTGTTCTTTCTTCCTATGCAGCATTCCTATTTCACTCAACATTTATTTAAAGAAATTAGATTGCCACCAGATAAGCTATCTGTCATATCTATATGCGGTGTGGGCGACGCTGACAAATAAAGTTTGCGAAACACGATCTGAGAAGTCATAGAGCTGCAGAAATGTATTAATTTTTTTCGTTTTATTTTTTTTCATCCAGCACTCGGTTTAAACTTAAATGAGTGAAATGAGTGTTTCCCTTGGGCAATATTGCCCTACAGACACTGATTTTTTGCTGCACTGCGAACACATGTGGAGTTATCTTTACAGTCGTGATGTGTCATTAATTTGAAAGCTTTTCTTTTTCTCTTCTTTGTTTTTACGAAATAAGTTGAAAGAGCTCATCGGTTATCGCATTCCAGATAAGTTTTTAAATTAAATCCGAGAAAAAAAAATGAGCTGACGTTTGGTGTCTCCTGCTTTCCCATAAAAGATGGATATATTCTACTTTGACCTTAAAATTCTCAAAATCGTCTTTCAAAACCATTAATCACCTATCTGCTGGTATGCACAAGTCCTTCATATGCACAATGCTTCAACCACAAAGCAGGTCCTCTCCATGTGTAGATAATCATGTCCACATTTATCTCGAAATTTTTCAGATTGATGCCGCAAGGATGTCAACCGTAATATTTTATGGTGTCCAAATGTATAGAAATTTAAGTTATACGTAGACAGCTTAATAAATTATAAGGTGGGACTCCGAACGCTGTATTATGCTTTCCAGCCCATAATTAGGTGAAAAAAGTCAACGTCAATACACCTACTTTTGATTTTACATCTTAATATGTCTGTTCTCGCATCGACCTTAATAGACCCCTTTTGTTGGAGGCTTCTACTATCTGTTGGAGCACTCAGATTCAAATACTGATGCATTGAACTGCCAGGCCCCTTGTTTCTATGTATGTGGCGTTACAGCTCATGGGGAACCTAAACCTAGCATCTCTCAATCACCCATGTTGTGTATGATTTTATTTTACCATGGCGTTGCTAAAAGTGAGTAAGTGAGTGAGCCTTATAACACCTCGGTGTCAGTATCATAATGGGGAGAGGGAGCAAGCAAACAGAGCAAAGACGCTGATCGTATTGAACATGGCAAACGCCAGCCTAGATCTCTGTCCCTGTTCAATTCAAGTTGACACACAGTCCCCGCGTGAACTTCCCAATGTTCAGAATGAAGAACTGCGACATCTACTACATGAATTGCTACAAGGAGAACTAACAACGATTATTAGGATGCGGATTCGTTATTCGAGGAAGACTTCGACAGAACTTCGATAGCCAAAGAAAAGGATCGACTCAAAGACGACTTCTACCATCTCCTACACAGGATTGATGTCCAATGTCCCAACAACGTAATAAACATAGTACTAGGAGATTGTAATGCGAAGCTGGGCAAAGAGGACATATGTGAGTCGATCACGGGGAAATACACGACAACACGTCCGAAAACGGACATCGGCTACTTGACTTCCTGCCGATGACACCGGCACAATCCACAGAATGGCAGTGGGAACTTTACCAGCGCGCCATCAGAGATGCTGCCTCTGATGTGTTGGTTTCGAACTACCGCTAACTAGAAACCCCTGGTGTGATATGCAATGCGGGCAAGCCGATGTAGCAAAGGAAACCGCCTACGAAGCCATCTAATAGACGGAGGAGAGCCGCTTGTGAACAACACGAGCAGAAAAGGGGGGAAAAACACACGCTTTTAGGGGTGAAAAAAAGTGGGCATTGAAAGCGCGAGATCGAGAAGATGGAGAGATGCTACCAGAGGAATAACGCTCGCAAGTTCAATGAAAAAGTAAAATGAACATGCCAGGGCTATAAAACCAGAGCCGAAGCCTGTAGGGATGAAGACGGACAACTAGTACCTAGTAGAGTCACAGTCGATGCTGAGAAAAAGTAAAACGAACATGCCAGGGCTATAAAACCAGAGCCGAAGCCTGTAGGGATGAAGACGGACAACTAGTAGTAGAGACATAGTCGATGCTGAGAATATGGAAGGAACACTTTTATATACTGTTTAACTGCGATCAAAAATCAAATACCGCTGTCAGGCAGAATGACTGCGTCCACCCGACCTAGATGAAATTAAGATGATCATTTCGAAGTTGGCTCGATTGTCTGGTGGAAAGCGCTTGAGAAAAATTGTCTTCTTCAGAGTGTGTCAAAGGTTCAAAGGGCAGGCTGTCTGGCGATGATGGGATCTATGAAGTCCACACCAACGGCGGCTCTTGAAGTCATGCTGAACCTCCCACCCGTGGACATATATATACTGCGAAAGCGCCGCAACCAGAACTGCGCTAAGACTACAGGAATCCGGTCTCTAGAAAAGGAGTCCTCACGGACATGCATCAGTCTTGGATCGAATGGGGCGTCTCGAGATTCAGAACCGTAACGGACTATGTCACCCGACTTCCTTCCTGGGAGAGGAGATTCTCTATTAGAATTCCCTCCAGGGAGGAATGGACCGGTGGACTTTGCACGGAAAGTGAACTGGCATTCTACAACGACGGATCCAAAATGAATGTTGGCACAGGTGTCGGAGTCTACTTTGAGTCTCGGGATATGCATCGCTCCTACAGGCTCGATGATGGATGCAGTGTCTTCCAAGCTGAGATCTTCGCTATCAAGCAGGCGGCGGACCTGAACAGCAAAGAGAATATCTCAGGAAAAGGGATCAGCATCTATGTTGACAGCCAGGCAGCCATTAAGGCTCTGCAGGCAGCATGGATAAGATCCAACCTAGTCAAACTCTGCAAGGAGAAGTTAGAAGAGATATCCAATGTAAATGAGGTGACCCTCTGGTACCTGGTCATATGAATATCTCTGGAAACGAGAGGGCGGACGAGCTAGCTAGGGTGGGATCAAGTGCTAACATTGTGCACCGGGGCGCAGTGGGTAGTGTGTTGGCCTCTGACGCCGATGACACGGGATCGAATCCCAACACAGCCATGTCATCGAATGTGTTTTTCACGGTGTTTCTCCTGAGCGGAGCTCTGACAAAACCCCCTGTAGTAAAATTGTCATGAAAAGCTTCTCGAAATTCGACGTTCGGAACCGGCAATAAACTGTAGGTCGAAATTAAATACAACATGGGTGATTGAAAGAGAAGCTCGGCTCAGGTCCTTCATGGACTGTAACGCCAACATACATACATACATGACCACATTATACGCCATCAGAGGGCGAAAACCAGGGTTTGTCATGGCTCTTCACAGTCACCAGATGTAATTCCACTTGTGTTCTCCATACGTAGAATTTGACCGGCTAAAGTCGGCACTAAAAAAATGTCAAAGAATGAAAGTTATATTTGTCAAGAACAAAAGTTAAAGGAATTAAATTGAGTGTGTTAATACGACAATTCCTTCGGACTCGCTTGGATAGTCCTCTCAACGAATTAGAGTCCTTGCGAATGTTTTGCAAACAGTGGTTGTTACCGTTTTTGTTGAACAAACTTCTACCAATTTTAAAACATCAACCCACGTAATATCATAACTCATTTCTCGCATTTCCAACTTCACTAATTGCGTGTTGCACCACACATGCAAATATTAAATATGCAAGGTTAGCAAGCTACTCGTAACATATTAATTTAGATAATATCCTGCGTGTATGCTAAAAAGTTTCTGTTTAGAACACGCTAACTGTGAATTTAAATTGGCTGGCAAAATGCAGTTCATATGTCAAGGACGTAATTGGGAGGATTGATGAAAAGCAGCATGTGATAAACCGTTCTGACTTTTAAGTTGAACGCAATTGATGGAAACTAACATTAAACCTTAAATATATGTATATGTACGTCCGTCCATCCGACCTAGATGAGGTTAACATAGCGATATCAAAACTGAAGTCTAATAAAGCCATTCATGAAAAGGAGACCCTATAACTGCGCCAACTATAGGGGAATAAGACTCCTTAATATCGCGTATAAGACCTTTTTGATTGGTTCCTATCAGTATGGTTTCAGGCTAGAGAAATCCACGACATACCAAATATTCACACTGCGGCAGATCTTGGAGTAGACCCATGCATTTTAGACCGACACACACCACCTTTTCGTCGACTTTAAGGCCGCATAAGTCTATAGGGCGAGCTATATACAGCCATGTTATGTTTTGACATCCCTGCCAAACACGTCAGGTTTTGCAGGATAACTATGGCGAATTATCGCTGCTTCGTTAAGGTCGGAGAAGATTTAACCGATAACTTCGATGTCAAGAAAGGATTCAGACAGGGCGACTGTCATGTGATTTTTTCAACACCGTCATTGAAAAGATCGTGCAGGATTCACTGGCCAAAACAAGAGTCACGATTTATTTCAAGTCTGCACAGTTGCTCGCATACGCTGATGGCATAGACGTGTTTGGAGAACGCAGCGAGACGTCAATGAAGTTTTTGTGAACATATTGAAGCAGACGCGGCTAAAGTGGGTCCGAAGGTAAACAAGGGCAAAACTAAATATATGCTGTCGTCAAAGAAGGGCACGCACAGGACATTACTATTGGCAGCTATAATTGTGATGAAGTCAAGGATTTCTTCTACCTGGGCTTACTGGTAACAAGCGGCAACGATATCAGCGCAGAGATTTGACGCGGAATAACTCCTGCCAACCGCTGTTTCTTTGGGCTTAAGAGGCAATAAAGTAGTAGAGTCCTCTCTCGGAAAACTAAGGGGTGGTCGTGGTGCAGTGGTTAACATCATTTACCGACGAGGGGAAGGTCTATAGTTCAAAGTTGTTTCATAGCCAAGAAAAAGCAATAGCTTAACGGAAAAAACTATGCAACACAGTTGTGAATGGGAAGTGTTCAAACGTACTGCTGCAGGCATAACACTCACAGTATATCTATAGTCAATTCAAATTCATCCTCTGCATATGCAATATAACACCAAAAGTGCATGAAGCAATTGCTGCGAATTATAACCAACGCAAAATTCGGTCGGCTCTCGTCCTATCTAGGACAGCCACCCCTGAGAGTAGGGAACGAACATCTACGACCCAAACCAGTGCACTCCCTTCAGGTTGTGTGTCAAATATATAAAAACACCATAAGAGTATATAACTCTTGAACCTGCGCGAAACTAACCCTCTCCCTATTACCTTCGCTCGAACAACGTTCAACGTTATAAGGCTTTAGCCTTGAGTGCGGGTGTAACTATAAAAAACAAAACAAAAAAAAAGGTGACTCTCTATAAAAACTTAATCATCCCGGTCTTCCTCTACGACGTTTGAACGTTATCAAAAAAGAATGAAGAGGCCCTTGGTCGTTTTGAGGGGAAAATTCTGCGTACAATCTTCGGACCCGTTTTTGTTGACGGAGAGTAGAGGAGAAGATTCAACCACGAACTGTACGGACTGTACAGCGACATAGGCCTAGTGCGACGTTTACGGCTCCAACGTCTTAGATGGTTAAGTCATGTAGAGCGAATAGACAGCACCGTTCCGGCCCGAAAAGTATTCGACTCCAACCCGGAGGAACGACGTTGCAGAGAACGGCCGCATCTAAGGTGGCGCACACAATTGGAAAGTGACCTTAACCAACTGGGCATGCGACACGAGAAATAGCTGGCAAAAGATCATGCTAGCTGGAAAGGCTTGTTGGCTGAGGACTCGGTTCACCCCGAACTGTAGCGCCACCTAAGTAAGTAAGTAAGAAGACATTTGTTCACGCATTCACATCCAAATCCTTTCCTATTAACCTCTAAACTTCGTTTTGGTTTTATTCCAATTCCGCGGTCAAAGTTTGAAATGTTCTGTGTTAGCTAAAGAGGAAATGATGGTAACTATGAGCGGCATACTGCTAAATGTCAGTGCCAAAGCAAGGAGCATTCTAGAGACTTGTGAAGGGGAATGTCTGACGGCGAATATTCGGACCGTGGGCGCGTGGGCTATATAAGCGGGAACACTCGCCTCGGGGGTATTCAGTATTCGGTATTCATACAGTGATTCGGTATTCAGTATTCATTCAGTTATTCAGTATCCAGTGGTCAATCGGTAATCTAGTGTGAAAGTAATCAAGCCATCTAGTAAGTTAGTTCACAATTATCTAACAGTTGTAGAGACAGATTTTGTAAAAAAGGTGTGTGTAAGCAATAAAGTGTTAGGTGTTATGAAAGCCTGTGATAAAGTTGAAGCGCCCAGATAATTGCTCTAAGGTGGAGTAACAAAGTGTGTGTATTCAACAAGCAAGTAAACGGTTGTAGTTTATGGCAATTCAGTGGTCGAACCCTATTCTGGACTAGTAATTTTCGGAACAATATACTTATGAGAAATTGATAACAGGAATTGTATCTAAAAGCAATTTTGGAGCAAAATATTCAGGAAAAGAGTATTCGTGTATTGTCCTTATATGAAAGAATGATCTTCTAAGATCATTTCTAAAAGAGATTTTGCAAATAGATCACAAACACCGAATTGCGTGGTCTGTACAGCAACACTATAATATGGTTGGGCCGCGAAGGACCTCGAAATAGAGAGAACCATCGCACCTAAATTGGTGCAACCATTTGGTAAGGAAAAAGTAACTTTCGATTTATGTGCCATATAATAAAACACAACTTGTTATTCTTATGGCGGAAGGTACCTATATTTCCGAGCGTTGTAGTACACCTTATTATTTTCCACAACTTCACAATTTAGTTAGAACAAATAAGACCTACCCTTGTCATTCATATTCAACAAAGGACCTAATTAAAAAATACGCCACGTGTTATTTTTTTAAGGCATAAACTATGTGTAGGAAAAGATTGATTATTTGCTTTTGATCTATGGCCAGCTAGTCCTTCTTTACACACGTTTGATAGAACTATTTAAAATATAAAAAATGGAAGAAAGTGGAAGGGGCTTAGGTGACATTCAAACTTAGTTGACATTTCTTTGGACAGTGACTGATTGATATACCTTTTCTATTCCATCTTTAGTAACTATTATTGTTCCACATGAATTTGAGGTCTTCTGATGCGTAACAACTCATACATCAGCGATTCTGCGAAATCATCGACTATTCACAACTCTACAACAGATTACTTGTAGCCATACACCATTTTCCAAGTAAAGAAAAACACCTTTATTCTGCTTATATTCCCTTGACAGGGCGGTGATAAGGGAAGCTCTTTGATTATGCCCCAGTTTTCCCTGAGTCCCTAAGAAAATTGATAACAGTGTTTTGTCTTTGATGTACTCGTATCCCCACTGCCTTGTAACAGGATATGTTCATCGATTTTTCAGAGTTATTATTATTCCCTACGGTAGTTTTTATCACACAAGACACTTGCCATTGATTACGCACAAGGACAGAGCAATTTAGTAATAATCATCTTTCCACCTGAAGTGAAAGTAGATAATGAGATGTATCCTTAAAGCATTTCATCCATACGACATTTTGTATCAAAGCCCTATGGTAATCTATTTAGTGTTAGAGTCGATTGGAGGGTGGGAAAAGGTCGCCCGATCACTGCGGCCACTAATGAGCCACTATGAGCCGCTTACAGTTCACGCAAAAATCCTAAGTTCATGAAACTTAGTATGCTTTTGAGTGAGCTAGCAGCGATTTCTTCTGCTTCAAGAAAATACTTGCCTAAGTGACAATGACATACATACATGTATACTGACAAGGCAGTTACAGTGACACAGTATGTGCTCTGCCGTTTCTGACTCCTAGAAATCATGAGGAGTTGTTTCGTTTTTATGAGGGAGGAGTTTGGGAGGAACTACTTGTCTATCTTCCGTTTGTGACCAGTAGTGATTGGTCATGCTCCTTAACCATCTGTTTAAGCAGCATTTCGCGGTGCTGATGGATGTGCCGCAGGAAGGCCGGTGATGCGGAGCGTCTGCTTGCTAGTAGGTCTGCTTTTCGTTACCTATATGGCCGCTGTGCCCAGGTATCCAAATTAGGTGAACTCTATTTGAATTGGCCAGCTGGTGTAATAGTTGTAGGCATACCATACCAGTTTGGAGGTGGTTTCGTAGCTCTCTAGGGCCAGAAGTGCAGAATGACTGTCAGAGAAAATATAAATGTTTTTGTTTAATATCTTTCTGTTGACATTTTCTCTGAGGCAGAGTTCTATTGCAAATATCTCTGCTTGAAATATGGAGTTATACCTGTCCATGCTGTGATGTGTGTTCCGGTATAAGCTCCGTATACTCTACCTCTAACGACTTCGTTCGTTTTGGAGCCGTTTTTTTTTTTTTTTTTTTTAGAGTCTCGCGCAGGTTCAAGAGTTTTTTGTTTTTTATATTCTCTTATGATGTGTTCCACACACAACCTGAACGGAGTGCAATGGTTTGGATTATTGATGTTAGCTCACTACTCTCAGGGGTGGTTGTCCTAGATAGAGCGAGAGCCGACTTGGTCCGTAGTAATTCGTTTGAGCACTATAGTATTGCATACGCAGAGGATGAATTTCAGTTGACAATGCACTGTGAGTGTTATGCCTGCAGCAGTACGTCTGGTCACGTTCCATTCATCTCTGTGTTGTATTCTTTTTGTCCGTATAGAAATTGCTTTTTCTTGACTTTGAAACGAATTTGAACTATAGACCTTCCGCTCGGCGGTCGATAATGTTAACCACTGCCCCACGGCCACCCCCTACCGTGTTTGTGTACCACAGGTAGGATTCGCGATTGAAGGAGGGTCTATCCTGTTTCCAGGTGTGTGAAGAGGGAATTGTGACCTTATGGTTTTGGCTGAAAGTATTTCTGGGAAGGCAATTGTCTATCTGAAATATCTTTAGGATTTCATGGTTGTTTAGCTCAGTAACAATGTCAGGATGAAAGAACCTACAATTAGATTCTGTTCTCGTTGCTCCATTAAGGTCGGTAATGAGCAAACAGAGACCTTTGATGTTAAAGAAGGATTTAGGCAGGGCGACGCGCTGTCGTGCAACTTTTTCAACATCGTGCTTGAAAAGATCGTGCAGGAGTCACTGGCCAACACAACAGGTACGATTTATTTCAAGTCTACGCAATTGCTTGCGTACGCCGACGTTATTGACGTAATTGGACGAAAACAGCAAGACGTCAATGAGGCTTTCGTGAGCATTGAGGTAGAAGCAGCTAAGATGGGTCTCAAGGTTAATGAGGGTAAAACCAAATATCTGCTCTCATCTAAAAGAGACGGACAACACCGACGTATTGGCCAGAACGTCACCATGGGCGGATATAACTTTGAAGTGGTCAAGGAATTCGTCTACCTTGGCTCACTGATTACCAGCGACAACAACACCAGCGCTGAGATAAAACGCAGAATCACTCTTGCCAACCGCTGTTTCTTTGGGCTCAAGAGGCAATTGAGAAGTAGAGCCCTCTCTCGGAAAACCAAGGTGACACTATATAAGACCTTGATCATCCCAGTCCTCCCTTACGGCGCAGAGGCTTGGACCTTAACAAAAGCGGATGAAGATGCCCTTAGTCGTTTCGAGAGGAAAATTCTGCGCACTATCTACGGTCCCGTTTGTTCAAACGGTGTATGGAGGAGAAGATATAACGAAGAACTGTACAGGTTGTACAGCGACATCGGCCTGGTACGACGTCTACGGATACAGCGTCTAAGGTGGCTAGGCCATGTAGAGCGCATGGAAGATACAGCTCCGACCCGAAAAGTCTTCGAATCCACTCCGGAAGGAAGGCGCGGCAGAGGACGGCCGCCTCAGCGGTGGTGCACGCAGGTGGAAAGGGACCTCAACCAACTGGGCGTGCGGCACTGGAAACAGCTGGCCAAAGACCGTGCCGGCTGGAGACGCTTGTTGGTTGAGGCCCAGGATCACCACGGACTGTAGCGCCACCTAAGTAAGTAAGTAGACGGGCGCAGCATATGTGATCCATATCCAGCGGGATATTTTGGGATTTGTGCCCCAACTTTTGCAGTGACCCTTTTGCTGGTCCATAGGGAGATCCTGGCTTTCTCAATGGTCTTTGTAAAAGGGCCCACGGACACCACACTTGTGTGTACACATGTGTCGGTGTGTGAACATGTCTGCTGTCTGTGGGCTGGTGAACACACCGTTTTCGGTGTCAGACACGGAGCGAGTAAAAATCAAAAGTTTGTGATTTTTGGTGTCGGTGTCTCTATTGGTGTGACGTATGATGCGGAATCACATACCGGTGTCGATATACGTGTGTACACACAAGTGTGGTGTCTGTGGGCCCTTTAATGTGAGAGTTCCAAGCGAGCTTTTCGTCTAGAGTTACCCCTATGTATTTGACTTCCTTTGAGAACTCTATAGCTGCACCAGTTCGCAACAAGGTTGAGAGCCCTTTGGAGGAGTTCCGAGATTGTGAATTCGTATTTGCCTCTGATTAAAATCACTATGTCGTCGGTATAGCCTAGGACATAGAAGCCATTGTTGCTGAGTATCTTAGTCAGTTCACGGACAACGATGGACCATAGAAGGAGTGAGAGAACCCCGCCTTGAGGGCAGGCTTTCGAACTTTTACACCGATTTTATCATTGCCATCTACCCCTGTGCTAAGGATGCAGCGTTGTATTTAGGTGTAGTCGGTGTTGTCGAAGGCACCCTCGTTGCCAAGAAAGAGACCTGTTGCAATTACATTGTCACTCAGGGATTTATTGATCCGGGCTGTTAGCTCCTGAAGAGCGTGTGTGGTTGATTCCCCAGGCTGGTAAGCATATTGGTTATTGTGAAGTGGTGATCTTTTCAGAGCACCGTCCCTTTAATGGCTATCCTATCCAGTTTCTTTTCCATAGTTTTTAAGAAGATAGAGGTAAGGCATACCGGTCGGCATACCGTTACCTCTTTCCAGCTCGTCGGTATACATTCCCATGGGTAACTGGTTCTGACAATGTTGTTAGCATAGGGCTGATTTGCGCAATCCCTTTTTGAAGGAGGGCTAGGAAAATACCATCCTCACCAGAAGATATAAAAGGGTGAAAGGAGTTGATGGCCCATTTTATGCTTTCCTCTTAAAATATGGCTCCTGCTCTCTTCCAGTCTTCCCTGTTGGGTCTGGTTTTCCTGATCTACGGAGGTGTATTGGATAGAATGGAGGAAATTATGCTAGAGTCTGGGAAGTGCAAACTGGTTAAAATTTGTAACGTTTCTGGACCATTTTCTGCGTAGGTGCTATCTGCTTTTTTCAAGAGTCCAATTCTATTAGTATGTTCTTTGGCGAGGACTCTGGGGATACGAACGCTGCTCTGAATGTCTGAGAGGCTGTTGCAAAACTTTTTCCGTGAGTCTCTTTTGGCTCTTCTAATCTCCTCTTTGTAGTTGGTGAGTGAGGCGCAGTACTGTGCCCAGTAACCAGTCCGTTTAGCTTTATTGAACAGTTTCCTGATCAATGCTCTTAGCCTGCCAGTTTACTATTCCACCATGAGGTGGTGCAAATGCCTACCTTAACTTTCTCTGGGCAAGCGTTTAAATGACGCAAATGATGAATTTGTTCACAAAAGTTATGTACACATGAATGTAGGTGCATTATGTTGACAACGAATTTCCATCAAAGTTATGATTTAAGTCCCACTAAAGGTGGATTAGACTGACGCGAGGTAAACTCCTACGATCCTTCTTCTTCTCTTCAAGAAACCACAAAAGCTTTCCGCCGATTAGATGGTGTGTTGTTGTTTCTTATTTATTTTATTTTTATTTAACGTGGTG
The DNA here is from genome assembly GCA_951905685.1 of Eumerus sabulonum. Lineage (NCBI taxonomy): Eukaryota > Metazoa > Arthropoda > Insecta > Diptera > Syrphidae > Eumerus > Eumerus sabulonum. The sequence goes on along the minus strand of OX645062.1, from coordinate 17,252,625 downwards.
CCTTAAAATATTAGTACTGGAGCATTGGGGGAATAAGGACACGTGGGTAGCGCTATGCAAATTATGGTTAAGAATTGCTCCCTTCTGTTGTACGTTTAAGATTCCAGATGAGAAAGTTTCCATAGCATTTGTGTTAAGGGTTTCAGGTCATTAAGAACCCCCTTCCTGGCCAACAGCGGCGAATAATACATGAACAAGCTACCTTACTGTTTTTTTTTTTCTGGAATATCTTTTCTTTATTGCTGTATTTGCATCCATGACCTCCTTCCAAAAATTTCCTACGACAATTCGCCCGAAGTCTAGGTGGCATGAGAAATTTTCCAAAAGGCCAACACAGTCTGAGCTTAAAAGTTTGCAATAATAAACATTCTTCTATGAAAGACAGAAAAGAAAAACCAGTTATAGTGACGGTGCGAATGGGAGCGGAAATAGAGAAATCCCAGGTCCTGAGAAATATCAAGATGAGTATCGACATCAAGCTGTGGGTAATAAGTCAGAAAATGTTCCAGTTACGCACCGCAGAATAATGAAAAAACAATCTATTACGAATATAAGGCAGTTGTTCGCCCGTCTATACTACTGTGTCCAAAGTATTTCCCTCAAAGACCATGCGCTTATGCCAACGGATTTTCTATTCTTGGAATCAGTTTCTTTAAGTCGATATCCGGGATAGTCTTCAGCTCTCTTTTCGATACTGCTTTCGAATGAAGCATCGGGTAACATCCCTATCACGTAAAAACCTGCTTGTTCCGAAACAACAACAAGCCTCGGATACGGACGGATACAACGCTGACGACCCCTGCAAACGACTAACGGACTTGAGAGCCTGCACCTGGAATGTTAGGTCCCTTAACAGACCGGTTGCAGGCGATCAATTGGAGCAAACCCTCAACTGCTATAAAACGGATATAACCGCACTCCAAGAAGTGCGATGGGATGGACCAGGCAAAAAAAGGATGAAAAACTGCGACATTTACTACGGGAACTGCTACAAAGAGAACAAACAGCGCCTATTCGGGTGCGGATTCGTTATTCGAGGAAGACTCCGACAAAAAGTCTTAAGCGTCCGAGACATAAGCGAACGCCTCATAACAATTCGTATCAAAGCTAAATTTGGAAACATTAGCTTAATATGCGCTCACGCCCCAACGGAAGAAAAGGACGATCGACTCAAAGAAGAATTCTACGATCTCCTAGACAGAACATATGCCCAATGCCCCATCTACGACACAAAAATAGTCCTAGATAATGCAAAACTGGGCAAAGAGGACATATTTGAGTCGGTCATAGGAAAGCATAGCCTCCATAACACCACATCCGACAACGGACTAAGGCTAATTGATTTCCTAACGGGGCGTAACCTCCTTGTAGCAAGCACGCGATTCCCCCATCTCAACATCCACAAGGGTACCTGGCGGTCTTTTGATCAATCGACCACCAACCAAATTGATCACATTGCGATTGACGCCAGACACTCTTCCTGTATTCTCGACCTATGAACCTTCCGAGGGGCCAACATCGACTCGGACCACTACCTTGTTGTAGCCAAGGTACGAATGAGCATATCAAGAATGCTTAGGAGTCGAGTAGCACAACGTAAGTTTGACGTCGGAAAGCTACAATCGCAGGAGACTGCCAGAATCTTTGCCGATCGTGTCTCCTCCAAGCTCTCTCAAAATCCGCCCACAGCAGCACAAGCAATAGAGCAGGAATGGGCGCATTGCCAGAGCGCCGTCAGAGACTCTGCCTCAGAAGTGCTGGGTTTCAAACCGCCAGCACCTAGAAACCCCTGGTTCGATAAGCAATGCGAACAAGCCCATGCAGCAAAACAAGAGGCATATAAAGCCAATGCCTTCATGGTTTTCAAGACCTGGCACCCAAATCAGCTTTAGACTGTTATTTTCTGCCAGTGAGCCTTAGCTTTAGCCTAGACCCTTAGCCTTAGAGTTAAAAGTGTAATTCTTTAGTGCTTTGAGAACCGCATGACTATTGGAGAATATGGATATCTTTATCCAGGTATTTAGGTATTCTGTTTCTGATGCAGTTTCCTGCTTCATTGATTGCAAACAGTTCCGCCTGAAATATCGTTGACTTACCGCACAGAGGCCTAAACACTTCAGCCCCTACTTTGCTTCCAGATTTTGACTCATCAGTGAACCATTTCTGGGCTCCAAAGATCATTTACGAATGGTTGTTATTCAATTCCTCTCTGCTTGGTATGAGTACTTCGTAGTGTTTTTTTAAGTTCAACTTAGGGGACATCAGATCACTGACTCGGGTCTTACTTACTTACTTAACGGGCGCTACAGTTCGGGGTGAACCTGGGCCTCAACCAACATGCCTCTCCACCTAGCACGATCTTTCGCTAGTCTTTTCCAATGCCGCACGCCCAGTAGGTTGAGGTCCCCTTCCACCTGTGCGCGCCACCTTAGGTGCGGCCGTCCTCTATTTCTTCGTCCCTCAGGGTTGGATTCAAAGACTCTACGGGCTGGAGCTGTGGTGTCCATTCGCTCTACATGGCCTAGCCATCTTAGGCGTTGGATCCGTAGACGCCTGACCAGACTCATGTCGCTGTACAACCCGTACAGTTCGTGATTGAATCTTCTCCTCCAACCCTCCTCTGTGTTTATGAGACCGAAAATCGAACGCAGAATCTTTCTCTCGAAACGACCAAGGATTTCTTCATCCGCTTTAGATAAAGTCCATGTTTCTGCGCCGTATAACAGGACCGGGATAATTAAGGTCTTATATAAGGTCAACTTGGTCGTACGAGAGAGGGCTCTACTTCTCAGTTGCCTCTTGAGCCCAAAGAAGCAGCGGTTGGCAAGAGTAATTCTGCGCTTGATTTCGAAACTGGTGTCGTTGTTCCAAGCCACCGCGGAGCCGAGGTATATGAAGTCCTTAACTACCTCGAACTTATATCTGCCAATATGCACGTTCTGTCCAAGACGTCGGTGGTAAATGTCCTTTTTCGATGACAGCAGATATTTAGTCTTGCCCTCATTAACTGCCAAACCAATTTTTGCCGCCTCCATCTCAATACTCGCAAACGCCTCACTGACATCTCGCTGCGATCTACCTATTATGTCAATGTCGTCGGCGTATGCAAGGAGTTGCGAGGATTTGAAGTAGATTGTGCCTCTTGTATTGGCCTGTGATTTTTGCACAATCATTTCCAATACGATGTTGAAGAAATCACACGACAGCGCATCGCCTTGCCTAAATCCTTTTTTGACATCAAAACTATCGGTGAGGTGCTCACCGATTCGGATGGAGCAGCGAGCATTTTCCAAGGTCATCCTGCATAGTCTGACGAGCTTCGCAGGGATGTCAAAAGCAAACATGGCGTTATATAGCTCGTCTCTAATTACCCTGTCGTATGCGGCCTTGAAGTCGACGAATAGATGGTTCGTATCGACTTGAAACTCATTGGTTTTCTCCAGGATCTGCCGTAGTGTGAAGATTTGATCGATGGTGGACTTCCCTGGCCTGAAGCCACACTGATAAGGACCTATCAGCTTGTTTGCGAATGGCTTCAGGCGTTCACACAAAACGGCAGCGAAGATCTTGTATGCGACATTAAGGAGACTTATTCCTCTATAGTTGGCGCAGTCAAAGGGATCTCCTTTTTTGTGGATCGGGCAAACAATGCTGAGACTCCATTCCTCGGGCATGCTTTCCTCTGACCATATCTTACAGATGAGCCGGTGCATGCTCCTAACCAGCTCACCCCCAGCCGCTTTGAAGAGCTCAGCAGACAGTCCATCTGCGCCAGCAGCTTTATTCGACTTGAGTTTCGACATGGCAATCTCAACTTCGTTGAGGTCAGGGAGACGGAATTCTCTGCGATCTTCGTCGTTAAAAAATGGATCATTCTGCCTGACGGCGGTATGTTGGTTGTCATCGCCGTTATACAGTCTGCAGAAGTGGTTTTTCCAAACTCTCAGCATCGACTGCGATTCTACTACTAGGTGTCCGTTCTCATCCTTACAGGCCTCCGTTCGGGCTTTATAGCCTTGAGACATTCGTTTTATCCGCTGATAAAATCTTCGAACGTCGTGCCTGCAATAGCACCTCTCCAAGTTTTCAATCGCCCGCTTCTCGTGCTCTTTCTTTTTTCTCTTGAGAAGCTTATGTTCCTCCCTTCTCTTAAGCTCGTAGAGCTCACGAGCCGCTCTTGTTTTTTTGTGTAGTGAGGCTTTGTATGCTTCCTGCTTTTCCGCATGAATCCTTCTACACTCGTCATCGAACCAGGTATTTCGTCGTGGTGGAGCTTTAAGGCCCAGCACTTCCGTTGCTGTGCTCTTCAGGGCTTGTTTGCACAGGCTCCATTGTTGCTCTACTGACTGAGTGGAGGACTGAGGTGTATCGGAGAGCTTAAGGGAGACGCGGTTGGCAAGAGCACTGGCGATCTCCGGCGATAGTAGCTTTCCGACGTCATAGCTTGGTGTTCTAACTCTACTCCGCGGTGTTCGTGTTATGCGCTGACGTATCTTGGCTACTACAAGTTAGTGGTCTGAATCGATGTTCGCTCCTCGGAAAGTGCGAACATCAAGAATAGTTGCTGACTCGGGTCAGCTCCCAAATATTGCCCACCCTTTTAAGAATCTCTAAATGTCCAACTAGGTCCCCTTGTTTGTAATTGTAGGTTCCCTGAAAGTTAAGGCTTGTTTTGCAGTTTCAGCCAATATGGCAATATGACGAATGTTTAATTTTGCTTCCAGCCCTTCAGTTGGAGTGGTTTTCATTGCTCAAGTTGTATTTTGTTTCTTGTTTCTCACAGGTCTACGTCTCGATTCCAAGTGACCGTTTTGTTTCTTATCTTTACAGAATTAGACTTTAATATGCAGAGAGTAAGCAAAAGAAAAAGTCCGCAGAGGTACTACGGCAGATCAGTTGATCTAGCAACATTGTTGGTCACCGAGCACAGGTGAGAGTTGTTGATTGAGCAGCGTAGTAACAGTTGCAGATTTTGTAACAAACGTTTGGACAGAGTATAGGCGGCAAACATTTCTGCAATACGTCTGCTTTCATCAATTCATATTAGAGTTGCCATCGTATATAACTCGCACGCAGTTCGAATTCAAATGTAACCTTACTTTTTGGGCACGGTAGTACGTAAAAATGACTTCAATTGCATATTTTAGGATTGTTGGCTTTTACTGCACTTACTTATACACTGGTTAGTGCATAGCGTGCATCCACCTCCACTTTCGTAATGGCTCACGAGGCCACTGCGGGTTGCTCGTGACTTCTTCGGGCTAAGCCCGACCGGCTTCCGAGCGGGACAGACCAGCAATCAGACGCTCGCATACTGCCACCGTTTAGTCCTGGCTCCGAATGGGGCCCTGGCACACAAGGGTAGGCAGTTTCCGAGGCAGGTCTCCTTTTTGTCATCCAGAGGGGTTTTGCGCTTCGTTAGCCAGGTTTGAGCTGTACGGAAATCAATTCGCACACCCCAAACCTGTTGAAGTTGGAAGGCGACCATAGATCTGCGAAAAAGGTGTTTTGGGAAACCATTCACCGGCTCAGAGGAAGAAAATTCAACATAATCGAAGGAGTTAAATGCAAAGATGGTGTGTTGCTTTCCAATGGGATGGACATATTACGCAGATGGATCGGGCACTTCTGGAGCTGCTCAATCCCGAACAGGGCACTGAGGGGGCCAGATCTATAGTCTTGAGTGAGGCCGAGATAAGTCTAACGGTGGAGGAAGTAATTTTAGCGATTGAATCGCTAAATGTTGGCAAATCCGCCGGTGTGGATGAAGTTCGGCCAAAAATGCTTAAGGCAAGGGGTGAAGAGGGAGTATTACGACTCTCTCGTGTCATTAAGGTGGCCTGGGAATGCGGTGAGAGAACTAGAGGATAGGGGATGAACAGTGCGAGTTTCGTCGCGGCAGAAGTACGACCGACCAGCTTTTCACTCTAAGAATGGTACTCGAGAAGGCTTGGGAGTACGCCAAACCGATCTACAGCTGCTTTGTAGATTTGGAAAAGGCGTATAACCGAGTTCCTCGAGGTAAACTCTGGAGTGTTCTGCAGGAGTATGAGATTGATGGTCCTCTGTTGAGGGCCATTCAGTCTCTATACACAAACTGTAGCAGCTGCGTTCGGGTTAACCGTAGTAAATCAACACCTTTCACCGTGGGCGTTGGACTTCGCCAAGAGTACATCTTGTCATCTTTCCTTTTCATTATATATGTGGACTGGATGTTGCAGCGCAGTCGAGGCGAGGAGTGTTTCACATTGGGAGAGTTGAGGGTAAGGCATCTTCTTTTTGCAGATGATTTAGTTGTCCTCACATTTTCCCAGATGGAACTCCAGCGCGCGCTAGATAGGTTTGTGGCCATATGTGCTGATGCTGGAATGAGAATGCTGATGCTGGAATGTTAACGTGGACAAATCCGAGGTTATGTTTATTTCCAGAATACCTGTCCAATGCCCTCTACATGTTAGTGGAGTCCCATTGAAGCAGGTGGAGAAGTATCTCGGGGTCTTCTTTACGAGTGATGGGAGGAGTGATACTGAGCTTTCTTGCAGGATTGGCCAAGCTAGGTCAATTTTGAATCAGGTTGGAAGATCCATAATTAGGAAGACCGAGCTTGGTGTCAAAGCCAGGTTAGCGGTTTTTAATTCAGTATTTGTTCCAACTCTCACCTATGGTCATGAAATTCGAGTATTGACCCAAAGAATAAGATCGCGAATACAAGCTGCCGAAACTAAATTTCTTCGTGCTGTTGTGAGAGTTACTCGCCGGGATAGGGTGAGAAATATGTAACTAACTGTAATGCGCGGGGAGTTCAATGTTGAGCAGCTGCTTCTACGAACGGAAAGGGCTATGCTTCGATGGTTTGGTCACGTGAGACGAATGTCGCCATCATCACGACTTCCGAAGCGTGCCTTGGATGCAATACCATCAAGCAGGCGACCTCTTGGCAGACTCAGGACGAGGTGGTTGGACCAAGTCCAAAAACTGGGCAAAACGCCTAGGTGCGCTTGGGCATAGCTCCTGATGAGTTAGAGTCGATGGCGAAAGATCGAGTGGCCTGGAAATCCCGCGTGTGCGCATTACCCCCGTGACCCTTTTAGTGGAACATGCGGGCCACTGAAAATATATATATGTATGTACAATGTTATATACTAGGATATTATGAAGTATTCTCCTGGCGCTACAGGTACATAGATATAAATATGAGAATGCCGCTACATACAAGATTATGTATCTAATTGATTGTAATATTTACCTTTCAACTTAACGAGATTTTCACTTGTCTATTTGCTCATCATTACGATTACATGCTTACTTCGTAATTCATATACATTTTGCAAAACCACTAAGCAAAATACCACGACAGGAATGTCCTAGAAACTACAATATTACAAAATACCTTAGAGGTAATGTCATGAGGACTGTCGCAAGTCATTATTTCAGTAACATTCACACCATACAATTTAATGTTCGTGGTTCGTTTTCCAAACTACATACATATTAATTGAAATTCGTGGTGTTTCATGTAACTTTTGTGACGGTGTGGTAGATCTACCAGCTTGATTGAGAGAGTATAAACTAACATTTATGAAAAGTTGGTTGTATTACATGTACCTTATTATACGAGGACTCTCGACCGACCATAATGTTCTTGTACTAGCTATTGCACAGTAGCATGTAAATATGCCTGGCTTTGACAAAAGAAAAAAAAATGAGCTCAAGACTGTGATGGCGACAACTAATCGATTACGGAAAACCATGTCCATTTAAAAAAAAGTCTATTCAAGTGAGCACTATCGATAAGTCTACATATAAATGTTGTGGGACGTCAATCAATGTCCTAAACTGTTTTCCAGCTTTTATTCGCTTTTGTTTGAGTTAGGAAAAAGAATCAACGTGGCGTGAGACTATGGATTCAATTTTCTCCCCAATTTTAATGATGTTGTACTACGGCACCATAACACGCTATAGATAGAAATGATGAACATTAGACGATTGCATGAGCCCAATAACTTAAATAGATGAACACTAAGCTAATTATTTTAATAGAGTACATTATGTGTCTCCTCAGCGGGGTTCTGACAAAACCCCCTGCAGTAAAATTGTCATGAAAAGCTTCTCGAAATTCGCCGTTCGGAACCGGCCATAAACTGTAGGCCCCTTTCACCTATGGGAAAATGAAATCACACACAACATGGGTGATTGAGAGAAGCTCGGCTCAGGTTCTTCATGGACTGTAACGCCAACATACATACATACATGCATACATACATACATTATGTGTCTCCTTAATAGATAGTCATTTTGTCACTCCTTAACAATTTGCCTTACATTGGAGGCACATGCAGTATTTAATATGTTTCGTAAAATATGTAAATTTTTATGACGCTTCCAGCATTGTTAAAATTCAAACTGGATACACAGTTTCGGTTCTTAATGCATGAAGTTCTAAACTAATATTTGTCACATTTGTCCCTGCCCATTCACACTCTTCCGGAATTTCTTCCGTAACTCAAGACGCCTCCGCATGAATTTTTAATGTAGAACCCTAAAAACCGGTAAAGAACCAAGCGTTCGTAATGTACATACAGTAGTACCAGCCTTCTTTTAGAGCCTTAAAAGAATGGTTCACTTAAGCATTAAAATAATCACCTTGCTATATGGATGCTTCATCAATATCGTGCTCGTAATGACATGCTTATAAAATCAACCTTTATATCTGTATTGTCAGAATTGACCTTATTTTTCCTATTTTTGCACGGCCTACAACTGTAATGAAAACAAAGCACTTTCGCATACTCCGACGTGTACTCATATGACATTATAATTACAAACCGCAAACCAGTCCATCAGGGATCACTTATACTTTCCCATACGGTCCTTCCCCAAGAAAATGTGCGAGAATACCAACAAGAACAACAAGTTGGAGGATTATCAGCGAATTAATTGCACTCTCCGTCGTCCACCTTGACAGCTTTCATAAAAGAAGTGTTTTCATGTTTTCATATCATCCTCTTCGTCCCCAGATATATACTACACGCACATTCGACGTGACCCATATTCATATAAGAAACAGTTTAGTATTAGAATCCTTTTTTTCAAAAGCAAATCCTTTTCGCATAAGGCTGGATGTTGTAAGTACGCGAAAGCATGTCTTAGAGTAAAACTAATTAGGTAATTAGGAAATGATGTCAGCGTACTGGTGAGATGAACTAGACAAGCTGAGAATAGCCTAGAAAGGAACTATTCCCACTAATTAATTGCAAATTACCCGAACACGAAATAATTATAGTATACAATGACGTTTGATGTATCCGTAATGATGCCTACACATAGATGCCCGCTTGCGTCCCTGCTTCCGATGTCTATCGAAATTCGAAATCCATTTTTCTTGTTATTACCAGGAACCCAACTATTAAGCGCCCTGTACTTTGATGTTATCCACAGGCTGCTGGATTCAAGGGTTCGTTTTTAACTTGTACAATAAAGAACAAATAGGTGTTTTCAATGCTAATATTCAGCCAATATTGGCGAACACAATACTGTGGACTGTTGTACCGGATATACGTAAGTCGTTAACCGGTACAAAATAGTTATAGCTAGTCGGCCATCCAAATTTAGTCAAACATTAAAGCGTGCGACGAATTGTGGATGAGAACTCACTAGGGGGTGATTAATACAAAACTAATTAGTGAGATAAAGTTTCAAGTTTATGCACAGCTTAAGCTTTTTACAGCTCACCGAGAAAACTCCGTTGAATCCAGCTTTTACTCAATTAAGTTTCTATTAGTAGTGCAAGTTAGATACTCATTACGTCGATACGCACTGGGACCGTAAGGTATGAGATATTTTTAAAAGAAGGAAGAATTCCTTAATAGCATATGTTCTACGAGTACCTAGATATTCCAATGACCCATATACACGATTGAAACTTTACTCCTTACACAATCCATACAATCTGCCGGCATTAGTCCAACTTTTTATTTAGCCGAAGTGAAAACTGCTAGAACCAACTTCTCTGGTGATTAATTACTTTCCTCGAAATATGTTTGATGATGATAAATTGGCTTCGTTTACTAAACTTTCATGTAATTACATAAAAATTTGAAAATCTGCGACTTGCTGCCTTCTGGGCGGCTTGGCTCTTGCTTGTACAAGCTCAAAAAGCGGATAGGTATATATATATATATGGCCACAATACAACCAGAATACAAGGTTTCCTGTATCAAGTCAAAGTAAAATAAATCATGCACCATTTAACTTTTAAGCTTTTGAAACGGGAAAGTGATTTAAGGGAGGCCGTGTCCCACCTGAATTAAGTTGAATTGTCTATAGCCCCGTATTTCATAAATGTTTGATTAGGTCTACAAATATATAGTTTATCTGGACTATCATTCCTTAGGGTACTTATGATTAAAATCCTGCCTTTTTTCGTATGAGCCTTTGTTGCTTCTACATAGCATTCAAACATGAGGCTTTTCATTGAGCGTTTCTTGATTTTTAAATCAACGACCAAACATTGACCCAGATTAATCAACCGGCAATCATTCTACATCGTTTTTTTTAACGGCACGCTGTCTTGGGGACACCTCATGTCGTCAAGATCTATATCATCAAATTGAGGCCGCAATAAGTAATTTATCATAGGCCGGTGCCATTCGCCATTTTGCAAGTTGTGTGTATAGTCCAGTGAGAGCACCGTGGCGCAGTGGGTAGTGTGTTGGCCTCTGACGCCGATGACACGGGATCGAATCCCGACACAGCCATGTCATCGAACGTGTTTTTCACGGTGTTTCTCCTCAGCGGGGTTCTGACAAAACCCCCTGTAGTAAAATTGTCATGAAAAGCTTCTCGAAATTCGCCGTTCGGAACCGGCAATAAACTGCAGGTACCTTTCACCTATGGGAAAATGAAATCACACACAACATGGGTGATTAAGAGAAGCTCGGCTCAGGTCCTTCATGAGCTGTAACGCCAACATACATACATACATGTATAGTCCAGTGGTACCGCCTGACTAAGATTCTCCACGATCGGTGAGTAAAACCATTCAAGTAAATGTGTCTTCATAAACGTCTTTAGTATTGATTATTTACCTTGGGCGTTTTCAAAGCATAAAATGGAGTTGTCGTGCTCACAAAGTTTTTGTACGCGTGCTACAGTTCCAAATAAACCTGGGCCTCAACCAACATGCCCCTCCAACTAGCACGATCTTTTGCTAGCCCTTTCTATTGCTGCACACCTAGTTGGCTGAGGTCCCCTTCCACCTGCGTGCGGGTTGGAGTTAAAAACTTAGGTGTTGAGTCCGTGGATGCCTGACTAGATTCATGTCGCTGTACAGCCGGTAAAGTTTATGGTTGAATCTTCGCCTCCATCCCCCGTCTGCGTTTATGGGACCAAAAATCACACGCAAAATCCTTCTCTTGAAATGGCCAAGGACTTCCACTTTTAATAGCGTCCATGCTTCTACGCCCTGCAGCAAGACCGGGATGACATGGGTCTTGAATTGGGTCAACTTAGTCGTTCGGGAGAGGGCTCTATATATTATTCAATTGCCTCCTGAGCCCAGAGAAACAGCGATTGACAAGATTGATTCTGCGTTTGATATTGGAACTGACGTCGTTTTTCTAGGTCACTGCGCAGCTAAGGTAGACGAAGGCCTTACCTACCTCAAACTTATATCTGCTAATACAAACTTTCTGGCCAAGATGTCGGGGGTGAGCGTCTTTTTTTGGCGACAGCATGTATTTAGATTTGCCCTCATTTAATGCCAAACTAATTTTCGCCGTCTTCGCCTAAATACACGTAAGCGCCTCATTGAAATCTCGCTGTGTTCTTCCTATTATGTCAATATCATCCGCTTATGCGCGGAGTTGTGAGAATTTGAAACAAATTGTGCCTCTTGCGTTGGACAGTGATTTTCGCACAACTATTTCTAATATGATATTGAAGAAATCACTAGGCAGCGCATCGTCCTGCCTAAATCTTTTTTGATACTAAAGCTATCAAACAAGTCTGCAACGAATTCTCCAAAGTCATTCTGCATAGTCTGACAAGTTTAGTAGGGATGTCTCTCTATGAGTTATTACGCTGTCGTATGCGGCTTTGAAGTCGACAAATCGATGGTGAGGATCAACATGAAATTTATTGGTTTTTCCAGTTCCTGCCGTAGTGATCGATAGTGGACTTCCCTGGCCACGATGTCACACTGATAAAGACCGATTAGCTTATTTACAAAAGGCCTCAGGCATTCACACAAAACAGCAGAGAAAATTTTGTGGGCGATGTTAAAGAGACTTATTTCTCTGTAGTTGGCGCAGAAGGTGGCCTTCTTTCTTGTGGCTTGCGCAAACGATGCTGAGACTCCATTCATCGGGCATGTTTTCCTCTGACCATATCATACAGATGAGCGGATGCATGCTTCTAATCAGGACCTCTACAGCTGCTTTGAGGAGCTCAGCACACAGTTCGTCTGCGCCAGCGGTTTTATTCGACTTGAGTTTCGATATGTAGATCTTATCTTCGTCGGGGTCAAGGGGACTAACATCTCCGTTATACAGCCTTCAGAAGTGGTTTTCCCATATTCTCAGCATCGACTGAAATTCTACTATCAATTGTGCATTCTCCTCCCTAAAGGCTTCCGTTCTGGCTTTATAACCAAGATTTATGATGGACAACCCCCTTAATGTTAACGAAAACGTCTAGCGCGTACTCTTTTTTACTATATGATCATCATTATCAGAATGAGTGAAGAGGGCTGGGAATCTGACGCTACCTACAAGAATCAGTATGATCGGTTCAAAACGATTTTCTTTAAACTTACTGATTACTGCAGCCTCTAACAAGCCGAGATCACTCTAGAGACGGATATCCAATCTATGAGAAAATGCTTTCTAATTTAAAGTAACCTTTTATTGTCAACATTGAGACCGCTGAGTTCCTCAACGGATACCCTGGCAAAGGAATCTTACAGAAAATTGTGAGGCCGGCAAACACAATAGGCTCGGTTTGAACATTGAGAACCTCCACATCTATCTTGCTTCCGTCAATCAGTCCGGTGAACTTGACACTGTCGAAGCCATCAACAAACATTCGGTAAACAAGTCTGACCTGAGATGGACTTAGACAAAACACATGGGGGGGACCTTATAGTGCTCTAAGGTAGCCTAGCTTATTTCAAATGGCCGCACCCCCTTAGACTCATCGCAGCTGTATGGACGACGAGGTGGAAAAAGCTTTTCGTCACTTCCTTCGCACATGTGTCTCCCTCGCGAAGCGTATAATACGAGTAGTGCATATTGGACCTAACATAACTAAAAAACAGATGAATTGAAGACTATAAGTGAGAGAATACATATTGGAGCACTCAGACGCAAATCCTGGTAAATTGTACCTCAAACAGACATCTTACTTTAGTTATGTGGAGCCAAGAGATTCGGCACACACCACGTCGGTCCCAAGGGTGCGCGAGCAAAGGCGGGAATTTCACAAAGAAAATGTTCTGCAATGTCGTCCTCCTCGCAACATACAGCACAAGTAGTTGTGTGTACTGAACACGCAGTCGTTAATGTAGGAATTTATCGTAGACGCAGGTACACCTAGGTCCTGAGGAATTCTCCTCTGAACCCATTCTGGCGTGTTCATCACAGGTCTCATTTCCTGGGATCCCAGAGTGACCTGGAACCCATACAAGCCTTAGTGAATTTGGTCTACCGACTCTGTTCAAGAAGGACTTGAGGTCATGCCCTAATTTGGAGCTAATTAGGGGGTTGGACACAGCTTTAAGTGCAGCTTGGCTGTCGTTGCAGACGCATATGCTTTTTCCCCACCAGATATGCTTTCACAATATAGTGCATGGCCATAAGAATTGCGTATATGTATCTCTGATTGGAAGATGGACGCATGTTTTCAAGACTAGAAAAGATGCATGTTGCGATGACTATCCTTTCCAGGTTCAGTATCCAACCAGAGCCAATACCGACCCCATTGAAACTGAGCTGTGAAATTACAGCGCAATAAGATAACGGATGTCAATGCCTCGGAAAACATGTCCATGAGATAGGGGTCGCAGGACGATTCTTGTACAAGCACACTGTTATTCATGTGCGAGTTATACTGAAAGCCATTTCTCTTCAGATGAGATATGGAACACCCTCTGATTAATATATCAAGAGGTGAAAGGTCCAAAATAGCATCCAGGGCAGCGCCCGGTGTGCTGGGGAAAACTTCCGTAGAGCTGAGACCAACCGTTCTTTGGAGTTTGGTGAAAGAGGCTACGACATATGGTAAGTGTATTGGAACGCCATCGAATGTTTACTTCGCAGCATCCCTCCTCGGCGACAAAGCCCCACGAAGTACTACTTAGCATGAAAAAGTTTTTCGACACACGCCTTCGCCGTTCAGATCATGGGTGAGAGAATCTTGGCTCTGGTCCTTCGTGGGCTGTAACGCCATCAAAGAAGAAGAAAATCTGTTTTACTGCAAACCGACAAAGCATGGAGCACCTAGTGAGAAGTGATAGCCGTTAAGTCGTAGGAAAGAGCAGCTGATAAATTCTATTTCTATTTAGAAGAACGCCTATGCAGAAAATTTCCCTTAACCTATAAGGTATTTTAAATATTAGGCTGACTAGCTTGCGTTTGTCCTTCACGAAGTCGATGTTAAAAATTCTTATAAATGTGCATTCTACAAATTTCTTGGAAAAAAAAAGGATTTGTGGCCAAGCTTTTACTCATTCAACTCAAGTAGGTACCTTAGACCTTTCATTAAAATAGTATGCCTAAATAAATAGACACCACTCCGAATTTGTTTACATATGGCAAAATCAATTTGCAATTAAAACATTTTTACAAAGTGATCCTTCAGCGGAAAATGAAAGGTCAAGCGTATACATTGGGCAAATTTAAAGACAGGACATTTCCCAGAAGCCAATACCACAGCGATAATTAGATGAAAAATAACACACAGAGTTTTTTTCGGTGAATCTAATTATAACGTTGCTATTGAATCAGTCCTTCAACTTTACAAATTATGTCCTCAACCAATCAGGCATTCGGGTAAGTGAAGAAAGACGAAAGAGACGACGAAAAGAAAAAGGAAATCTGAAAAAGGAATTGGAAACGGAGCAACTTCAAAAAGGTTTCCTATCCTTTCAAATGTGCGGAAAAACTCAAGAGTTGACAAGAGTATTTAGGGAAGTATGAATCTGTCAAATAAGTTTTCAATCTTAATTCTTTCAGGTGGTAGATCCTCTAAGTGAAATCTAAATTAAGATGAAAGTACAGGGTGGGCCAGAAGTCCCTTTCCTATGTAAAAAATTAACAACACTTTTACTTATAGATATTTTTGAATAATTTTTAGGGTTCCATACCCGAAGGGGTAAAGAAGGACCCTATTACTAAGGCTCGTGTTCGCTGTCCGTATTGTGTATTTGTTGTACATATTAATCTTAGCTGCAAACCTTTTTTCTATAATTATTGTTATTCGCCTTTTCACCTCCTTGTTGTCAAGTAAGGTACTGACCAAGGGAATTTAATCAAACTAGCTTTCGACAATATCTCACCACCAATAACACACCTCCGAGCTTTGATCCATATAGTGTCCTTGATATATTAATTCTAGCTGCAAACCTTTTTCCTATAATTATTGTTATTCACCTTTTCATCTCCTTGCTGTCATCTAAGACAATTGATTTGAATTCAATGGACATTTTGATGATCTCATCATGGACATTTTTGATCATCAAAGTAATATGCCTATAACCTATAACAAACGGATTAAGGCCTATTCAGGCTACCCATCCGGCTGCCGACAATCAACATCATATCAAAATATTTTTCTTTGTGTTTTAAATGTCATGATTCACATTATACGGCACCGACACATCACATCACCGACCATCAACATCAGGAAAAGTTCACGAGAATATTTGATGGCAGCAGACTGTCGTGAAGTGATGTGAGGGATGAGTGTGTATTGTCATACCGACAACTGTGCATCCGAAAAATTAAAAAAATGTTGTTTCATCATCAAATAATTCCGTATATAGCATGTTATGTACCCAAGCCCTTTTACGTGTTGGCTCCTCTTCTTCCTCGTTTTATAATAGAGCCATAATAGCAAAATCCACGTCGTCGAAATTAGAAAACATTTTACAAACTAACTATGTAACTAACCGACAGCCGAAAACTGAAACAATATGAATTTATTGATGGACACCAGACGGGAAAATGTGAATCAAACAAAAATGTATGGACACCAGTCGGGCGATTTATTGTCGGCAGCCTGATGGGTAGTGTGAATAGGCCTTTAGCCGTTTTAATGTGATGACGGATGAGATAACAATTATACAGACGGTACGGAAGCCTTCGTGCGCGAGCTCGACTCGAACTTAGCCGGTTTTTAATTTTTAGGTTTTTGTTGCAGACGATCGCACAGCGAACACAACTCGTCGCATTATTTTTGGGAAACTGTTGGTCAATAATTTACACTCAACATGCCTACAGCTCCCACTATTCGTGAAATAATGGCCAAATGTATGCAATATGGGAACGTTGGCGATGTGAGGCGTACCGGTAGACCTCGTTATGGACGACCGACCGAAAACATTCAGTTTGTGAAAGTATTGCAGCCAATCCTGAAACATCGACACGACGAAGTTGAAGATAGGCATATCGAGTTGCACGATTCGTGGAATTGTTGAGGAAAGATCTGCACCTATACCCTTACAAAATCCAGTTGGTCCAGCAACTCAATCCTGGTGACCCAGAAAAATTTTTGGAGTACCGCAGAACTGTCCTTAACGTCGCCGAAAATGACCAAGAATTTTTAGGAAATTTTATGATTCATCTGTGTGGATTTGTAAACAGCATTGCAGATTTTGGAGCACACAGAATCTCAACATTTTCCATTAACGTCCCTTACACTCACTTCGTGTTACTGTTTGGTGTGGAAAAACCTCGTGTATGATTTATGGGCGTTGCAGTTAATGAGCATCGCTACAGAACAATATTTCAGGACTTCATTTTCTCACTCATGCAAGCAGGTAACAATGTTGAGCTCATGTGGTTTCAGCAAGACGTCTACCGCGCACACTGCTCGTGAAACAATGAACTTATTGCGCGAAAAATTTCCAAATCGCATTAACTTACAAAATACGCTGATATTGAATGGACACCGCGATCATCTGATCTGTCGGCTCTAGACATTAGCAAACCACGCACTATAAAGGAGCTGAAACTCAACATTCGAGAAAAAATCGCGCGAATTTTGCCGGCAACACTTCAAAAAGTCATGGAAGTCCGCGAGTCCGACTCGCACAAAGGGTTCCGTACCATAAATATGAAAGAGACGTTGTATGGTACCTCATCAGTCATCACATAAAATCAGATTTTTTGTGTGATGACAGATCTTGATTGCAGGCAGGTTATAGGCATATTACTTTGATAATAAAAAATCTGCATTATGAGATAGTTGATCATCAAAGTGTCCATTGAATTGAAATCAATTATCTTACTTGATAGCAAGGATGTGAAAAGGTGAATAACAATAATTATAGAAAAAATGTTTGCAGCTAAGATCAATATGTACAACAAATACACAATACGGATCAAAGCTCGGAAGTTTGCTCCTGGTTGTGGAATATTGTCGACTAACCTTAGGTCAGTATATCACCAAGGGGATTTTTTGGATGAAAATCATGTCTGTTGTAAGGGAGCCCCCCTGGAATACTTACTTTATTATGTTTTTAGTATTTGTCGTTATAGCGGCAACAGAAATACATCATCTGTGAACATTTCAACTGTCTAACTATCACGGTTAATGAGATACAGCCTGGTGACAGACGGACAGACAGCGAAGTCTGGGTCCTGCTGGGACCTAATAGGGTCCTGCTTTACCCCTTCGGGTACGGAACCCTCAAAAGAAGTGTTCATGAAATAAACCTCTATTTGTAATTTATTTCATTAGCAAAGTTGTTCCTGATTTTCATAGAAATGGGACTTTTGGATCACCCTGTATTACAGAAGGAAACGAGACAAGTACCGAAGTGGTATTCACTGTTAAAAAGGTTTCCTCTCTTTTTAATTAATTTCTCTGACGAAAAGTCACCACTTATTGTCCATTAGGGCAAAGGTATTCATTAAGTACCTCACTGAATACTTTGAGTAAAAGTAAGCGATGTTAGTTGAATGGGAAAAATGGTAAAGGAAAATAAATACCAAGGAAATGAGACGGACAGAGCCGAATTAATATAATGACTTAACGTAATGTTTTTGCATTCTTACTGGCTTTTGCTTGGTATTATTCAAACGCGTTACCGTAAATCAATCAGATTGATTCCAGTAAATAAAGGTGTTGTCATCGACAAGAATGCCTAAACAAAATAGCTCTTCTCCCTCTAGAAAGTTACGGTCCTTATGTGGTGATGATAGAATGCTAATATTTTTTTAAGTCCTTCCTCTTATGCCGTAAATTTGAGTAATGTATAACTTGTTCAAGACTATTGCGGAGCATACATATCATTCGAATATGATAATATGTAGCTACCACTACAGCACACATATTCTATAGATTAAATTCGTAAGATTTAAAAAAGGTATATGTCATACTAGTACGTTTGTTGTTTCTACTTATACCATTACTTACCAATAAACTGTTCGTAACAGGCTATGAAGAGTGGAAGTAGGTAGCGTCGATCGAAAACTTCCTATAAAACAAAGAAGAAAAGGAAAGTAGAATTATAGTGTAATAGCACGTAGCAAAAGTGCGTAAATGAATAATTAAATGTATTCCTATAAGTAAAAGTCTGCCAAAGCATAAATATTTTCGAAATGAGGAAAACAGGCGCTGTAACTTCTTCTTCTTCTTCTTTGGTGGCATTACAGCCCATTAAGGACCAGAACCAAGCTTCTCTTCAATCACCCATGTTGTGTGTGATTCTATTTTTCATACAGGTGAAAGGGACCTACAGTTTTAATGCCGATTCCGAACGGCGTAAGTTGAGAAGCTTTTTCTAGGCAACTATACTACGGGGGGTTTTGCCAGACCCCCTCCGAGGAGGGACGCCGCGAAATAAACATTCGATGGCGTTGGTGTTATCAGGCGCCAAACTCGCTCATCGTGCGTCAGAGTCCAACACACTAACTACTGCGCCACGGCGCCTTGTAGGACCTGTAGGCGCTGTAACTAAGCACCACAAAATGGTCTACTTCAGACATGTTTTTGTTTTTTAATCTCATATTTACTCGTTTATAATATCCCAAAGAAACAATTCTTAGTTTACAAATAAAAATAAAAAAACCGGCAAGTGCGAGTCGGAAGAAAACAAAAAACAAACAAGGACCTTCGGTTCTGTACGTGGAATGTTAGGTCCCTAAACAGACCACGTGCGGCCGAACAACTTGCGGACGCCCTAGACCGCTATAAAGCGGACATAACCGCCATCCAGGAAATGCGATGGAATGGACCGGGTAAAAAGCGGATGAAAAACTGCGACATTTACTACGGTGACTGCTATAGGGAGAGAGGACAGAGACTATTTGGATGCGGATTTGTTGTTAGAGGTGGACTAAGACATAAAGTCCTAAGTTTCCAGTATGTGAGTGAACGCCTCATAACGATCCACATCAAGGCAAATTTCTGTAACATCAGCCTCATATGCGTCCATGCCCCCACGGAAGACAAGGATGACTCAATCAAAGATGATTTCTTTGATCTCCTAGACAGAACATATACCAAATGCCCCAGCTATGATACCAAAATCATACTAGGAGATTTTAACGCTAAGCTGGGTAAAGAAAGCATCTTTGAGCGGGTCATCGGCAAACACAGCCTACATGACACCACATCCGATAACGGACATAGGCTGATCGACCTTGCAACGGGGCGAAATCTTCTTGTAGCCAGCACACGATTTTCCCACCTCGATATACACAAAGGCACCTGGCGGTCGCCAGATCAATCAGTCACCAACCAGATTGACCACATCGCGATTGACGTCAGACACTCCTCCACTATTCTTGATGTTCGCACTTTCCGAGGAGCGAACATCGATTCAGACCACTATCTTGTAGTAGCCAAGATACGTCAGCGCATAACACGAACACCGCGGAGTAGAGTTAGAACACCAAGCTATGACGTCGGAAAGCTACTATCGCCGGAGATCGCCAGTGCTTTTGCCAACCGCGTCTCCCTTAAGCTCTCCGATACACCTCAATCCTCCACTCAGTCAGTAGAGCAACAATGGAGCCTGTGCAAACAAGCCCTGAAGAGCACAGCAACGGAAGTGCTGGGCCTTAGAGCTCCACCACGACGAAACACCTGGTTCGATGACGAGTGTAGAAGGATTCATGCGGGAAAGCAGGAGGCATACAAAGCCTCACTACACAAAAAAACAAGAGCGGCTCGTGAGCTCTACGAGCTAAAGAGAAGGGAGGAACATAAGCTTCTCAAGAGAAAAAAGAAAGAGCATGAGAAGCGGGCGATTGAAAACTTGGAGAGGTGCTATTGCAGGCACGACGTTCGAAGATTTTATCAGCGGATAAAACGAATGTCTCAAGGCTATAAAGCCCGAACGGAGGCCTGTAAGGATGAGAACGGACACCTAGTAGTAGAATCGCAGTCGATGCTGAGAATTTGGAAAAACCACTTCTGCAGACTGTATAACGGCGATGACAACCAACATACCGCCGTCAGGCAGAATGATCCATTTTTTAACGACGAAGATCGCAGAGAATTCCGTCTCCCTGACCTCGACGAAGTTGAGATTGCCATGTCGAAACTCAAGTCGAATAAAGCTGCTGGCGCAGATGGACTGTCTGCTGAGCTCTTCAAAGCGGCTGGGGATGACCTAGTTAGGAGCATGCACCAGCTCATCTGTGAGATATGGTCAGAGGAAAGCATGCCCGAGGAATGGAGTCTCAGCATTGTTTGCCCGATCCACAAAAAAGGAGATCCCTTTGACTGCGCCAACTATAGAGGAATAAGTCTCCTTAATGTCGCATACAAGATCTTCGCTGCCGTTTTGTGTGAACGCCTGAAGCCATTCGTAAACAAGCTGATAGGTCCTTATCAGTGTGGCTTCAGGCCAGGGAAGTCCACCATCGATCAAATCTTCACACTACGGCAGATCCTGGAGAAAACCAATGAGTTTCAAGTCGATACGCACCATCTATTCGTCGACTTCAAGGCCGCATACGACAGCGTAATTAGAGACGAGCTATATAACGCCATGTTTACTTTTGACATCCCTGCGAAGCTCGTCAGACTATGCAGGATGACCTTGGAAAATGCTCGCTGCTCCATCCGAATCGGTGAGCACCTCACCGATAGTTTTGATGTCAAAAAAGGATTTAGGCAGGGCGATGCGCTGTCGTGTGATTTCTTCAACATCGTATTGGAAATGATTGTGCAAAAATCACAGGCCAATACAAGAGGCACAATCTACTTCAAATCCTCGCAACTCCTTGCATACGCCGACGACATTGACATAATAGGTAGATCGCAGCGAGATGTCAGTGAGGCGTTTGCGAGTATTGAGATGGAGGCGGCAAAAATTGGTTTGGCAGTTAATGAGGGCAAGACTAAATATCTGCTGTCATCGAAAAAGGACATTTACCACCGACGTCTTGGACAGAACGTGCATATTGGCAGATATAAGTTCGAGGTAGTTAAGGACTTTATATACCTCGGCTCCGCGGTGACTTGGAACAACGACACCAGTTTCGAAATCAAGCGCAGAATTACTCTTGCCAACCGCTGCTTCTTGGGGCTCAAGAGGCAACTGAGAAGTAGAGCCCTCTCTCGTACGACCAAGTTGACCTTATATAAGACCTTAATTATCCCGGTCCTGTTATACGGCGCAGAAACATGGACTTTATCTAAAGCGGATGAGGAAATCCTTGGTCGTTTCGAGAGAAAGATTCTGCGTTCGATTTTCGGTCCCATAAACACAGAGGAGGGTTGGAGGAGAAGATTCAATCACGAACTGTACGGGTTGTACAGCGACATGAGTCTGGTCAGGCGTCTACGGATCCAACGCCTAAGATGGCTAGGCCATGTAGAGCGAATGGACACCACAGCTCCAGCCCGTAGAGTCTTTGAATCCAACCCCGAGGGACGAAGAAATAGAGGACGGCCGCACCTAAGGTGGCGCGCACAGGTGGAAGGGGACCTCAACCAACTGGGCGTGCGGCATTGGAAAAGACTAGCGAAAGATCGTGCTAGGTGGAGAGGCATGTTGGTTGAGGCCCAGGTTCACCCCGAACTGTAGCGCCCGTTAAGAGAAGAAGAAGAAGTGCGAGTCGGACTCGCGCACAAGGGGTTTCGTGCCATTATCTCAAACAAGACACTAGCGCACAAATCGGTCTCAAGTAGAGCAACGTGAACGTCTCACAAGCATGAATAAGTTGAAAACTTATTATTTTAAAATTACAAAAAAAAAAAAAAAATACATTTAAGATCTTAACAATAAGACCTTCCTTTTTATATATCACACGATGCAGTTTTACATTTATTTTTAATTTTCCACCTTCCCCCCAAAAATTATCACCCATATACATATTTCATCTATTCACGTCACACCTCTGCCGTTGGGTCACAGAAGTTGATACGTGTACCAAATTTCAACTTAATCGGTCCAGTAGATTCGGAGATAATTGACTGTGACCGTCCGACAGACGGACACACGACTGATCCTATAAGGGTTCCGTTTTTTTTTTTCGGACGCACGGAACCCTAAACCCTACCGTTATTACGATTTGTTCCTTTTTTTTTTTAGATTTTGTGGTATAATATCATGCCCCATTTGTATTCGACATGTATTCTTCTCTAAACTACTAAAAACAAAATAGGGCCCACTAAGTTTTTTGTCTTTCATTTGATAAAAACTTTAAAATTTTAGATATCACTATTTTGTTGTTATGATTTGTTGCTTTGTTTTGCTTAGTAGCGAGGAGATAGATGGTAAAAGACTAACAAAGGCCTCGTAGGGGTAGCATCTATCCGACAGATACTGGCCTGCTAAAAAGCGAAAAGAGCCACCGCAGTCGAACATCTTGCGCCACTGTTAGTAAGTCCCATCCCCACCTCCTCGTGGTGCCATCTGGAGATTTCCTGTGGAAATCGCAGACGGGGAAGGGCGAATGGCGAGCCTTCTGCGCCAATAAACAGGAATAGTCGATTGGGCTACGGCCTAGTAAGCCGTAACCGTAAAAAAAACCACAAACTCCGAAACAACCACAAGCCTTGGATATAACGGACCGGATTAATGTTGACGACCCAAAAAACGAAAAAAGGACAATGGTCTTCGGCTCTGTACATGGAATGTTAGGTCCCTAAACAGACCATGCGCAGCCGAACAACTTGGGGACGCCCTAGACCGCTATAAAGCGGACATAATTGCCTTCTAGGAAATGCGGTGGACATTTATTACATTTAGTATGGCGACTACTATAAAGAGAGAGGACATTTATTCGGATGCGGATTTGTTGTTAGAGATGGACTAAGGCAAAAAGTCTTAAGCTTTCGGCATGTGAGCGAACGCCTCATAACGATCCGTATCAAGGCAAAATTTTTTAACATCAGTCTGATTTGCGTCCACGCCCTCACGAAAGACAAGGATGAATCCACCAAAGATGAGTTCTATGATTTCCTATAAAGAACGTATGCCCAATGTTCCAGTTATGACATCAAAATTGTACTAGGAGACTTCAATGGTAAGGAAAGCATCTTCGACCGAGTCATCGGCAAACATAGCCTACACGACACCACATCCGATACCGGAAACAGACTAGTTGATCTTGCTACGGAGCAAGCAGCCAGTACACGCTTCCCTCACCTCACCTCGATATACACAAAGGCACCTGGCGGTCGCCAGATCAATCAATCACTAACCAGATTGATCACATCGCCGTCGACGTCAGACATTCATCCACTATTTTGAATGATCGAACTTTCCGAGGACTCGGACCACTATCCTATAGTAGCCAAGATGCGTCAACGGACATCACGAACGCAGGGGAGTAGAGCAAGGATACAAAGTAATGACGTCGGAAAGCTACTATCGCCGAATCCGCTTGTGCTTTTACCGATCCGTCTCCCTTAAGCCCTCCAACACACCTCAAGCCTCCTCGCTGTCAACAGAACAGCAGTGAAACCTTTGCAAACAAGCCCTGGAAAGCACTGCATCCGAGGTTTTTGGCTTCAATGCTCCACCACGAAGAAACACCTGGTTCGATGACGAGTGCTGGACGATTCACACAGCGAAACAGGATGCGTATAAAGCCTCGCTGCATAGAAGAACAAGAGCAGCTGATGAGCTCTACGAGCTGAAAAGAAGGGAGGAAGATAAGCTTCTCAAAAGAAAGAAGAAAGAGCACGAGAAGCGCGCGATTGAGGATTCGGAAAGGTCTTACTGCAGGCGTGACTTCCGAAAGTTTTATCAACATAATAACGCCTGCAGGGATGGGAATGGGCACCTAGTAGTAGAATCGCAGTGCTGAGAATATGGACTACGATGTTCAAATCGTACTCCGGGGTTTCAATGCCAAATTCGGTAAGGAGAAGATCTTTGGCAGAGTGTTCGGAAAGCACAGCCTCCATGATACAACAACAGATAACGGCTTGCGACTCACGGACTTTGCGACAGCTTGTGACGCGGCCATAAGTAGCACAATATTTTCCCGCAGGCGAATCCACACAGCAACTTGGCGATCTCCGGATGGTCGAACCGCCAACCAAATCGACCATGTGCTCATTGACGCAAGACACTCGTCAAACATCATGGATGCGCGAACATTCAGGTGGAGAGACGTCGACTCTGACCGTTTCCTCGTAGCAGCAAGATTCAGAATTCGACGGTCCAATATCAGAAAGTTGCACCAGCCCACCATTGGACATCTAAGCCCACCGGAGGTTACCAGAGTTTATAGAGAGCAACTGAGCGAAAGGCTCTCTGGATTGCCTACGTCGAGTAGAAAAAGGCAGCAACCGACGAGGCTTAACAAAAGGCGCTGCAGCGAAAAACCAGTTACCAAGACCAAGATGTCTTACATCCAAGGCACGGAGCAATCTAGATACTTCTGAAGGGGAACGTCTAACGGCGAACATTCGAGAAAGTGGACCGAGGGCTATTTAGAGGAAACACTCGCCTTCGGGGGCATTCAGTTCCGAGATTCAGCAACGAGTGATCGGTCGGTAATCACGTCATCTAGCAAGATATAGAGACGAACGTTGTATTAAAGGTGAAGCGTCCAGATAATTGATCTGCGGTTGTAAAATAAATAAACTGTATGTATTGCATAAAAAAGTAAACAGTTGTAGTTTGTCGCAATCCAGTGATCGAACCCTATTCGGAACGATTTAATTTTCGTAACATTTGGTGTCAGAAGTGGGATACATTTCCTAACCCGCAAGGTACCACCCGCAAGGGTGTCTGTGTCTGTCAGTGGCATCGTTACTCCTCAACGAATGGACCGAATGGAGCCTTTTTAACTTCCCAGTATGAAGTTATCGCATTGGGGCCGATTTTGCAATTTCCAATTTTTGACATATCTCCACGTTTTAAGGTCACTAGAATCCAAATCCAAGGTCCAAAGATGATATTGACATGGGTTAAATGGAGCGACAGCAATAGGCTTTTTTCTTAAAGCTACGTGGTCGAAATGGTTCTTAGCTACAATTTGTGAAGATCGGCGAATAATGGGTAATAAATCAGTTCTCGTCCGATCACTGCAATCAACCATCATCGGGCGCGGTAAGTATTTAGACGGGGAACCGCTTGGAAACACCGCGAGTTGTTGCTATCAAGCCGCCTATTTGCTGTCGTTCATTGTAACCCAGGGTAAGGGAATACACGTTAAACAATCGATTGCTCATAAACTGCTCACGTGCGTGTGCAATTTCGATTGCTGAAAGTTTAAAATTTAGACTTTATAGAAAATAAAGCCATCTTAGATTAAAATATGATAAAAATGGAAAACTAAAAAAAAAAATGTTCTGTGAAATGTTTCCATGTTTTATCATTCTGCAAACAACTCCCTAGCAATAAATCAACACATTTTAGCTCACGAACGCGAGTGTGTGCATTTATGGAAACTCACCCCATGTGTGCACTCCACATGAGTGCACATAAGTGTGCGTTCGCTTTAACGAACATATGAAGTACGCACAGGGGTGAACATAAATGCACACATACTCGTGTTTTTTCCACTGTTTTTTTGTTTAAACTGTTCCTTAAATAAATAATAATAACAATAGTTAACTGAATTTATTAATGAACTAATCATACTTAATAACTACATTTTCATTGCAAGCATTTTACTACTTGCAGATAGAATAAATGCATCTTTTAGTTAAGAGCGCACCCTTGGCGAATACTTTTTTTGATCAGTGTATGTCAAACTTTGCTATTCGCAAAATCGGTCCCATTAAACCGGGAAGTTAAAAATATAATTTTTTAGAACTTAATCCATTGCTTGTATATTAATACTCATAAAGTGCACACCTAAAACCAGTATCTCGTTACATATTCATAAATTCGAATCACAAATAGCGAATTATGTTGGCGTTTTATGTAAGCTCTTGCAGATGTTTGCTTCCATGACCATGTGTAGCTCCGTCACTGGGGGGAGCTTTTTTTTGCAAACTGCATATGAAAACCATTTTAATGCATAACGAATTCATCGCAACTCTTCCGTAGTGGGCAGGGTATGAAAACGCTTTATTTTTTTAACATTGTTGTAATCAAAAAAATTTAATAAAATAGTTTATGGTGGGAATTTATCAGTTGAAAGATTGGCACATTTGTATGCAGAGAGAAACATTATTTGTGAAATTTGTAGAAAATGTTTCGCGTTTTCTTTCCGCCACTACCTAGAGGTATTTGTTTGCTCTTTGAAGCGAAGGATGTTCTGAATTGTAAGAAATTCGTTTACGGAAAAGCTTGACGAGAGCACAAAGGAAAGAGGACACAGTATTCTAATTAACAGGAAGTATCTGTATCGAACCAATGTAAGAATAATAAAAAAAAAGGTGAGGTTCGGTTTGACAAAGCGACAATATGAAACAGCTTTGTCTCAAGGGATATGCAAAATAAACTGTGGGATAGGAGAATATTTACTCCAGAAATGTTAGTATTTTAAAAGGTTGTGACAGCTCAGTCAGGGTAATGGCATAAAGAGTAAAAGTGTAAAAAGTTTGAAAGGCTAATTCCCCTATGGGAAAGCTAAAAGGGAGTAAGCAATGATAAGGATACTAAAAGCGAAAGTGGAAGGCATTTTCCTTAATGTAACCATGCTCTTAATATGCAAAATGCCCAGTTGGAAGTATAAGTGTCCTCATTTTTATATCATAATGTCATAATGTTGTTCTGTACAATTTTATAAATATTTGCTTTTTCAGGCTCCTAATTTTTAACTGCTTTAAATCACAAAGGGGAGAGAGAGCGAGCACGAGAGCAAAGAAATTGATTGCGTTTAATGTGGCAAACGCCGGCTTCGATCTCTGTCCCTGCATGGCCTCTCTTGAATAGCTGAACTGGCATCCGCCAGGTAGTGAACTAATGTGTCCAGCGACCCGACGTCCTTGTTCCTGGGGAAAGAGAAACCTGGTCCTCCAGGTTGGCGGTTGTGAAAAAATGAATTGCTGCTAAGCAACCACAAGCCTCGAAATTCTCCTAGACAGAACCTATGCCCAATGTCCCAGCTACGATACAAAAATAGTTCTAGAAGATTCTGATGCGAAACTGGGGAAAGAGGACATATTTGAGTCGATCACGGGGAAATATAGCCTACACGACGCCACGTCCGAAAACGGATATCGGCTAATCGACTTCCTGGCGGGGCGTAATCTCCTTCTGGCTAGCACACAATTACCGCATCTCAACATTAACAAAGGAACCTGGCGATAACCTGATCAGTCCACCACCAATCAGATTGATCATGTAGCGATCAACGACAGACACTCCTTCAGCATCCTGTATGTACGAACATCTACTCGGATCACTACCTTGTTGTAGCCAAGGAACGAATGAGGATATCAAGGAATCGAGCTGGACAACGAAAGTTTGACGTCGGCAAGCTACAATCGCAGGAAAACGCTCGAACCTCCCAAACTCCGATAACACCGGAACAACAGTGAGAGCATTGCTAGCGCGGGTTACGTACCTATACATTCTTCTGCTATCTGTTGGAGCACTCAGACGCAAATACTGGTCCATTTTAGACGTACCTAAACATACTCGTAAGACAATACTTACTGTCATATGTACTACACTCCCGTAGCAAAGTTTGCTACTGAAGCACGGGAGCGCATCAAGCGAATGTTGATTTGTTATAAGAGACAGCAAAGAGTCCGAATGGACAGGAGAGAGGATATTTGCATTATTTGCAATAACCAATGGTAACGTTCACCGCAGATAGAAAGCGGCTTGGGTCGTTGTCAACAAAGAACATTCTTCAGTCTACATCCAAGCGAAGAACATGATTCTAACATTCTAAGTGGAAATAAATAAATCAACAAATTACGTAAAAGGTGTTTTAATTTGGAGTACTAGTGGGACGTGAGGTAGTAATTCGCGCCAAACAATGGCAACGAGAAACTACTGGTTTGATGAGCAATGCGTACAAGCCCATGTAGCAAAGCAAAACGCCTACAAAGCCATGCTACATACATAGACGGACGAGAGCCGCTCGAGAACAATCCGAGCAGAGAAGGAGGGAGGAACACATGCTTTTAAGGAAGAATAAAACACAGCATGAAAAGCCTGAGATCGAGTAAATGGAGAGATGCTATCACAGGAATAACGCTCGCAAGCTTTACGAAAAAGTAAAACGAACATGAGAGGGCTTTAAAACCAGACCGGAAGCCTGTAGGGATACTACTAGTAGTGACTCTCTACTAGTAGTAGAGCGAAAACCCAAGAATAACAAATTGACACGCATCACCTATTCGTCGATTTCAAGGCCGCGTATGACGGTGACAGGGCGCCGTGGCGCAGTGGTTAGTGTGTTAGAGTTCGGATCCCGATGACACCACCGCCATCGAATGTTTATTTCGCGACGTTCCTCCTCGGCGGGGTACTGGCAAAACCCCCCGTAGTAAACTTGCCTTGAAAAAGCTTCTCGACTCACGCCGTTCGGAATTGGCATTAAACTGTAGGTCCCTTTCACCTGTGTGAAAAAATAAATCACACATAACATGGATGATTGAGAGAAGCTTGGCTCTGGTACTTTATGGGGTGTAACGCCACCAAAAGAAAAGAAGAAGTATGACAGTGTACAGAGAGACGAGCTATACAGCGCCATGTCTAGATTTGACATCCCTGCCAAACTCGTCAGATTGTGCAGAATGACAGCGGAGAACTCTCGTTGCTCTATTAAGGTCGATAACGAATAAACCGAGACCTTTGATGTTAAAAAAGGATTCAGACAAGGTGACGCACTGTCAAATAATTTCTTCAACATCGTGTTTAAAAACATCATACGAGACTCACTGGCCAACGAAATCCTGATTGAGCAGAAAGTCGGAAAGGCGCAGAATAGGTGATGGATGGATTCGACCTCTTCTTCGACTAGGCAGCTTCTGCAGAAACCATTCGGAACTAGCCCCAGTTTTTTTGCATGACTGCCAATGAGACAGTGACCGGTGATGACACCAACGATTTTGTAAATGTCAGTTCGTTTTAAGGAGATTAGTTTCTAACTCCGTTAACTATCCAGCCGAGGCTGGATTTGCCTGGTGATGAGGCAGGTGTGCCCCTGTGCCCATCTCAAGTTCGTCTCAGTCATGACGAGGTTTGTGAGTTCAAATTTAATGGCTGCAAGAGGTATACTCAGCATGCCGTGACTGATTGATGCGTCGTTGCTTTTCTGGCGAGTCTGTCGGCCCTTTCGTTGCCTAAGATGTCGCTGTGTCCTGGTACCCATACGAGTTGTATATTAAACTGTTCGGGAATCGCGTCAAGAGATAGACGACAGTCAAGGCTTGCCTTTGAAGTGTACACGTAGGACTCCAGCGATTTCAAGGCTAATTGACTATCCGTGAGATTTTGAATATCTATAGAAAATATTACGTTTCGCTTAAGCCAAGACAGGGCCTCTTTTATTGCTAATAGTTCCGCCTGAAAGACGCTGCAATAATCTGGTAGTTTTAGAGCTTGCCCAGGTTTAATTGTTTGCAGAATACTCCACTACCCACCCCGTCTTTGGTTTTTGACCCTTCGGCGTAGAACTAAACGCAGCTCTTGCGAGGTTGCGTTTGGCGGAACCAGTTCCGTCTGTCCGGGTGTGTTATCTTGAATTGCTTCTCTAAGACTGTGGTATGCTCTATGTGGTCTAAGTTTTCTGCCATGGTTATGCTGTCGTTCAGGATGGACGAGTGTACAGCGATATACAGATCTCGCCCGTTTAGAGTTGGCTTTTAGTCTTATTGCTGTGTATGTGGCTATTTGCTTGCCAAGTATTCCGAGTGGTGTAAGGTGAAGTATCATGTTGAACGCTGCCGTTGGGGTGGATCTTAGGGCCCCGGTGATGCACATACATGCCAGCTTATGTAACTTCTCGAATTGTTTATGGTATGTTGTTTTGTCCAATAGGCCTAAGGACTGTAATGTAGATCCATAGGTTGAGCTCCCTAAGGCCTCCTTACAAGTGTAGGGAGCTTCAGTTGCTTTTTCTGCACGCCCGGTTGTGTTGCTCATCCAGGTTAGTCTCCTATCTAATACAATGTCAATGTATGTGGCGCTGGAGAAGAAGGTTAACCTGGTACTACGTAGAGTGATTGGGTAATTTTATACTTTCTGGTAAATAGCACAAGCTCCGCCTTCTGGGGATTTACCCTGAGCTCATTGTGTTGTGTGCCTATTTGAACAGTATGGAGAACCCCGGTTGCATACGGTCATTCAAAATGGGTAGGTAATAGCAACGTCATCAGCGTAAGCAATTACGTCGGGGCCTTGCGATGTTAAGGAGACTGATGCCCTTGTAACTGGCACAGTCAAAGGGATATCCTTTTTTGGATCGGGCAAACGACTCCGATATTCCACTCGTCGGGCATGCATTCCTCCGAACATATCTTACAGAGAGCTGGTGCATGCGCCCTGCGAGATCACCCCCAGCTGTTTTTAACATTTCCGCGGACAGTCCGCCCGCTTCAGCCGCTTTGTTTGTCTTCAGCTTTGATATTGCTTTCTTGACCTCATTGTGGTCGGTGGACGGAATTATTGTCTACCGTCGTCCAAGTTAAGTAGGACATTGCGCCTGGCAGCGGTATTTGAGTCTCCCTCGCTGTTTAATAGTCTGCAGAAATGATTCTTCCAGATTATCAGTATTGACTAGATAGCTGTTTTACCTTTAAGTAAAACTTCCGGACTTCATTCCTGCTGTAACAGCTCTCCATCTCCTCGACCGAGCGCTTCTCATGCCTTTCTTTTTCTTTTTGAAAAACTGGTTCTCATCTCTCCTTTTCAGGTCATGAACAGCTCTCGTCTTTCGATGCAGCATTGCTTTGTAGGGGTTTTGCTAAGCTGCATGAGTCCGTCGTGAAACCTCGGGTTTTTTCTGAGCGGTGGTATCGTAAAACCCAGAACATCATAATAGCTTTTTGGCAACGCTTCTATTTTCATCTGCAGGCGGCTTCGAACTTTCAGAGAGTTTTTGGGAGACTTGGTAGGCAAAGTTCCAAGCGGTCGGATGCGATTGTAGTTTCACGACGTCAAACCTTGGTGCTTTTTCTCGCCCTCGTTGTTTTTTTTTTTATATTCGTGCTCTTACCTTAGCCACAACAAGGAAATGATCCGAGTCGATTTGGCTCCTCGGAAAGTTCGGACATCGAGAATACTGGAGAAGTGTCTGACGTCGATTGCAATGACGGTTGACTGATCAGGGGACCGTAAGGTCCCACCCCAAGGCGAAATCCACCAGCCTGTGTCTGTTTTGGGATGTGGTATCGTGTAGACTGTATTTCCCGATGACTCTAGCAAAGAATTCATCCTTTCCCAGCTGTGCATTGAAGTCTCCGAGAACGATCTTGGTGTTGTAGCTGGAGCATTTATCGTGTGTCCTTCCTAGGAGATCATAAAAGTCATTCTTGCTTTTGTCATCCCGGCCCCCTGCCGGGGCGTAGGCGTAAATCAGGCTGAATTCGGCCTTGATGCGGATTGTTAAGGGGCGTTCGCTTATATGTATATTTAAAGCTTAGACTTTTTGCCTCAATCTTCCTCGCACAACAAATCCACATCCAAATGAGCACTGCCTTCTTCCTCTGTAGCAATCGCCGTAATAGAGGCCGCAGTTTTTCATCCTCTTTTTGGATTGCGGTAATGTCTGCTTTGTAGCAGTTAAGGGCTTCCGCAAGTTCATCGGCTGCACGTGATCTGTAAAGGGAGTCGAAATTCAATGTCCTTTTTTCGTTTTGCTGAACAGTACTTTTTTTTTTTGCGTTGTGAGGGAGTTAGCCATACCCAAAACCCCCAACTGGGGAGGCCAGGCCACTTTTTTTACCCTCGGGCGTAGGGTCCAGAGCCATTGGCTCTACTATGTAGGGCTCATCCGCCGCCGTCTCTTTTCCAGAATCACGATCCGGCCTTAGAGATCTCCTTTTGAACCTGGGTCGACCCTATCTTCGGTCGAAGGTACTAGGCTCCCAGGTTTCACCAAGTGGAAGTGAGAATAGGAGTTCGTTGACAGAGACTAGGTGCAAAAGCTTGTGTCTGCATGAGTCGCTTGTTGACGCTTAGAAACTGTATGTACAAATATGTCATATAGATGTTTCTTCCTAATCATTAGCGAAATTCCATACCACTCTATGTCAAGAAGCTTCTAGATACATAGTATATTTAAATTACGGTCAACCTTAAGTGCATACTGCATACATAACTAAAAAATAACAAAACAAAATAAATTTCAATTCTTTATTGTGTTCATAAAAGTAGCGACTAGCGCCAGGCAAGTTGCGTTACGAGTAGAACAGCTTTGCACACTCCAGCAGGAAAAGGGAAAGTTTATAAATAGCGCCAGCGACAAATAATGCACAGTGCCCATTAGATGACGCCCTACTCGTGTATTATACTTATAAAACATTTTTAATGTCCCTCGTCGGAGATGAATGGAATGTGTCCACCGGCAACGGAAATCGTAAGGACATGGGCAAGGCAAAATAGCACTTCTTCCTGTTCTGATTTAATAACTTAAAATGTAGATTGCATCCAGAAACCGTCTTCTTTAGTTGCCCATGATACATCTCTTTTGAATAAACAAGAGAAATTATTTTTTGTTTATCACTACAGAGGCTACTTGATAGCTGAGTGAAGTCATTAATTCTAATTTGGATTTGGTTATAATATATATATATGTATGTAGGTATAGCTATGCAGTAGGTTAAAGAGATTGTGGGTCTTCCTTATGAAACTACCGCCAGTGGTGTATCCATTTTGTTAATTCTCCTTTACTTTAACATCGACATCGTCATCTTACTGCGTCTGGAATACACACCCGTCTTATAGACCCATTCAGTCTGCATGATAATCTAGCCTCAGGAGAATAACAAACAGACCATATTACGACTGTATCTAGGAAGTTTTACCAATTTCTTCCGGCACCTCTTGCCACCGAAACTCAAGTACTCTAATACGGAATCAGGGAATAAAAGCAAGCAATACTAACAACGGAGAGACAGTGAATGCTACTGCATTCCCTGGTGGTCCATTTGCTTGTTGCTGGTCTCAAAGTATCTCTCTAATGGTGAAAGTCGGCGAAAATATTATTCTACATGACTAGAGACAAACCCAATGGAACATTGTCCATAAATAACCGATGTACAAAACAAGTAGAGAGTGGTTTGCCTGTTTGTTTATCTAGGAAATCTCTATTAGGCGAAATGTTATGCAAGAAAGTCCTGGATAAACAAACATATTGCTTTTGCTACTGATGAGTTGAATTTTACGAACAACGAAGGATTGTGTTCCTTGCTGAAAAGGATGCAAATATGTAAGTACAATGTCGTTGTACCTGAATAAATCATGCATTTGTGGGAATAATGAGCATATTCTCAACTGATGTGAGATGGTAGTACTGCACCCGATAGGAAAATATCAAATCGAAAGGGATTCCACTTACATATGACAAATTTAATAATAATTCATAAAGGACAACAGGTGTGAATTGTCCGTATATGCATGATACGGAAGCTATCTCTCGAAAGGATAATTGTCAAGTGCGAAAGTTACTCCGGTGTATTCTTATTGCGTCAGCAGCAGTAATGTTGTGTGCAGGGCATGGACTACATATTGTAAAATAAGGTTGCCAAGAGTGGTGTTTAGTGTCTGTGCCATTGAACAATAAACCTGCCACACCGAAGCTATTTAATTTCAGATTTCTTTGAAGGAATTAACTTCTGCTTGTTTATGCAAGTATATTTATTGTTTTTTTTTTTTACATTCATATTGTACATTTTGAATACCAATATTCCAAAGAAAATTGCGACTGACATCAATTCCGCAAAACGCTGAATAGTGATTTAATAAGACAAAGTACATGCTATCAAGCAAAAACAAGGATGGAAGGCAGCTAGAGCTCAGGCTCAGATCCTCCATGGATTGCCGGATTGTAAGTTAATGATTTAATAATAAAAATGTTAGTAATAAACGTAATTTACCCCTGATCACTTGCAAAGGAGATTAATTCATCAGAACTGGCTGCAAAATAAGCAACAAATGGATTGGCCTTATTTGTTTATCATTGTGAGTGAGAGTACATATTGATGAAGGATTCTTTGTTTAAGACCTTACATTTTCACAAATTGTCAAATGATCACAAATCCTTTGGTTAGTAAGATAAAATGTTCTGACGAGTCCAGGGAACGGGTTCTTACTAGGGTGCACTTTTGTTCATGTAGATAAATCAACCTTCAATTACATTATCCAAATAAAGCTACGTCCCAGGTATACAATCTGTTTTTTTTTTTTTACCTTCCCAGTAGGAAGTGAGCAATTATTAAACGCACGCGCTCATGAGTAATTGGCTGTGAGCATTTTTATTTTCGCTCACGAACACGAATGTGTGTGCATTTATGGAAACTCACCCCTGAGCGCACTTCATATGTTCGTTAAAGGGAACGCATACTTATGTGCACTCTGTAGGGCGGGTCCTACACATGTGGAGTGCGCACATGGGGTGAGTTTCCATAAATGCACACACTCGCGTTCGTGAGCTAAAATGAGTTGATTTACTGCTCGGGAGTTGTGTGCAGAATGATAAGACATGGAAACGTTTCACTTGTTTTTTTGTTTTTTTTATTTTCCATTTTTATAATATTTTAGTCTAGGATGGCCTCATTATCTGTAAAGACTAAATTAGAAATTTTCAGCAATCGAAGTTGCACACGCGCCTGAGCAGTTTATAAGCAATGGATTGTTTAATGTGCGCACATGAGTGTGCGTTTCCTCACACTGGCTTGATGCCAACAACACGCGGTGTTTCCAAGCGGTTCCCCATCTAAGTACTGACCGCTCCCGATGCTGGTTGATTGCGGTGAGGACCGATACATTACCTATTATTCGTCTAAGAATCCTCCCGCAGCTAACAAATATAGCTAATGACCTTGAAAAACCTGAAAAGTTCTTCACAAATTGTAGCTAAGAACTATTATGATACCGTTAGCTTCCAAAAAAAAACCGGCATCATAATCGGTCGATTCGCTCAGGAGCTACGATGGCACAGACAGACACACAGACATCTCAAACTTATTATACCACGCCTTTTGCCGTCGGGGTTAAAAATGAAAAATTATGAAATTAAATGTGTGTTCTAATTTTCCCCACTGGGAAGTTAGTCGTGTGGGCCTTGTGGGTCGCGCTTAGACCACATTTTTTCTAATAATATGCGCGCACTCAAGGTTAAATAGCCTTATTACGTCGGCGAAACAGTGCGGGCAGGAGGTAGAAAGGAGGACGGATAAAGGAGATGCCGATGGACATTGATCTTAAATGCTTACATGTTGAATTGAGGGGGGAAGACCGAATCCGACAGGGAATTTCACAGTCGTGTCGTTCGGTTCAAGAAAGATTCTCTATATTTGACGGTAAGTCCGAACGCGAGCTTCAGTGTATATTGGTGAGTATTCCTAGAGGGACGTGTGTTGCGGGAGAAATTTCGAAGGGGCGGAATGCAACCGGCTGTTTCATCAGTTTTATTGCGCGATTATGTATTCTAATTAGTATGTGCATTGAGGTCTTGCAAGCACCGGACCAGGCATGAGCGGTCAACTCTAATTTGAGTGAATGAACGCTTTTCAGGTTGTAGCCATATCTAAGGGGGAGAAATATTTCTTACGTCTGTATAACAAGCCTAGCCATTTCTCTGCATTCTTGGCGACACTGAATATGTCGGTGTTCCGATTAAAATTGTGAGCAATACACTTACCCAGTATGGAAAGCTTTTCGGTTTCTGAGATGCAAGTGCCATTCATGGATAATAGCTGCGGGTTTGTTATACGCTTTGAAGACATGAGACAGCATAGGGATTTTGGATGCATTCAATTTCACTCTACGGTTTTTATCTATCGATATCGGAATTTAATCAGCTTGAAATACGCTGCTGCTCGCTATCTACAGCCGAAGTGCAGGGTTATAAAGTACTCATCGAATCTAAGAAATGAAGGATACTGTCGTCAGCGAAGCAGTGGATTGGTTTAGAAGTGGCAGACAAGAGATAATCACAAAAATGAGAATGAGTGTTAGAGACAAGACGCAGTCCTGTGGAATACCAGCATTCAGGAAATGGATGACTTAGTTGAATCCGTCCAAAATAAATTGAAAGATAGCTTCTAATCTATTGAAGAAGAGACTCAAAAAAAAAAAATCAGAAGGGACGTTAGTGCAATGCGTCGGTAGTTGGAGGCACAAGATGATTCGCCTTTTTTGGGTATAGGATCACGCAGTGGTCTTGCCAGCGTGGAAGAACACCTTTTAAAAACGATTGGGGCAATACCATCTGGACCAGTGGATTTGTGTATATCGAGGTCTTTATTATTATTATTATTATTACTTATTAACATACAATTTCAAATTGAATGTTAATAGTTAAGAGCGTTAGCAGTGTAAGTTTTCTACTCAAATCGAAGTCTTTAAAAGCTCTTGCGACTGTACGAGTGCGGAAGTGGATTAGTTCCATGATGGAATTGATTGTGTTCAAGAGGGTGACAGCTGGAATGCCATTGTGGATGAGTGTCGGTATAGACGACATAGTTGAGTTTTTTATGTTTTTTACAAACGACCATAAACTGTTGCTGCATTTGGGACAATGAAAGATTTTACCCCTTAGTTTTTGGTCCGATTGGAATCTAACCCATCGATTGTGTTGCAGTCATTTTTGGCTTGTATGTACTTTTTTCGGTTTTCCTCAAAACTGTTTGACTTATAGGCCCGAAAGCTTAGCTCTTTGAGTCTAATAACCTCTTTGCGGCTCAAGACAAACCACGTATTATCCTTTGGCCTGAAGCTTTTAATCTTGCTGGAGGTTAACCTATTCCTCCAGTGCCAAATACTTTATCATTGTACTAGAAAGGAAACTAACCTGGAAGAACAACACAGCCGAGAGAGCGAAAAAAGTAACTATAGCTCTCTACACTTGCAAGAAAGCCTTAGGGAAAAAAGGCCAAGCTCACCCTAGAGGTAGAAAGGCTGGCATGTATGTATGTAAGTGCATCACCTGGGCCCTAACGGCAGCGCTCAACCTGATACTTCACTTTGCACCACTCGATATATTTGGCAAACAAATTGCCACATATACGGCAATAAGGCTAAAAGCCAACTCCATATGGACGAGCTATATCACTGGCCACTCCTCCATCATGAGCAACAGAA
This sequence comes from Eumerus sabulonum, assembly GCA_951905685.1. Classification (NCBI taxonomy): domain Eukaryota; kingdom Metazoa; phylum Arthropoda; class Insecta; order Diptera; family Syrphidae; genus Eumerus; species Eumerus sabulonum. The sequence continues at coordinate 17,214,776 of OX645062.1, read as the reverse complement.
CCATGGCAGAAAACTTGGACCACATAGAACCCTCTACAGTCTTTGAGAAGAGTTTCAATATAATATGCCCGGACAGATGGACCTGGACCCGCCAAACGTAACCACGCAGGAGCTGCGTGGATTTCTACACTAACGGGTCCAAAACCAAAGACGGAGTGGGTAGTCGAGTATTCTGCAAACAACTAAACCTGAGCCAAAACTACCAGGTGGAGCTGTTGGCAATAAAGGAAGCTCCATCTTGGCTTGAGTGGAATGTAATATCTACTACGGACATCCGAATTCACACAGATAGTCAAGCAGCCTTGAAATCTCTGGAATCCTATGTGTACACCTCAAAAACAAGCCTCGATATCTTGGGCAACGTAAGGGCTGACACACTTGCCAGATAAGGAACGACGCAACAAGCGGTCATAGAGACGAACTTGAGATGGGCCCAGGGGTATAACTGCCTTATCACCAGGCAGATCTGGTCTCGGCTTGATAGTCAATGGACTAGGAAAATAACCTCCCTAAAAAGAACTGACATCCACAAAATCATTGGTGTCATCAACGGTCACTGTCTCATTCGCAGTCATACGCAAAAACTAGGGCAACTAGGAATGATTTCTGCAGAAGCTGCCTAGATAAAGAGGAAGTCGAATCCATTCACAACCTACTCTGCGCCTGTCCGGCCTTCTGCGCAATCAGGAAACGCTACCTAGGATTATACTTCCTAAACGATCGGACAAGTAAGGATAACTGACCTTCTTAATTTTTTAAGAAGTACTAAGTGGTTCCATGAATAGGGGGATGAACCCCCCTCGTAGCTGTACAACGGGCCTCCCTGGCCCATGTGTATTCTTCCCATTCTGGGGAGGCTTTGAACCTACCTACCTTTCTACCTAGACCCTGGGGAAACCGAGTTCCCCTTTATTTCTTTATTTTTCTGCTATATTCAATTACCTCTCTACCCTGTTTATAGAGACAGACCTCTTTAAAACAGCCTTCAATCTCAAACTTCACTTTTTATTGTAGACAAATCCTTTACCGTCGAGCATTTTTTTAATGGAAAATAACCCGGAAGACGTTAAACTCCGCAAATAGGATGAATAAGGAGCAATCGTTTTAATTTTTTTTATTTTTTAGCCATATCCGTTGTTTAAACATTGAAACTATGTATGTATTTACGAGACATTGGAAACTAATTTCATATTATAAGTATCTCACGGACCAAACTACTCTTTCCAGTCCACTGATTGATATCCTTTCGATTACGAATGTCCCTTGACATATGTTTCGAAACCCTGGTATACTGCCGTGAAACTTCGCCGAACACTCGTCTAGGTGTAGATTGTGAATAACTGCCACATTCATCCTGTGTCAAAGCACGACGAACTACACTTTTTGAAGTGGCTTTCAGGTCTGCTAGCTCGTTAACCTACAAGTATTTGAAAATTACGGTCTATATACCGTGCACTTTACCGAATTGAAAATTGGCTGGAAGTGTTTCGACTGAAACAAAATTGTGGTAATGAGATAAGCGAAGGATTATCCAAGCAGAAAATCATAAATCGGCAAATCTTTTGAAGTACATACATACATAGAAAGGACTTGTCTGAATAGGGCGGTTTTTAAACAGCTGAAGTAGAACTCATCAGACACTCCGATAAAATTTAAAGACATTGTAAATTTTTGCGATCGAAAATAAAAAAATAAATAAATTGCATCCATCTGGTAGATGGTGTCACGCATAAACCATAAAGCTCATTATAAGGCTAATATACGTTTTATGATTCCATTTTAGTTCATCGACGCCAATGGAATCACCATAATCAACAACATCAGCGTCGAGAAGAATGAATTGCAAAACTAAATCCTCCAAAGGTGCCCTTGAAATTGCTGCTCGTGATTCGAATGCATACGAGCATTTTTAAAGTATGGCATCTTGAAGATAAACAATTACTGTGATTGAGAATCAGATATAGAAATGGGAGGTGCGTAGGCTATAAACAACGTTACGTTCCGATGAAAAATGAAAAATGTGTCGCCTATAACAACTCAGCGGAACATGGTTTTGAAAAATCCCCATCCGGTGACAACAAAGTAGAGGAAAGCAACATATCACCGGAGGTGATGAGTTTGCAATTGAATTCAATTTGGGTTATTGCTTCAATTGGTTTTGACCAGTTATATGGACTATGGTAAGGCAAAGAGTAATGTGTTTCGTGCAAATTGGTTCTTGTGGCGGCAGACATTTCTCTTAGTGCCACAACCAGCGGTCATGAATTTTCGTGCGTGCTGAACAATTTCACTTTGGAATTGCGCAATTGACCGCAGAATTTTAAATGGCAGTTACAAAGAGGCACCTAAAGCATTGAAATTAAAGTTAGTTGAGAGGTACAGGTAGGGAGATGTTTCTACGATTGATACAGAGGTCACCTTTGCTTGGGTAAGTTACGTGCTGTAGGTGGAAGTCACGTTAATACAACATGAGGTGCTCATGTGAAGTATTTAACTTTGATGTACATACTGAAGCGCTTGTGCTACTAACATTGCAAATACAGTAAACAACTGAGCTGTGCATATGAATTCCTTAATTTCTCTGATGTAATACGCAGAGAGCACCGTGGCGCAGTGGGTAGTGTGTTGGCCTCTGACGCCGATGACTCGGGATCGAATCCCGACACAGCCATGTCATCGAACGTGTTTTTCACGGTGTTTCTCCTCAGCGGAGTTCTGATAAAACCCCCTGTAGTAAAATTGTCATGAAAAGCTTCACGAAATTCGCCGTTCGAAACCGGCAATAAACTGTAGGTCCCTTTCACCTATGGGAAAATGAAATCACACACAACATGGGTGATTGAGAGAAGCTCGGCTCAGGTTCTTCATGGACTGTAACGCCAACATACATACATACATACAATACGCAGCCCAGCACCTTCCGAAAGTTAAGAGCACCACAATGGCCTCAAGCAAAATCATAGGATACACAATTGAGCAAATATTTACGGTCCCACTGCTCGTTTTATGGAACTAACTAGAGGATTTTCGAATGCCTCTTTAATACCTCCATCGGAGTTTGTGTCTACTTCGAAAATACGAAAGTCCTTTCTCACAGGCAAATATTAGAATTTTTGAGAAAGCAAATGAATGTATGCCTTCCACCCTTCCACACTCTGTTGACATATTCAATTATTGCAGAGTAATTTGTCCGCAAATATTAAAACAACATACCGATCCTACTTCCAGGACCGAGCTATGTTTGCCTTATAAAATATGAAAAATCTCAAAAGGAGAGCGGAATGCATTCAGGATTTTATTTAATTTTAATCATCATGCGCAGTATTTATTTACATTCGCTGTGTCTTATGATGTCTTTAAAACATCTAACCATGGGGATGTAAAAATACCGTAAAAAGCAAAACGGACGGGGACGAAGCAAAAGCATTTTGAATTATTAAGGAAAGAAATTTAATCGAGGAAAAACATGAGAAGTTATCTGAGGAAAAACGCTTAAGGGTAACTTGACTTGGAGTGCTCTTACCCGTATACAGGGTGTCACATCCGTTGTGACGTTTTACGTATTACGTTTTGGGACATACACTAACGGCTCCCGTCGTCAAAAAAGTTTCAAGTTGCACTCTCAACCCTTTTTGTTTCATATCCAAGCCCTATCCAAGGTGTATTATTACTTTGCCATGTTAATCCGGCTATAGGATACCAACAAGAATGAAGTATAGTTCTCTATTTATTTGTTTTTGGTTTTTGTTTTCTTCCCACTTATCCTTTTTATTGATTTCATAAAGGAGATGGGTGGGCAGAAATCATTTTCTTACCACTCACTTAAATGGCTGGCACATACACGTTTGCGCTCATTTATTCGATTTTGAATGAATGAGGATGAGGCTGGAGTTTGGTTTATATTGGGTTTCGTAGCTAAACATACTAAGTATTTTTAATTCAATTTTCTTAAACAAAAAACACAAGAGGATGTGTTAGTTGCCAGGATATGTAGATACTTTTGGGTTCACGAGTTTTTTAAGAATTTTGTGAGTCAGACTTTCAAAAGATACTCATCGCCTACGCCCTTGGATGAAATACGCAGTTAGGGGTTGTTATTTATTTTTTCTAGTAATTTGGTTTAAAAATCGCCCTTAATATAGTCTTTAATAACTTCAAATAGTAATCCTCGTACAATGGAACCCAAATTAATTTACGCAGATGAGCAAAATTAAGTTGACATATTTGTTTCCTAATGCACTCCCCGTAATTTTGTTTTGATTGGTTTTTGATTGTGACTTCTTCAACCTGGTGCTGGAGCAGATAGTGCGACGGGCAGGCGTCAACAGGGAAGGCACTATCTTTAACAAGTCCATCCAGCTGCTAGGATACGCGGATGATATCGACATCATCGCGTGTTCTCGCCGTGGAATTTTGGAAGCATTCACGGCGATTGAAGAACAGGCAAAACGAGTTGGTCTTAAGGTCAATGAGGACAAAACGAAGTACATGCTGTCAAGCAAAAACCAATCCGTCGCTCACCACCTGGGACAAAATATAACAATGGCAACTGCAAGGAGTTTGTCTACCTCGGGGCAAACGTAAATTCCACAAATGCCGGACATCCGGCATAGAGTCGCCCTTGGCAACCGCTGCTCTTTCGGCTTGTCCAAACAACTGGGGTCAAAACTCCTCACTCGAAAGACCAAAGTCATGCTTTACAAAACGCTCATTCTGTCAGTCACGCGCATCCGCATTTTGATAATAAAACAACGCAGAAGGCTTTAAGGGATTTTAACCAAATTTGACATGGTGATAGTAAATACTCAGAGAAAAGGTTGTGAAAATAAAAATACACATTTTTTCCTTTAGACTTCAATAATCATGCCTCGGAAAGCACGTTCTAACCTTGGTCGTCAAACAGCTCTGTCAACGAAATACGACGACTTTTTTGCCCGTTTAGGGGTCAAAGTGGTAGAAGTCTGTTTTTGCAGGCGCCATTTTTTTAACACTATCAACTCTGCTATCCATTTGATTGGAATAGCCGCGGACCGTAAGGATATAGACTAAAGTATCATAAACATCAATTCATATGAATACTCACTGATACGATCGTCCTTTCGCACCTGCACAATATCTGATGAAAGCATATAGGGAAACATTTTAAACATATGCCGATGGTCTGTTTTCGATGACCACCAGCTAGCGTAGGCCCAATGGACGAATTAACATAAAACCACAATTCTTTTTACAATCGATAAAGAAACTCAGTTACCATCTTTTAAGGATCCGCTAAACATCTAAGTTTTTGTAATGCATTACTGTCACCGTATTCATACCAGAAGATACTACTTTGCTTAGATTATGATTGCTCACGCGCACTGATAAAATAATAAACGGAGTTTTAAAATGGATCGCTTCGCTCCAACTTGGATGCCCTGCGACCTACCTAGTATAGTGTCACCTTGGTTTTCCGAGAGAGAGGGCACTACTTTTCAATTGCCTCTTGAGCCCAAAGAAACAGCGGTTGGCAAGAGTGTTTCATCTCAGCGCTGGTGTTGTTGTCCCCGGTCATCAAAAGTCAAGGAAGACGAATACCTTGATCACTTGAAAGTTATATCTGCCCATGGTGACGTTCTGGCCAATACGTCGGTGTTGACCGTCTTTTTTTGATGAAAGAAGATATTTGGTAAAAAAAAAACCAAAAGACTCCGAAACAACCACAAGCAAAAAACCCTTGCAGAAACGAAAAAAGGACAATGATCTTCGGCTCTGTACGTGGAATGTTAGGTCCCTAAACACGCCACATGCAGCCGAACAACTTGCGAACGCCCAAGACCGCTATAAAGCGGAGATAAACGCCATCCAGGAAATGCGATGGAATGGAATGGGTATAAAGCGGATGAAAAACTGCGATATTTACAACGGCGACTGCTATAGGGAGAGAGGACAACGATTGTTGGGATGCGGAGTTGCTGTTTGCGGCTACTTAGCGCCGCATTACAAGCTATCGTAAAGTCCGCGAGTTGCAAGTCGTTATCTGTTGTTGTATCGTGGAGGCTATGCTTTTCGAACACTCCACCAAAAGTGTCCTCATTACTGATTTTGGCATTGAAGTCGAGTACGATATTAACATCGTATTTCGGACAAGCTCCGTAGGCGTTTTCCGTAGGCGTTTTCCCCAAGAGACCTTTGATGGGGTCTTCATTTTTTTTCCTCATCATACCGTTTCCTCTCCAGCGTATTTTCTGGATCGCAGTAATATTCGCCTTATACTGCATGAGGATTCTTTCCAGTTTATGAACAGCTCTAGGAGTGTACAGAGTTCTGATATTCCAGGAGTATACTCGCAAACCGTGTTTTTTTTTTTTTTCGCGCCATCTGCGAGAATCCGTCCGTTTATCCGAGGCATTCCGCTCTTTCATAACTTGTTTTGTTTTACATGGGCGAGTTATTGGCCGGCCGCGAGTTTATTTTCTACCACATAATAACAACGAATTTCAAAAGAAAAGCAATGACTTTCCAAATACACATATTGTTTACAAAACATATCACAAGTCAACTTTGAACCACACTTTGATTTATGCACAGAAAACTGCTCGGAAATAGCAGAGGAAAGAAACCGGAGCACCAAATATTAGACAAATAATAATAAGTTAGTCCAAGATGCAGGTTAGCTTGAAGCCAGTCCACTTAAAAAGAAACGAGTACGAGTATATTTTCTGGTAGTGCAAACAATTTATAAAAAGTCTGATATATTCAACTCAGGCGTATGCTGAACAATTTGAGGGCTGTTTGTTTACACTTGGTTTTCCTAAATTGATGGCACTTTAATTTGAAATAGATAAGCAAACAAGTCTTTTGCTGCTTTTTTTCTTTGTAGTATCTGAAGGTGGGGATTATTTTGAACATTCCATATGGTAAAGCCGATTGATATCTTTATTGTATTTTAATTTCGTTTTAAGATGAGGAGCTGCCAATATTGTCTTACGTAGACTATTTGTTCGGAGATTGGAAATATGTAAGTATCTTATGACGTAGGACAAAAGAAGGGATTTTAATTTTTGATTAAATAATTAATTTCCATTTTATTAATATGACGTGGCAAGGAATGGGAAATCCGCGGCTCATATGGCAAAACGTATAAGAAGTTTTAATGACATTCAATTTTCTTCTTTCGGATAAAGCACACGCGTATATGCATAAGCTTATTGGGAGACGGTTGCTGCTACTGTTTAATATTGTTTTTTATTTTATTTTTTGTAAACCTCTTATGTGTAAAAAGAGAGAATACTACACACAAATAGACGGACAAACTGGAAAGGTTTAAGGAATGAAATTCAAGAAGGTATTAGTCTAAGAGTGCCACTTAAGACACCGTTTGAATTAGAATTCGATGCCCACCAACTCGTTGAAGCTATTCAGCATGCAGCGTGGAATAATACTCTTTTCTGACAAAAAAGTGCTGAACAGTTTTTTCATAAGTTATCCACTAAGAATTAAAGAGCTGGTAAAGGAGAATGAAAAAGCGCGTAAACAATGGCAACAAAGTCGAACGCGGCAGCGTAAATCATATTTAACCCGACTATGTAACCTGCTGCAGAGATCTCTTAGAGAATTCAAAAATCATGGGGTTCGTTCGTAATTAGAAACACTAACTGCTGATGGGGAATTACTCCTTCTGGCATTAAAAAGCCTAGACTGCAGACACCACCAATAAGGAAAAATCAAAAAGAACGGGCGAAAGGCGACGAAGAAACGGCTGAAGAAACCTACAAGCCATTCAAAGGGCAACTTCTACCTGACAATAGCAATACTCTGGAAATGACCGGGGAATACAAAATGATGCGAAATGACGCCGGCAGCACGGCAGCTCACCAGGCCACTATAGGTGGCCGGCAGCACGGCAGCTCACCAGGCCAATATAGGTGGCCGGCATCTCGACAGCTCACCAGACTACTATAGGTGGCTGGCATCTCGACCGCTCACCAGGCCACTATAGGTGGCCGGCATCTCGACAGCTCACCAGGCCAATATAGGTGGCCGGCATCTCGACAGCTCACCAGGCCACTATAGGTAGCCGGCAGCACGACAGCTCATAAGGTCATGATAGGTGGCCGGCAGTACGACAGCTCACCAGGCCACTATAGGTGGCCGGTAACATGACAGCTCACCAGGCCACTATAGGTGGCCGGCAGCACGACAGCTCACCAGGCCACTATAGGTGGCCGGCAGCACGACAGCTCACCAGGCCACTATAGGTGGCCGGCATCTCGACAGCTCACCAAACCACTATAGGTGGCCGGTAGCACGACAGCTCACCAGGCCACTATAGGTGGCCGGCAGCACGACAGCTCACCAGGCCACTATAGGTGGCCGGCAGAACGACAACTCACCAGGTCACTATAGGTGGCCGGCAGTACGACAGCTCACAAGGCCACCATAGGTGGCCGGTAGCATGAGAGCTGTTATAAAATCCCTTAAATAAAGCACCAGGCTACGGCTTAATTACAGGAGATGTCGTTAAAAATTTGCCGAGAAATGCTCTTTTTTATTTTGTTAACGCAGCGCTTAGGTTGGAACACGTACCAAGCCAATGGAAGGTCGCCGAAGTTATTATCGTTCTAAAGCCCGGAAAGTCATCAGCGGATAAAATTGATATTGTCGCCCAATATCATTGTTGCCATTAATTTTGAATTCCCGAAAGATAAATCTAAATCAATCGCTTCTTGACGTCTCCCAAGCCTTTAACAAAGTGTGGCACGAAGGTTTGGGATATAAACTGTGACCAGTATGCCCCGAACAATTATCGAACTTTCTGGAAAATTAGTTATCTAAAAGATTCCTTCGTGCTAAACACGGGAGCGAATACTCAAATTTTAAGTGCATTTACGGCTGGCGTTCCACTGAGAAATGTACTTGGTCCGCCGCTTTACCTGCTGTTTAACAGAGACATACCACCAACGGATGGTACTGTGCTGCCCACATTCGCCGAGGATACTGCAATCTTGGCCACAGAAAAATCAGTCGAAGGATAAAGGACTAAATTGCAATATGGCTTGAACCGTATAAGCGACTGGACAAAGACTTGACAGATCGCGGGTAACAAAACCAAATCTGTGCACTTAAGTTTCACTTATAGAAAAGTAAGTGCACTACCCCTCTTTGTTATTGAATTACGAATTCCATCCGCAAATGAGGCAAAATAGCTAGGCATTACTGTCGACGCGAAACTCAAAGGGAAAGCGAACATAAAAAAAAAAAGTGAAGAGCTTGAATTGTAATATAGGGAAACGTACTGGCTACTCGGAAACATTCCCAGCTTAGTACTAAAAACAAGCCGCCCCTCTACAAGCAAGTGCTTATACTACTTACTTACTTAGGTGGCGCTACAGTCCGTGGTGAGCCTGGGCCTCAACTAACAAACGTCTCCAGCTAGCACGGTCTTTGGCCAGCTGTTTCCAGCGCCGCAAGCCCAGTTGGTTAAGGTCCTCTTCCACCTGCGTGCGCCACCGTTGATGCGGCCGTCCTCTGCCGCGCCTTCCTTCCGGGGTGGATTCGAAGACTCTTCGGGTCGGAGCTGTTTTTTCGATGCGCTCTACATGGCCTAGCCACCTTAGACGCTGTATCCGTAGACGTCATACCAGGCCGATTTCGCTGTACAACCCGTACAGTTCTTCGTTATATCTTCTCCTCCATACACCGTTTGAACAAACGGTGATAGTACGCAGAATTTTCCTTTCGAAACGACCAAGGGCATCTTCATCCGCTTTTGTTAAGGTCCAAGCCGCTGCGCCGTAAAGGAGGACTGGGATGATTAAGGTCTTATATAATGCCACCTTGGTTTTCCGAGAGAGGGCTCTACTTTTCAATTGCCTCTTGCGCCCAAAGAAACAGCGGTTGGCAAGAGTGATTCTGCGTTTTATATCAGCGCAGGTGTTGTTGTCGCTGGTCATCAGTGAGCCAAGGTAGATGAATTCCTTGACCACTTCAAAGTTATATCTCCCCATTGTGACGTTCAGGCCAATACGCCGGTGTTGTCCGTCTCTTTTAGATGAAAGCAGATATTTGGTTTGGTTTTAGCCTCATTAACCTTGAGACCCATCTTAGCCGCTTCTACCTCAGTGCTTACAAACGCCTCATTGACGTCTCGCTGTGTCCGTCGAATCACGTCAATGTCGTCGGCGTACGCAAGCAATTGCGTAGACTTGAACTAAATCGTACCTCTTGAGTTGGCCAGCGACTCTTGTACGATCTTTTCAAGCACGATGTTGAAAAAGTTGCATGACAGCGCGTCACCTTGCCTAAATCCTTTTTTAACATCAAAGGTCTCGGTTTGCTCATTACCTGCACAGTCGGACGAGTTTGGCAGGGATGTTAAAACTAGACATGGCTTGGTATAGCTAATCTCTATACACGCTGTCATATGCAGCCTTGAAGTCAACGAAGAGCTGGTGAGTGTCGATTTGGTCTTCTCCAAGATCTGCCGTAGCGTAAATATTTGGTCTATTGTGGATTTACCTGTCCTGAAACCACACTGATAAGAGCCGATCAGGTTATCCACAAACGGTTTCTGGCGTTCACACAATACGGCAGAGAAGATCTTATATGCGATGTTAAGGAGACTTATTCCCCTATAGTTGGCGCAGTTATAGGGGTCTCCTTTCTTATGGACCGGGCAAACGATGCTGAGATTCCATTCGTCGGGCATGCTTTCCTCCGACCATACCTTGCAAATGAGATGGTGCATGCACCTTACTAGCTCATCTCCAGCCGCCATAAGAAGCTCAGCAGACAGGCCGTCTGCGCCCGCGGCTTTTGACTTCGTCTAGGTCAAGTGGACTCTGTTACATCGTCGTCCATTACGAATAGCTCGTTCTGCCTAACAGTCTGCAGAAGTGATCTTTCCAAGTCCTCAGCATCGACTGCGACTCTACTACCAGTTCTCCAATTTCATCTCTGCAGGCCGCCGCTCTGGCTTTGTAGCCAAGGCATGTTCGTTTTACCTAATTGTAAAACTTACGGGCGTCATTCCTGCGGAAGCATCTCTCCATCTCCTCGATCTCACGCTTTCCGTGCTATCTCTTCTTTCTTCTGAAAAGCGTGTGTTCCTCTCTTCTCTTCTGCTCATAGATTTCGCGAGCAGCTCTCGTCCATCGTTGCAGCATGGCTTTATATGCTTCTTGTTTTGCGTCATGGGCTTGTTCGCATTGTTCATCGAACCAGGGGTTTCTAGGTGGTGGCGGTTTGAAACCCAACACCTCTGAGGCAGCGTCTCTGACGGCACTCTGGCAATGCGCCCATTCCTGCTCTATAGTTTGTGCTGCTTAGGGCGGATTTTGAGAGAGCTTGGAGGAGACACGATCGGCAAAGACTCTGGCAGTCTCTAGCGATTGTAGCTTTCCGACGTCAAACTTACGTAGTCCTACTCGACTCCTAAGCATTCTTGATATCCTGATTCGTACCTTTCCTACAACAAGGTTGTGGTACTAGTCGATGTTGGCCCCTCGGAAGGTTCATCGCAGGTTCTCAGCGAAAGACTAAGTTATGCACTGCTATTTGTTAGTAACTGGGTCAAGGAGTGAGGCTTGGGAGTAAGCCCGACGAAAACCGAGATAATTTTCTTCACAAAGAGAAGATCTGTACCAAGATTCATGTACCCATGAATGGTATCGATCTGATTCTCGGAAAATCTGCCAAATATCTTGGCATAATTCTAGACTCCAAGCTTAGCTGAAAGGACAACAATGATGAAAGGACCAAAAAAGCCTACGGGCAATATATTCGAGATTCAGAATCGAATATAGGGAAGAGATTCTGTACCAGTGGTATAGTACTCACGGAAAATGAACTGGCAATCTACACTAACGGATCCAAAATGGATGCCGGCACAGGGGCCGAGGTCTGTTTTGAAGCTCGGGAAATACATCGCTCCTATAGACTGGATAATGGCCGCAGCATCTTCCAAGCTGAGGTTTTCGCAATCAAGTTGGCGGCAGACCTGATTATTAGAGAGAATCTCTCAGAAAAAGGGATCAACATCTATGTTGACAGGCAGCCATTAAAGCTCTGCAGGCATCATGGATAAGGTCTAAACTCGTCAAACTCTGCAAAGAGAGGCTAGAGGAGATATCAGATGTAAACAAGGTGACCCTCTGCTGGGTAACTAATGTGAATACCTCCAAAAACGAGAAGTCGGATAAACTAGCTAGATTAGGATCAGGCGCAAACTTCGCGCAGATCGCAACCGAAGCTAAAACGCCACTCAGTACGCTATATAGAAAAATACAAGTGAAGCTCATAGTGAAGGCCAATAAGCGATGGTATCAATTAGATACATGCGCAACGGCAAGATCAACTTGGCCCGTCTATGACAAGAAAAGGACAGAAAGTCTGCTAAAGTTCAATAGTGGGAACGTTCGATTAGCAGTCGGTGCCCTCACTGGACACTGCATGTTATCCTACAAGGCAGTCAGACTAGGCCAGCTCCACAATGACTTCCGCAGGGACGAAGAGGAAATTGAGTCCATTCGTAACCTGCTGTGTGAATGACCAGCACAAGCCCAAAAAATGAACATATTCCTCGGAAGTCACTTCCTTTGGGCTGAACAGACTACTAGGACTCTCATCCTTGTCTAAGTGGTTCAGCTCAACGGAAAATGTATAGGTTTCTATGGGTTAAACGTTAACTGGGCACAATGGACTCCTCGTAGTCTAAGTGAGCCTTGGCCTTTCGTCAATAGGGCACCCACTTATCTGACCTAACCTGATTATATGTATCATCCTAAAAGTTGACCTACCTCTTCCACCTATTTTGCTGGAATAAAGTCGTGTTGCCTACACTGTAGCAGCAGTTATTGATACCGCACTTAGATCGGAGCGATATTAAATAAGAGATGAGCTTAAGCTTACTTCATGCCGAGGTAAGTGAAGTGACAGCTTCACTACGATTTGGCTAAACGCAAAATAATACAGTTCCAAACCTTCTAAGATCTATTGCATCTACTAACCGATTAGAAGATGAGCTTCTCCGCTTCTTTAATGATGCTAAAAATGTATCTCGTACGAGCTGAGGTGATCCCTTCAGGAGCCATAATTTGAACTGAAAAGGACGCGCTTCCTGAGACGGGTGAGAGCAGTGCACTCATACAGTATATGCTCTGCGGTCTCTTCGTCCTCAAGACAGAGTCGACACTCAGTTTCAAACGATGTTATTTTGATGATTTCTCCGTTTTGTTGAGATGATATCTCATACCCCAGTGTCCCGTAACGTAGCTGACTGGTCTTCTCATATCTGCCCTATTAAGTGTGGGTATATTATTATACTGTTTGTTCAGGGGCCGTATAAATCGTTTCCATTGGCGAAGTTCTTGAACGCTGTTCCAAAAGGACAGGTGTTGCGGTTTTTCTCACTTGTCTAAGAAGAAGTTGATCTTAGACTTGGGAGTGGCGCAGAAATGTTCAGAACCTATGTACCTTTCGGTGAAACCTTTCCTGGCTAGTTGATCGGCGATTTCATTGCTCTTAATAACTTTGGGCCCTGGGCCCCACCAGAAGTTGGTTTCGTTTCTTTTGACGAGGTCTTGTAGGGCATCATAGCATTCTTTAACGGCTTTTAAGCGCTGCTTGGCTGTCAGAGAGTATATTGGTGGTTACTCCTCTGATGCCAGTCTGTAAGTTAAGATTGAGGCATGTTAGCATGGTATTGATTCTGCTTGGAAGATGCCGGCGCCAACGCCAGAAACTGTCTTGGAGCCATCAGTATACCACCTAAGGCCTTTGATATTAAGCAAAGATCACTGGTTTTCAAGCTGAGCGGTTTGGGATCAACATCGCAAATCTCTTGTCAAATGCGAAGGTGTGTAGTAATACGTCCGAGACCGTGGTAATCATGTCCAGCTAAGGAAGATGTTGCAGAATGGACATGTGACCCATAGGTGTACATGGCAAGCCTGTTCTCGAGAGAAGAATTCTGATTGCACTACGTAATGCAAACTTTTTATTAAAATAAGTCCAATCAGTGCTTCTTGGGTTGCTGTGAGGCAAGTTGACATAGCGCCTCTAATGCCGAGACACTCTAGTCTCTGGATGCGTTAAAGCTTGACGATTATCGATTTCTGCTCAACCTTTGTTTCCCATACCGTGGATGCATAGGTGATGATTGGTCTTACTATCGCGGTATATAGCCAAGGGTTTACCATAGATTTCAATCCCCAGGGTTTACTGTAAACGCGTCGACAGTCTCACAAGGCCTTAGTCGCCCTTGTAAGTTTGTTTTTAATATTGGAGTTCTGGTATCGTCTGCATTCAAGGTCAATACCCAGATACTTAACTTCTTCTGAAAAACCAATGTCTGTGCCATTTAGAAAGACCGAGCAGGGCCGCAACCTTCACCTTTTTGTAAACGTGACTAAGATTGTCTTATTTGGATTAATCGATGAATCCTCTCTGCCACGCCAGTCAGAGATAAACTGAAGCGCAAGCTTCACGCGCTCACAGGCAGCAATTTTGCACTTGCCTGTAACAAGATTTACTAGGCCATCAGCACATCCGATGAGCTCGTAACCGCGAGTGGTTAGCTTGTGGAGTAGGTCGTCGATAACTATCCACCAGAGAAGGGGTGAAAGGACTCTTCCTTGTACACCCCTTTGCCGCCGATACTGTCACCGAGACCTCTCCGAATGTGGCCGATATAATACGGCCATTTAGCATCGCCCTAATCCAGTGATTAGTGGGATGGTCTACACCTCTGCAGGATAGTGCAGTCGCAGCCAGTGTTGTCAAAGGTGCAAAATAATGCAGTTCCATATGGCGTGGTTTAAGCAAATATTGGGTAACTCGTCTGGAGCGATTATAAATTAGCAACGCAGCAGTAAGGCAGTGATGACGAACATATTTTTTTTTAAATCGAGTGTACTCAAGTTCCCATGTATAATAAAATGCTAAACGCTGTGATGTGGAATACCTCCATCGTCGAAATCATTAACAATTTTACTATTGGCGTTAATTTGTTTACACCAAATTATAGATCAGCAATTTGCTTTAATTTTGATTTTCCATTTTTAGCGCATCAGCAGGTGCCTTCCTGAATTCTCTTTGTTTTCAGCAATACACATCCGTGCGCTATGGGCGTTGTTTTCTTTATCTAAAAATAATTGTTGACCTATCTATAGCGCCACACACGGTATGGCATGGGATGAAACATCATTGCTATGTGTGTAATAAAATTAGATCCAAAGCTTGTTAAATCAATCAGGACTCCTTGAGTATAATTGCTATCCAAGTCGAGTGCTAGAGGAAGGTGTGTGCATTGTAAACAGTGGATAGAAAATGACGTCAGCGTTTAAGGGTTCTTGTTTTATGAAGTTGCGTGCCAATTTAACAGCCTTAACCGTGGAAAATATTTCACAAAAGTTGAGTGCGACCTTAGTGAAGTAGGCAATGTAACCTAGCGCCCTTGAAACCAAATACGGTTGTAGTCATGCAATTGCTCTAATGACCAATTGCTCCATATTACCGTCCCTTGGGAAGCAATATATTGAGCATCACTTGAACTCAGTATATTGTCATCTGGAAGATGATAGAAAATTTAAGTAATAAACTTCGGAAACATTTTTATAGGTTTTATATTATGTGACTTTTTTATGACGTGATATTAAATTAGCAATAAATAAATTAATTGCCATGCGTGATGTTTGTGTAGTATCATATTTGTGGGATAGGCAATCCTATTGGTAACCAAAGTGCTCGTTTAACTCACCATGGGTGCCACATTTTTATTGAAAAGATTTAAAAGTTTACTGCGGAATCACGATCTGCTGTACCCTTTGCGAGCCATAGATCTTTATCTCTACAGATTTTATGCTTATTGGCAAGTAGATAGTAATATTTCTTCTTGAGGATGAAGCTCATTTAAGAGAAAGTCTGGTCGGCCATCAATATCTGGCATCAATAAAAATTGATAAGGATACCGAATTCTAATTCATGACTCGAGGTTAATTCCTTTATGGTTCTTTCACTGGTAACAAGTATTGAGTTTCGTTAGATTAGATTTGATGACAAACACACAATACTTGAGTTCGAGTTGGATGGCATAATTGTAAGCTTAATAGACTGGCCGCTCGCACCGTTTCAATCATCCTCAGTCTCTTGAAGATGCCGGGACAATCGCATAGTACAAATGTAAATCAACTCAATTAGATCTTTTTTTTATAGTTACACCCGCACTTAAGGCTAATGCCTTATAACGTTTTGAACGTTGTGCGAGCGAAGGTAACAGGGAGAGGGAGAGTGTCGTGCAGGTTGATGTTTTTGACATTTTGACACACAGGCTGAACGGAGTACAGTGGTTTTTTGGGTCGTAGATGTTCGTTCATTACTCTCAGAGCCGACCAAATTTCGCTTTGGTTATAATTCACAGTAATCTATTCATGCATTTTTGGTGTAATATTGCTTAGGCAGACGATGGATTTCAATTGACCATGTACTGTGAGTGTTATGCCTGCAGCAGTACGTTTGGTCGCTTTCCATTCACAACTGTGTTGCATACCTTTGAACTATAGACTATAGGATATAGAAACATTCCCACCAATCCTCCACTATTCGATAACATACCCACTTTACCAAAAATCTCTTGCTCTTTCCAGACAACAAATCGGCTATCCTTGAAATGCAGGGTAGCCCGCGAAATCATGGGCCCGTCGACATCCTCACGATACACATTTTCATCATCCTTCCCCAGCCAATTGCGCATGGTAATTACGCCCTGCGTTATTTCGTATCTGTAACTCAAACTATGGCACCGCGGCAGGCATTTGCATTGCTCATCATTTGAACCGATTTTTTGTAAACTCACTGAGCAAAAACTCGTCCTGGGCCTCATCATAACAGGATATCTTATCTTCATCACAGATCTTAGTATTGGTATGTCGCGGCATTGTAAAATGCACGCAGCCGCACTTGCGCGTTGTCAAATGGGTCAGACATTCGACTTCGCAGTTCGATTGGCTGTATGTTTTGAAAAAGCTAAGGTAACGCTCCTCCTGGTGGAAACAGTGACGATTTATCAGGTTGTAAGGCATGATGTCATCCGTACTGAAGACATAGTGCGGCCGTATCAGTACCAGCACGTCTCGATCGTATGGCACGTGGATAAAGTACTTATCGACCTGAGGCACATCACTGGACGAATCGTTGGGATAGTTAGGAGTTAGGAGTGGGGTTTCATAACTCCGGTCATCGGAAAGTCTGACAATATGTATGGTAGTAGTACTCAGAACGTTCGAAGCACCATCTCGGGCCATAGTTGCACTAGAGGACAAATTTTGTGTAAGTTGTGAAAGTATGAGGAGGTACGACATTGGACGCCTGAGCACCCCCGAGTTTACCAGAGTCTACAGGGACCAACTGAACGAAATGCTCTCCGGTATGCCTCCGGAATGCCTATGTGGCTGCATTGTCGTTCAGCCATTCAGGAAGTAGCCGAGAACACCTTAGGCTACCTACCACCCATGATAAGAAATCCGTAGTATGATGGCGAGTGTGAGCACAAAAAGGTAGCAACCGGCTACCTTTGTACCAAAAGGCGCTGCTGCGAAAAACCAGGGCAGCGCGAAAGGTGTGCCGAACCAGAAGAAGGGAAGAGAAAAAACTGTTACGACTAAGGAAAAGAATCTTCGCAGCCTCTGAGCTCAAGGATATAGAAGAGTATAGGGACAAACACAAAATACAGGCCCTTTATGAGAAAGCTAAAAGCCTTGCAGGAGGCTTCAAGAAAGACACCCTGGCTCTTCGAAATTGCGAAGGTAATCTTGTCACCGACTCGTAGGGAACAGTTTTGTATTTAAATATCATTTCCAGCAGTAGCTTATGGAGCATGACTAAGAGAGAGTGGTAGGGACTGAGGAAATCCCAACTCCAGCCGCGCAGCTATTCAAAAGCTGAAAAACAACAAATCCTGGAAAAGACCAGCGAGTCGATACACACCATCTCATCACATCGACAGCATTCATAGCAAAGAATTGTTTGATGCGATGACAGAATTCGGGATCCCAGGAAAACTGATCCGGCTATGTCGCACCACGCTAAAAAGTACGCGATGCACCGTGCAGTTCGGTTGTGGAACTTCTGAACCGTTTCAAACATGCACTGGATTTTGACAATAGAGGCGCTGTCCTGTAACTTTTTCGATTTGGTGCTGGAGCACCTGCCTGCCCCCGAGGCATCAACAGGGAAGGCACTATCTTCCACAAGTTTGTCCAGCTGCTAGGATACGTGGATGATATTGACATCATTGCGCAGTCCCAGCGGGACGTTATAGAAGCGTTAAACGCCGATTGAGGAACAGGCGAAACGAGTTGGTCTTACAGTCAACGAGGATAAGACAAGATACATACTTTCAAGCAGAAACCGATCCGTCGGTCACCACCTGGGACAAAATATAACGATTGACAGCTATAATTTCGAGGTGTTGAGGAGTTTGTCTACCTCGGGTCAAACGTAAACTCCACAAATGACACCTAAGTTGAGGCCCGGCATAGAATCGCCCTTGGCAACCGCTGTTACTCCGGTTTGTCCAAACAATTGGGGTCAAAACTCCACACTTGAAGAACTAAAGTCATGCTTCACAAAACGCTCATACTGCAAATTTTGCTGTACGGAGCGGAAAGCTGGATGGCGGATTTTGGGTTATTTCGGTCGAACAATTCTGCGCCGGATATTTGGTCCTGTCTGTAAGGAAGGTGAATGGAGGAGAAGACATAACCGCGAACTCTACGAGCTGTACGAAGATGCGGATATAGTCCGGAAGGCAAAGGCCCGTTAACTAAATTGGCTCGGTCACAACGAGCGCATGAACACCATTGCTCCAGCTAAGAGGGTCTTCGACTGCGAGCCTCCTGGTTCGAGAAGAAGAGGAAGGCCGAACCTCCGGTATAAAGAATGGGATGTAAGACAACTTGGTTTTCATAACTGGAAACAGCGTGTCCGGGACCGTCAAGGATGAAAGGCAGCTCACGCTCAGATCCTCCATGGATTGCTGGCCCTTATAACTAAGTAAGCCTGAAAGTTTCCGAAAGTTGTTGGAAAAAATCGTTCCCATGCGTGGACTGTCTCGTAAGATCATCATATAACATACTTGTACATACATGGGGCATGACAAGATCATTTTTGTACTCGCATACATTTAATATTACATGAACATCTGGGCGTGAAAAAAATTTGTAAGCGCCGGTTATCACATAATTTTGGCACTTGCTCACATCGATTGATGTGAAAAACTGTCGAAAAACTCTATCACAGTGTTTCACAACACCTAAGATCGTGACAGACGATGAATCATGGACACATGCATATTAGCCCGAACCCAAACAGCAACCGACTGTATGAAGCGAAAGTCCGTTGATCTTCAGGAAGAATGTTTTGAAAAACAATAAAACTATTTTCGATTATAAACTGCTACTGGTCCATCTCAAAACTCAGGTCTTGAGTTTAGTAACTTAAGTCCGTATCAAGACTCCGGAGTGTGGGGCGGCAACATCTTTCACGTTGTGGTTTTGCTGCCCTCTATTCGCTTCCAGTTAGTCTTTGACTAAAGAAGATTTTTTTTTTGATTGAGGGGCTAGTTCTAACCTTTAAGCGACCTTCAAAGATCTTTAAAGATATGTAGGAGCTGAGATGGGAGAGAGCAGTATATGCTCTGCAGACTCTTGGTCCTCAAGACAGAGTCAATACTCAGTTTCCAAAGATATTTATTTTGATGATTTCTCATTTTCACTGAGATTATATCTCACACCCCAGTGTCCCGTGGGGTAGCTGTGTATATTAATAGAGTGTTTGACGCTTGGTCCTTGAACGCTGTTGCAAAAGGATAGGTGTTGCGATTTTTCCCACTTGTCTAAGAAGAAGTTGATCTTAGACTTGGGAGTGCCGCACTTGGCTTTCCAATCTTGGTAATGAAGCCAAGGTTGACTTCTCTCCAGATTTAATGGATGTAACCCAAGTTGAAACAGGACCTAAAAAGAACTATCAGAGGTGATAAAATAATGTTCATGCCTTTCTGTAGGATAGCAGGAAAGACGCCGTCTTTGCCTGAAGCCTTATAGCCAATCGCCAATTGCCAAAGTGCTAGGCAAAACTCAAAGTAGTTAAAGAAATAACATCGATTTTGTGAACGCTCACTCATCCTGTTCCAGTTCTCCTGCATATATAAATTTCTCCCCTGCTAATGCCCCAATAGTTCTGATGAAGTAATTTTCGACCAAAAACATCTCTTGATCAATTAAGCGATAGATACCAACAAATGCAAATGTGTGTACCCGAGGGCCAATGCCCACTTCGAGTTCTCTAATCATGAACCAGGAAATCCATTTCCATCCACTCATCTACATAGCTATGCTACATTTTCGCTCAACAATTCCTCTTTACATTGCAGATGTTTGTAAAACGAGGCAGCGAAATTGAAGAGATGAAAGGCATTCGTACTGCCACCCGGGCATCAGGACGAGCGCGATGGAAATGCAAACACTTGGTCACGCACTGCCGAAATACAAATTGTGCATTAGGGCGTTGAATTTCAAATATGCCTTTCTATTGCCTACCTGCCTACCCAAGAGTGGAAATTGGAATACTTTTTGATTTAGCTACGGTGGATCCCATACCGAAGAGACCATGTATGGACCGAATATGACAGTATCGCGTACTGATGCTTTTTGGACAGGGTAACAAACAACGTTGAGCGCCAGATTAAAGGCGAAAACAACTTTAATCACTTATCCCGAATGTACGCTTTTCCAATGGTACTTGCTTTGCTTTGAAATGATTAAATACAATAACATTTCTTTCAGATACGTGCTGGTGTGAAACGCTACGATTTCGGTGCACCACACTTTTAAGTTGTCTCCCGATCAAGACTTTTAACGTCGAATTTTTTGAGAGAAGGTCTTGAAAACCCTTCACCACATCCGAAATGATTGAGAGCAGCGGGAATTTCCATTGTCCTAGAGATATCGGAAGAAGTCAAGGACCTCAGGTGTGATGGTCCTTGACCTCAATTAGGTTAACCTGGGCCTAGACAGCTGTTACGACTTTTGGGTAGCTGCTTTTAGCACTGTGCACCGTCTTGGTAGACATCTATTTTAACTTTTGATAGAGAACGAGCGTTATTTTGCATTTAACCCTAGCACTGGTACTATCGTCGCTTGTCACTAGTGAGCTCAAGTAAATTACTAATTACTTGTAAATTAGGATACGCATTCCCCTTACGTATCATAGCTGGTAATTTCTATTGAGGTCATGCAAGTCATAGTCGAGTCGCTGGAATTGTCCGCTTATATTAAGCTTAAAGTCCTGAAAGTAGTTTAAGTAGTGCGTTTAGGGTTTTTACTTCAACTTTCTTGCCATAATCTGCCGCGGAGCGCAGTGGTTAGTGTGTTGGACTCTAGCACACGGTGAGCGAGTTCAGATCCCGATAACACCAACTCCATCGAGTGTTTATTACGCGGTGTCCCTCCTCACCATAAAAAAGCTTCTCGTTTCACGTTGTTCAGAATCGGCATTAAACTGTAGGTCCCTCTCACCTGTGTAAAAAATAAATCACACACAACATGGGTAATTGAGATAATCTTGGCTCAGGGATTTCATGGGCTGTAATGCCACCAAAGCAACCCGCTGATAACAAATCCACATACAAATAAGTTTTGGTTTTGTTTCTTTTTGCAGTAAATATTATTGTTTCTGTTTCTGCCTTCTATCCAGTCCACCCTACTGCCCTTTTAGGATTGACAGGGAATTATCAACTATGAGTTACTCCCCTACTGCGATTGCCCAAAAGCAGTCAATCAGGACAACAGCGGACCACACACATCGATGGTGACAGAAAGTCGAGATTTCGCCTTATTGTCTAGACCAGGTCGCAAGGGAGTACCGTCTGTTCATGTCAATGGCAAACAATTTTACTGGTGAAAAATTCACCTGAAGAGAGGCTTATGAAAAACGACTGTCCTAGACGTTTGTCAATAGGGAAGAGAGTAGCTATAGGAGAGGAAAAATGAATGTACCTTTAAAATGACGGCAAATGATATATGAGTTAAATCGGATCTCTCTTACTATGCTAAGTACAGCCCTACCTTTGAAATGCATTTCCTTTTACTTACTTACTTACTTTGATGGCTCATGTAGCTCAGGGTGAACCAGAGCATCAACGAAAAAGCCTCTCCAGCCAGCCCGATCTGTGGCCAGCCGCTTCCAGTTCCGTACGCCCAGTTGGTTGAGGTCCCTTCCCACCTGTGCGCGCCACCTTAAATGCGGTCGTCCTCTGCTGCGTCGTCCCTCGGGGTTGGAGTCGAAGACTCTTCGGGCCGGAGCTTTGATGTCCATTCGCTCTATATGGCCTAGCCAACTTAGACGTTGGATCCGAAGACGTCTTACCAGGCCGATGTCACTGTACAGCCCGTAAAAGTCTTGGTTGAATCTCCTCCTCCACTCTCCGTTTATACAAACGGGGCCAAAGATTGCAAGCAGAATTTTCCTCTCGAAACGTCCAAGAGCCTCTTCATCCGTTTTTGATAGCGTCCAAGCCTCAGCGCCCTAGAAGAGAACCGGGATGATTAAGATTTTGTAGAGGGATACCTTAGTTTTTCGAGAGAGGACTCTACTACTCAATTGCCTCTTGAGCCCGAAGAAGCAGCGGTTGGCAAGAGTTATTCTGCGTTTTATCTCAGCGCTAGTGTCGTTTCTGCTTGTCACTATCGAGCCAAAGTTGACGAAGTCCTTGACTACTTCAAAAATATAGCTGCCGAAGGTGACGTTCTGACCAAGACGTCGATGTTGCGCGTCTTTCTTGGATGACAGCATATATTTGGTCTTGTCCACATTTACCCTTAACCCACTTCAGCCGCTTCTGCTTCAATGCTTGTGAAGGCCCATTGTCTTCTCGCCTTGTCCGTCCAATAACGTCAATGTCATCTGCGTAGGCAAGCAATTGTGTGGACTTGAAGTAGATCGTACCTCTTGTATTGGCCGCAGAGTCCCGCACGATCTTTTCAAGTATGATGTTAAAGAAATCACATAACAGTGCGTCAACCTGTCTAAAACCTTTTTTAACATCAAAGAGGGAGCAGCGAGAGTTCTGCATAGTCATCCTGCACAGTCTGACGAGTTTGGCAGGAATGTTAAAACATGACATGGCTCTGTATAGCTCGTCTTTATAAACACTGTCATACGCGGCTTTAAAGTTGACGAAAAGATGGTGCGTGCCGACCTGGAATTCATGGGTCTTCTCCAAGATCTGCCTTAGTGTAAATATTTGGTCTATCGTGGATTTTCCTGGTCTGAAACCGCACTGTTAGGAACCTATCAGATTGTCCACGAACGGCTTCAGGCACTTACACAGTACGGCAGAGAGGATCTTGTACGCGATGTTCAGAGGGCTTATCCCTCTGTAATTGGCGCAGTCATAGGGGTCTCGTTCCTTATGGACCGGGCAAACGATACTGAGATTCCATTCATCGGGCATGCGTTCTTCAGACCAAATCTTGCAGATGAGTTGGTGCATGCTCCTGACCAGCTCATCGCCAGCTGAGACAGTTCCGCGGAGAGTCCGTCTGCTCCAGCAGCTTTATAAGACTTAAGTTTCGATATCGTCTAGGTCGGGTGGACGGGATTCTCCTTCGTCTTCCTTTTATTACACAATGAAATAACGTTAAGCTAGTTAAAGTTCTCGCTAGAAATAACGATTGCCCCATGGGTCGACTTTTCCGTTTTATTTATTAATTAACAACTGTATTCCAAGGAAGAAGGGAGAGCACAACAACTTAAAGCGTGCCTCTTTGCTTTTAACAATCTGATAGTGGTAGCACGAGCAAATCCAGATTTGATGACTCTTCTGGTGAAGAGCTGCTCTATACGGGCATCACAGGAACTGGAACTTCCTAATTAATAAGGCTACAAATTACGTCCTCGAATTTGATGATAGGCATCTTGCCTATTGATAAATGAACTGCAATGCAAATACCAACAGAATCAATACACTCATAACCAGCATCATTGATCAATTATCAAATTCATATAGTAAAATGTAGTCAGATATTTCGTCTTATTTTGTAAGTACAACTTTTACTACATTTGGTATGCGGGATCGATCGATTGTCCAAAAGCTGGTCTAAAATACAGTGTTAAGCTCGGATGTCTGCTGATATTTATTACAATCGTATTATTTAAATCCAGGATATCTGAATCGAATAAACATAGATGTAGATACACATGGAATCAAAGTATCTGAGAAATCTGGAAGGAAACATAAAACTACGTACAGTTTGAGTATGAATCAAATGCCGTTTAGCTATAATAACCATCGCAAGATCGCCTACGAACATTTAATATAGTTGCGGACATGAACCGACGGTTATGTTCGAATTTAGCTGTCAAAGTTTAGAATGCTTTGATGCAGCTGAAAAGGAAATGAGATGGTAACTTTCAGTGGCATACTGCTGAATGTCAATGCCAGAGCATTCTAGAGACTTCTGAAGGAGAACGTCTGACGGCGAACATTAGAGAGATTGGACCGAGGGCCATATAAGCGGGAACACTCGCCCTCGGGAGCATTCAGTATTCAGAAGTCAGTGTATTCAGTTTTCGGGATTCAGTAACGAGTGATCAATCGGTATTCAGTGTGAAAGTAATCAAGCCATCTAGTGGACAATTATCCAACAGTTGTAGAGACAAAAGTTGTACTAAAAGCGAAGCACCCAGATAATTGAATACTCGTATCAAAGCGTGTGTATTGAATAAACAAGCAAACAGTTGTAGCTTATCGCAATCAACTGATCGAACCCTATTCTGGACGATTAATTTTCGTAACAATATTCTTATTCGATTTCATTGCAAACATTTGTCCTCAACATTTCCCAGAGATAACTTCTAAAGATTAGAATTGGTTTCGTCCACTTTTCATATGCGGACGCCTTTGTTCTCATTAGATACATTCACGAGTATGGTCTTTCTAGCGGTTAAATGGTAGGGCATTATGAAGTTAATCGGATTTCCTCTAGACTATTTGTTTCCTGCGTAATCGGATATAAGTGCCAATTTCCTTTTCACATTTGTATCTCTGTCCGGCGAGTGTACATATGGGTCGTGTCATTAAAACAGATTGATCTGTAACTATCAGAGTATGAGTAAGTGAAATGTAAATATGAATAGCTTATTTGTACACATGTTAGAATTCGCAAGATGTGCTCCGATTTGATGAACGTATGTATTATAGATTGTTCAAATAAATTTTAATATCTGGAGACGAAGACCAATTCGAGACACTGAAAGTTTCCTTCTGTTGGACAAACAAACTCATGGGTAATGAAATCATACTAAGTTGTATGCTGACCAGAGAAAACTTTTATGGAGTTGTCGTGTAATAAAAGAGACAAAAGTCAGTAGTGTCCATTAGAGTGGTATTATACTTCATTTGAATACAAGACAAATAACGAAGAAACGTTGTTACTGTTGATTTTTCAAAAATGTTTCGAATGTTGTTCACTAGTCGATTGCATGTTTTCTCGAACATTCTATTGAGAGATAAGTTTCTGTTTTTTGCCTTCGAGCAAATGTTATATCCGTATGTTTTCAAGAGAAATATAGAAAGGAAAACATGAGACCAAAGTTAGGAACTTTTTCAATCCTGCTGCAGATCAAACATACATATGTACAGGGTATACAAGAAATTTAAAAGATCCCGATAGTGTTTTTGTTAACAAACTAATCCCCAGCGTGACTATCCAACTTGTCGTGGTGCTGGGGCTAACAAAATGGTCTCCAGGCCAGTAACCAAGAAGTAGTCAACCTTATTCCAGTGGTAGTGTGAGCTTTTTGAAACCGTGCCCAAGGATGAAAGGTTGGAGAGTTTATTTCCAACCGTGAACGAGCTCCCTTACGAGCTTAGCAGGTCATAATAAGGCAGCCCCTACCGTGGTCGATATGAACAGTAAAAGTGAACCAGAAACCGTACCCGCTAGCAAGAGAAGAGTGAGTTTCGTGGCGTAGAGGGTGAGGAAGCCAGCGCAAATAGAGGCGGAGCTAATAATGAACGCCAATAAGCGATGATAACAATTAGGTACATGCGCAACGGCAAGATCAATTTGATCCGTATATGATAAGAAAACGACAGCAAGTCTGCTAAAGTTCAGTCGTGGGAATTTTCGATTGGCAATCGGTCCCCTCATTGGGCAAAGCAGTTTATCTCACCATGCAGCCAGACTAGGCAAGCCCCACAACTTCTGCAGAAGCTGCAGGCACGAAGAAAAAATTGAATCCATTCGTCACCTACTGTGTGAATGCTTAGCACCATCCGAAAAAAGGAACATATTCCTTGGAAGTCACTTCCTTTCGGGACTAGAGGAGGTGAGTAAGATTGAACTGAACAGAATACTAGGACTTTTATCTCAACTCAACGGAAAATGTTGCGGTTTCTAAGGGTTAAGTGAGCCCTGACCTTTCGTCAATGGGGCACCCACTTACCTAACCTAACCTAACAAGCTGAATTGTCATACTCGCCTACTGCTGTCTGTTATTTGGTCACTGCTTTGTGCCGTGGGGAAATCTGCAGTGCAAACATACTCTTAATTAAAAGCCATATTAATTAACTCGGCGATCCCTAATTCACTCTTGTTCGAATGCGCAGTTTGATATTCAATGACAATATTTCCACGAGGTTACTTGCTACCTCGAACCAGTAGGGTACCTACTAGGGAACTCGATTTAAATGCATATAGCATCGCCCACAGTTGATATCAAATTATGACGTTGTTTCTCATGCCGGACGGCATGAGTTGTTAAAACTACCAAATTCAAATCTCATCAGAACTCAACAGACATTACACCTTTTAGTTTGTGGTTTGCTGAATCAAAATTGAATTGAGTTAGCGTGAGCTTGAATAGCTTTTTTGGCGAATAATCACGAAACCAACATATTGTGGTTCTCTCCCCCACTGTGAGAACAGGTCTTTTGCACTCTATTTTGCGAACGACTTGCCGTAGTCGTCGCAAACTTCATAGCATGCAACGGAAAATTCAATTAACAATATTCTCGAGCTGAAGGTTTCCTATTTTAATTTTGCTGCACCGCAGAGGTTAATGGTACAATGAAGTTAATGTCCAGTTCAGTTCACGAGAAATATGAAAAACGACTGTATCCGCAGCTTCTCTACATGCTGCTTCTTTTTGGAATGGAACATTTTACCAGTATTCTATATTATAATTCATTCTTCTTCATCACTTCATAATTTCTTTTCCGTCCTCTCCCTATTAATGTTATTAATTGCTCTCCTCATTTCCTGCTTCCCTAGTCGCAGAGGCGAAGAGTGCAATTATTCCTTCAACTGAAACTTGACTGGCTGCAATTCGCTATCTTATTTTGACAAAAAAAAAATGAATGCGAACAAGAAGACAGTTTGGTATGGAAGGACGTAGAAGACTATTCATTTGTAAGAAGGAGTTATTAATTGAATCCTTCTTCACAAAATTCTGCAAATGACGGACCTGTATTGTCATTAAGAATTATCACTTTTTTATTTCTTTTACATTCGCGCAGGTTTTTTACTTTAATAATGATGCCTCGTTCTTTATATTGGCTTTAACAGCACACGTAGAAGATTTAAGGCCGAACCGGGTTACCACCGCACTGGATTCCACTAACTCTTATGCTTGTAAAACTGACGAATATTGTTTAAAAAAAAACCGCAAAAAAAGAAGCTGATCGCGGTTAACATGGCAAACGCCAGCTTCGATCTCTGTCCCTACTCAATTCAAGTTGAAAGCCTCCGCGTAGCCTCCTCTGGATAACTGCGCCATCCACTAAATGAATTGCTACAATGAGAGCAAACAACCCTTATTCGGATGCAGATTTGTTAAGCTTTCGGCATATAAGCGCACGCCTCATAACAATCCCAATCAAACCTAAATTCGGGAATATCGGGTTAATATGCGTTCACGCTCTAACCGAAGAAAGGACGAAGGAGAGGTGACTTCTACGATCTCCTAAACGGAACCTATGTATGCCCAATGTCCCAGCTACGATACAAAAATTGTCTTCTTTCTTTGGTGGCGTTACAGTCAATAAAGTACCAGAGCCAGGCTTCTTTATTTTTATTTTTTATTTTTATTTTTTACACAGGCAAGTAGGGAGGTTTTTGCCAATAATGGGAA
The DNA here is from genome assembly GCA_951905685.1 of Eumerus sabulonum. NCBI lineage: Eukaryota > Metazoa > Arthropoda > Insecta > Diptera > Syrphidae > Eumerus > Eumerus sabulonum. Next base: position 17,186,603 of record OX645062.1, on the reverse strand, counting down.
ACTGGGCAAAATGGGCATATTTGAGTCGATCATGGAAAAGTGTAGCCTATATGACACCACGCCCGTGGGGTGGCGTTGGTGCAGGTGTAAACTTAACCAACATTCATTATCTGTGTGTGCAATTCTTATATATCACCACAAGTGAATGGAACAGTTGCTGAGAACTAAAACCAACGTGAAAATTCGGTGCGTACGGAAAGCGTGAGATCGAGGAGATGGAGAGACGCTTCCGCAGGAATGACGCCCGTAAGTTTTACAATAAGATAAAACGAACATGCCATGTCGACAAAGCCAGAGCGGCGGCCTGCAGGGATCAAAATGGAGAACTGGTAGTAGAGTCGCAGTCGATTCGTAATGGACGACGATGTAACAGAATTCAGTCCACCCGACCTAGACGAAGTGAAAAGCCGCGGGCGCAGACGGCCTGTCTGCTGAGCTTCTCATGGCGGCTGGAGATGATCTGGTAAAGTGCATGCACCATCTCATTTGCAAGGTATGGTCGGAGGAAAGCATGCCCGATGAATGGACTCTCAGCATCGTTTGCGCGGTCCATAAGAAAGGAGACCCCTATAACCGCGCCAACTATAGGGGAATAAGTCTCCTTAACATCGCATATTAGATCTTCTCTGCCGTATTGTGTGAACGCCTGAAACCATTTGTGGATAACCTAATCGACTCTTATCAGTGTGGTTTCAGGCCAGGTAAATCCACAATACACCAAATATTTACGCTACGGCAGATCTTGGAGAAGACCCAGGAATACCAAATCGACACTCACCACCTCTTCGTCGATTTCAAGGCTGCATATGACAGCATGTATAGAGATGAGCTATACAAAGCCATGTCTAGTTTTGACATCCCTGCCAAACTCGTCCGATTGTGCAGGATGACAATGGAGAATTCTCGCCGCTTCGTTAAGGTCGGTAAAGAGCAAACCGAGATGTTAAAAAATGATTTAGGCGAGGTGATGCGCTGTCATGCAACTTTTTCAATATCGTGCTTGAAAAGATCGTGCAAGAGTGACTGGCCAGAACAAGGGGTATGATTTATTTCAAGTCTACGCAATTGCTTGCGTACGCCGACGACATTGACGTGATTGGACGGACACAGCGAGACGTCAATGAGGCGTTTGTATGCACTGAGGTAGAAGCGGCTAAGATGAGTCTCATGGTTATTGAGGGTAAAACCAAATATCTGGTTTCATCTAAAAGAGACGGGCAACACCGACGTATTGGCCAGAACGTCACCATTGGCGGATATGACTTACAAGTGATCAAGGTATTCGTCTACCTTGACTCCCTGATGACCGGCGACAACAACACCAGCGCTGAGATAAGATGCAGAATCACTCTTGCCAACCGCTGTTTCGTTGGACTCAAGAGGCGATTGAGAAGTAGAGCCCTCTCTCCGAAAACCAAGGTGACGCTATATAAGATCTTGGTCATCCTAGTCCTCCTCTACGGCGCCGAAGCTTGGACCATAACAAAAGCGGATGAAGACACCCTTGGTCGTTTCGAGAGGAAAATTCTACGCACAATCTACGCCCCCGTTAGTTCAAACGGTATATGGAGGAGAAGATTTAAAGAAGAACTGTACGGGTTGTACAGCGATATCGGCCTGGTACGACGTCTACGGATACAGCGTCTAAGGTGGCTAGGTCATGTCGAGTGCATGGTAAATACAGCTCCGACCCGAAGAGTCTTCGAATCCACCCCGGAAGGAAGGCACGGCAGAGGACGGCCGCATCAACGGTGGCGCACGCAGGTGGAAGGGGACCTTAACCAACTAGGCGTGCGGGGCTGGAAGCAGCTGGCCAAAGACCGTGCCAGCTGGAGACGCTTATTGGTTGAGGCCCAGGTTCACCACGGACTGTAGCGCCACCTAAGTAAGTAGTAAGTAAGTAAGTAATTGAAATACTGTATTTCTCTGAGGCAATTTTATTCTATTGTCGTATTTTAATTTCGTTGAAGTTTGAGTCTTTGACCTTATGAAACTATTCAACCGAAAAATGGAATGTCATTAAAATGGCATGACATTTCAATTAAAATTAGTTCTTCTATACAGTGTTTTTTGTTAACAGATAATTAACATCAGATCAACTTCACTGAGTTTTTCCAAAAACACAAAATGCTTTGTAATTAATATGTTCTTCGAAAGTCATGTTTTTGATCTATTATTAGATAAACCCAGTCTAGGTGCATGTTTTTCCCATGTTTCTTAACACGCTAATTGTTCTACAAATACACTCGTAAGGTATTTGAAAAAGGCATTCATGCATGGATGAACTTAGAGCTCGCAGTACACTCACGAAATGATGTTGCAGAAGGTATATTCCTTCAAGCGAATGTGAGCACAATTTCACGAAATTTGAATAGACATTCTAGAGAGCATGTCATTTTAGACACTTTTCTGAGAAATTGTTAATATACTTCCACATTTTCAAATTTTTTCAATTTCAGTTTAATCTATGTGAAGAAATATAAAGAATTTCCGAAATAATTTCGTTACTTACTAACTTATCAGGCCAGCGATCCATGGAGGTTCAGTCTTCCTCTTCTTCTCGAACCAGGAGGCTCGGAGTCGCAGACCCTCTTAGCTGGAGCGTTGATGACCATGCGCTCGAAGTGGCCGAGCAGTGTAGTCGACGGATCTTTGACTTCCGGACTACATCCATATCTTTGTACAGCTCGTAGAGTTCGCGGTTATGTCTTCTTCTCCATTCACCTTCCTCACAGACAGGACCAAATATCCGGCGCAGAATTTTTCTCTCGAAAGAACCCAAAATCAGCTCCGCTGTCCTGCTTGTCGTCCAGCTTTCGGCTCCGTACAGCAAGACTGGCAGTATGAGCGTTTTGTAAAGCATGACTTGGGTTTATCGAGTGAGGAGTTTTGACCCCAGTTGTTTGGACAAGCCGAAGTTGCAGCGGTTGCCTAGGGCGATTCTAAGCCGGATCTCCACTGTGGTGTCATTTGTGGAATTTACGTTTGCCCCGAGGTAGACAAACTCCTTAACTACTCCGAAATTGCAGTTGCCATTGTTATATTTTGTCCCAGGTGGTGAGCGACGGATTGGTTTTTGCTTGACAGCGTGTACCTCGTTTTGTCCTCATTAACCTTAAGACCACCTCGTTTCGCCTGTTTTTCAATCGCCGTGAATGCTTCCACAATGTCACGGCGAAAACGCGCGATGATGTCGATATCATCCGCGTATCCTAGCAGCTGGACGGACTTGTAGAAGATAGTGCCTTCCCTGTTGACGCCTGCCCGTCGCACTATCTGCTCCAGCACCAGGTTGAAGAAGTCACGTGACAGCACATCTCTTTGCCGAAATCCGGTCCATGTTTCAAACGGTTCCGAAGTCCTAGAAGCGAGTTTCACGGTGCATCGCGTATTTTTTAGCATGGCGCGACACAACTGGATCAGTTTTCCCGGGATCCCGAATTCGGCCATCGCACCAAATAGTTCTTCACGATGAATGCTGTCGTATGCGGCTTTGAAATCGATGAAAAGATGGTGTGTGTAAACTCGTTGGTCTTTTCCAGGATTTGTCGTAGTGTGAAAATTTGGTCTATAGTCGATTTGCCGGGACGGAAGCCGCACTGGTAGCTGCCGATTAGTGCGGTGCAAAATGGCTTTAGACGTTCACACAATACGCTGGACAGGATCTTGTATGCGACATTGAGCACGGATATACCTCTATAATTCTTGCAAGAGGTAGAATCGCCTTTTTTGTGGATGGGGCAAATAGAGCTGATATTCCAGTTGTCGGGCATGCTTTCATCTTCCCAAATTCTGCAGATGATCTGGTGTATGCTCCCTACCAGAACATCGCCGCCAGCCTTGAACAGCTCTAAGGCCAAGCCATTTGAGCCTGCGGCCTTGTTGTTCTTCAGCTTCTGAATAGCTGTGCCGACTTCTTCGATGCTGGGTGGGAGGACTGCTTTAGCGGATGGAGTTGGGATTTCCTCGGTCCGTACCATTCTCTCTTGGTCATGCTCGTTAAGCAGCTGCTGGAAATGCTGCTTAAATACATCCACTATTCCCTGCGGGTTGGTGACAAGATTACCCTTGCAGTTTCGAAGAGCCTGGGTGCCCTTTTTGAAGCCTCCTGCGAGGTTTTGACTTTCTTGTAAAACGCTCGTGTTTTATGCTTATCCCTAGACTCCTCGATATCCCTGTCTTTTGTCGCAGTCATTTTTTCTCCTCCCTTCTTCTGGCTCGGTACTCTTCTTGCGCTGCCTTGGATTTTATCTGCAGCGCCCTTTGATACGCCTCATCTATTGCTGCCTTTTTCTGCTCACACTCATCATCATAATACGGTTTCCTCGTCGGGGGTGTTAGATATCCTAAGGTGGTTTTGACTACTTCCTGAATGGCTGAGCGGCCACAGGCACATATTCTTGGCATTTGTGTGCGACGTAGGCCTACCGTAGAGTCATTCGCTGAGCTACTCCCTGTAAATTCTGGTAACGTCCGGTATGCTTAGGCGCCCAATGTCGAACCTCCTCCTGGCATTGGACAGCCGAGCTCTGAATCTAGCTACTACGAGGAAGTGGTCAGAGTTGACATTTGCTCCTCTGAATGTTCACACATCCAGGATGTTTGACGAGTACCTTGCGTCAATGAGCACATGGTCGATTTGGGTGGCGGCTCGACCGTCCGGAGATCGCCAGGTTGCTGTGTGGATTCGCTAACGAGGGAATCTTGTGCTACTTATCACCGCATTACGAGCTGTCGCGAAGTCTATTAGTCGGAAGCCGTTATCTGTTGTTGTATCGTGGAGGCTGTGCTTTCCGATCACTCCGCCAAAGGTGTTCTCCTTACCAATTTTGGCGTTTAAGTCCCCGAGTACGGAGATCATAGAAATCCTCCTTCAGCCTCTTCGGTAGGGGCGTGTGCACATATAAGGCTGATGTTATGAAATCTGCCTCTGATGCGGATCACAGCCAGGCGATCACTTATGGGTTTAAATTCGATGACCTTCCACCTTAACCGCTTTTCCACGACAAATCCGCATCCCAGTAAGTGCAATCTTTTGTGACAGCTCTAATAAATGTCGCAATTTTTCTTCCTCATCATACCGTTTCCTATCCAGCGTATTTCCGGGACCGCAGTAATATCCGCCTTGTACTGCGTGAGGGTTCTTTCTAGTTTATGAGCAGCTCCGTGAGTGCACAAGGTAAATAGCACAGTTCTCCAAAACTCGTTACCTTCAGAAATGTAGCGTTTGGCAAACTTGAGGCGTTTTTTTTTTACCTTGCTGATCAGGGGCTTCTTCCTGGGAACTCTTCAATGATATCCTCCAGTTCTTAACACCGTTCGAACCGTTTCCGCATAAACTTCTTTGCCGGTCGTATTTACGATGTCTTCAGCCAATTTCGGAGCGCTGATCCTAGGGGTGGAGGTCAATTTGCGAAATATGGTCTTAACATCTCGGGCATTTAATATCTGCGGACGCCCAGTACGAGATTTATTTGAGACATTCTTCTTTGGTGGCGTTACAGCCCATGAAGGACCAGAGCCAAGCTTTTCTCAATCACCCATGTTGTGAGTGATTTATTTTTCGCACAGGTGAAAGGGACTACGGGTTAGTGTGTTGGACTCTGACGCACGATGAGCGAGTTCGGATCCCGATAACACCAACGCCATCAAATGTTTATTTCGCGGTGTCCCTCCTCGGTGGGGTACTGGCAAAACCAGTACCAGTACGCATCAAACTGTAGGTTCCTTTCACCTGTTTAAAAAAAAAATCACACACAACATGGGTGATAGAGAAAAGCTTGGCACTGGTCATTCATGGGCTGTAACGCCACTAAAAGAAAAAAGATGTGAAAAAATATAAAGAATTTCCGAAATAATTTTGTTTTTAGCCAGGAGCGTATACTAACTCCTGTTATTCGTATATACCAATATATAACACATTTTGGGAACTATCAACCCTTACGTATCGCCTTGTTAGGTCAATCGAGTTAAGATACTCTTCAGACATCAAAGACGACCGATTTTACTCTTTGTACTCTCGTAAAGAACTTTCTAACAACCACAGATGAAAAAAAAAGGACCTGAATTCCACTCACACGATAAGTTTGTCGACCAAGTTATTTGTTTGGTGGTAAAGACAGCCAAAAAAGAAGTAAGATCCATATATCTATCCCAAAGAAATGGAAAGACTGGACAATGCTTTGGAAGCAGAAAACGTACACTCAGCGCGATGTTTACAATACGTTCACCCAATGAAGGACACAAAAGCAGAAAAGCAATTTCTTGAATGGAAATTAAAGGTTACGATTTATCTGCAATGCGTTTGTGCAGGGGGTGGACTGTAGGCGCTCAAAGGATTAAAATACTGTAAAATTAACTTTTGGTATTTTTCCTTTTTCCCAACCGAACGAGAGTAGTTTTCGGCATGATTAAGCCAACTTTATGGATGAATACACGCTTTCTTCTTTCCATTTGTTTGTTTATTGGACCATCTGTTCTGGGTTGTTGGACAAACAATAGGTATGACACCCTTATTTCAAATGTGAATTGAAATATTTCTCAGAAGGCAATAAATCTTTTGTGGTTAGTAGCTTACCCAATGTGAATTGTATACTATAAATCAAAAAGTAATTGGGAAAATCAGTATGGAGTGGGAAATTTGGGTCCTAGGATATTCTGAATAATAAACACAAGAATTAACATCAACAAAATATCACGACCGGGCGATATACCATTTGTTTGTACCTAAACACAAGGGAATATTCAAATTCCCTGAGATCCGGTCGAATGTTCTTAGATCAACAAGGCTTTATCCAAGAACTCTTGACCCATCCTTGAAATGTAAATGTTTTAAGTTCTTAAAGTCAATGAATATACGTATGTACATACACATACAATTGAGCAATAAAGGTAGACCCATATTTATGAATTTAATTACTTTAAATTTTATTATTGTGCAAAGGTAGCATTCGTTTGCATAATAAATATTCAAGGCCTAACTACCAGGCGTTTAAAATCAACAGCTTCGCGATTAAAAAAAGAACTAGAAAAGGTTCAATCTTACAAATTAGAAGACTTGGTTAGGGTGATAATACCCCTATCCATTATGCAATTTCTATAAACCTGATAGTTTCCCTCAAACCTATTCCAGCTTGTGTGTGAATCATAAAATACTATACAATTTCGTGACACCAAGTCTTCATTAGCTTTAAACGATCGCTAACCTTTAAAGGAAACGACGAATCTGCTTTTGAGCGACAGAGAGATAATAAGCTCTGCGCTACGTCTCATAACAGGCCATCCCAACCCTGGCAGGCTTGCCATTAGGAAAAGAAGGAAATGGTATTTTATGTCATCTGTCCATGCCCTTGTATTCTGTGGAAAAAAGTATGTTGGTACCTTCTTCTTTACTAACCTAAGTGAGCTAGCATATACATATAAGGCGACTTACCTAACACGCTTCTTTAAATACACCAACTAGAGTGACATTACAGTAAACCTGGTCTAGCTTAAGTGGAGTGCACGGTCGGCCATCGAAGTCAGTCTAGCCTATGCCTGACCTGTAGGTACACAACCTGACGATTCCAGTGACAACGTCGACTTTTCTTGATGTTTGTGTTTTGTCATTAAGAAGCGTTCCTGTTCACCTAACTTATTGTGAGCTTTGGAAATTATACGACCAAAATGTAGTCTAACCGACCGAGCAATCTAACGATTTTTTGGGAAATTAGAGAGAAGGTGATCGAGTAGTCTCTGCCCGACGTTGAAACGCCAGGTTAAGCGAAAACATTGCTGATGTGGCTAACGTCTCAAACGTTTCGATTCCTAATCTTGCATAAGGAGTTAGCCTTACTCTTCGAAGTGGGTTTTGGTCAGATGGCGTCATTGGACCATATACTTTCCTAAACGTGAAATTGGGCGGAATAGATGTAAACGACCTAAGGCTTTAATAAGACGGGACAACGATCAGCCATACATTGAAGGTTATAATGAAATTGCTTCTTAGGCTTTTTCTCGGCGGCTACGTTATGTCATTGTCATTGACTAACTGGACCAAAAAAGGACGAACATTTTACGAAGAATCGCTCAATTAATGATACATTTTTCACTTCATAATTATGCAAGTTTTTTGTAGAAGCTTTTATGAAACAAACCTCTTGGGAAGGTTGATAGAACGTTCGAAAAACCTTCTCTGAAATACATATCCGCAACTAATTTCTAATTTGGTGCTAGGCTATGCCATGAGATCCATTTTGAAATTTCGGGGCTTGAAATCTAAGACCTTGAAGAAGAATGCCTGGCCGAAAAGAAAACAAAGAAAGAGGCGAATGGACACCATGCTCATTTGTAAGATCTGGTCGTAAGAAAGCATGCCCGATGAGTTAAATCTCAGCATCATTTGCCCGGTCTACAAAAAAGAAGACCCCTATAATTATAATTGAGCCAATTAGGGGGATGAGTCTCCCTAACATCGCTTATAAGATCTTATCTGCCGTGCTGTGTGAACGCCTGAAAGAATTCGCCGAAGATTTGATAGGTTCCTATCAATATGGCCTTAGGCTAGAAAAATCTATGAAAGACCAAATATTCACCCTGCGGTAGATCTTGGAGAAGACCCATGAATTTCAGATCGACACACACCACCTTTTCCCCGATTTTAAAGCCGCATATGACAGTGTCTAACGTCATGTTTTGACATCCCTGCTAAGCTCGCCAGGTTGTGCAGGTTGACAATGGAGATTTCTCGCAGCTCGGTAAGAAGTTAACCGAGAAGGATTCAGACAAGACGACGCACTGTCATGTGACTTTTTCAACATCATGTTTGAAAAGATCGTGCGGGATACCCTGGCCAATACAAGAGGAACGAACTACTTCAAGTCTGCACATAGGCTGGTGGCATTGACGTGATTGAGAGAACGCTGTGAGACAACAATGAAGGTTTTATGAGCAATGAAGCAGAATCGGCTAAAGTGAGTCTGAAGGTCTCTGTCATCAAAGAAAGACACTTCACGTCTTGGTCAGAACGTCACTATTGACGAATATAACTTTCATGTAGTCAAAGAATGTGTCCTCCTTGGCTCACCGGTAACAAGCAGCAATGCCACCAGCGCTAAGATTAGATGCACAATAACCCTTGCCAACCACTGATTCTTCGAACTCAAGAATCAATTTTGTAGTAGAGCCGCCTCTTGAAAAACCAAGGTGACCCTCTCTAAAGTCTTAATCATTCCGGTCCTCCTCTACTGTCCAGAAGCTTGGTCTTTATCAAAAATGGATAAGGAAGCCCTTGGTTGTTTCGTGAGGAAATTTCTGCGTTGAATCTTTCTTCCCGTTTGTGTTGACGGAGAATGAAGGAGAATGCTCAACCGTGAACTGTACGGGCTGTACAGCGACATCGGCCTAGTACGACGTCTACGGTCTAAGATAGCTAGACCATGTAGAGCGAATAAATACCACAGCTCCGATCTGAAGAGTTTTCGACTCCAACCCCGAGGGACGACGTTGCAGGGAGCTGACCCAGGAGCTGAAGGTAAACGACCATAGACAGCGACGTGTGTTCGTCGAATGGGCTCTGGAGCAGTTTGAAGCTGACCGTAATTTTCATCCCATTTGGGATGAATGAGTACGCCGATAGACCAAATTGTCGAATCTTGGACGATACCAATCCACATGATATCCAAGAGCGTCCAAAGCATCCCGACGATGCATGCATGTTGCGGATTTTGGGCTGGCTGCATCATCGGTTCATATTTCTTTGAGAATGACGTTGACCAGGCCAGCACCGATAATGGCGAGCGTTATAGGTCGATGATTGCCAACTTCGTTCGACCTGAATTGGATGATAGGGACACCGATGACATGTTTCATTGGAACGGCGCTACGTTCCATACAGGTCACGCCACATTGGAAATTTTGCACGAGCAATACAAGGGCATGGTCATCTCACGTGGAGGTAATGTGAACTGGCCACCGAGATCGTGCGATTTGACCCCGTTAGACTATTTCTTGTGGAGCTTTCTGAAGTCGCAGGTCTATGCGAATAAACTCCAAGTCACAACGGCCCTCAAAGTCAACAAAACATATGCCATCGGTCAAATTCAGGCTGATATATGTACCAGAGTCATGGAAAATTTAACATTTTGGATTCGCGCCAACCCAGAGAAACCGTGGCAGATATCTGAACTATATTCTATTTTGTATGAAATGGCGTCGACAGACCTTTCAAACAAATGAAAAGTGTTGGAAATATCTCACATGCGCTTTACTTTATTTGAATTTAAAGATAGGAAGCTCTTAATGAAATATCCTGTATAATTAAAAAAGTATCCAAAGTTTTCATTCCCAAATTCGGAGAGTCTGGGATTAGCTTTAGTCAATCGTTTACGATGCACGTGATTTATTTGGTCATAGTAGGTAGGTAGATAGGTAGGACCGTAGCCTTCCCAAAAAAAGAAAATGAGAAGAACACACATAGGCCAGGGAGGAGGAACCATTTTGTGCTTCTTAAGAAATTAAGAAGATCAGATATCCCTACTTGCTGAACTTCGGTGAGATCGTTAAGGAAGTAAGATCCTAGGTGTCGTTTCCTGATTGTGCAGAATGCCGGGCAGGAGCAGCGAAGGTGATGAATGGATTCGACCTCCTCCTCGTCCAGACAGCTCCTGCAAAAATCATCCGGAGTTATACCTAGTTTTTGCGCGTGACCGCCAATCAGGCAGTGTCCAGTGATGACACCGATGACTTTGATGTCAGTTCTTTTTAGGGAGCTAATACTCCTAGTCCGTTGACTGTTGAGCCAGAGCCAGATTTACCTGGTGATGGGGCAGGTATGTCCCTGAGTCCATCTCCGGGTCGTCTCGGCCCTGGCGAGATATGTAAGATTGTGTTTAATGGTTGCAAAGGGCCATGATTGATTGTAGCGTCGTTCCTTGTTTGGCGAATGTGTCGGCTCTATCATTTCCAAGAATGTCGCTGTGTCCCGGTACCCAGATAAGTTGTATGTTGAACTATTCGGCCATCTCGTTAATAGATAGGCGACAGTCGAGACTAGTTTTCGATGTGTACACATAGGACTCCAACGACTTTAAGGCTGCTTGGCTATCCGTGAAAGTGCGGATATCACGTTCCACTTCAGTCAAGACAAAGCCTCTTTTATTGCCAACAGTTCCGCCTGGAAAACTCTGCTGTGATTTGGTAGTTTTTGAGCTTTGTTCAGCTTAAGTTGTTTGCAGAATACTCCACTACCCACCCCGTCTTTGGTTTTAGACCCGCCAGTGTAGAAGTCTACGCAGTTTCTGCGAGGTGGAGTCTGGCGAGTCCAGTTTTGTCCGTCCGGGTAGGTCGTTGTAAAGTTTTTTTCCAAGAATGTGGTGGGTTCTGTGAGGTCCAGGTTTTCTGCCAGAGTTGGCCTGTTATTCAGGATGGAGGAGTGGCCAGTGACATAGCTCGACCAGTTCGAGTTGGCTTTAAGTCTAATGGCCGTTTGTGTAGCAATTTGCTTGCCGAAAATATCGAGTGGTGTAAGGTCGAGTATCATGTTAAGTGCAGCCGTTGGGGTAGATCTGAGGGCCCCGGTAATGCCCATACACGCCAACCTTTGTACCTTCTCGAATTGCTTGAGGTATGTTGTCTTGTCCAGTGCTGTCCACCAGATTGTTACTCCATACATTAGTATGGGTCTGACGACCGTGATGTAGAGCCATAGGGTGATCTTGGGGTTGAATCCCCATTTTTTCCCTATGGCTTTCTTGCATGTGTAGAGAGGTTAATTTCCTATCTAGTATAATACCAAGGTGTTTGGCATTAGAGGAATTATTTAATCTGGTACCAAGCAAAGTAATAGGGCAGTATTCCGGGATTTTGTGCTTTTTGGTGAATAGCACGAGCTCCGTTTTCTGGGGACTCACCCTGAGCCCGTTGCTATGCGCCCACTTGCAAAGAATTGAGAATGCCGTTTGCATATGGTCATTCGGTGTGGATTTACCTGAGATTGAAATGGCAACGTTCTTTCTCCAGTTCAATTAGTGGTTCGTTTACGACTACATTCCAGAGAAGAAGTGAGAGGACCCCTCCTTGCGGGGTTCCCATGGTAACCACTTTGGTGGTTACTTGGCTTCCCCATTTGGACTGAATCCTGCGCGTTGATAATAGCTCGCTGATCGGTTCTTTCAGATTCCTCTTTACCTTTAGCTCTTTTAGCCCTTCTATTATTGCTTTGGGAGTGACGTTGTTGAAAGCGCCCTCTATGTCTAGGAAGGCTGTTAGAGTATATTCTTTAAGATGGATTGAACTTTCGGTTTTCCTCACCAGTATGTGCAAGCCTGTTTCGACAGATCTACGCTTACAGTAGGCATGCTGTGCCTTAGAAATTAGGGACGGATCCAAATTGTGGCGTATGTGTAAGTCCATCCGCCCCTCCAAAGTTTTTAGTACAAAGAATGATAGACCGATAGGGCTTAGATCCTTGGGAGAAGTGTGGGAGTTTTTGCCGGCTTTTGGGATGAAACGTACCTTTGCGCACTTCCACTTTTCTGGAATGCGACTCCAAGCTAGGCATCCTTTAAAGATAATCTCTAGCCATGGTATAGTCCATTCCATAGTTTGTGTGAGTTCGATAGGGTAAATTTCATCCGGACCTGGCGATTTGTAGGGCTTGGTCATAGTAGGTACCATCTTTCGCTGAGAATAGAAACGACAAGTTATAGCCTCTTAACTTGTTGTGACATTGAAGCACACTTTGTTACTTTAAGAAAGTACTCTTCTTTCTCAAATCGGGGATTCTATTCCGACTTGTAAAACTCTTCGCCCTAAAAATGCACATACAGTCTATGAATTAGTTTAATTGCCAGGATATCATCTCAACTTTAATCAATTCTTAACAGGCAGCTCAAAATCTGCCCGCCCGTTGTCGTCTATCATTTTGTCCTTTTAAAATTACATTTATCCTGCCATTAATGAGGCAGCTATCAATGTTTCTATATTTCCATCGTGTTGAATCCAACTCATTTTTGATTGTATATGTACATCCTGGCTACATTAGTCAGATACGGACTTTTTTTTTTTTTTTTTGTTTAGAGACTCGCGCAGGTTCAAGAGTTTATATTCTCTTATGATGTGATAGACACACAACCTGAACGGAGTGCAGTGGTTTGGGTCGTTGATGTTCGTTCACTACTCTCAGGGGTGGTTGTCCTAGATAGGACGAGAGCCGACCAAATTCCGCGTTGGTTATAGTCAGTAGTAATTCATTCCAGCAGTTTTAGTATTACAGTATTAGGATGAATTTTCATTTGACCATATACTGTGAGTGTTATGCCTGCAGCAGTACGTCTGGTCTCTTTCCATTCACTTCTGTGTTGCATACTTTTTGTCCGTAATATATATGGAATATATGAATAACTAAGTGGAACCTTGAAAGGGTAATTTCAAAAATGTTTAAAACAAGTGTCCGTCACTGCTATTCTCTTAAAGATACTCGTGTTTCAAAAAAATGCAATCAAATATACTCTGATTGCATATTTCTTATTTACTGCGGTAGTCGTATATTTTTATACACATCTTTAGCACATTCCTTAGGAATATAGTAAATTGATGCAGTAATTTAAAATATGCCGACCTTGAACTATTGTACTTGTATATACATAGAAAGTACTCAGCGCTCATATTTGCACAGTCTGCTGGAGAAATAAACACTCTTTCGCAAAGGTCGTTGCAATTAAAGAGAGTGTGCTTAAGTATTAAAGCCTAAGGTAGTTCAGGCTGCTAGAGATAGGCGGTGAACAGAAAAATAAAAATAAACAAGCAAACAAACGAGAATGAAACAACATATGAGAAGCGTAAGACTGTAAAGGACCATTGAGGACGTGTCTAGAGGCTGAATATGTTACCATTTATTACTAGCAAAGAAATAACGTAGTTGCATGCTCATAGTTCATTTGTGATGTTCTTAGCTGTCCCATTGTTTAAAATATGTCAATGTGTAAATAGGATAGGAATAGCGTAAAGAAAAAACCCACATAGTGTATAGGAATATGTATTCCAAAAATACCTTATGATTACAGATGTACCACTTGACTACTATAAAGGACATATGTAATGTTTTCAGTAGTTCGACGAACACATCCACATTCGACGCTTCTCAATCCAGAATATTAAGTGAATTGAAGAAAAACTGCTAATTAAATTAAAAGCTTATCCTGAAAGCAGTAAATTGTCATGCGATGGCGAAAGGGATAGTGCTCAAAGAAGTATATAAATGATATAACGTGTCCGGGCCAAAAATCGGCGAGCAATTCCATTTTATTGAATTTGATATCTAATTTCATGAAATGGGGTTTAACTTTTCAATTAATGGTGTATCAATTAGAAAGTAATAATGTATCAATACCAATCACCTTGAAAATCCCATCAATGACAGAGTTTAAGAAATTGTTAAGCTTTATGTGGTAAATATTGAAGTTAATTTGTTTCGTATAACTTTCGTGAGAGTCATATGGTCAACTCAAGGCTCGTTTTTAAAGTGGAATTCAATTAAAGACTACGTTAACAATTTATAGAAGGTTGCTCTCATTCTATTGAACATAATGATTGAATGTTACTTCAAGTAGAGGGTATCTCAAATGAAGTGATGTATGTTTGGAGCGTAAAATCGAAATACCAAAAGCTCTTCAGGGCTTATTTGCCATTAATTTGATGTCGAACGCAAGTAACCTCTTAAGATGTAAGCAACACCAGCTGACACTATGAACTTGAAAATGATAAATGAAACGTGATTTAATTACAGCACTTCATTTGGCAAAAATATATCGAATTCAGCGTATTGTTACGAAAATGAATCGTTCAGAATAGGTTTATTCAACACACACATTTCATTATTCCAGCTCAGATCAATTAACTGGGCGCTTCACTATTATTTATTACTACAACCTTTCACACACTTTACAGTTTATTGCTTATTTGGACACGCACTTCATTACACACTTTGTCCCTACAACTCACTAGATGAATTGATTACTTTCACACTGAATACCGACTGATCGCTCGTTACTGAATCCCGAAAACTGAATACATTGACTACTGAATGCCCCGACGGCGAGTGTTCCCGCTTATATAGCCCTCGGTCCAATCTCTCGAACGTTCGCCGTCAGACGTTCAGGAATCTCTAGAATGCTCTGGCATTGAGATTCAGCAGTATGCCGCTGAAAGTTACAATCATTTCCTTTACAGTTCTTAACTTTGACAGCGAAATTAGAACACAGCCGCAGGTTCGACTCCGGGATAAGATACGATGATATATGCACGTCAACCGACTGCAATATCAGCAGAGGAAACGAAGTAGGTGAAAAGCAAATTTGCGGAAATGCAATGACGAAAGATATGGGTATGCCTGTCACAAGCATGTTTACAAAATTGGCTTTCAGAATATAAAAGTTTCAAGACATTGCAATTGTTCAAATATCAAGGGCTACAAAGATCGAAAGTATTGAAGTCAAGTCAAGAGTCATACTCTCATCATATTTGTCACACAAACTGAACTGGTTTGGGTCGTACATGTTCGTTCACTACTCTCCAGGGGTGGTTGTCCCAGATAGGATTCGAGAGAAACTCGACTTAATTTTCACGTCGGTTGCAGTTCTCAGTAAATGTTCCATGACATTATGGTGTTAAACATATTAGAACTGCATACATAGAGTATGAATTTGAAGTGACCATATACTGTGAGTGTTATGCCTTAATCAGTATTTTGATCACTTCCTATTCACAACAGCTGTGTTGCACAATTTTTCCGTATAGGAATTGTATTTCTTGGATATAGACAGACTTTGAACTATAGACCTTCGGCTCGACAGTCGGTGATGTTTACCACTGCACCACGCCCGCCCCTAATATTGAATATTGAAGGGAAATATTCTGGTCAAAAGTTTTAGTTGCAAAAAATAAAGAGGGATTTTATTAAACTAAAACTGGGCACCGAATATGTGACGGACAGTTTTTAAGAGCAATATAAGAGTGATATTTGAATCGACAACTGGAATATGAAAATCCTAATCTAAATTTACCATAACAACTGCAATTTGTCCATCCATTTCCGATTAACCAACTAATGGTATTACCATCTTATAACTAAAACGAGTACCGAAATCATGAAATAGGTCTTCTTAATTTTCTAGTAAATGCATGTTTGAAAATCCAATATTTTCCGAATACCTGGAAAATTGGGAAAGTAGTACCTATTTTGAGGGCTGGACAGCAAATTCAAAATCTAAATAGTTACAGACCGATAAGTCAGTTCAGTTTTCTTAGTAGGGTTTTCGAGAAGGTCATTAAGAAAAGACTTATAGTGCTCGTTGACAATAGATGTATCTGTCCTAATAAGCAGTTTGGGTTCAGGAGTCATCACCGCACATCACATCAAGTTCTCAGAATATGTCAACACGTTAAGAGAAACCGCGCCTTGGGCAAATCTACGAACTTGGTTCTGTTAGGTATTGAGAAAGCTTTCGACTCCGTTTGTCACAACCGTATTTTTCATAGTATCTAGCTAAAGCTATACAAAGTTTCCTGACCAACTGACATTTTGGAGTCTACGTCCAAGATAAAGCATAATATCCAAATTCGTTTTATGGAGGAGTACCCCAGGGCTCCGTTCTTGTCCCTGTGCTTTACAATATTTTAATTTCAGACTTCCCAAGGCTTCCTGAATGTCAAACAACTATCTACGCCGAGGACTTGGGTATATTCTCATCACAGAATGCGATTAGAATATCTATCAACTAATTTTATAAATCGAAAATAAAAATCAATCTGGAATAAGTGCAATCAATCTTTTTCAGTCTAAAGAGAAGGAATTGCTATCGTAAGTGCTGCCACAACTCTTAATCTTATAGTCGTATATTCGGCAAGAATTATTTTTATAGTAATTGTATGAGCATACAAGTGGCGAAAAAAAAATTTGTAAAGAGCGTACATTTAAAGGGGTCCTGAGAGGAAAATAAAAACGCCAAATGTAACAACGAACAGCGCAGGCCATTTTTTTTTTTTTTAATATTAATATGAAAAATTGTTGCACAGGAACATATAATAGAGGCAAGAGCAGAGCACTTCATTTCTGATTTTAATAGCCACAGTAATAGACTGTTATTAAAGGATCATTTTACACTTTATCATTTCTCTACTTCTCTCGTATAAATTGTACGTTTAGTATACCATAAAGTGTGACCTTCAGTAAAATAAATACTATACATGGTGGAAGTCTCGTCGAAATCTGGTTGTTTGACCTGAAGAAATTACAAACTGCTCTGAACACAGTGGGAGTTTCACTTTGAATACAAAGCTTTTTTATGGTTCTATCGAATATATATGGTCATTGAACTACTACTGTTGGTAGAACAGGAAAGGTACGCTGTGACCGCCTATGCAGATGACATTGCTATTGCCGCCACATGTAAATTTTCCAGCACTCTAAGCCACCTAATGCAGCGTGCATAACTTATAGTAGAAACATGGATGCAGTACTGTGGACTTGGGTTCTATCCCAAGAAGACCGACCTGGTATTGTTTACGAATAAATATAAAAGTATGCCCTTCAACCCACCGAGGCTGGGAATAACCCAATTAATAATCAAAGATCAGGCTAAATACCTAGGCCTAGTCCTTGACAGAAGGCTAAATTGGAAAGCCAACATTCTTGACCGCGTCAAGAAAGCAACCACTAGAGGTGTGAGGAAGTGGTGGGCAAAAAGTGAGGTCACCAACCAAGTATTATGCACTTGCTCTATACAGCAGTCATAATGCCCATCCTTCTGTATGGCATCGTAGTCTGGTGGACTGTTCTGGACGAGGCAGTCTTTCGAAGCCTTCTGGGGCAAGTACAAAGATCGACTTGCTTATATATAAGGGGAGCGATCAGATCAACCCCCACGGTGGTCTTAAATGTCCTATTACATTTCCCACCGTTGGATCTCTTCAACAAGCTAGTTGCTGCCTGCGCGGCCCTACGGATTAGGAACATAGGAATATGGCCCACATCACATAAATGCATACAAGCATGCTTAATTACTTCGAAGTACCCATGGACACAGTATGTGTTCACTAGGAATCCCGAAGTTGTCTTTCCATCCAGGGAGGAATGGGCTGAAGGGAAAGTCATACCGAAGGACTAGATTTCCCTCTATGAACATTTCAACATTAAAGGAAACTGCGCGGCCGACGAACTCGCAAAGCTAGGGTCAAGCACACTCAGTCTTCCTACCCTCGGGTACCTAAAAACACCAACAAGTACGGTAAAGCACATGATAAAACTTCGAACCATAGAGGCTTCCAACCTCCAATGAAATGAAAGTAATATCGGCTTTATCACTAAACAAATCTGGCCTAAGCTAAACCTAGGACGAACCAGAGACCTAGTGGCAACCAAAAGGGCAACCTTAAGCACTCTGGTCATTACAGGTCACTGCATTATTGGAAAAGACGCCGTCAGACTAGGGCTACCCTCCAATGACTTCTGTCGCGGCTGCATGGATGAGGAGGAAGAGAAATCGATACATCACCTCCTCTGCCCTTCTTTTGCGAATCGCAGGAGGATCTACCTCGGCGCACCCGTTACTGCAGGCGTGACGTTCGAAAGTTTTATCAACAGATAAAGCGAACATGCCAAGGATATAAGGCCAGAACGGAAGCCTGCAGGGATGAGAATGGACACCTAGTAGTAGAATCGCAGTCGATGCTGAGAATATGGAAAAACTACTTCTGCAGACTGTATAACCGCAGACAAATCCGTCCCCCTTACCTCGACGAAGTTAAGATTGCCATATCGAAACTCAAGTCGAATAAAGCTGCTGGCGCAGACGGACTGTCTGCTGAGCTCTTCAAGTCAGCTGGGGATGACCTAGCTAGGAGCATGTACCAGCTCATCTGTAAGATATGGTCAGAGGAAAGCATGCCCGAGGAATGGAGTCTCAGCATCGTATGCCCGATCCACAAGAAAGGAGACCCCTCTGATTGCGCCAACTACAGAGGAATAAGTCTCCTTAACATCGCCTACAAAATCTTCTCTGCCGTTTTGTGTGAACACCTGAAGCCTTTTGTAAATAAGCTGATAGGCCCTTATCAGTGCGGATTCAGGCCAGGGAAGTCCACCATCGACCAAATCTTCACACTACGGCAGATCCTGGAAAAAACCAATGAATTTCAAGTCGACACTCACCACCTATTTGTCGACTTCAAAGCCGCATACGACAGCGTAACTACAGACGAGCTTTACAACGCTATATCTACCTTTGACATACCAGCTAAACTCGTCAGACTATGCAGGATGACTTTGGAGAACGCTCGCTGCTCCATCCGAATCGATGAACACCTTACCGATAGTTTTGATGTCAAAAAAGGATTTAGGCAGGGCGATGCGCTTTCGTGTGATTTCTTCAACATCATATTGGAAATGATTGTGCAAAAATCACTGGCCAATACAAGAGGCACAATCTATTTCAAATCCTCGCAACTTCTTGCATACGCCGACGATATTGACATATTAGTTAGATCATAGCGAGATGTCAATGAGGCGTTTGCGAGTATTGAGCTCGAGGCGGCGAAAGTTGGTCTGGCGATAAACGAGGGTAAAACTAAATATATGCTGTCATCAAAAATGGACGCTCACCACCGACGTCCTGGCCAGAACGTTTGTATTAGCAGATATAAGTTCGAGGTAGTTAAGGACTTCGTCTACCTTGGCTCCGCAGTGACCTGGAACAACGACATCAGTTCCGAAATCAAACTCAGAATCACTCCTTCCAATCGCTGTTTCTTTGGGCTCAGGAGGCAACTTAGTAATAGAGCCCTCTCCCGAACGACAAAGTTGACTCTATATAAGACCCTTATCATCTTGGTCCTGTTGTACGGCGCAGAAGCATAGACACTATCAAAAGCGGATGAAGAGGCCCTTAGTCAGTTCGAGAGAGAGATTTTGCGCGTGATTTTCGGGCCTATAAACGCAAACGGGGGATGGAGGAAAAGATTCAACCTCGAAGTTTACGGGCTGTACAGCGACATGAGCCTAGTCAGGCGTATACGGATTCAACGCCTAAGATGGCTGGGCCATGTAGAGCGAATGGACACCACAGCTCCACCCCGGAGAGTCTTTGAATCCAACCCCGAGGGACGAAGAAGCAGAGAACGGCCGCACTTAAGATGGCGCACACAGGTGGAAGGGGACCTCAGCCAACTGGGTATGCGGCAATGGAAAAAGCCAGCAAAAGATCGTGCTAGATGGAGGGGCATGTTGGTTGAGGCCCAGGTTCACCCCGAACTGTAGCGCCCGCTAAGAAGAAGAAGTAGCAAGTCCATGAATATAGAAATTAAAAAAAATTGTGCCGTGAAATTTGACTGATTTTTCCAAATATTTAATTTATTTCTGTCGATTTCAATTTGTACTGCTAATCAGATGGCTAATTCTTCCTACTTCCCTGAAGATGACAAATTATTAGAATTAATTTAAACGATTGGGAGGCGTGGAAGATAATCCTCTAAAATGAAATGAAATCTTCAGGATCTCAGCTGCGTAGGTTCAATTACGGAAATCAATCAATTGCTATCAAAGACCATTTAATATCTAAATGGACTTACCTCGAACCCTGGCAGATAATACGAAGACGAAAAAAGAAAATTAACGATACTGTAGTCCACTGGACTTTAGTATAGGACGTGACCCAAATCGTATTAGAAACAAAGTGAATTCCACAAGTTTTGCTTCGAGCGGCGGCAGGTTAATCAATTAAATTCTTATTCTTTCTTTGAGTTAACTTTAAGCGGATCTTGTGTGTTTATTGTAAACCCTTGAAGCCCCGCAGACTTTGGTAAACTTTTATTTCATATGCCCGTAAAATATAAATAGATTTGAATGAATTTATGTACGTATCTTGTATGTACATATTTTGTTCCATGATTTCCATAACCAAAGTAATCATTTCCCTTCTCAGAACAGTATACCATCCTTCTATTAGGGCACGCGATTGAGGATACGAACGCGTGAAATGAGATACCTTACACACCCGTTTTTTAACACATTTTAGTAGATACTATGTGTCGTGAGATGAGGGGCGAATCAAAAAAATGAGATACAGCGCTTGAGTATCTAGCACGTGTGTATGGGATGCGATTCCATTGCTTATGGGGAATATAATCCAATTTTTGGTATGTATCTTAGCAATGCCTTGATTTGTACATTTGTTTTTTTTTTAACTGTATTTTCTGAAGGTTCCTTAATTGAGTTTATACTGTACGTTTCCTTTTTTAATAAACTAAGTTTGTACAAAGACTTGTAATTGATCGTTTCTAACATGTCTGAGCCTGCTTCCGCTCATATCGGTCCCGGACATGGTACATCCAATTGAAGAGTTCAAGTCTCCTAATGTCCGTGATCACTTGGTTTCTGTACCGGAGATTCGATTTTCCTTGCCTTCTCGAACCAGGGGGCTGGGATTTGAATACCCTCTTTGTTGGAGCACGGTCGTTCATGCGCTGGATGTGGCTAAGCCAATGTAATCGACGGATTTTTATCTTCCGGCCTACATATGTCAACATCGTTTTGCAGCTCGTAGAGTTCGCGTTTGCGTCTTCTCCTCCATTCGCCTTCCTCGCAGATAGACCCATACATTCGAATATATCCGATAAAGAATTTTTCTTTCAGAAGAGCCCAAAATCATATCCACTTTCTTGCTTATCGTCTGGGAAGATCAGTGCTCCATAGAGAGTAATTTTGGACGTCATTTTTAATTCCCTATGTATGTATGTATGTATATTGGCGATACAGTCCATGAAGGACCTGAGCCGAGCTTCCCTCAATCACCCACGTTGTGTCTGATTTCATTTTCCCATAGGTAAAAGGGACCTACAGTTTATTGCCGGTTCCGAACGACGAATTTCGGGAAGCTTTTCATGACGATTTTACTACAGGGGGTTATGTCAGAATCCCGCTGAGGAGAAACACCGTGAAAAACACGTTCGATGACATGGCTGTGTCGGGATTCGGTCCCGTGCCATCGGCGTCAGAGGCCAACACACTACCCACTGCGCCACAGTGCTCTCCTTTTAATTCCCTATATCAAACCGAAATAATGTCGAATTGGAAAATCGGTCTTATTTCCCTTTCGTAAAAGGACAGAACGCTAAATTTACAAATTCGGCCTTATTTGTTTCACGTCAGCAACGGAAAAGCGAAATGCTTTTCTAAATATGTGAACGTCGTTAAGCCAACTAATTGTGTTTAAAGTTGCGTCACTCACTTCATGGACACGTCTGAAAAACACGTTTTTTTTTTTTTGTTTTTTTGTCGGAGGCTTCTGCTACTTGTTGGAACATTCAGACGCAAGTACTGGTCCATTGTACTCCAGACAGACACATTCTTCTTCTTTGGTGGCGTTACAGCCCATGAAGGACCAGGGCCAAGCTTCTCTCAATCACCCATGTTGTGCGTGATTTATTTTTCACACAGGTGACAGGGACCTACAGTTTAATGCCGATTCCGAGAAGCTTACATTATTGTATTTTCCCCGTTTTCCGGAGAAAAATGGAAAGGAGCTTGAGTGAGGTAGAGCTAAGGGATTCGGCACACACCACGTCAGATCCAAAGGCGGGAGTCACAGAGAAAATGTTCTGCAGTGTCATCCTCCTCGCAACATGTCTTACTGATGCCAAGCACGGAAAGATGCTTAGCAAAAGTGTTATGGACCGTAATAACTTCCACAAGTTTCCTATAGTCGATTCTCCTTAAAGACAGGACGGATTTCTTGCAGACATCAGGGCATACGCGCTTAGACATCCGGCAAGATAGATAACCCCTCCATCTACGGTTGGGTGTATTAAACGCCCAATCGTTAAAGTAAGAATTTACCAAGGACGCAGGGAGACCTAGAGGGGGTTCCGGTCCTGCTACTCTGAACCCATTGTGGCGAGTTCAATAGAGATCTTATTTCCTGGGATCCCAAAGTGACCTAGCATCCCCATAAAGCCTTAGTGAACCTAGTCTACCTACTCTGTTCAAGAAGGACTTGAGTTTATGTACTAATTTGGAGCTAATTTGGCTTTGAGGACAGCTTGGCTGTCACTGCAGACGCATATCCTTTTTCCCCTGCACCTGTGCTTCACAACATCGTGCATGGTCATTAGGATTGCGTATATCTATGATTGGAAGACAGACGCATATTTTACTAAGAAGAGCCCAGCACCGGACCCCCGCCTAGGCCAGGAGCCATCCGTGAAAATGTGAAGACCATCCCTCCCAGGTTCAGTATCCAGCCAGAGCAAATCCTGACGCTATGGAAACTCGACTGCGAAATCACTGCGCAATAGGATAACGGGTGTCAATGCGTCAGAAGGCAAGTCCGTGAGACAGGGGTCGCAGGACAATTCTTGCGCAAGCACACTGTTATTCCTGTGCGAGTTGTACCAAAAGCCATTTCTCTTCAGAAGAGACATGGCTTTCAGAGCACACCCTCTGATAAATATATCAAGAGGTAGAAGGTTCATCTTAGCATCTAGAGCAGCGCCCGGCGTGCTTGGGAAAGCCCCCGTACAGCTGAGACAAACCATTCTTTGGAGATTGGTGAAAGAGGCTACGACGGGTTTGCGTGTAAGTCTGTTCCACCAGTCAAGCGATGCATATGAGATTACAGGTCTTATCATGGCTGTATAGATCCACAGGACCTTTGCCGGCGATAAGCCCCATGTTTTGCCAAAAGCTCCTTTAGATTGCCAGAAAACTGACAGCGCTTTCGTGGTTTTTAACTTAACATGTTTCGACCAGAGAAGCTTGCTATCTAAGATGACTCCTAGATACTAAGTTTCGTTGGATACCGGGACGGGAGTGCCTTTTAGTTCCAGCTGAGTCATGTGTGTATTTTTCTTCTTCTCGTGAAGAGAACGACGTCGGTCTTAAGAGGATTAACCGACAGCCTATTTCTAGTACACGAAACTCTTCAAGAACCCTTTCGTCAGATCATTCCTCATGTGAAAAACACATGTTACTTTTTTTATTATTTTTTTGATCAGCCTTTTTGAAAAAAACATGTCTGTTTATAAACAGCGAGAATATGATTCCATCTCATCAATTTGGTTTTAGAGACCGTCACACTACCATTGAGCAGGTACATAGAATCACCAGCATTGTCGAAGAAGCCCTTGAAAATGAAATGATATGTTCTTCAATATTCTTGGACGTTGCTCAAGCGTTCGATAAAGTATGGCATGAAGGCTTAATCTATAAACTCAGAACTCTTTTTCCTAGAGAATATTCGATAATTCATGAATCCTATCTCACTTATAGATATTTCCGAGTAAAACAATAAGATGGCTATTCTGCGATGTAAGCGATTAAGTCCGGTGTTCCCCAAGGAAGCATACTAGGACCAACAATGTATATACTGTTTATAAAAGACATGACAACCATTTCAAATTGCACACTTGCTACGGTTGCTGATGATACTGCCTTTCTCTCAGTTGGTAAAAATGAAGTGGGATCAACTCAAACCCTACAAAATGCTGTAAATATTATATCTGACCGGACCAACAAATGGGGTTTAAAGCTAAATAGCATGAAATCCATACATGCTAATTTCACTAACAAAAAGATTCAACACATTCCAATCTTTGTCAATGGGATACAAATTCCGTATTCCAACAACGCAAGATACTTAGGAATGAATCTGGACGGTAAACTACGATATAAAAAAGAAAAGAGGAGAGCTTAATATGAAGCTGAGAAAACCCGACTGGCTAATTGGCAGAAGATCTATTCTATCAATACATAACAAACTTCTTATATATAAACAAACACTAAGGCCTATATGGACATATGGCATTCAACTCTGGGGGTCTGCCGCTAAAAATAACATAGAAATAGTTCAGCGCTTCCAAAACAAAGTCTTAAGATGTTTAGTAAACGCTCCATGGTATGTCAGAAACTACGACTTACATCGCGACCTTAAGGTTAAAACCGTAGAAGAAAAGATCCGCGAATTTGCAACAGCACATTACTCAAGACTTGAACAACATACTAACCAGGAAGCAGCAAAACTTTGTGATACAACTGAGATTACTCGAAGACTAAAGCGAATTAAACCACACGAGCTAATTGGGAACAATGCTATCTAGAAGATACAACCGAAATGTATAATAAACGTGTACTTGTTTAACGTAAAATACTATGCATATGTAATGTGATATATAACAAACGTAAACTACTCGTTAGTGTTAACTAGTTGTAGTACAAGGAAATGTTGTCAATTCTATAACACCTTCTTTAAACTTAGCAAGAAAATAGCTTCATTTGTCAGTCGCTGATTTTTCTGTACGAGAACAATTGGTGAAAAAATGTCCTTGATTTGATTTGCAGCTACATACCACATACATTTTTAAATACAGCTTATCTTAGCCTTACAGTGTGATGCAATTTAATTGAGACAACACCTTTTTTTAAAATATTATCGTATTTAGGGTGCATTTAAAGGTATCACTTTTCTGAAAGTCTCACACTTTCCGTAAATGTAAAGTAACGTAAAATATATTGAAAAAAAATCTAATCACAATTAATTTACATAGCACCGTAGAGAAGGAAGAAACTCACAAACAAGAGAGAAAAACAAAGTAACCATTACATGCAGTAGAGGTTGCTTCGATGTTATCCTTACGCAATTAGTATTAGACCACAATGCAGACCGCATAACTTACTATTCCGATTAGGTACTTGATTACGAATTCTTCACTAATTAGTATTCCCAACTGTTTGTCTATACCGTGGTCAAGTTCATATACATATAGAAGCAGTACAGCCTACAAACTAATGTCCAAACAACCTAATTTGGTTTTGATATACCTAGAGAACTAACAGATGCCAATGAAGATCCTGAATATTTCAGTTTTAGCATAACTCAATGGAATATTATTCTCTGTTGATGATTACTACAACATTGGTTTATAAAAAACCGGCCAGGTGCGAGTCAGACTCGCGCACGAATTGTTCCGTACCACCTGTATACATAAATATGAAAGAGACTATGTATGTTACCTCATCAAATGACAGATCTTGGTTGCAGGCAGGATTTTTTGGATGAAAATCATGTCTGTTATATGGAAGCCCCCCTTAAATATTCATTTTGCAACAGAAATACATCATCTGTGAAAACTTCAACTGTCTAACCATCATGGATTATGAGATACAGCCTGGTGACAGACGGACGGACGGACGGACGGACAGCGAAGTCTTAGTAATAGGGTTCCGTTTTACCTTTGGGTACGGAACCCTAAAAACCACTGCAGTGCAATTGGTAACTTTTAAATAAAAAATTCAATAATAGTGCCTAATAGGCACCGTGGCGCAATGGTAAGTGTATTAGACTCTGACGCATGATGAGCGACTTCGAATCCCGATAACACCAACGCCATCGAATGTTTATTTCGCGGTGTCCCTCCTCGGCGGGCAAAAGCCTCCGTAGTATACTTGCCATGAAAAAGCTTCTCGACTAATGCCATTCGGAATCGGCATTAAACTGTGTACAACATAAATCACACACAACATGGGTGATTGCGAGAAGCTTGTCTCTGGCCCTTCATGGGCTGTAACGCCACCAAAGAAGAAGAAGATACATAGTAATTTAGGCTTATTATGTCATTGTTTATAAATGGATTACCAATTACGGTTTTCGCCGGCATAAATAAGCCTTTGCTTGTACACCTAGTCCAAGAGTAGATAAACTACAATTAAGTCACAACACACAATTAAGGAAGACTCGGATTAGGAAAGTAAAAAAATGAGAAGACGATAAAACCTGATTAAGAGTATTATGGAACCACGAAACACTTTAGAGCTTTAGCAACGCTTTTCTAATTTTGTACTATTTATTAAGGATATTGAATCCGATATATGTAGACATAGATAGAATGTATGCATGTATGCATGGCGTTAAAGTCCATGAAGGACCAAAGCCGAGCTTCTCTCAATCACCCATGTTGTGTGTGATTTTATTTTCCCATAGGTGGAAAGGGACAAAATTTATTGCCGGTTCCGAACGGCGAAATTGGAGAAGCTTATCTTGACAGCTATACTACAGGGGATTTTGTCAGTACCCCGATGAGGAGAAGCACCGTGAAAAACACGTTCGATGACATGGCTGTTGTCGGGATTCGATCCCGTGTCATCGGCGTCAGAGGCCGACTTCCAACTCCGCCACGGAGCTCTTATATAGATACAATACCATTTTAATGTAGTCCCGTTTATAATAACTTCGATACATACATACATATATACTCATATATAGCGGGGGAGGGGGATTTTTCTCTCCAATATATGACGTGACCTGACATGGTCCTCAAGTATGTATGTACACATATGTATGTATATGTATTTTGGTTTTTGCAGTATTAAAAAAAAAAAAAAACGGATAAGACCGGCCAAGCACGTAGGGTTCCGTACCATCTGTATAAAAAAATATGAAAGAGATGTTGTATGTTACCTCATCATTGATCACATCAAAACGGCTAATCCGTTTGAAATGATTTTTTGCGTGATGACAGATCTTGGTTGCAGGCAGGTTTTAGGCATACTACTTTTATGATCAAAAATCTCCATGATCATCAAAGTGTTCATTGAATTCAAATGTCAATTAAGAGACAGCAAGTATGTGAAAAAGTGAATAACATTAATTATGGGGGAAAGGTTTGCAGCTAGGATTAATATATTGTTATACAAGGCCATTCAGCAAAGAGTTACTTATCGCCGCACTTGACTCGTTTGCATAAACAAACAAGTCAAGTTTGTGTTTCCGATAAAGCGAATTGCCTTTTCCCGTCTTACTCCATTTTTGGCGTCCTACAAGCTAAAGTGGAGAACATATCGTCTTTCTTTTGGCGTCACCCAGCGTGTGAGGACTATCATAAGTTAAGAGGACTATAAGTTAAGAGTGTGGTGCTAATAAACAATCAACTGGATCTAAGAAATAAAGGTGTGTTCGTTTTTTACCCCTCGTATTAACTAAAACTATATCAAGGACACAATAGAGATCAAAGCTTGGAAGTGTGTTATGGGGAAATTATGGGAAAAAGGTTTGCACTAGGATTAATATATCAAGGACACAATAGGGTCCAATGCTTGGAATTGTTTTATTGATAGTGGGATATGATCGAAAGTCAATTTCACACCAATTGAATTTGTTGCAACATTTGATATCTTAACCTATCAGGATGGAAAAGGAGGGGAATAGCAATTGTACGAAAGGGTTTGCAGCAAGGATTAACTTAGCAGTGACACATCACTTCAGGATCATCAAAGCTTAAAGGGTATTTATTGTTGGTTGTTCGTAATTATAGAAAAAAGGGTTGCAGATAGGATTAATACATCAAAAACACAAAAGGGATCAAAGCTGGGAAGTTTGTTACTGGTTGTGGGATATTGTCGACTAACCTTAGGTCAGTACAAGGCGGATATTACTACGGTCCAGGAAATACGCTGGATAGGAAACGGTATGATTAGGAAGAAAAATTGCGACATTTATTACAGCTGTCACAAAAGGTTGCACTTACTGGGATGGGGATTTGTCGTGGGAAAGCGGTTAAGGTCGAAGGTCATCGACTTTAAACCTATAAGTGATCGCCTGGCTGTGATCCGCATCAGAGGAAGATTTTATAACATCAGCCTTATATGTGCACACGCCCCTACCGACGAGGCTGAAGACCCTATCAAGGAAGACTTCTATGACCTCCTGGACAACGCCTACGGAGCTTGTCCGGAGTACGATGTAAAAATCGTGCTCGGGGACTTCAACGCCAAAATCGGTAAGGAAAACACCCTTGGCGGAGTGATCGGAAAGCACAGCCTCCACGATACAAAAACAGATAACGGCTTCCGACTCGCTGACTTTGCGACAGCTCGTAATGCGGTGATAAGTAGCACAAGATTCCCTCGCAAGCGAATCCACACAGCAACCTGGCGATCTCCGGACGGTCGAACCGCCAACCAAATCGACCATGTGCTCATTGACGCAAGACACTCGTCAAACATCCTGGATGTGCGAACATTCAGAGGGGCAAACGTCGACTCTGACCACTTCCTCGTAGCAGCAAGATTCAGAGCTCGACTGTCCAATGTCAGAAAGCTGCACCAGCCCATCAGGAAGAGGTTCGACATTGGGCGCCTGAGCACACCGGAGGTTGCCAGTGTCTACAGGGAGCAGCTGAACGAAACCACCTTAGGGTGCCTTCCACCCCCGACAACCCGTGGTATGATGGCGTGTGTGAGCAAAAAAAGGCAGCAATCGACGAGGCGTACCAAAGGCGCTGCAGAGGAAAACCAGGGCAGCGCAAGAAGAGTACCGAGCCAGAAGAAGGGAGGAGAAAAAACTACTGCGACAAAAGAAAAGAATCTTCGCAGCCTCCCAGCTCAGGGATATCGAGGAGTCTAGGGATAAACATAAAATACGAGCCTTTTACAAGAAAGCCAAAGGCCTTGCAGGAGGCTTCAAAAAGGACA
The DNA here is from genome assembly GCA_951905685.1 of Eumerus sabulonum. Lineage (NCBI taxonomy): Eukaryota > Metazoa > Arthropoda > Insecta > Diptera > Syrphidae > Eumerus > Eumerus sabulonum. The sequence continues at coordinate 17,157,109 of OX645062.1, read as the reverse complement.
ACCTGGCTCTTCGAAACTGGGAGGGTAATCTTGTCACCGACCCACAGGGAATAGTGAATGTATTTAAGCAGCACTTCCAGCAGCTGCTTAACGAGCATGACCAAGAGAGAGTGGTAGGGACCGAGGAAATCCCAACTCCAGCCGCTGAAGTAGTCCTCCCACCCAGCATCAAAGAAGTCGGCACAGCTATTCAGAAGCTGAAGAACAACAAGGCCGTAGGCTCAGATGGCTTGCCATCAGAGCTCTTCAAGGCTGGCGGCGATGTTCTGGTAGGGAGCATGCACCAGATCATCTGCAGAATTTGGGAAGATGAAAGCATGCCCGACGACTGGAATACCAGCTCTATATGCCCCATCCACAAAAAAGGCGATTCTACCTCTTGCAAAAATTATAGAGGTATATCCCTGCTCAGTGTCGCATACAAGATTCTGTCCAGCGTATTGTGTGAACGTCTAAAACCATTTTGCACCGCACTAATCGGCAGCTACGGTTCTAGGACCTCGGAACCATTCGAAACATGCACCGGATTTCGGCAAGGAGATGCGCTGTCATGTGACTTCTTCAACCTGGTGCTGAAGCAGATAGTGCGGCGGGCAGGCATCAACAGGGAAGGCACCATCTTTTACAAGTCCATCCAGCTGCTAGGATACACGGAAGATATCGACATCATCGCGTGTTCTCGCCGTGGCATTGTGGAAGCATTCACGGCGATTGAAGAACAGGCGAAACGAGTTGGTTTTAAGATCAATGAGGACAAAACGAAATACATGCTGTCAAGCAAAAACTAATCCGTCGCTCACCACCTTGGACAAAATATAACAATTGACAGCTACAATTTCGAGGTAGTTAAGGAGTTTGTCTACCTCGGGGCAAACGTAAATTCCACAAATGACACCAGAGTGGAGATCCGGCATGGAATCGCCCTTGGCAACCGCTGCTACTTCGGCTTGTCCAAACAACTGGGGTCAAAACTCCTCGCTCGAAAGACCAATGTCATGCTTTAAAAAACGCTCATTCTGCCAGTCTTGCTGTACGGAGCTCAAAGCTGGACGATAAGCAGGACAGCGGAGCTGATTTTGGGTTCTTTCGAAAGAAAAATTCTGCGCCGGATATTTGGTCCTGTCTGTAAGGAAGGTGAATGGAGGAGAAGACATAACCGCGAACTCTACGAGCTGTACGAAGATGTGGATACAGTCCGGAAGGCAAAGGCCCGTTAACTAAATTGGCTCGATCACAACGAGCGCATGAACACCATTGCTCCAGCTAAGAGGGTCTTCGACTCCGAGCGTCCTGGTTCGAGAAGAAGAGGAAGACCGAACCTCCGGTATAAAGACCAAGTAATCGCGGACGTAAGACATCTTGGTCTTGACAACTGGAAGCAGCGTGCCCGGGACCGTCAAGGATGGGAGGCAGCTATAGCTCAGGCTCAGATCCTCCATGGATCGCTGGCCTGATAAGTAAGTAACCTTAGGTCAGTAGGTGACCAATGGGATTTTTTGGATGAAAATCATGTCTGTTGTATGGGGGCCCCCCTTAAATATTCATTTTATTTGTCGTTATAGCGGCAACAGAAATAGATCGGCTGTGAAAATTTCAACTGTCTAACTATCACGGTTGATGAGATACAGCCTGGTGACAGGCGGACGGACGGACAGCGAAGTCTTCGTAATAGGGTCCCGTTTTACCTTTGGGTACGGAATCCTAAAAACAAAACAACTATAACCTTCCCATTGTGTTGAGTACACCTATGTATGTATGTGATTAAAGGTAAGAAGTGGGATTGCACTAAAAATGTCTGGAATGAGTGATATGACCGCTAATTTTCGTTTATAAAAATACTATACTTAATTCAACATATTTTTCATAAAATACGTATATTTTAAAATTAATAATTTGAACACTTTTCCTATGTTCAATTGGAACTGCAATGAGTTTCCTTAAATTGTGGATACTTCACATAGAACTGACTGCCATCGAAAGAAATTAACAACCCCAGCAAACACCTATCCTATTATATCTATTATCACAATTAGTTCAAAAAATTATCGAAAGAAATGATCAATCGCTAATTTTCTTACTGACTGACCTGAAAAAGTTAAATCTAAATTGTAATGACCCCAACAGCTGTACGATGTTAAATCCCATTCACTAAAACTTTTATATATTGTCTACGCAAAACTGCACTGCACATATTTTTTTTTTAATACATATATTAATACATATATTGTAAAACTTAAACAAAACTCTTCGGCCTTACTTTCACATAATAAAATATGGAACGAGTGATTCAAAACTTTTGACAGCTTTAGTATTAGTGTATTAAACTCACATGCCCGTTTTAAATGACCGTAAATTTCAAACCGACATCAGATGAAGTACGACCGCAGTACAACCGAACTTGTTGCCACATCGAATAGAACTAAATTCGCTCATTGCCAGAGAATGGCTATAAACTACGTGGGAGTTAAGTCTGTGGATAACACGTTGGTCCTGTGAATGCCGACAGCGAGAAATCTCTACACTGAGTGCGGGAGAAATCTCACTCAATCTAAACTGTTGCTCATCGAGCATTTTTGTACATTTAAAGTTTGAACTTTATTTTTTTAAATTTATTTATTTTGTTCTAATCTATCTTTAACAATTACAAAGACGCATAATGGATTGCATAGGACGATGAAAGTGTTTAAAAGCACTGCAATAAGGTGACTGTTCTTAGTAGCATACGTCTTAATAGCTTTGGTCTGTCTGTTTCTTTTTCATAAAAATGACCGCCTTTAAAAATTCATGAATTAATTAGGCGTGTACATTTATAACATATACGTACGTTGGAGTGAAAACTGTTTGGATGGCACACTCAACTCTCAGAAACTTACTTCTCCCTGCAGGAGATACTTAAAAGCTATTTTCTATGCGCATGAGAGCTTTCTTATCATAAATAGTTTGACACGTGAGAAACGCCTACTCAAACGTCTCTCTTAAAATAACTTCAATTCCACAATGAACGCATCTACGCCCTAATATTGCAAATACTCATCGATACACTCAACAATTGCTTTGCATAGACGCTAGCCCACGTTCGAAAACATTCTGTTGCGTTGGTTGCTCATCGAGCATGTGATACCATTAACCGGACATAGAGTTCTCCAATCAATATCCGCTATACTAAAGATACTTCAAGCCATTACTTTTCTTCATTTTCCCATAACACCAAAACTGATCTTGGGTAGAGACTCTCAACGGCAAACCGTTTAGGCCTTGAAATGACGGTTAAAATTGTCATTTTTAAGTTTCACACCCCTGCCTCTCTCATTTTTGTCAACATCTTCCCATATTTCCTAATGCGCATGACGGTATCTTATTATGAATGAACTGCCACGTGAGAATTATGTTCAACATGTCTCCACTAAAAGACTCTAGTATCCCAAAACCCATGTGCTTGGTCCATTCATTGCACCCGATAAGACCTTAGATGAGCAGTAGGTACTCGTGCGAATGTATTGTATATGTACATATATGTATGCAGGCGGTAAGGATGGTTTACGAAAATACTCGACAAATTTTGGTTGCAAACAATACAGGAAAAACATCTTTTTAGGGTTCCGTACCCAAAGGTAAAACGGAACCCTATTACTAAGACTTCGCTGTCCGTCCGTCTGTCACCAGGCTGTATCTCATAAACCGTGATAGTTAGACAGTTGAAATTTTCACAGATGATGTATTTCTGTTTTGCCGCTACCACGACAAATACTAAAAACAGAACAAAATGAATATTAAAGGGGGGCTCCCATAGAACAGACATGATTTTCATTTTTCATCCAAAAAATCCTGCCTGCAACCAAGATCTGTCATTTGATGAGGTAACATACATAGTCTCTTTCATATTTATATATACAGATGGTACGGAACCCTTCGCACTTGGCCGGTTTTTTATACTCGTAAGTACAATAAATTTTTTGTTTTTTTTTTTTTTATTTTGATATATTACGAGTACAGTACAGTCTTAGGACTAATAAGCCATTTCGTTTTACCTTAAATTTGAATATAGTGAAAAAAGCTTAATATCTTAACATTAAACACGTATACTGGTTTGCAATATGTACATAATAACGATACATAACCCCTATGACTGCGCCAATTACAGAGGGATAAGCCTCCTGAACATTCCGTCCAAGAACCTCTCTGCCGTACTGTGTAAGCGCCTGAAACCATTCGTGGACAATCTGATAGGTTGCAACCAGTGTCAGACTTTGGAGAAGACCCATGAATTCCAGGTCGACACGCACCATCTTTTTGTCGACTTTAAAGCCGCATATGACAGTGTTTATAGAGACGAGCTATACAGAGACATGTCTTGTTTTAATATTCCTGCCAAACTCGTCAGACTGTGCAGGATGACTATGGAGAATTCCCGCTGCTCCATTAAAGTCGGAGGTGAGCTAACCGAGACCGTCGATATTAAAAAACATTTTAGGCAGGGTGACGCACTGTCATGTGATTTCTTTAACATTCTACTTGGAAAGATTGTGCGGGACTATGCGGCCATTACAAGAGGTACGATCTACTTCAAGTCTACACAATTGCTTGCCTACGCAGATGACATTGACATTATCGGACGGACCAAGCGATACGTCAATGAGGCGATTCGCAAGCATTGAAGCAGAAGCGGCTAAAGTGGTTCTGAGGATAATTGGGGACAAGACCAAATATATGCTGTCATCAAAGAACACCGACGTCTTGGTCAGAACGTCACCTTCGGCAGCTATATTTTTGAAGTAGTTAAGGACTTCGTCTACCTTGGCTCGATAGTGACAAGCAGCAACGACACCAGCGCTGAGATAAAATGCAGAATAACTCTTGCCAACCGCTGCTTCTTTGGGCTCAAGAGGCAACTGAGTACTAGAGCCCTCTCTCGAAAAATGAAGGTATCCCTCTATAAAACCTTAATCATTCCTCCTCTACGGCGCTGAGGCTTATACGTTATCAAAAGCAGATGAAGATGCTCTTGGGCATTTCGAGGGGAAAATTCTGCGTGTAATCTTTGGTCCAGTTTGTGTAAACGCAGAGTGGAGGAGGAGATTCAACCAAGAACTGTACGGGCTGTACAGAGACATCGGCCTAGTTAGACGTCTTCGGATCCAACGTCTAAGATGGCTGGGCCATGTAGAGTCTTCGACAGAGGACGACCGCATCTAAGGTGGCGCGCACAGGTGGAAAGGGATGTCCACCAACTGGGCGTGCGGCACTGGAAGCGGCTGGCCAAAGATCGTGCCGACTGGAGAGGCTTGTTGATTGAGGCCCTGGTTCACCCCGAACTGTAGCGCCATCTAAGTATGTAAGTAAGTACAAGCTCAAAAGGTTTGGTTCTTTTTAATTATTTTTTTTAATAATATGCGCGCTCTCAAAGTTTCATAACTTTATTATGTCGGTGACACAGGGCGGACAGAAGGTAGAAAGGAAAAGGGATAGAGGAGATGCCGATGGACATTAATCATAAATGCTTGCATGTTGTATTTAGGGGGAGACCGAATCCGGCAAGGAATTCCAGATTCTTGTGGTTCGGTTAAGGAACGGTTCCTTATACATATTTGGCAGTACTTTCGAAAACGGGTTTCAGGGTATACATATTGATGAGCATTCCAAGAGAGACGTGTGTTGCGGGAAAATTGTTAAAGGGGCGGAATGCAATTGGCTATTTCATCAAAGCATTTTTGGTGGAAGTAACGATACAACAGGGAGAGGCAGGAAACATTCCTGCGATGTTCCAACGAGTATAATGTTTTGGGAATGCTGGAGTCAGTTTTATCGCGCGTTTTTGTATTCTATCTAGTAGATGCAATGAGGTCTTGGAAGCACTGAGCCGGACATGAGCCGGCGAATGAATGCCTTATAGATTATAGCCAGATCTAAGGGCGAGAGATATTTCTTGCATCTGCATAAGAAGCCTAGGCATTTCGCAGCAATCTTGGCGATTCTGAATATGTGGTCGCTCCAATTAAGATTGTGAGCAACACACATACCCAGCATGGAAAGTTCCTTGCCTTTGCAAGTGCCATTCACGGATAATGGATACGGGTTAGTTATGCATGTGCTGAGAACTGACTGCGAAGGGGGCAGCAAGTAGGTTAGCTTTGTCTAAGGGGATGACAGCTGGAATGTTGTTGTAGATGAGCGTCGGTATAGACGACGTAGTCGAGTTTTTTTTTTTTTTATAATTTTTATTACAAACAACCAGAAACTACCTGGTACCTTTGGGACATTGAATGATTTTACGCCTTAATTTATGGTCGGATTGAAATATAACCCGTCGAAAGTGGGTGTTGAGCCATTTCTGGCTCGTATGTACTTTTTTTCGGTTTTCCTCAGAACAGTTTACCTTTTGGGCCCGAAAGCCTAGCTCCTTGTGCTTAATAGCTTCTTTGCAGCTCAAGTCAAACCACCTATTATCCTTTGGCCTTTTGCTTTTTATCTTGCTAGCGATAAAATTTGCCATGCCCATTCGGATAACATTTGGGATAATATCAGTTTCGGCGTCCACGTCGTTGTCGAGGAAGCACAACGACCAGTCAAAGATCCGAAAGAAGTTATTAAGTCTGCACCAGTTGGCTTTCTCGTATAGCCATAATAATCTCTTATGAGCTTTTTATTTAACTGGTTGTTGGGAGCTCGAGAATTCAGCTGATATCACGCAGTGGTCGGACGAGCCTAGAGGCAACAATACACTGATCGTGTATTTGTTAGGCTAGGAGGTAAGAAACAAGTCCAGTGTGTTGGCGGTATGACCAGCAACATTTCAACATACCTTCCTTCAGTTGTTGTTTGTCCAGAATGTCGAAGCCATTGAGAACTGTGTACATTGAAATCGCCCGATAAAACGGTTTCAGTGCGAGGGAACAGGAAAACAATTCTTTGCATGGAATCAGACAGTGTGTCGAATACACCAAATGCTGCATTCCTCTCTAGATTGGGGCTTTCATAAAGAAAACAGTAGTGAACGGAGTGCTTACGAAGTGTGCATTTAGGCCCTATGAAATTAAATTCCGGAGTGGATGTTTGGCTATACTGCTGAGGCAGCTGGTAAGCAATATCACTACGAACATATATGGCGAAACCGAGGTGAGACACGAATAAGACTAAAATCCGAAGGATCAGACTTTTCATCGACCTGTGATTCACAAAGTGCCAAAACAGCCGGTTTGTGGAGAGAGACATGGGCATATGTACATACGTGGCAACGAAATTCTGGCATAACCCACGAATGTTGCAGAACTGCACACAGAAATCCCTCATCAATACAAACTACAAAACATATAAAGATACAATACCGTCTATGCAGAGTCGTGAAGTGAAACTCTATTGCCGGATATGTATATGTGTTATGCCCTTATGACAATAAGATTTGCTCCACCAAGAAAGAGGAACACACGACCCGTTACGCGCCGGATGTGTGCTGAGTGGGAACACTGTTCACGAGGGAGGTAAGGGGACGTGAAGGGGTACGGCCCAGCGCTGCTGCCGAGCAGGTATTCGAATTGCGGCATTTTTGTTCCTTTCTACACCACTGCACTGTGGTTGTTTTTTTTTTTCCTTTTTCCGTTTCCGTGTCGTAAATACGTGGCCGCACGCGACGGCTGACAATGGCAAACTCCTAATGGGCATGTATACACGAGAATATATCATCCGAAAAAAACCGGTTTTGTGGGAGAGGGAGCTGAAGGTTGCGGTACGAAATGGAATACAATTTTCTTTCGCTAATTTAGTGGGTGAACAGAAGTGGAAAACTAATACATATACAACTCTTCAGTTTTCGAGTCCGCACTTTTTTTGCCTGGTGTTGCGCTTCAATCGTCATTAGTCTTTCAAGCAGTGAACATCGGAAGAAAACAAAGGGACATTTTAGTGCGTGGTTGCACTTAATATCTCTGTCAAAGAAAATGCCTCTTTCAAATGAAATGTCAAAATGACAGAAACACTAACACAATTGAACAAGGTTCACATATACAATTTATTCTTCTAGAAAAATGAATCCCGTGTATGCTTCAGTGAAGAGCATCAAACCGGTCTTCCTGCTGCTAGCGATATTCTCGTGTATACAGGCCCAATAAGATTTGTTTGGAGATGGTGAAGTCGGTCCTGATGATTCTTAGCGAATTTGTGTATTTTATTCTGTATTTATAAAAATATTCAGAGAACAAACTTAACAGCCAAAACTTTTCTTGACCTCTCATCCTCTCATCCTCATCATCCTAAAAACGGAAACTAAGAAAACAATGGGAAAGCAGTAGATCGCCAGAATTAAAAACGGAACTTAACCAAGCTACGAAAGAAGTGAAGGAACTTTTACAAAACTTCAAGAATAAATGCCTTAATGAGCACCTTTCAGATCCGACTCCTACACCACAAACAAATTATTCATTCTGGAAGACAACAAAAAAATTAAAAGCGACGGTCTCACATCAAAGGTGCGCAAAGGTGCATTTCTTCCCCAAGGCCGACAGGAATCGTCACACTTCCCCCAAGAATCTAAGGTCTATTTGTCTGCCATCCTTTGCACTAAAAACTTTGGAAAGGCTGATAGACTTACACATACGCCACAACTTTGATCCGTCCCTAATTTCTAAGGCACAGCACGCCTACTGTAAGGGTAGATCTGTCGAAACAGTCTTGCATGCACTAGTGAGGAAAATCGAAAGATCAATCCGTCTTAAGGAATACACTATAACAGCGTTCCTTGACATAGAGGGTGCCTTTAACAATGTCACTCCGAAAGCAATAATAGAAGGGCTAGAAAAGCTTGAGAGCACCGTGGCTCAGTGGGTAGTGTGTTGGCTTCTGACGCCCATGACACGGGATCGAATCCCGACACAGCCATGTCATCGAACGTATTTTCACGGTGTTTCTTCTCAGCGGGGTTCTGACAAAACCCCCTGTAGTAAAATTGTCATGAAAAGCTTCTCGAAATTCGTCGTTCGGAACCGGCAATAAACTGTAGGTCCCTTTCACCTATGGGAACATGAAATCACACACAACATGGGTGATTGAGAGAAGCTCGGCTCAGGTCCTTCATGGACTGTAACGTCAACATACAGAAGCTTTTTTTTCCAAAGGTTTTAAGACCTTTCTTCAATATTATACTCGTAAGTTTATACCGTAGGTACGTAGGTAGGGTCGTAGCCTTCCCAGAATTGAGAAGAAAACACATATAGGCCAGGGAGGCCCGTTATGCAGCTACGAGGGGCTTTTGCCCCCCTATTCGTGGAACCATTTTGTGCTTCTTAAGAAGTTAAGAAGATCAGGCATCCCTACTTTCTGAACATCTGTCAGACCGTTAAGGAAGTAAGAGCCTAGGTATCGTTTCCAGATACTGCAGAATGCTGGGCAGGCGCAGAGAAGGTGGTGAATGGATTCTACCTCCTCCTCGTCCTGACAGCTTCTGCAGAAATCATTTGGAACTATTCCTAGTTTGTGTGCATGACTACCAATGAGGCTGTGTCCTGTGATGACACCGATGACTTTGTAGATGTCAATTCTTTTTAGGGAGATTATACTCCTTGTTCGTTGACTGTCAAGCCGAGGCAGATTTGCCTGGTGATGGCGCAGGTATGTCCCTGGGTCCATCTCAGGTTCGTCTCGGCCCTGGCGAGATTGGTCAGATTATGTTTAATGGTTGTAAGGGGTACTCCCTCACAAGCCATGATTGATTGTAGCGTCGTTCCTTGTTTGGCGAGTGTGCCGGCTTTTTCATTTCCTGTAATGTCGCTGTATCCCGGTACCCAGATAAGCTGTATGTTGAACTGTTCTGCCATCTCGTTAAGAGATAGGCGACAGTCGAGACTAGATTTTGATGTGTACACATAGGACTCCAACGACTTTAAGGCTGCTTGACTGTCCGTGAGAATGCGAATATCCGTGGTGGATATTACGTTCCACTTCAGCCAAGACAAGGCCTCTTTTATTGCCAACAGTTCCGCCTGGAAAACGCTGCAGTAATCTGGTAATTTTAGAGCTTTATGCAGCTTAAGTTGTTTGCAGAATACTCCACTGCCCACCCCGTCGTTGGTTTTAGACCCGTCAGCGTAAAAATCCACGCATTTTCTGGGGAGTTGAGTCTGGCGAGTCCAGTTTTGACTGTCAGTTTATACCGTAAGTCATGCAGGAAATGTGCTTCAATGGGGAGGGGGTGAAAATTGTAAGCCCCTAAATAGCACATAGAATGAATGGTGAGTAAGCTACAAATTGACATTTACTTATACGAAGTTATTGATAACCTACCTGACTATACCAATTTAAGAAGAAGATGTAATCTATGTGTAAATCGACTCTTATCAATTCCTTTCTCTATCGCATTGCACTACGTCAATATAGTCTCAGGCCAGGGAAATCGATTTTCAACCAAACATTTATACTACTGAAGTACATGGAAAACGTCATAATTTGCAGATCGACTCTCTTCCCATAATTGTCCAAACGCTGCCAACGTTGTGATATAGCAACGTCAGGTAAATCTGAACGCATAATGGAGAACTGGTAGTTTAAATTGCTCCTATGCATTCATTGCAACCCCTGCGGCTTAATGACAACCCCTCCCAATACGATGTTCTCCTTAGACCTACTAGATAATTGGATTCCAAAACTCCCAAGATTCGTAGGAATTAATCTATCCGACTATACGTGTTCCAGAGTTCTATCACTTGAACAACACCTTTGGTTAGATAACCTCAAATACTGCTCATCTTTAATGCCCCTTGTGTCTATGGATAGTTTAGCAATATTGTGTGTAAAGTCACTATATGCATAAGTCGTATGTATATAAAACGCATTTCCCTCTACGGTTAAGTATAGGACTCACTTCCTCAGGGCTGCGGCCAATTTCCGAGCTTAGAAAAATTCATATTCGCCTTATGAATGACATGTGATTATTGTTTATGGAGCAAGTGACAAAGTGTGAATGTCGGAATTGATTGGGCTGACATTGAATGAATGGCATCTTCGATTGAATTGAATTTGCTTTGAAATTACTCAATTGTAAGCAAGGAATGTATCGTATTTTAATTCATGAACGATGTGCTTGAACATGTGTGCGTAAATTCCTTATTAATGTGGTTTTCATGGGCCTATTGGTTTAGATGCATCCGCTTGACTGCATGCTGATGAGATTATTCGAATTATTTCGTATTGACATTAATTTTGCTTAGATGAAGCTGAAAGGGGACGATAACAATGTTTAGTGGCATGTAGTTTCAATAAGATTAAGGTTGCTTGTAAGTACTCTACTTGTATTTAAGTTGTGCTCTTTTAGTTGGCACAGTTGATTCAATTTTAGGTGAACAATTGAGAGGTGAGAATGTCGCTTTCAACTTGAAGGGATGCCAAGGAATGGACTACGTGGATCGACATGCCTCATAGCAAAAGTGTTACATTTGGGACTACAATCTTATTATTCGCTCACGAGGCCATATAAAACTATATACCACATTCAGACTAATGCAGTTCCTGTTGTTGTACAAGTTTTTGGTAACCAGCACATGATTGCCACATCACGACATACATAAGGGGTTGGCGGTCGTCTAATCAGCTCAACATTAACCAAATTAGTCACATTGCAATATACCTGACGCTGTTCACTATTTTTTTACGTCTAAGCCTTTCAAAGACTAACAAGATCCCGCAGGACGATGGGGGCTGGTCCGATAAAGAAAAAAAAAGCGAGTAAGAGCCTCTACACTCAAAGATGTGTCCAGGCCCCTATCTAGCTCCAAATTAGTGCATGAACTCAAGTCCTTCTTGAACAGAGTGGGTAGACTAAATGAACTAAGGCTTGTATGGGTTCCACATCACTCTGGGATCCCAGGAAATGAGATCTCTGAACTCGCCAGAATGGGTTCAGAAAAGAGCTTTTCAGGACCTGAACGCGGTCTAGGTCTATATGCGTCCATGGTAAATTCCTACATTAACGATTGGATGGAGTGATTATCCAGGTTGCAGGATGACTAAGCGCGTATACCCTGATGTCTGCAAAAAATCCGAAGCATTCCTCCTGTCTTTAAGAAGAATCGACTGAAGAGGACTTGTGGGAGTCATTACGGGCCATTACATTTTTGCTAAGCTTGTCTGCGTGCTTGGCATCAGTGAGACGCCTACCTGTGCTCTATGTTGCGAAGGTGACGGCACAGCAGAACACTTTCTCTGAGACTGTCCCGTCTTTGCTGGCGCCGGTGACGCACCTTTGGGGCCGACGTGGTGTTTGCCGAAATCTCTTAGCTCTAGGAGCTCTAAGGCTCCTGATTTTTCTCCGAAAAACGGGTAAAATGGACCAGTACCTGCGTTAGACAGGTCCTACTTCAAACCCTTCGTAGTACCATCTGGAAATTTCCTGGCCATGGGAATTTTTAACTCCACAAAACAGGGTTAATGTCGATTGGGCTATGGTCTAGCAAGCCGTAACCGGAAAACTCTTTGAACGAGTCATCGGCAAACACAGCCTACACGACACCACATGCGATAATGGACACAGGCTGATTAATCTTGCTACGGGGCGAGATCTACTTCGAGCCAGTACGCACTCCCCGTACCTCGATATACATAAAGGCACCTGGCGGACGCCAGATCACTTACCAGATTGACCAAATCGCGATCGACGTCAGACACTCCTCCACCATTCTTCATGTTCGAACTTTCTGAGGAGCTAACATCGACTCGGACCACTATCTTGTAGTAGCCAAGATGCGCCTACGGATATCAAGAACGCAGCGGAGTAGAGAAGGAACCGATCACGTCTCCCCTAAGCTCTCTCATACATCTCAACCCTCCACGCAGTCAATAGAACAACAGTGGAACCAGGAACAAAGCGCTGCATCTAAAGTCTTTGAACGACCAAACCTTCACACTATGGCAGATCCTGGAAAAAAACAATGAATTTCAAGTCGACACTCACCACCTATTTGTCCACTTCAAAGCCGCATACAACAGCGTAATTAGAGACGAGTTACACAACGCCATGTCTACCTTGGACATTTTTGCGAAGCTCGTCAGACTATGCAGGATGACTTTGGAGAATGCTCACTGCTCCATCCGAATCGGTGAAGACCTGACCGATAGTTTTGATGTCAAGAAAGGATATAGGCAGGGCGATGCGCTGCCGGGTGATTTATTCAACATCATATTGGAAACGATTGTGCAAAAATCACTGGCCAATACAAGGGGCACAATTAATCTCAAACTCCTCGCATACGCGGATGACATTGACCAGTATTGTGGCGAAGGCGGCAAAAATTGGCTTGGCAGTAAATGAGGGCAAAACTAAATATATGCTGTCATCAAAAAAGGACGCTCACCACCGACGTCTCTGCCAGAACGTTTGTATTGGCAAATATAAGTTTGAGGTAGTTAAGGACATCGTCTGCCTTGGCTCCGCAGTGACGTGAAAAAACGACATCAGTTCCGAAATCAAACGCAGAATCACTCGTGCCAATGGGTGTTTCTTTGGGCTCAGGAAGCAACTGAGTTATAGAGCCCTCTCCCGAACGACAAAATTGACTCTTTACAAGACCCTTATCATTCTGGTCCTGCTGTAAGGCGCAGAGGCACGAACACTATTAAAAGCGGATGGGGAGGTTCTTGGTCGTTTCGAGAGAAAGATTTTGCGAGTCGTTTTCGGTCATAAAAACGTAGACGTGGAATGGAGGAATGGAGGAAAAGCTTCAACACAGCCCGTAAGGCTCGTGGTAGCGACAGGAGTCTAGTTAGGCGTCTACGCCTCAGTACGCCTGAGATAACTAGGCTATGTAGAGCGAATTAACACCACAGCTCCAGGCTGGAGAGTTTTTGAATACAACCCCGAGGGACGAAAAAAGTGAGAACGGCCGCACCTAGGATAGCGCAGACAGGTGGGAGGGGGCCTCAGCCAACTGGGTGTGCGGCAATGGAAAAGGCCAGCAAAAGATCGGCCTGGTTGGAGGGGCATGTTGGTCGAGGGTCAGATTCACTCCGAACTGTAGTGCCTGACAAGAAGAAAAAGAAGCTTTTCAAAGAGATAAATATACAACAAACACTATGGAGTCAAGCAAGCTTCCCAACATTCAACATCGACAAGCTAGAGCCCAAAGACGTTGTTAGGGCGCCACCAGTTACGTCCCTACCAAGTTATTAACCCATAGAGCCTCTTCATTGGGAATAAACAAATCGAAAAAACTGTTATTAGATTGGCTGTTACTAGCCAAATCCATTATTTCGTGACAACGTCTATTATACGATTTTATGAATGAGGTACAAATATTATATATTCAACAATTCCATATAATTTTTTTATTGATTTCAATGTTTTATTTTCATATTACAGTATTATACATGTATTTAATTGAATAAGACAGTTTTATACTCAAACGTTTAAGTGTTCTTTATTTCTAATATTCCATCAACAATAGGTCTATGATATGATTTTATTTGATTTAATTCCACTAAACGACGCCGAATTTTTTTTTATCTGACATGTTGATCATTTTCGCGCGAGCTCACTACTACACATTCGCTAGGCCACGCCTACTCACACGGTTAGTCTACATTTTTCTGCGTTTTTTGCGTTTCGGCATCCCATATTTCAGCGCTAACCGATTTAATAGACGTTGTCACGTCAAAAGACGTGCTGAATAGCTCATATTCAAGATACATAATCAAATCAAAGTTAATCAGACATGAACCATAAGGAAATGAAGAATTAAACTCAGAAGCTTCCTGCAGTCTTGTCGACAGAAAAGTATTAAGAGCTATGTACGTATGTGTTAAAATTAAAAAGCTAAATTCTCCGAAAGTGCTGCCGTCTGAGTAACGCACTTGAAGGTGTGTCACCAACGTGACGTGCTCATGTATTATTCAACTGATTTCCATGTTTATTACGATTGTTGCAGCCGATTTTCTTCAAGCTTAATTCAATATATTTATTCCCATGGCGGGCAAAAAACGAACCTTAACTACCCATACGTATATGTTCATAGAGCTACTTTCAGCACCAAAGCAAATTCCTCATATTTATTAAACATTCATGAAAACCAGTCGCCCCTGGGACTATGTTGCTTACTTTCACCCTAATGGTTTGTATCTGCATCTACCACACCTACTTCGGCTTCGATTCCCACTTTTTTCCGCTGTTGCCAATGCTATCACTACATGCTCTGTTTCTATAAGTGGAACGAGTGTTTGCATATTTCCGACATAAATTTGTCGTCCTGGCAGAAGACGACATAGATGTTGTTGCTGAGATGAGTGGGGCAAAGATACCGAATTTCGACACAATTGAAAATGATGTCGTTTGGCATTTTCACACGTAGGGCTTTCCATTTTGGGAAGCCGATGGGTTCCCACCAACGCAAGTCCCTACTGTTACCGGGAGAGAGACTCGCTTACGTATCGATGATATGTATACAGAAATTCAAATAATTTTGCCAGTTGTGTCTAGTAGGAAAACTTCTCGTAGATGCCATGGAGACGAAACGTCGTCGTCATCGGCGACGTTATCCTATAATTTTAGAGGACGTACAACAAGATATATATGTATTTGCGTATATACATAGGTAAGTAAGAATGGCAACATTGGGTTTAAAAAGGCTCCAGGCAGCTAGATATCAGGAATATCATCTTCAACATTGATAGGCACTTTAATGTGAGCCACATGCTCTTTTGCCTGTGGCTTGTATAGCGGTGTTTATTTGGAAGATTTTGTATTTTTTGTCATGGGAAGCAGTCGAGAGACGTCAAATATACACACCTATGTGTGTACTTATGAACTTATCAGTATGTAAATAAAAATTCAATTGATTTGATTGATAGCCAAATAACTCAATGTAGCATTTGTGTGTCGCAAAATAAAATGTTTGTCTTAAGAAGCACGCCTGAGGTGTGTTGTGTGTACTAAAATTAAGTTTTGAAAATATTTACTTTAATGTGCAGTACTCTTAAAGGCAGTCAACATTTTAATAACCTACCGGTTGCCTTGAATCAATACATATGTGTATAGCGAGGTGTTGGAGAGTATTTAATCTAATTCTATTCAGAATTACTCCTAGATCAATACCTTCCACTTGGTCAGTTTCACCAGATGTTATCTTGTCAGACTACAAATACATCGGGTTCGAATTAAAATACGAAAGTTGTATCTGGTTTAGGATGGAAATCTACTATCACAAACTCGTAGCTTGCATAACTTTAACAACATCATCATGAGACCATGCTTCTTCGGTTGAAGTCCACTTTGTCCGCGCACTTTTTTGCCACTAGATGGTATTGATGCCCACCATCAGTTGATTTTGGAGTGCAGTAATGCGATTCTGTCAAACGAAACGACATTTCTTCTTCTTCTTAATGGGCGCTACAGTTCGGGGTGAACCTGGGCCTCAACCAACATGCCCCTCCAGCCCAGCTAGCCTTTTCCATTGCCGCACACACACCCAGTTGGCTGAGGTCCCCTTCCACCTGTGTGCGCCATCATAAGTGCGGCCGTCTTCTGCTTCTTCGTCCCTCGGGGCTGGATTCAAAGACTCTCCGGGCTGCAGCTGTGGTCTCCATTCGCTCTACATGGCCCAGCCGTCTTAGGAAAGAATCCGTATACACCTGACTAGGCTCATGTCGCTGTACAGCCCGTAAAGTTCGTGGTTGGATCTTCTCCTCCATTCCCCGTCTGCATTTAACGGCTCGAAAATCACGCGCAAAATGTTTCTCTCGAACCGAATAAGGGCCTCCTCATCCGTTTTTGATAGTGTCCATGCTCCTGCGCCGTAAAACAGGACCGGGATGATAAGGGTCTTATATAGAGTCAACTTTGTCGTTCGAGAGAGGGCTCTATTACTCAGTTGCCTCCTCAGCCCAAAGAAACAGCGATTGGCAAGAGTGATTATGCGTTTGATTTCGGAACTGATGTCGTTGTTCCAGGTCACTGCGGAGCCAAGGTAGATGAAGTCCTTAACTACCTCGAACTTATATCTGCCAATACAAACGTTCTGGCCAAGACGTCGGGGGTGAGCGTCCTTTTTTGATGACAGCATATATTTAGTTTTGCCTTCGTTTACCGCCAGACCAACTTTCGCCGCCTCAAACTCAATACTCGCAAACGCCTCATTGACATCTCGCTGTGATCTACCTATTATGTCAATATCGTCAGCGTATGCAAGGAGTTGCGAGGATTTGAAATAAATATATTGTGCCTCTTGTATTGGCCAGTGATTTTTGCACAATCATTTCTAATATTATGTTGAAGAAATCACACGACAGCGCATCGCCCTGCCTAAACGTCAAAACTATCGGTAAGGTGTTCACCGATTCGGATGGAGCAGCGAGCATTCTCCAAAGTCATCCTAGATAGTCTGACGAGTTTAGCAGGTATGTCAAAGGTAGACATAGCGGTGTATAGCTCGTCTCTAATTACGCTGTCGTATGCGGCCTTGAAGTCGACAAATGGGTGGTGAGTGTCGACTTGAAATTCATTGGTTTTTTCCAGGATCTGCCGTAGCGTGAAGATTTGGTCGATGGTGGACTTCCCTGGCCTGAATCCGCACTGATAAGGACCTATCAGCTTATTTACAAAAGGCTTCAGGCGTTCACACAAAACGGCAGAGAAGATTTTGTAGGCGATGTTAAGGAGACTTATTCCTCTATAGTTGGCGCAATCATAGGGGTCTCCTTTCTTGTGGATCGGGCATACGATGCTGAGACTCCATTCCTCGGGCATGCTTTCCTCTAACCATATCTTACGGATGAGCTGGTGCATGCTCCTAACCAGGTCATCCCCAGCTGCCTTAAAGAGCTCAGCAGACAGTCCGTCTGCGCCAGCAGCTTTGTTCGACTTGAGTTTCGATATGGCAATCTTAACTTCGTCGAGGTCAGGGGGACAGAATTATCTGCGTACTTCGTCGATTAGAAATGGATCATTCTGCCTGACAGCGGTATTTTGACTAACATCGCCGTTATACAGTCTGCAGAAGTGATTTTTCCATATTCTCATCATCGACTGCGAAACGACGTTTGGAACATGAACATTTTGTAATTCGTCATTTGCGCAAAAAATAGTATTGATTTAAAAATTAGTGAATTAAAGCAGGAGCGGCACGAAAGTTGCCAGAAGATAGTTGAGGCACTGAACATCAACCACATGATAGTTTAGAATCATCTAGATAGAGCAGGCTAATCAAAGAAGCTCGATGTGACACCCCATAAACCACAATCCTTAAAGCATGGATTGATGACAAACAAGGTGATGTTATTTGTCCATTACGAGATGATACAACCTGGCGTAACTGTAAATTCGGTCCTCTTACTTACTTACTTAGGTGACGCTACAGCCCGGGCTAAACCTGGACCTCAACAAACATGCTTCCCCAACTGGCACAATCGTTGGCCAGCTGTTTCCAGTGCCGCACGCCCAGTTGGTTGAGGTCCCTTTCCACCTGCGTACGCCACCTTAGATGCGGCCGTCAGCTGTTGTGCCGTCCTCGAGCTTAGATTCAAAGATTCTTCGAGCTGGATCTGTGGTCTCTATTCCCTCTACATGGTTCAGCCATCTTAGACGTTGTATTCGTCTGACCAGGCCGATGTCTCTGTAGAGCCAATAGAGTTCGTGGTTGAACATTTTCCTCCAATCTCCGTTAACACGAATGGGACTAAAGATTGTATGTATGTATGTCCATGAAGGACCAAGGCCGAGCTTCTCTCAATCACCCACTTTGTGTGAGATTTTATTTTCCTATAGGTGAAAGGGGCCTACAATTTATTGCCGATTCCGAACGGTGAGATTCGAGAAGCTTTTCTTGACAATTATACTACACGGGGTTTTGTCAGTGCCCGGCTTAGGAGAAGCACCGTGAAAAACACGTTCGATGACATGGCTGTTGTCGGGATTCGATCCCGTGGACTAAAGACTACACGCAGAATTTTTCTCTCAAAAGTTTCTGCTCATCAATTTTTGATAGTGTCTAGGCCTCTGCGTCATAAAGGAGGATCGGGATGATCGTGGATTTCTAGAGGGTTACCTATGCCTTTCGAGAGAGGACCCTACTTCTCAATTGCCCCATGAAGCAAAAGCGTCTAATCTCAGCGCTGTTATTGTTGACGAAATCTGTTAAAAATCGCATATAGTTTCCTGCTATAGTTAATTAGTAGTTAATACAAATAACACATTATCTCTCTCTCTCCCTCTCTCTCTCTCTCTCTTATTCTTATCTCTTACATTTGTCTTTTTACATTAAGATTCAGAGTTCTCTTGTCGCTCGTCGAAGACGGTTCAATAAATTGTTAACATTTCTAAAGTCTTGGCCCTTCTCTTTTTTAAAACCGTCCGGCAATTCTCGTGTTCCACAAGCGATTTTTTATATGGTGCCGAAACCCGGGAAGAAAGGCGAACGGAGACAAGATTTGGAAAGTATACTCCAATTACTTTGTTTACTCTTTTGAATTCGTATTTAAATAACGGAGCTATCCGCGCGGTCTGCCTACCGAGGGCAAATTACTAAAATAGTCGAATCCGCGAGTGAGTTTTTGAACACCGAAGAATTTAAATTGAACAACGAAAATAATATCGGCGACATAGAAGAGGAGCTCTTAGCGTATATTCAACGTTTGACAGCAGCGCATGAGAGCCTCACGAACACCAATCAAGAGATAAAGAACAAAAATCTTATTAAAGTAGACGACCTGGACAGAGAGCTGGAAAAAATGGTGGACTATCAGAACTTAGCAGTAGGCATGCTTGCGCGTTTAAGCTCCCGACTCTTTAAGGTACTGAGAGTGCTATGCCTGCCGCAGTACGTCTGGTCACTTTCCATTCACAACTGCGTTGTATACTTTTTGTCCGTATAGGAATTACTTTTTCTTGGCTATGAAGCGAATTTGAACTGTAGACCTTCTGCTCGGTGGTCGATGATGTTAACCACTGCACCACGGCCACATCCAGTACTGCAGTTAGCCTAGTTTCGTTAAGCGATAAAGATGCATGTTTCTTTTGCACATCTAACAAGCATAGTACGAAGGAATATGACAGTGATACTATAGTTGTAGAAAAAAAGTTTTCCCTGCGCCAAACGCGGGCACTCTTCTAAAAAATGTCGAAGCTCAAAGTGGGCTTGACGGGGCTGGACGGGACTTGTCTGGACTGGACCTAATGGGACTGGAATGGACTGGACGGGAGTGGACTGGACTGGGCTGGACGGGACTGCACTGGATGGGACTGGACTGGGGTGGATGGAACTAGATTGGACGGGACTCGACTGAAAGGGGATCGCCTGGGCTGGACAGGTTGGGGCTGGACTAGACGGACCAGGAATGGACTGGACGGGACGGGACGGGATTGGCCTGGACGGGGCTGGTCCTAACCGGATTGGATGGGACAGGAATGGGTGGGACTGGACAAGACTGGACTGGAGCTGGCCTTACCAGGGCTAGACGACTAGACAAATACAAAAATCGGCCTGGGCTGGACGGGACTGCACTGAACTTGGCTGGACTGGACTGGAAGGGACTGGACTGGCCGGGAGTGGACTGGACTGGATTGGACTGGACTGAACGGGGCTGGACTGGGAACAAGCCAGACCCGTCCAGTTCAGGTCCCTCCAGCCCAGTCCCGTCCAGTCCAGTTGCGTCCTGTCCAGTCCAGCCCCGTCCAATCCATTCCCATACAGCCCAGTTTAGGCATGTCCACCTCAGGCCCGTCCAGTCCCGTCCCATCAAGCCCAGGCCCGACAAGTCCAGATCCATCCAGCCCAGACCCGTCCAGTCCAGTTGCGTGCTGTCCAGTCCAGTCCCATCCAGTCCAGTGCAGTCCAGTCTCATTCGGTCCAGTCCCGTCCACTTCAGTCCACGCCAGTCCAATACAGGCCAGCCCCGTCCGATACAGGCCCGTCCAATCCCATCCAGTGCAGTCCAATCCAGTCCAGTTAACTCCCATCCGGTCCAGTCAGGTCCAGTTCAGTCCAGTCCCGTCCGGACCAGTTCAGTCCAGGCCAGTCCAGTCGAGACCAGCCCCGTCCAGTCCAGTCCCGTCCAGCCCAGGCCTGACAAGTCCAGATCCGTGTAGCCCAGACCCGTCCAGTCCAGTTGCGTGCTGTCCATTCCAATCTCGTCCAGTCCACTCCCGTCCAGTCCAGTCCAGCAGGGGCCCATTCTGTCCAGTCCAGGCCAGCCCCGTCCAGCCCAGTCCCGTCCAGTCCAGTTCCATCCAGACCAGTCCCATCCAGTCTAGTCCCATTCGGTCCAGTCCCGTCCAATACAGTCCAGTCCAGTCCACTCCCGTCCAGTGCAGTCAGGTCCCAGGCACGTCCAGCTCAGGCCCGTCCAGTCCAGTCCCATCAAGCCCAGTCGTATCCGGTCCAGTCCCGTCCAATCCAGTCCAATCCAGTCCAGTCCCATACAGTCCAGTCCCGTCCACTTCAGTCCACGCCAGTCCAATCCAGGCCAGCCCCGTTCAGTCCAGGCCCATCCAATCCCATCCAGTGCAGTCCAATCCAGTCCAGTTAACTCCCATCGAGTCCAGTCAGGTCCAGTCCAGTCCAGTCCCGTTCAGACCAGTTCAGACCAGGCCAGTCCAGACGAGACCAGCCCCGTCCAGCCCAGTTCCGTCCGGTACAGTTCCATCCAGACCAGTCCCATCCAGTCCAGCCCCACTCAGTCCAGTCCCACCCAGTCCAGTCCAGTTCAATCCAGTCCAGCCCCATCCAGTCCAGTCCAGTCCCATCCGGTCCAGTCCCGTCCAATCCAGTCCGGTCCACTCCCGTCCAGTGCAGTCAGCTCCCAGGCTCGTCCAGCTCAGGACCGTCCAGTCCAGTCCCATCAAGCCCAGTCATACCCGGTCCAGTCCCGTCCAATCCAGTCCAATCCAGTCCAGTGCAGTCCAGTCCCATTCGGTCCAGTCCCGTCCACTTCAGTCCACGCCAGTCCAATCCAGGCCAGCCCAGACTAGCCCAGGCCCATCCAATCCCATCCAGTGCAGTCCAATCCAGTCCAGTTAACTCCCATCCAGTCCAGTCAGGTCCAGTCCAGTCCAGTCCCGTCCAGACCAGTTCAGACCAGGCCAGTCCAGACGAGACCAGCCCCGTCCAGCCCAGTTCCGTCCGGTACAGTTCCATTTGTATTTTTGTATTTTATTTATTGCCTCTATTGTTTAGTTACAGAGCTATTTTATAGGTGCATGTCGGCTTATTATATCTCCATGGAGTTATCTCTTCAATGCTGGATAAACCTTGAAGCGGTAGGAGAGAGTCCATGTGAGATATAGGTCCACCTTACATGATTTGCTTAATACAGAAGTAACAATATTATATAATATAAAGAGAACAGTGTAGGCAATATTTGAAGAAGATCTGCGAAGCCCTAAGGGCTTTTCTGCAGAAGGTTATACATATTAAGTTGATCCTACTATTTCCGTGCAGTGGGTTTTTTTTTTTTTTTTTTTTTTTTTGAATGGGTGAGTGTTTAATGTACATGTATTGGATTACGTAAGATGTACTGTTTTAATTTCCGTTTCCTAGCCTGAATTGATTGTATGTTCCATAAATGCCTTGGCAGTTGATTGAAGATTACGGGAACCACATAAGCAAGCTGCTGTCTTCCATACGAGTTGTGGGTCCATGGTATCTTGAGCACACCGTCCGTCCTTTGCCTCGTATTGATGTTGTGGTCAGTTGGATGTTTAAACCGAACATCGGTGTATGAGTCCATAGCCATGTTAAAGACAAAAAGTTTTTGTACAGTTAATAAGTTTAAGTCTGCACTTGGATCAATAGAATGTACATACCTGTTGCCATATTTTGCCCGAAGAAGAATTTTAAATATCCTATTCTGTGCCCTTTGCAGTTCCTGTACCCTGTATCGTGCCGTATTACCCCATGCCAGTATGCCGTACTGCAGTATTGACTCCACCAAGGAGAAGTAAACTTGCTTAAGAACTGTGAAGGACGTGAAGTTGCTCAGATGATAAAGAGCATATGTAGACTGTCGCAGCCGCGTGCAGAGATACTTTATGTGGTAGTCCCACTTGAAGTTCGAATCTACTTCCACACCAAGGTATCGATAGACGTTCACAGTATCTATACGGTTCACGCAATCATCTGTACAGTTTGAATAGTTTTGGTTAAAACTGTTTTTGTGCAGACATTCGAAACTGTGCAGCCGAATGTTGATTACGTGGCTCGGCCGAATATGCATTAACTTCGTTTTCTTTGCATTAATGATAAGTCCACTATCATGGCACCAACGTGCAATGTTGTCGATCTCGGATTGCATTCTCTGAGTGGCTATGTTTAAGTTTCTGTCGTTCACAATTATAGCAGTATCATCAGCATACTGGAGTCCAGTACTATCTCGCAACACTGACAGCATATCATTCACATATATAACAAAGAGGAGAGGTCCTAAGATCGAGCCTTGTGGTACTCCCGTCTCAGCGTTTGTAAGGTTACTGAAGCTGTTGGATATTTTGTTGGATATCCAGACCAGTCCCATCCAGTCCAGCCCCACTCAGTCCAGTCCCACCCAGTCCAGTCCAGTTCAATCCAGTCCAGCCCCATCCAGTCCAGTCCAGTCCCATCCGGTCCAGTCCCGTCCAATCCAGTCCAATCCAGTCCGATCCACTCCCGTCCAGTGCAGTCAGCTCCCAGGCTCGTCCAGCTCAGGACCGTCCAGTCCAGTCCCATCAAGCCCAGTCATACCCGGTCCAGTCCCGTCCAATCCAGTCCAATCCAGTCCAGTGCAGTCCAGTCCCATTCGGTCCAGTCCCGTCCACTTCAGTCCACGCCAGTCCAATCCAGGCCAGCCCAGACTAGCCCAGGCCCATCCAATCCCATCCAGTGCAGTCAAATCCAGTCCAGTTAACTCCCACCCAGTCCAGTCCAGTCTAGTCCCGTCCAGACCAGTTCAGTCCAGGCCAGTCCAGTCGAGACCAGCCCCGTCCAGTCCAGTCCAGTTGCGTGCTGTCCAGTCCAGTCCCATCCAATCCAGTCCCATCCGGAGAAGTCCCGTCAAGTCCAGTCCAATCCAGTCAAGTCCAGTCCACTCCCGTCCAGTCCACTCCCGTCCAGTCCAGTCAGGTCCAGTCCAAACCAGCCCCATTCAGTCCAGTCCCATCCATCCACAGTCCCGTCCAGTCCAGTTGCGTCCAGTCGAGTTGCGTCCAGTCCAGTTGCGTCCAGTCCAGTTGCGTCCTGTCGAGTCCAGTCCCATCCAGTCCAGACCAGGCCAGCTCCGTGCGCTACAGGCCCGTCCAGTTCAGTCCCGTCCATTCCCCACCAGTCCAGTCCCATCCAGTCCGGTTCCGACCAGCCCCGTCCAGTCCGTTCCCGACCAGCCCCGTCCAGTCTCACCCGGTCCAGTCCCGTCCAGTCCAATCCAGTTCAGTTCAATCCAGTCCAGTCCAATCCCGTCCAGTACAGTCTCGTCCAGCCCAATCCCGTCCAGTCCAGATCTATCCAGCACAGTCCCGTCCAGACCAGTAGCGTCCAGTCCAGTTGCGTCCTGTCTAGTCCAGTCCCGTCCAGTCCAAACCAGGCCAGCTCCGTCCATTCCCCCCCAACCCGGTCCAGACCAGCCCCCTCCAGTCCCATCCAGCCCAGTCCCATCCAGTCCAGTCCCGTCCAGTCCAGTCCAATCCAGTCCAGTCCAGTCCCGTCCATCCCAGTTCAGTCCAGGCCAGTCCAGTCCGTTCCCGTCCAGTCCAATCCCGTCCAGCCCAGGCCGGCCCAGTCCGGTCCCGTCCCGTCCAGTTCCGTCCACTCCAATTGCGGCCCGTCCAGTCCCGTCCAATCCAGTCTCGTCCAGTCGAATCCCGTCCAGCCCAGGCCCGTCAAGTCCAATACAGTCCCTTCCGGTCCAGTCCAGTTCAATCCAGTCCAGGCCAATCCCGTCCAGTCCAGTCCCGTCCCGCTCAATCCCGTCCAGTCCAGATCCGTCCAGCACAGTCCCGTCCAGTCCAGTTGCGTCCTGTCCAGTCCCTTCCGGTCCAGTCCCGTCCAGTCCAGTTCAATCCAGTCCAGTCCAATCCTGTCCAGTCCCGTCCAGCCCAGGCTCGTCCAGTCCAGTCACGACCAGTCCAGTCCCATCTGGTCCAATCCAGTCTCTTCCGGTCCAGTCCCGTCCAGTCCAGTTTAATCCAGTCCAGTCCAATCCCGCCCCATTCAGTCCAGTCCAGGTCAGCCCCGTCCAGTCCCATCCAGCCCAGTCCCATCCGGTCCAGTCCCGTCCAGTCCAGTAGCGTCTATCCCAGTTCAGTCCAGGCCAATCCAGTCCACTCTCTTCCAGTCCAGTCAGGTCAAGTCCAGTCCCATCCAGCCCAGTTCAGTCCAGGCCAGTCCAGTCCCATTCGGCCCAGACCCGTCCAGCCCAAGCCCGACCAGTCCAGATCCGTCCAGCCCAGACCCGTCCAGCACAGACCCGTCCAGCACAGACCCGTCCAGCACAGACCCGTCCAGTCCAGTTGCTTCCTGTCCAGGCCAGTCCAGTCCACTCCCGTCCAGTCCAGTCAGGTCCAGTCCAGTCCCGTCCAGCCCAGTTCAGTCCAGGCCAGTCCAATCCAGGCACGTCCCGTTCAGCCCATGCGCGTCTAATCCAATCCCATCCAATCCAGCCCCATCCGGTCCAGTCCCGTCCAGTCCAGTCCAAACCAGTCAGGTCCAGTCCACTCCCGTCCAGTCCAGTCAGGTCCAGTCCAGTCAGGTCCAGTCCAGTCAGGTCCAGTCCAGTCCAGCCCAGATCCGTCCAGTCCAATTGCGTCCTGTCCAGTCTAGTCCCGTCCAGTTCAGTCCAGTCCAGGCCAGGCCCCTCCATCCCAGGCCTGTCTAGTCCAGTCCAGTCCCATACAGTCCAGCCCCATCCAGTCCGGTCTACACCAGCCCCATCCACTCCAGTCCAATCCAGTCCAGTCCACTCCCGTCCAGTCCAGTCCAGTCCAGCAGAGGCCCGTCTAGTCCAGTCCAGGCCAGCCCCGCCCAGCCCAGTCCCGTCCAGTCAAGTCCCGTCCAGTTCAGTCCCGTCCAGTCCAGTCCCGTCCAGTCCCATCGAGTCCGGTCCAGACCAGCCCCGTCCACTCCAGTCCGGTCCAGTCCAGTCTAGGCCAGCCCCATCCAGCCCAGTCCCGTCCAGTCCAGTTCCGTCCATTCAAGTCCCACCCAGTCCAATCCTATCTAATCCGGTCTAGACCAGTCCCGTCCAGTTGAGCCCCGTCGAGTCCAGTCCCGTCCAGCCTAGTTGCGTCTAGTCCAGTCCAGTCCCACCCAGTCCAGTTCCATCCAATCCGGTCCAGACCAGCCCCGTCCAGTCCAGTAACGTCCAGTCTAGTTCCGTGCAGCCCAGTCCCGTCTAGCCCAGTCCAGTCCAGACCAGCCCCGTCCAGTCCACTGAACTTTGAGACAAAGTCACTGAACTTTTAAGCAAGGTCACTGAACTTAAACAAGGTCACTGACCTTTTTGATAAGGTCACTGAACTTTTGAGCAAGGTCACTGAACTTAGACAAGGTCACTGACCTTTTTAACACGGTCACTGAACTTTTAAACAAGGTCACTGAACTTAAACAAGGTCACTGACCTTTTGAAAAGGTCACTGAACTTTTAAGCAAGGTCACTGAACTTAAACAAGGTTATTGACCTTTTTAACAAGGTCACTGACCCTTTAAACAAAGTCAGTGAAGTCTTACGCAAGGTCCCTTGGCCTGGACTGGACTGGACGGGACTGGGCTGGGCTGGATTGGACGGGGCTGGCCTGGACTGGGCTGGACTTGATTTGGCTGGACCAGACTTGACAAGACGGGACTGGACGGGACTGGACGGGACTGAACTGGTCTTGTCTTGACTGGGTGGGAGTGAACTGGACGGGGCTGTACTGACGGGACTGGACTTCACGGGATTGAATTTGACGGGGCTGAACTGGACGGGGCTGGTCTGGACCAGATTGGATGGGACTGGACTGGACGGAACTCGACTGGACGGGACTGGCCTGGACTGGCCTGGATTGGACTGGACTGAACGGGACTGGAATGGACGGGATTGGCCTAGATTTTACTGGACTGGACTAGACTAGAATGGACAGGACGCAACTGGACTAGACGGGATTGGACTGGACTGGATTGAACTGCATTGGACGGGGTTGGACCGGACTGGTAGGACTGGACTGTACAGAACTGGACCGGACGGGCCTGGGCTGGACGGGGTTGGCCTGGATTTTACCGGACTGAACTGGACTGGAATGAACAGGACGCAGCTGGACTGGACGGGGCTGGTCTGGACGGGGCTGGTCTGGACGGGACTGGCCTGGACTTGACTGGACTGGACTGTACGTGACTGGCCTGGACTGGACTGGACTGGACGGGACTGGACTGAACTGGCCTGGACAGGACGGGACTGGACTGGACTGGGCTGGTCAGGACCGGATTGGATGGGACTGGACTGGGTGGGACTGGTATGGACGAGATTGAATTGGACTAGACGAGACTGGACTGGACGGGACTGAATCGGATGGCACTGGACTGGGTGGGACTGGACTGGACGGAACTTGACTGGACAGGGGCTGGGTGGGATTGGACTGGACAGAACTGGACCGGTCGGGCCTGGGCTGGACGGGGCTGGCCTAGATTTTACTGAACTGAGCTGGACTGGAATGGACAGGACGCAGCTGGACTGGACAGGGCTGGCCTGGACTAGACTGGACAGACCTGGGCTGGACGGGGCGGGACTGGACCGGACTGGACGGGAGTTGACTGGACTGGATTGGACTGGACTGGGCGGGACAGGACCGGACGGGGTTGGACCGGACGGGACTGGACTGGATTGGATTGAACTGGACGGGGCTGGTTTCGACCGGACTGGTTGGGACTGGACTGGACAGAATTGGACTGGACGGGCCTGGGCTAAACGGGCGTGGCCTGGACGAGATTTCACTGAACTGGACTGGACGGGATTCGGCTGGACTGGACTGGATTGAACTGTACGGGACTGGACCGGACGTGACTGGACTTAATTGGACTGGTCTGGACGGGGCTGGTTTGAACCGGACTGGATGGGACAGGACGGGGCTGGTCTGAGCGGGACTGGTCTGGACTGGGCTGGACGGACCTGGGCTGGACGGGGCGGGACTGGACCGGACTGGACGGGAGTAGACTGGACTGGACTGGATTGGACCGGACTGGACTGGATTGGACCGGACTGGGCGGGACTGGACCGGACGGGATTGGGCTGGATTGGATTGAACTGAACGGGGCTGGTTTCGACCGGACTGGTTGGGACTGGACTGGACAGAATTGGACTGGACGGGCATGGGCTGGACGGGATTTCACTGGACTGGACTGGACGGGACTGGACTGGATGGGACTGGATGGGACTGAAATGGACGAACTGGACTGGACGGGACTGGACTGGAAGGACCTGGACCTGGCTCCATAACTTCTTCCGAACGTATTCAGAAGGTCCAAGAGCGATTTACGAAGTTCGCAATCTTTGTCATCTAGACGCACTTTTTATGATGTAATGTTTGCCCAGGGGCATTCTGTCATATCATATAAACTATTCTTCTCTTCTTGGGGTGATTCAATTTTCAATAAAAAATTATTTTAACCAAGTCTCGTTTCAGTAGGGTAACAATGACATCAATCGTTGGACTCGACCTGTATGCGATTAAGTGATCGGCGTACACTATCAAATAGTGAAGAGAAACTATCAGATCACTATCGTAAATGCTTAAAAGGATCGGCGCGTTGGTCATGCTTTATTGCAGTTCATTCTCTCATTGGCCTCTTGAACCCAAAGAAACAGCGGTTGGCAAGAGTTACTCAGCGTTTATTCTCAGCACTGGTGTTGTTGCACTGGTTTTGATGAAATCCTTAATCATTGGTGTTGGTGTTAAGCGTCTTTCTTTGATGACAACATACATTTGGTGCTGCCGTCGTTCACACCCACCCTAGCCGCTTCTGCTTCAATGCTCACAACACTGCTGATAGAAATGCGACATGGCTTTGTATAGCTCGTCCCTATAAACACTGTCTTGTGGGGCTTTAAGGACGACGCAGATTATCTGCCGCAGTGAATATCTGGTTTAACGTGGATCTTTCTGCCTGACACCACATTGATATGAATCTATCAGATTGCTCACGAATGATCTTGGGCGTTCACACAGCACGGCAGAGAAGATCTTATAGCCGATGTTAAGAGGGCTTATTTTCTTATGGCGAAAATCGTGGCAGTCTCTTGCTGCTGCGTCTTTCCGACGATATATTTTGCTGGTCTTACACGACTCTGCTATGTCCGCGATATATGCATCCGTGCCTTGGCCTTCTTCTTTCTTTCTTTTGGTGGCGTCCAGCCTATGATGGACCAGAGCCAAGCTTCTCTTTAATCACCCATGTTGTGTTTGATTTATTTTTTACACAGGTGAAAGGGACCTACAGTTACAGTGTGTCGAGAAGCTTTTTCAAGGCTGGATCCGAGTCAATGTTGGCTCCGCGGAATGTTCGGACATTCAATATGCTGGAGGAGTGTCGATCCCCAGGTCCCCTTCTGGATTTCGAGACGGGGAAGTTGTGTACTTATTACTAAGAGATTACGCCGCATCGCAAAGTCAGCCAGCCTGTATTCGTTCTCTTATATGGTGTCGTGTGAGCTGTGCTTTCCAACGACTTGTCCAAAGATGCCTTCTTTAACCAGCTTTGCTTCGTCTTCAAGAATGATCTCGTAGATGGGACATTGTGCATAAGTTCTATCTAGGAGGTCGTAGAACCCATCATTGATTCTGTCGTCTTTTTTATCGGTTGGGACGTGGACGCATATGAAGCTGATGTTCTTGAGAGTGGTTTTGATACGGACCGTTATGAGGCGCCCGCTTACATGCCAGAAATTAAGGTCTTTTTATTTATATAGTTCGCGCAGGTTCAAGAGCTTATGCTCTTGTAATTCTCATCACACAACCTGAACGGAATGCAGTGGTTTGGGTCATAGATGTTCGGTTCACTCATCTCTAGGGTTGGTTGTCCTAGATAGGATTCGAGAGGAAACGACCGAATTTTCACGTTGGTTGTAGTTTTCAGTAACTGTTCTATGCACTTATGATGTTATATTAGAATTGTACAAACAGGGTATGAATTTATAGTGACCACATACTGTGAGTGTCATTCCCTCATCCGTACGTTTGATCATTTTTCATTCACAGCAGCTGTGTTGCATAATATTTTTTCCGTATAGAGGTTGTTTTTTCCAGGCTATGGAACGACTTTGAACTACGGACCTTCCGCTCGACGGTCGGTGATGTTTATGTTTACCACTGCAGCACGGCCACCCACACGGCCTAAGTCTACCTCTAACATCGAAACCGCATCCAAATCCAAATAGGCGTTACTTATGCTCCTTGTAGCAATTTCGGTATACCTCACAGTTTTTCATCCGTTTTTTACCCGGTCCATCCCGTTGCAATTCCTGGAATGCGGTAATATCTGCTCTATTGCTCTATAGCCGATTAAGGAACCTAACATTACAGGTTCAGAACCGAAATTCGTTTCTTTTCACACGTTTGCGGGGGTCGTCGCCAACAACGGATAGCGATCTTTCAGGACGTGTCGGCTTAGCTGGCGGAAATCGACACAAAGCCGCAGCGATCCATCGGACAATTTTCTAACAAAAATCATTCCATTACAAGAGTAACAACCTCCTTCAGTAGTCCAGTATTCTATCACATAAGAGGACGCGATTAAATGTCTTTTGTCAGTTACGTATTCCCTCGAATACCAATTGCACAGTCATCTATGAATACAAAAGAGATGGTTACAGGCAACATTTTCATCGACTGCATCGAAATGTTCTAAAATATCCTTCACTTCTCTCACGACCTTATACAGTACTCGCAGATTTAAGGGAGATTTCAGTGAGTACTATTGAACACCTGAAAATAGAATGTCTTGACCTTGTCTTTTAATATGTTTTTATTGATTTACTTTGTCCTGGGTGGTGGTTCCAAGTGTATATGTATCTTTGAAAGGCAAGGACATTTCATTGACATGGGTCTGTTCCTTGCAGGATATGATGTGATGGTCGGAAATTGAACTTTGAAATCGATTTAACACTTATTGAAGTGTCGTGTACCTTGTCCATTTTTAGATACATATATCAGACAATACCTAATTGAAACTGACACACATTTATAAAAACTTGACCGCCGCATACAAAAATCATCCCTTTCATCAACTCAGTTTGGAAGAAAATTACTTAAATGTTATCCCGGAAATTGCTTACATTTTATCCCGGAAGCGCGCTCCATTAAGGACGATAGCGAATTAACCTACACCTTTAATGTTAAAAAGGAATTTAAACAAAGTGACGCACTGCCATGTAGCTTTTTCAGCATCGTACTTGAAAAGATCATACGAGACTCACTGGCCAACACAAGAGGTATGATCTATTTCAAGTCGGCGCTGCTTGCATACGTGTACGATATTGACGTAATTAGACGAACACAGCAAGACGTCAACGAGGCGTTCGAAAGCATTGAGCCAGAACAAGATAAGTATATACATATATACTTACTTACTTAGGTGGCGCTACAGTCCGTGGTGAACCTGGGCCTCAACCAACAAGCGTCTCCAGCTGGCACGGTCTTTGGCCAGCTGTTTCCATGGCCGCACTCCCAGTTGGTTAAGGTCCCAACAGCGGTTGGCAAGAGTGATTCTGCGTTTTATCCCAGCGCTGGTTTTGTTGTCGCTGGTCATCAGTGAGTCAAGGTAGACGAATTCCTTGACCACTTTAAAGTTATATCCGCCCATGCTGACGTTCTGGCCAATACGTCGGTGTTGTCCGTCTCTTTTGGATGAAAGATATTTCGTTTTACCCTCAATAAGCTTGAGATCCATCTTAGCCGCCTCTACCTCAATGCTTACAAAGGCCTCATTGACGTCTCGCTGTGTCCGTCCAATCACGTCAATATCGTCGACATACGCAAGCAATTGCGTAGACTTGAAATAAATCGTACCTCTTGTGTTGGCCAGTCACTCTTGCACGATCTTTTTAAGCACGATGTTGAAAAAGTTGCATGACAGCGCGTAACCTTGCCTAAATCCTTTTCTAACATCAAAGGTCTCGGTTTGCTCATTACCGACCATAATGGAGCAGCGAGAATTCTCCACTGTCATCCGGCGCAGTCGGACGAGTTTGGCAAGGATGTCAAAACTAGACATGGCTTTGTATAGCTCATCTCTATACACGCTGTCATATGCAGCCTTGAAATCGACGAAGAGGTGGTGAGTGTCGATTTGGTATTCCTGGGTCTTCTCCAAGATCTGCCGTAGCGTAAATATTTGGTCTATTGTGGATTTACCTGTCCTGAAACCACACTGATAAGAGCCGATCAGGTTATCCACAAACGGTTTCAGGCGTTCACACAATATGGCAGAGAAGATCTTATATGCGATGTTAAGGAGACTTATTCCTCTGTAGTTGGCGCAGTTATAGGGGTCTCCTTTCTTATTGACCGAGCAAAAGATGCTGAGATTCCATTCGTCGGGCATGCTTTCCTCCGACCATACCTTGTAAATGAGATGGTGCATGCACCTTACCAGCTCATCTCCAGCCGCCTTAAGAAGCTCAGCAGACAGGCCGTCTGCGCCCGCGGCTTTATTCGACTTAAGTCTTGATATTGCTATTTTGACTTCGTCTAGGTCGGGTGGACTGAATTCTGTTTCATTGTCGTCCATTACGAATGGCTCGTTCTGCCTGACAGCGGTATCTTGTCTATCATCGCCGTTATAAAGTCTGCAGAAGTGGTCTTTCCACATCCTCAGCATCGACTGCGACTCTACTACCAGTTCTCCATTTTCATCACTGCAGGCCGCCGCTCTGGCTTTGTAGCCATGTCATGTTCGTTTTACCTTATTGTAAAACTTACGTGCGTCATTCCTGCGGAAGCATCTCTCCATCTCCTCGATCTCACGCTTTCCGTGCTCTCTCTTCTTTCTTCTGAAATATACATATATGCTGTCATCCAAAAAAGACGCATGATACGAACGTATTGGCCAGAACGTCAAACCCAGATCAAACCTAGAATTATTCTTGCCGACCCCTGCTTCTTTGGGCTCCAGGCTTCCAGGCGACTAGGTATGATAAAGAATGTGTAGATCATAAATGGTCGCAATATTCCGATTCCTTATACCTCCGATAACGGACACAGGCTGATTGATCTTGCTTCCGGGCGAAATCCCCTTTTAGTCAGTACGCGCTTCCCGCACCTCGATATACACAAAGGCACCTGGCGGTCTTTTGATCAATCGACTACCAACCAGATTGATCACATAGCGATCGACGTCAGACACTCCTCCACTATTCTTGATGTTCGAACTTTCCGAGGGGCTAACATCGACTCGGACCACTATCTTGTAGTAACCAAGATGCGCTTACGGATATCACGAACGCAGCGGAGTAGAGTAAGAATACAAAGTTATGCCGTCGGCAAGCTACTATCGCCAGAAACCGCTCGTGCTTTTACCGATCGCGTCTCCATTAAGCTCTCCAATTCACCTCAATCCTCCACGCTATCAATAGAACAGCAGTGGAGCCTTTGCAAACAAGCCCTGAAAAGCTCTGCATCCGAAGTCTTGGGTTTCAAGGCTCCACCACGAAGAAACACCTGGTTCGATGACGAGTGCAAGAGGATTCATACATCGAAGCAGGATGCATATAAGGCCTCGCTGCATAAAAGAACAAAAGCAGCTCGTGAGCTCTACGAGCGCAAAAGAAGGGAGGAGCATAAGCTTCTTAGAAGAAAGAAGAAACAGCACGAGAAGCGCGATTGAGGATTTGGAGAGGTGTTACTGCAGGCGTGACGTTCGAAAGTTTTATCAACAGATAAAGCAAACATGCCAAGGTTATAAAGCCAGAACGGAAGCCTGCAGGGATGAGAACGGACACCTAGTAGTAGAATCGCAGTCGATGCTGAGAATATGGAAAAACCACTTGTGCAGACTGTATAACGGCGATGTTAGTCAATATACCGCTGTCAGGCAGAATGATGCATTTCTAATCGACAAAGACCGCAGATAACCCCGTCCCTCTGACCCCGACGAAGTTAAGATTGCCATATCGAAGCTCAAGTCGAATAAAGCTGCTGGCGCAGACGGACTGTCTGCTGAGCTCTTCAAGGCAGCTGGGGATGACCTGGTTAGAAGCATGTACCAGCTCATCTGTAAGATATGGTCAGAGGAAAGCATGCCCGAGGAATGGAGTCTCAGCATCGTATGCCCTATCCACAAGAAAGGAGACCCCTCTAATTGCGCCAACTACAGAGGATTTGGGCAGGACGATGCGCTGTCGTGGGAATTTTTCAACATCATATTAGAAATGATCGTGGAACAAGGACATCAGTTCCGAAATCAAATGCAGAATCACTCTTGCCAATCGCTATTTCTTAGAGGTTTAGGAGGCAACTGAGTAATAGAGCCCTCTCCCGAACGACAAAGTTGACTCTATATAAGACACTTATCATCTCGGTCCTGTTGTACGGCGCAGAAGCATGGACACTATCAAAAGCGGATGAGGAGGCCCTTGGTCAGTTCGAGAGAAAGATTTTGCGCGTGACGGGGAATGGAGGAAAAGATTCAACCACGAACTTTACGGGTTGTACAGCGACATGAGTCTAGTCAGGCGTCTACGGATTCAACGCCTAAGATGGCTGGGCCATATAGAGCGAATGGACACCACAGCTCCAGCCCGGAGAGTTTTTGAATGCAACCCCGAATGACGAAGAAGCCGGCCGCACTTAAGATGGGGCACACAGGTGGAAGGGGACCTCAGCCAACTGAGTATGCGGCAATGGAAAAGACTAGCAAAAGATCGTGCTAGTTGGAGGGGCATGTTGGTTGAGGCCCAGGTTCACCCCGAAATGCAGCGCCCATTAAGAAGAAGAAGAACCGGGATTTATCCCAAAGTGTCTGCGAAATTACCTGTGTCGTGTGCAGACAAAGAGGGGTAGCAGTATTGGAAGGAGCCGAGAAGCTGTAAAAGTAGCGGAGAAGCCGAGCAGCGGAAGAAAAGCCGAGAAGGAAAAAAAAATAAGGTGCGTCTGTTGGCAAAGTAGGTTGCTTTGGTAGCGTTACAGCCCGTGAAGGGCCAGAGCCAAGCTTGTCTCCATCACCCATGCTGTGTGTGATTTATTTTTCACTCAGGTGATTTCATTTTTGCTTCTTCCTCTCTTGTCCACGACAGATATTTTTGGAAGCGTTATCGAGAATCAGTTATTGTGAAATTAAATTTCATCAAAAATTAAATTGTTCGTAGGTGGACTAAGAACGAAACTGAGTGAACTTAATTTACAAACAGGACGAAAAGAAACTTTACAAGACCGGCTCCTACAGCATTAGGGCAAATCCCGCCCTGAAGAACGGGAGGAGTACGACACCAGAATCAGCGGCCAATGTAGAAGCGGGGAGAAGGCTATTTAAGTTTCGGGACATCGAAGATTCTGTAACGCAATTCGACGGAGCAGGTAACGTCAATTCGTGGATCTGTGGGTTCGAAGAAATCGCGACTACAGTAAATTGGAACGACCCGCAAAAGTATATGTATTTACGCCACACAATTACTGAAAGCAGCCGCCCAGCTTTTCCTACGGAGTCAACCAGGGTCAAGAATTGGAGCGAACATTTTGACGAAAGTATTTTGGTACCCAGTTGTCGTCGGCGATAATTCACTGCATGCTGCAAGATCGTCCCAAAAAACCGTCGGTGCCGCTAAGAGAGCACAGCCTCTACAGCCTCGTGGAGTTGGGAGATGTGAACGTGTATTTCGTAAACGGCATACCGGATGCTAGGCAGTATTAAAGCATGTTATACCAGGCAAGAACGATTGAAGAGCTGAAAAGGGTTAAAGGTTTACCAGAAGATCCGTTATTGCCAACCGCTGTCGTTATACTCGTGAGGAAGCCAACGACCGTCATCGATACTACAGTGAAAAAACGAAGCAAGAAAAGTTTGATTCAAAATATTTTAGATGTGGCCAGACAACGCACATCGTGGGGATTTGTCAAGTTAGAACCAGGAGGTGCTTCGAGTGTAGACAGCAGGGGCGCCGACCATTCGAATCGAATCCAAAGTTGAAGGTCAATTGTCACAGCGTCGTAGAGGGGCAGAACTAGCAACGCGCACACCGCATTAACGGGCAATGAAGTTAGTCATATGCCTGGAGCCAGGATTCATTTCGCAATTGGGTCAAGCAGAGTCATCGAAGGAGACAGTCGCCTCGTAGGGCTAAGAGCGGTCGTCGAGGGAGGCAGTCGCCTCGTAGGACCAAGAGCGGTCGGTGAAGGAGGCAGTCGCCTCGTAGGACCAAGAGTGATCGTTGAAGGGGGCAGTCGCCTCGTTGGACCAGAAGGGATCGGCCAAGTAGGCCAAGTAGGTAGGTCGCAGGCCATAGCGTTGTGATTGGGGTAAGGGACAGAGGTAGAGCCAGGCACAGAGTGAACGGTGATGAGGTTTTAGAGTTGAACAGGGGCTGTTCGTACAAGTATGTGTGCATGCAGCACGAAGGGAAGACAGAAGCATTCGAGTTAGGGTAAGAGTTTGAAAGAATTTGCTTATTGACTGTGGGGGACGCTTTTAGAAGCGAGCAGAATATGGATGATGGATGATACAATATAGTAAAATGTCAGGAGCCACCCGTAGAAATGAAAGTTTTGTTGAAGGACGAGATACCAGTTTTCCAGAGACCGAGACGGATGTCGTATGCAGATCAGTGTACATATATTACGTGAGCAAGTAAATCATGCCCGACGAATGGAATCTCAGCATCGTTTGCCCAGTCCATAAGAAAGGAGACCCCTATAACTGCGCTAACTATAGGGAAATAAGTCTCCTTAACATCGCATATAAGATCTTCTCTGCCGTATTGTGTGAGCGCCTGAAACCGTTTGTGGCCAGGTAAATCCACAATAGACCAAATATTTAAGCTACGGCAGATCTTGGAGAAGACCCAGGAATACCAACTCGACACTCACCACCTCTTCGTCGATTTCAAGGCCGCGTATGACAGCGTATATAGAGACGAGCTGTACAAAGCCATATCTAGTTTTAACATCCCTGTCAAACTCGTCCGACTGTGCAGGATGACAATGGAGAATTCTCGTTGCTCCATTAAGGTCGGTAATGAGCAAGCCGAGACCTTTGATGTTAAAAAAGGATTTAGGCAGGGCAACGCGCTGTCGTGCAACTTTTTCAACATCGTGCTTTGAAAAGATCGTGCAAGAATTACTGGCCAACACAAGAGGTACGATCTATTTCAAGTCTACGCAATTGCTTGCGTACGCCGACGATATTGACGTAATTGGACGAAAACAGCAAGACGTCAATGAGGCTTTCGTGAGCATTGAGGTAGAAGCGGCTAAGATGGGTCTCAAGGTTAATGAGGGTAAAACCAAATATCTGCTTTCATCTAAAAGAGACGGACAACACCGACGTATTGGCCAGAACGTCACCATGGGCGGATATAACTTTGAAGTGATCAAGGAATTCGTCTACCTTGGCTCACTGATTACCAGCGACAACAACACCAGCGCTGAGATAAAACGCAGAATCACTCTTGCCAACTGCTGTTTCTTTGGGCTCAAGAGGCAATTGAGAAGTAGAGCCCTCTCTCGGAAAACCATGGTGACACTATATAAGACCTTGATCATCCCAGTCCTCCTTTACGGCGCAGATGCTTGGACCTTAACAAAAGCGGATGAAGATGCCCTTGGTCGTTTCGAGAGGAAAATTCTGCGCACTATCTACGGTCCCGTTTGTTCAAACGGTGTATGGAGAAGAAGATATAACGAAGAACTGTACGGGTTGTACAGCGACATCGGCCTGGTACGACGTCTACGGATACAGCGTCTAAGGTGGCTAGGCCATGTAGAGCGCATGGAAGATACAGCTCCGATCCGAAAAGTCTTCGAATCCACTCCGGAAGGAAGGCGCGGCAGAGGACGGCCGCCTCAGCGGTGGCGCTCGCAGGTGGAAAGGGACCTCAACCAACTGGGCGTGCGGCACTGGAAACAGCTGACCAAAGACCGCGCCGGCTGGAGACGCTTGTTGGTTGAGGCCCAGGTTCACCACGGACTGTAGCGCCACCTAAGTAAGTAAGTAAATCATTCAGCCAAGTATGTCCGATACGCGTCGCCAATTGCGTTGGCCAGCAAGAAGGATGACACTAGAAGATTATGTGGCGACTATAGGAAGTGGAACGAGAAGGTCATACAAGAAAATTTCCCGAAGATGCTTATTGATGAAGTCTTGGAGCGATTGCAGGGATTCCATGTCCCTATGGATCCAAGTTCCCGAAAATTTACGTCGTTCGTGACTCAGGAAGGACAATACGAGTTTCTGTACGTCCCATTTAGCGTACCGAATTTCCCAGCGATTTTTGGCAGATACATTTCTGCGGTGCTTCGGACTCTAATCCAAGCAGGCGCAGTAGTTGCTTATACGAACGATTTAGTAATCCCATCGAAAGACGAAGAAGAGGGTAGCGACAAGATACGGTTTACGCATGAAATGGCAGAAGTATCAATTTCTGAAGAGAAGAATAGGGTTCCTTGAGTACACCGTGCAGGACAACGCTATTTGTCCTTCGAAGGAGAAAATACGGGAAGTGAGGGAGTTCCCAGTCGGCAGAAAAACGCTACGACGTTTCATCGAGTTGGCCTCATACTTTAGGAGGTCCATAGAAGGGCTGCAGTTATCGCCCCTATCGAATTTACTGCGAAAGGATGCTAGGTTTGAGTGGGCAGTAGAACAGATATCAGCATTCCAGCGCTAGCCAAACACCTGTCCTCAAGCTTTTTGGCCCGAAGGCGTCTACTGAGATCCACACAGACGAGAGTAAGTTTGACTATGGCGCGGTGTTGTTATGGAAGGGCGCAGGGGATCAATTGTACTAGCCAATAGAGTATATGAGCCGGAAGACCACCCCGGTAGAGGAAAAATACCACTCCTCTGACCTACAGGTGCTCATTATTGGGACCCTAACGAAATGGAGGATATATCCGATGGGAACAAAATTCAAAATAGTGACAGACTGCAATACGTTCGCTATGACCATGCAGTAGACTGATGTTCCATTGCGGGTATCAAGATGGGCTATGTTCCTTCAGGAGTTTAATTACGTGATGTAACATCTAATCGAGAAACTTTCCATATCCCAAGATTAGCTATGGAGGCTTTGAACGTTGTACGGAACTGCATGTATCATATCGGAGTCTAAGGCTGGTAAAAAAGAGGGCTACCTGAGACTCATAGACAAGAAACATAAGCCACTGCGAACCTACCATATCGATCATGTTGGCCTGATGGAACCGACAAAGAAACAGTGCAACCATCTACTCGTTGTGGTAGACGCATTTTCGAAGTTCGTGTAGCTCTACCCAACGAAAAGTATGGGCTCTGGGAAGACATAGCAATGCTGAGAAAACAGGTCGCGATCTTTGAAAACCTTCGGCGAATAATATCGGACCTAGGAACGCCTTTCACTACAAAAGAATTTAAGGAGAATTGCGCGGAAGAAGGCATTCAGCACTTCAGCACAGGAGATAGCTACGGCAGTCCAAGGATGTAACGGGCAAGTGGAGCGTATTAAGTCCTGCCAATGCTGACGAAAGCTAGTGTAAGAAAACCTCTGACTTTTTATAAGCATGTAGGCCGGAAGCAACAGGTCATCAAGGTTTAGCCCATTTAAAATACTGACCGGCATTGAGATGCGGAAAGGTGATTATCTAGATCTACGAGAGTTGTTGAATGAAGCGGCTGTTGACGAGTTAGAAGAAGAGAGAGAAGCTTAGGCAAGCGGGGTTCGCAGAAACATCGTGGCTATACAAAGGGAGAATAGGAGGGCGTTTGACAAGAAACGGAAAACCGAGGCGAAATATAGGCTGAACGAGCTAGTCGCGATTAAGTGCACTCTGTTCGGTACCGGAATAAAGCTGAGGCCAAAGTTTCTAGGGCCATATATGGTAGTTAAGGAGCTAAACGACGGAAGATACGACATGCAGAGAGTTGGTGATCACGAAGGTCCGTTTCAAACAACAGCCATAGCTGAGAATATGAAGAGGTGGACTGATAATCTCATATGCATCGGTTTTCTGGTGGAACAGGCTAACACGCAAACTGGGCTTTTCCCAGCTCTAGATGCTATGATGAACCTTCTACCCCTCGACGTATTTATCAGAACGTGTGCACTGAAAGCCATGTCACCATTCAAGATAAATGCTTTTTGGTCTAACTCTCATCGGAATGACAGTTTGCTTGAGATGGAAATATCCTACGACCCGTGTCTCATGGATATGCACTCTGACGCAATGACCCCTGCAATGACCACAGTCGAATTTCCATAGCGTCAGGTTTGGCTCTGGCTACAGATTGTTTTCGCATTTTCACAGATGGCTCCAAGTGTGGACTGGGGTCCCACGGTGTGGTTTTTCTTGAATGCAAAAACGTCTGACTGCACTTTTAGTTAGGAAAATATGCGTCTGTCTTTCAGTCAGAGATATACGCAATCCTGATAGCTGTGCACTATGTTGTGAAGCATACCCTTTAATCAGCTCGATGTTAGTGTATGAACTTAAGACCTTCCTGAACAAAGTCGGTAGGCTAAATTCACTAAGGCTTGGTTGGGTCCCAGGTTATTCTGGGATCCCAGGAATAAGATCTCTGATAAACTCATCCGAATGGAGAAAGGGAGAGGTTCTCAAGTCCTGAACCGGCCTTGGGTTTACCTGCTTCCACGGTCAATACCCGCATCAACGATTGGGTCTTTAATGCACACAATTGTAGATTGAAGCAATATCCAGGATGCAGGATGACTAAGCGCGTACGCCCTGATGTTTGCCAAAAATCCGCGGCATTCTTCTTATCCTTGACTGCAGCAGACTTACGGGCGATTACACTTTTGCCGATATCTTGCTTCGTTTTCAAGATATCGAAATTTGAAGTTTTTAAATTATTTTTGGATAAAATTCCGGATAGTCCTTATCTCACCGTTTTTATAAGTAAATTGCAGTGAAATTATATGGGGAGGGGCATGTTGCCCCTCGTGCTTGGGCTCACTGTAGGATTTGGAGTAAGTGCAAGCTTGATGAATGAGTGATGAATAAATAAATAAATAAATCGGAGATGAGGACTATGTCCAAAAATAAATTCAAATATCGATATCTCGAAAACGCTGCGAGATAGGTAGGTAGGTTTTTTCATATTGTCATATTTTTTCTAGAATTACCCCTAACCCCTAAACGGGGCGAGTTAGACCCCTCCCCCCCCCCCCCATAGTAAAAAATGCTTATTTCTGACCCCTCTACAAAACATTGTTACCAATTTTTGGCGCCAAAGATATCGTACTCTCCCTCAATTCTGAACTAGTAACATTTCGTAACAATATAAAAAGTTTTTTTTTCGAACATGTTTCTGCAAAAACTGTTCGCTCAATTAACCCTTTGATGCCCGAATTAAATTTTAGTAGAGGTAAAAAATATTTCTTTTGTGAGTGATGGAATGGGTAATAGATATGTAGATACAAAAAGTGGAACTTTTTTTTTTGGTGGGTGGTGCAGGCGTGAGGACATACTGCCATATGGCAACATAGGCCAGTGAGTGGTATGTATTATACATTATGATGCATACATTGTATAATAGGTTCTTTTTTAGGGTTCCGTACCCAAAGGTAAAACGGAACCCTATTACTAAGGCTTCGTTGTCCGTCCGTCCGTCCGTCCGTCCGTCTGTCACCAGGCTGTATCTCATAAACCGTGATAGTTAGACAGTTGAAATTTTCACAGATGATGTATTTCTGCTGCCGCTACCACGACAAATACTAAAAACAAAACAAAATGAGTATTTAAGGGGGGCTCCCATACAACAGACATGATTTTCATCAAAAAAATCCTGCCTGAAACCAAGATCTGTCATTTGATGAGGTAACATACATAGTCTCTTTCATATTTATATATACAGATGGTACGGAACCCTTCGTGCGCGAGTCTGACTCGC
Organism: Eumerus sabulonum; assembly: GCA_951905685.1. NCBI lineage: Eukaryota > Metazoa > Arthropoda > Insecta > Diptera > Syrphidae > Eumerus > Eumerus sabulonum. The sequence continues at coordinate 17,115,119 of OX645062.1, read as the reverse complement.
ACTTGGCCGGTTTTTAGTTTTATAATCGTTTTATTAAGAAGAGTAAAAAAGCACGATATATGTACATACATAATTATTGTAAAAAACAATTATGTGTGGTATGACATAAAGCAATTTTTTTGTCGATTGAAGCAAAGAAGAAACCGGAAAGTGACCGTAATTGTCATATCTTGTATCCTTAGGTGGATTTGGTCTACATAGTTTTGATGTTGTAGGGGTTGAAGTATATGATGTTGATGGTGTTGAAGATGACTTTAGAATTTGTTCATTTGAAGGAGAGGATTCAACAGATTGCTGCTTGCTCAAGCATAAAGGTCGTCCTCTCTTTCTACCTCCAAAATGTGCACGTCTTTTGGTCAGAGTTTTTGCAACAATAAGCTGAAAATTCATTAGACGCATATGTTTTTGATTTTGGCTTACTGCAACAAAGTGTCTACGATACAGTAGCCAAGAATTTACAAGGGCTGCGTTGATGCTTCAGTATATAATTCGGAAATAATACTTTTTGGATTAGTGATTAATTCGATATAATCCAATCAACATATCCACACCACCCATAAAACGATTGTATTCTTTTACAATGTTCGGCCTTTTTTTTTTGTTGTTGTTGTTGTGTTACAGCCCATGAAAGACCAGAGCCAGGCTTCTCTTCAATCACCTATGGTATGTGTGATTTATTTTTCCCACAGGTGAAAGGGACCTACAGTTTAATGCCGATTCCGAACGGTGTGAGTCGAGAAGCTTTTTCCAGGCAAATTATACTACGTGGGGATTTGCCAGTACCCCGCCGAGGAGGGACGCCGCGAAATAAACATTCGATGGCGTTGGTGTTATCGGGATCCGAAGTCGCTCATCGTGCGTCAGAGTCCAACACACTAACTACTGCGCCATGGCGCCCTCTTTAATATCGATATATTTCCTAGTATTTCTATCCCATCTGCGGCATGAGTCCATTGGATCCACACAGCAATAGGTAGAGAGAAGTTGAACTGCTCGATTATCATACCATCTTACCAGTGCTATATTGTGGTTGTTCTCCACTCTATAATCAACACTTCCCCGTCCTTTAATACCTACCCTCTCGTCGTGCATATTCGGTTTACCAATTCGATTATTTCTTACGGTTCCAATGCACCATATTCCCATGTCTCGCAAAGCGATTGCCAGTTTGACAGAGGTAAACCAGTTATCGAAGTAAATTTTAAAATATTCGTTTTTAGGCATCATAGAATACAGATACAGAACATTATCCGACGATATTCCTAAGCCATAGTCTAGACAAGTTCCTTTTCCTGTATATAGAGTGAAATCAGAAATTATACCTGATGAATGGTCTATTAGCGGTCGGATTTTATGTAATTTTTCGCATTCGGGACTATCTTTCGGCTTGGCTTTTAAATTACCATTTATATGGAGACATTGTTTAATTTTTTCAAAACGACTTTTAGTCATTACATTTGTTATTGCATTATATCGTAAATCATCCAGTGTTGGCATTAATCGATTAATTTTTTAATCAACTACTTAATTTGATTAATTTTAATCAGATTAAATTAATCATGATTGAAATAATCGTGATTAAAAAAGTAGTCTTAATCATGATTATTGGAGTTAATCATTAATCAATATTCATTAATTGATTAACTTGATTATGATTATTTCTTGAAACATATGTACTTACTTACTTACTTATCAGGCCTGCGATCCATGGAGGATCTGAGCCTGAGCTATAGTTGCCTTTCATCCTTGACGGTCCCGGGCACGCTGCTTCCAGTTGTCAAGACCAAGATGTCTTACATCCGCGATTACTTGGTCTTTATACCGGAGGCCCAGTCTTCCTCTTCTTCTCGAACCAGGAGGCTCGGAGTCGAAGACCGTCTTAGCTGGAGCGTTGATGTCCATGCGCTCGATGTGGCCGAGCCAGTGTAGTCGACGGATCCTTGCCTTCCGGACTACATCCACATCCTGGTACAGCTCGTAGAGTTCGCGGTTGTGTCTTCTTCTCCATTCACCTTCCTCACAGACAGGACCAAATATCCGGCGCAGAATTTTTCTTTCGAAAGAACCCAAAATCAGCTCCGCTGTTCTGCTTATCGTCCAGCTTTCGGCTCCGTACAGCAAGACTGGCAGAATGAGCGTTTTGTAAAGCATGACTTTGGTCTTTCGAGTGAGGAGATTTGACCCCAGTTGCTTGGGCAAGCCGAAGTAGCAGCGGTTGCCAAGGGCGATTCCATGCCGGATCTCCACTGTGGTGTCATTTGTGGAATTTACGTTTGCCCCGAGGTAGACAAACTCCTTAACTACCTCGAAATTGTAGCTGTCAATTGTTATATCTTGTCCCAGGTGGTGAGCGACGGATTGGTTTTTGCTTGACAGCATGTGTTTCGTTTTATCCTCATTGATCTTAAGACCAACTCGTTTCGCCTGTTCTTCAATCGCCGTGAATGCTTCCACAATGCCACGGCGAGAACACGCGATGATGTCGATATCATCCGCGTATCCTAGCAGCTAGATGGACTTGTAAAAGATAGTGCCTTCCCTGTTGACGCCTGCCCGTTGCACTATCTGCTCCAGCACCAGGTTGAAGAAGTCACATGACAGCGCATCTCCTTGCCGAAGTCCGGTGCATGTTTCGAATGGTTCCGAGGTCCTAGAACCGAGTTGCACGGTGCATCGCGTGTTTTTTAGCGTGGCGCGACACAACTGGATCAGTTTTACCGGGATCCCGAATTCGGCCATCGCCCCAAACAGTTCTTCACGATGAATCGATCAGCCTTTTAAATCAATCAAATTTAAACTTACATTTAATTTGGACATAGTTAATCTAATAATCAAATTAACGATTAATGATTATGATTAATAATCTTAATCATTTTAAAATTGATTTTGATTAATTAGGTAATCTTAATCAACATTTTTGATTACGATTTTAATCATTAATTTTTAATCGTTAATCAGATTAACTTTGGGCCAACACTGAAATCATCATTCCAAAAGTACCTACATACTGTTGCGGAGATGCAAGCGGACCGTTAAGTTCGAAAACTCTCTGGAAGCGGGAATTGGAATGATGTCAACTTCCAATGGAATTGTCAGAGCGTTCTAGAGATTTCCTATGGGGAACTTCCAACGGCGAACGTTCGAGATGGTGGACCGAGAGCTATATAAGCGCGAACACTCGCCCTTGACATTCATTCAGTTTGTGGTATAAAACAGCGTGTGACAAGTCGGTGTGATCAACCAAGGTGAAAAGAAAAGCTTTCAATAAAGGTTTGTGTATTGTGTAATAAAGCTTAAAGTGGATTGTACTGTGTAATAAAGTTTAAAGTGGATTGTATTGGATAATAAAGAAAAGTGGTGAAGCTACACAGATAATTGATCTGTGGTGAAAGAATTAAAAGTGTGTGTGTTTCAATTTAAATAAAAAGGACAATTGTAGTTTATCGCAATCCAGTGGTGCGAACCCTATTTGGTGTGGGGATCGAATAATTCGTAACATTTGGTGTCAGAAGTGGGATTGCGAGTAAACGAGTGAAACTTTATTTGAGTTGTGAAGTGAATCATTGCAAAAGTGAGAAAATGGTAAAATTGGAAAAGTTGACAATTGAACAACTGAAAAAAGAGCTGGATGCCCGGGAATTATCCACAGTGGGAAGTAAAGCCAACCTGGTGGAGAGACTGCGATCGGCGTTGCAGGAAGAAGGTGTCGGCTGGGAGAGTTATGAATTCGGGGTGGAGAAGCCGTCGACATCCACTGAGCCAGCGTTCGATATGCAGCAAATTCTCGCGGCTATGAATGCTATGAGTGCTTCTCTGAGTCAGAAACTGATGGAAAATTCCACTTCTCTGAGTCAGAAGCTGGAGGAAAATTCTACTTCCCTGAGCCAGAAGTTGGAGACGGTAGAAGAGATGCTAGAGAACAATCGAGAAAGCTTGAGAGACATCCAGCAAGCCGTTAACGATCGATTCCAGAATGTCGAAGAGAAAATCGAGACACTGGACAGGAAGGTTCTAGATCTCGAGAATAGTCAAGAAAAGAGAATCGAGTCACTGGAATCGAGGTTCGACATGAAGGTTCTGGAACTCGAGAAAACTATCCAGAACGTACAGCATCAAGGAATCGTCGTACCGACTGCAGCATCAAAATTCACAGCTCCCAACTTCGACGGCAAGAGCGCTTTTAACATCTTTAAGCTCCAGTTCGAGACAACAGCGGAACGGAATCAGTGGGGAGAAGAAGATCGTGTGGCCGCTCTAGTAATTTCGCTTAAAGGCGAGGCAGCTGGTGTTTTACAGACCATCCCGGAGACCCAGAGAAGGAACTACACAGCCATATGGGATGCTCTCCATCGAAGATACGGCAGTGAGCACATGCAGGAGATGCACAAGCTGGAACTCAAAGGGCGCAAGCAGCGTTTAAACGAGACCATACAACAGTATGCTGCCGACATCGAGAGGCTGTCTCATCTAGCCTACGCGGATGTTCCAGTTGATGTGGTGGAAAAACTGAAAACGGATTCTTTCATCCAAGGGCTAAGGGACCCTGATACGCAACGAAGTCTGATTCTCCTGCCGAAGACATCTTTCAAGGAGACAGTTGCCAGCGCTCTCGCATGTGAAACATCGCTCTTGATATGCCGACCTTCCATCAAACTACGGTGCATATCTCAAGACCAGGATAGTTCGAGAACAACAACGGCTAGTAGGAGTCGCTCGTTCCCAGATAGCTGCCATATCTGCGACCAGCAGGGGCACATTGCAAAAGACTGTCGTTTGCGGAGAAAGCGTTCTTCCAGCAAATTGTGGCGTAGTTCCAGAGAAACAACGGTGAGTAGGAGCTGCCCGTTCCCAGGTAGATGCTACATCTGCAACGAGCAGGGGCACATGGCGAGAAATTGTCATCTGAGAAGAAGGCGGTCGAGGTTTGATTCGCGAAAAGGAGAACAAGCGAGAGCACGCGAATACCGGAAGGGAAGCAGCCATAGAAATGCGGATGCATTAACGAGCCGAACTCGCGGCGTTGAATGCAAACATTGTTCACGTGCGGAAACCAAAGAAGAGGTCACCGATATCCGTCGTTTCCATGTGCTGCCAGAAGATGCTTGGAGTGCCGAGAAGGTCGGAAGGAAGCAGCGAGAAGATGCCGATCTGGCAGTCATCATCGACTACCAAGAACGACGTTTTCGACCAAGTTGGCAGCAAATATCCAGTGAAAGCCCAATCGTGAAAGCTTACTGGGCTCAATGGCAGAGTTTGAAGCTGAAGAACGGTTGCCTCTACCGCAGTTGGGAAAGTGAGGACGGGAACATTGTAAACGATCTACTGGTAATTCCAAAAGGACAAATCGAAGAGGTCATCCGAGAATACCACGAGGGACCAAGGGGGGGTCATCTTGGTGTTAACAAGACTGTAGAAAAGATCAAGAAACGTTTCTACTGGGTAGGATGCCATGAGTCGGTTACGCGTTTCATTCGCAGGTGTGAACAGTGTGCGAAGGCAAAGGGTCCAGTTAGGAAAACTCGAGGAAATATGCAGCAGTACAATGTTGGAGCACCGTTCGAACGTATCGCAATGGACATTGTAGGCCCATTCCCAACGAGCAACGCTGGAAACAAGTACGCGCTAGTGGTGATCGATTACTTCAGCAAGTGGCCTGAGGTGTTTTGCATCCCGAACCAGGAAGCCAAAACCATTTCGGATGCATTCGTGAATAACTGGATTTCGCGTTATGGAGTACCAATGGAACTGCACTCAGACCAAGGGAGAAACTTCGAGTCGTCGGTGTTCAAAGAACTCTGTGACATGCTAGGTATCAGAAAGACGCGGACAACACCATTACACCCACAATCTGATGGCGTGGTCGAAAGGTTCAACCGGACGATGGAGGAATATCTGAGAAAAGTCGTCGTCGGAGATCAGAAGGACTGGGATGAACATATTCCCCTTTTCTTAATGGCATACCGTTCGGCACAGCACAATTCAACGGCAACAACACCCGCCGAAGCCATTTTTGGAACTGATCTTCGACTTCCATCGGACTTGAAGTTCGGCGTGGTACTACCGACAACTAGCGGCAGGGAAGACTTCGTAACAGAAAAGAAAGAACAGCTGAACTCTATCCATCAGTTCATCCGGGAGCGACTGAACTTGGTCAGCGATAAAATGAAGGCGCGATACGACTTGAGGGCGAATACTTCTGGATTCGAGACCGGACAATTGGTATTGCTGTACAACCCACAAAGGAAAAAAGGCTTGTGCCCCAAATTGCAATCAGCCTGGGACGGACCATATGAGGTCATCAAGAAACTCAATGACGTGGTATACCGGATACAGCAGATGGGAAACAGGCGGGCGAAGTATAAAATTGTCCACGTAGAGAGGTTAGCACCATATTACGGAGAAGGGTCCAATCGCTTGTTCGAGGACGAACAAGTTTAGGAGGAGGGCAGTGTTGCGGAGATGTAAGCGGACCGTTAAGTTCGAAAACTCTCTGGAAGCGGGGATTGGAATGATGTCAACTTCCAATGGAATTGTCAGAGCGTTCTAGAGATTTCCTATGGGGAACTTCCAACGGCGAACGTTCGAGATGGTGGACCGAGAGCTATATAAGCGCGAACACTCGCCCTCGACATTGATTCAGTTTTGTTGTATAAAGCAGCGTGTAACAAGTCGGTGTGATCAACCAAGGTGAAAAGAAAAGCTTTCAATAAAGGTTTGTGTATTGTGTAATAAAGTTTAAAGTGGATTGTATTGGATAATAAATAAAAGTGGTGAAGCTACACAGATAATTGATCTGTGGTGAAAAAATTAAAAGTGTGTGTGTTTCAATTTAAATAAAAAGGACAATTGTAGTTTATCGCAATCCAGTGGTGCGAACCCTATTTGGTGTGGGGATTGAATAAATTCGTAACAATATAATCTGGCATTCGAATAACTCCCATATATTCATAATAGTATACCAATGAATTGATATATTTCCTCAGCTTGAACTTTAATTTCCTCCCCATTTTGTTGTAAGGCGTATTTATAAGTTGATTCTTGTATTTTATTGATGATCGAATCATTAAAAAAATTTAAGAAATACTCCGAAAGACACTTTTCTTCTCTATAGACAACTTCATGTTTCCACTCCGAACTCATGCTTTGAATTTTTTTTTTTTTTCGCCATACAAACTCCGAAGTGCGAGTATTAACGGTTTTCTTCTTACTTTATTAGTAAGTCCTCTTTCTTTCGTCATTTTATATTCTAAACAAAAATAAAAAAAGAAAATGATCGCATATGTATTTTTGTACACATATGCCCATTGTTGCCATATGGCAACGTATGTCTTTAAAATATTCTGAACGCTACTAACCAAAAAATAGTAACCACAGATCGTACTAACCTTTGGTTTTCAAAATGATCAAATTTTATTGCTTTATTGCTTATTTGATTTTTTTCTATTTCACTTCCTCTAAAGAATATACCACTGCAATTATCAACTTCCAACTGGCGCCAAAAAACTATGACAATCTGTCAAATCATATACCGCAACTGATTTTTATGCAAGGAAAAATGTCAACAGAAGAGAAGGAGAATATGAATAACGGTTTTTGTTTACTTCTGTTTTAGAGATATTTCGTTGAAAATCTTGTTGCCATATGGCAACTTCTTTACCAATGCAAGTACCCCATATCGCGGCGAATTGGATAACCTAAAAAATATACAGTTGTCAAGTTGACAAATGAATTTTATTTTGACATTTGCTGAGGTTCCTTCCTATCGAGTTTTGAGAATACGATATCCAGGGATTAGGATCATATTCTTGCAATTCCATAAGGATGGCCAGTTTAATAAAAAGCATACGCTTTGCTCAACAATTTGCGAAATCGAACACAATTCTTTTCACTGCCTCGAGGGCCGCCAGTCGTAAGTAAAATCATCTTTTCGGTTTAATTGACTGTCGGAAAAAGTTTACATTGTTTACGTAATCGTTAACTATGGAATATGAATATTTATTTATGGTGTAGATTGGAACAAGGATTTCAAGCCAGGCCCATATCCAGCAAGCGATAAAGAGCGTGAAGCGGCTAGGAAAAAATACAATCTCCTGCCCGAGGAATATCGTCCATATGCGGACAACGGTTTATGGTATGGCGACTATCCCCATCTACCGGCGGGCCCCAACGGTCTTGGAATAGAAGCCAAGGATCCCTACTATCCGTATGATTATCCCGAACATAAGAGGAACTTTAATGAACCCGTATGTTACCTGATTACAATGTTTGCATTCGAAAACGCTGAAACGCGCAATAATTTTATTTTTAGCTTCATGCCGATATCGATTTGTATGGCGAGGACAGGTACAGTTTACCTGATAGACCACGATATAAAATGTGGCAGGCCGTTGCTAGTTTCTTATCCGTGATGGGTTTTTGTTTGACCCTGTATTATTGGTTGGAAGATAAGAAAATGTTCCGACCCGTTCTGCCTAAACAGTACCCCGGCCAGGGCAAAACTCATTACACGTTCGAAACGAAGTGAAATCAATTCTTTCCTGTTAATTAGAGATGGATGCAATAAATCTATTAAAACCGTAAACTGCTCTTTACTTTTGAGATTGGCATTTTGTATTGGCGTCCAGTGTCATTTGCTTTTATTATCGAGTGTATTGTGCTTTGTGTCTACATAAATAAATCGGGTTTTCCAACAAGGACTTGACAGCTTTTTTTTAAAATAAAACGCAAACCATTTGAGATATTTCAAACATTTTACTATCGGCTTGAAGTACAACTAAAACATTTATGAATGGAACTCGACTTCGTTCATATGGCCACCGCGGGCACGTTTGCAGCGGTCGATTCGTTGAACCCAATTTCCGATAACTCTGACGCAACGGCCGCTATTTCGCGTTCAGTGTTGGCTCTGAGCCCTTCCAACGTCGTCGGCTTGTTGTCATAAACCAATGACTTACGTAGATCCAAAGAAATAGTCTAGAGGCGTTAAATCGAACGAACGAGGCGGCCAATCGACTGGCCCATTTCCTGAGATAACACGCTCATCAAACTTACTCTTCAATAAATCGTTTGTAACGTGTGCTCTGTGGCTTGTGGCACCATCCTGTTGAAACCAAGTCCATATCTTCCAATTCGGGTAAAAAACAAAATCGGTAATCATGGCGCGATAACGCTGGCCTGGCCATTCACAATAACGTGACGATCGTTATCGTCGAGGAAAAAATATGGCCCAATAATGCCGCCGGCATGCAAACCGCACCAAACAGTTATTTTTTGTGGATGAAGTGGTGATTCATGAGGCACATGTGGATTTTCACCCGACCAATAACGCTTATTGACGGATCCATCGAGCCAAAAATGAGCTTCGTCACCGAAGATGATTTTGCGATGAAATTCACCATCTTGGTGCATCTTCTCCAGAGCCCAATCGGAGAACGTACGTGGCTTCAAATGGTCCATCGGCTTCAGTTCTTGAGTAAGCTTGATCTTGTATGGGTGTAAACCAAGATCCCGTTGTCTCACTGACACGGCAACATCACACAACGAATATGTAGACTCTAATTTTTGCCCTAGATTTGTTATTGCCTGTCTATTTACTTTGATGGCGCTACAGTTCGAGGTGAACCAGGGCCTCAACCAACAAGCCTATCCAGCCCGCATGATCTTTGGCCACCCGCTTCCAGTGCCGCACGCCCAGTTTGTTGAGGCCCCTTCCCACCTGTGCGCGCCACCTTAAATGCGGTCGTCCTCTGCTGCGTCGTCCCTCGGGGTTGGAGTCGAAGACTATTCGGGCCGGAGCGTTGATGTCCATTCGCTCTACATGGCCTAGACATCTTAGACGTTGGATCCGAAGATGTCTTACTAGGCCGATGTCGCTCCACCACTCTCCGTTTACACAAACGGGACCAAAGATTGCACGCAGGATTTTCCTCTCGAAACGCCCAAGAGCCTCTTCATCCGCTTTTGATAACGTCCAAGCCTCAGCGCCGTAGAGGAGGACTGGGAGGATTAAGGTTTTGTAAAAGGATACCTTAGTTTTTCGAGAGAGGGCTCTACTACTCAATTGCCTCAATTGAGCCCGAAGAAGCAGCGATTGGCAAGAGTTATTTTGCGTTTTATCTCAGCGCTGGTGTCGTTGCTGCTTGTCACTATCGAGCCAAGGTAGACGAAGTCCTTGACTACTTCAAAAATATAGCTGCCCAAGGTGACGATCTGACCAAGACGTCGGTGGTGCGCGTCTTTCTTGGATGACAACATATATTTGGTCTTCCCCCCAACTTACCCTTAGACCCACTTTAGCCGCTTCTGCTTCAATGCTTGCAATAACGTCAGTGTCATCTGCGTAGGCAAGCAATTGTGTGGACTTGAAGTAGATCGTACCTCTTGTATTGGCCGCAGAGTCCCGCACGATCTTTTCAAGAATAATGTTAAAGAAATCACGTGACAGTGCGTCACCCCGTCTAAAAGTTTTTTTTTAAATCCTGCACCGTCTGACGAGTTTGGCAGGAATGTTAAAACATGACATGGCTCTGTATAGCTTGTCTCTATAAACACTGTCATGTGCGGCCTTAAAGTCGACAAAAATCTGCCGTAGTGTAAATATTTGGTCTATCGTGGATTTTCCAGGCCTGAAATCACACTGGTGGAAACATATCAGATTGTCCACGAACTGTTTCAGGCGCTTACACAGTACGGCAGAAAGGATCTTGTACGCAATGTTCAGGAGACTAATCCCTCTGTAATTGGCGCAGTCATAGGAGTTTCTTTTCGGGCAAACGATGGTGAGATTCCATTCATCGGGCATGCATTCTTCCGACCATATCTTGCAGATGAGTTGGTGCATGTTCCTAACCAGCTCATCGCCAACTGCTTTGAACAGTTCCGCGGGAAGTCTTGTCTGTTCCAGCAGCTTTATAAGACTTAAGTTTCGATATTGCTCTCCTAACATCGTCTAGGTCGGGTGGACGGGATTCTCTTTCGTCTTCGTCCATTGTGAATGATTCGCTCTGCCTGACGGCGGCATTTTGACTATCGTCGCCGTTATACAGTCTGCCGAAGTGGTCCTTCCACAATCTCAGCATCGACTGTGCCTTCACTACTAGTTGTCCGTGCTCATCCCTGTAGGCTTCTGCTCTCGCTTTATAGCCTTGACATGTTCGTTTTACTTTTTGGTAAAACTTTCGAACGTCGTTCCTGCAATATCATCTCTCCATCCCCTCAATCTCACGCTTCTCGTGCTCCTTCTTTTCCCTTCTCAGAAGCGCATGCTTCTCCCTCCTTTTCTGTTCATAGAGCTCGCGGGCAGCTCTCGTCCGTCGATGCAATGTAGCCATGTATGCATTCTGTTTCTCTACATGGGCCTGTCTGCATTCATCACCAAACCAAGGGTTTCTCGACGGTGGTGGCTCGAAATCAAGTACATCTGAGGCGACCTCTCTAATGGCGTTCTGACAAGGACTCCATTGCAGATTGCATCGGGACTTGAGAGTGCTTGAGGGAGACTTGATCGGCGAAGGTCCTGGCAGTCACCTGCGATTGCAGCTTTCCGACGTTAATTTTTGGTGTTTTTACTCGACTCCGTTGATTCCGAGAAATTCGTATCCGTACCTTGGCTGCAACAAGGTAATGATCCGAGTCGATGTTGGCTCATCGAAAGGTTCGGACATCTAGGATGCTGGAGGAGTGTCTGCCGTCGATCGCAATGTGATCAATTTGATTGATTGTCGATTGATCGAAAGACCGCCAGGTCCCCTTATGGATGTTGAGGTGTGGGAATCGTGTACTTGCTACTACTAGATTATGTCCCGCCATAAAGTCCACTAGCCTTAGTCCGTTTTCTAACGTGGTGTTGTGTAGGCGTTGCTTTCTAATGACTCGTTCAAAGGTAGCTTCCTTACCCAGCTTCGCATTGAAATCTCCTAGAACGATTTTGGTGTCATAGCTGGGACATTGGGCATATGTTCTGCCTAGGAGATCATAGAAGTCGTCTTTATGTCGGTCATCTTTCTCCTCTGTGGGGGCGTGTGGACACATAATAAGCTTATATTGCCGAGATTGGCCTTGAGGCGTTCGCTTACATACTGGAAGCTTAAGACTTTTTCCCTGAATCTGCCTCGAATAACAAATCCGCATCCGAATAAGCGTTCTTTATTTTCTCTGTAGCAGTTTCCGTAGTAGATATGTATTACAGATTTTCATCCGCTTTTGCCTGGCCCATCCCATCGCACTTCTTGGAGCGCAATAATGTCTGCCTTATAGCAGTCCAAAGAGTTGACCAGTTGATCATCATCAAAACGCGAACGGAGAGAGTTTGTTGGATTTTTGCTGTGCAAATGGCATGTCCATTATGAACACCTTCTTTCCGCACAAAGGCATTCATAAATATACGTGGTATCGTCAGAGTCTTCAACAGAAATCGTTGATTGATTTCTTTGTGGTACCATCGTGTGTGAAACGGATGGTCTGTGACGTTCGTGGGTTGAGAGGGACTGAACTGTCAACTGATCATCACCTGGTGTTGTGTACGCTGTATCTTACTGATAGAGTACCTCGTCTGCCAAGGCGGAAACCAAGAGTGGTTACACGCATACGGTGGGAGAAACTACAGAGCAGTGAGGTGCGGCAACACTTTGCACGACACATATTCGAAAGGTTTGAGCAAATTCCAACTGTTCCATCGCTTGTAGAGGAAGAACGGCGACTATTTTCAATAGCTGTCATTGCCTCGAAAAGAACTGCGTGGTTTAAAACACCCGGAGTTCAAGAAACCATCAGAGAGAAGAAGAAGGCCTACAGAGACTGGATTCTCTTGGGGAACTCTGCTTCCCGTGACCGGCACACTATGGCGTGAAGAACTTGCAAATTGGCTGTGCGAGCAGCTAAAGAGCAGTCCTGGAAGGAGTTCGGCGAGAAGTTGGAAAGCGACCATAGATCTGCGGTGTTCTGGCAAACCATTCGCCGGCTCGGAGGAAAGAAATTCAACATTATCGAGGGAGTTAAATCCAAAGATGGTGTGTTGCTTTCCAATGAGATGGACATCTTACGCAGATGGAGCGAGCACTTTTCGGAGCTGCACAAATCCACCGGTGTGGAGGAAGTTCGGCCAGAAATGCTTAAGGCAATGGGTAAAGAGGGAGTATTATGGCTCTCTCGTGTCATTAATGTGGCCTGGGAATGCGGTGAGACACCTAGCGATTGGCAGACTGGGGTGATTGTACTTCTTTTCAAAAACGGGGGTAAAAAAAGAGTGCTCCAAGTATAGGGGCATATCTCTTTTAAATGTCCCCGGTAAAGTCTACGCTAAGGTGTTGGAGGCGCATTCTAGAGCTATGGTCGAGTCCAGGAAAGGGGATGAACAGTGCGGGTTTCGTCACGGCAGAAGTACAACCGACCAGCTTTTCACTCTAAGAATGGTACTCGAGAGGGCTTGGGAGTACGCCAAACCAATCTACAGCTGCTTTGTAGATTTGGAAAAGGCGTATGACCGAGTTCCTCGAGGTAAACTCTGGAGTGTTCTGCAGGAGTATGGGATTGATGGTCATCTGTTGAGCACCATTCCGTCTCTATACACAAACTGTAGCAGCTGCGTTCGGGTTAACTGTAGTAAATCAACACCTTTCACCGTGGACGTTGGACTTCGCCACGGGTGCGTCTTGTCACCTCTCCTTTTCATTATATATATGGACTGGATGTTGCAGCGCAGTCGAGGCGAGGAGTGTTTTACATTGGGAGAGTTGAGGATAAGTCATCTTCTTTTTGCATATGACTTAGTTGTCCTCACATCCTCCCATATGGAACTTCAGCGTGTGCTAGATAGGTTTGTGGCCGTATGTGCTGATGCTGGAATGAGAGTTAACGTGGACAAATCCGAGGTTATGGTTATTTTCAGAACACCTGTCCAATGCACTACATGTTAGTGGAGTCCCATTGAAGCAGGTGGAGAAGTTTAAGTATCTCGGGGTCTTCCTCACGAGTGATGGGAGGAGTAATACTGAGCTTTCCTGCAGGATTGGCCAAGCTGGGTCAACTTTGAAACAGCTTGTAAGTTCTGTAATCAGGAAGACCGAGCTTGTCGTCAAAGCCAAGTTAGCGGTTTTCAACTCAGTATTTGTTCCAACTCTCACCTATGGTCATGAAATTTGGGTATTGACCGAAAGAATAAGATCGCGAATACAAGCTGCCGAAATGAGATTTCTTCGTGCTGTTGTGGGAGTTACTCGCCGTGATAGGGTGAGAAACACGGCAGTGCGCGGGGAGCTCAATGTTGAGCAGCTGCTTCTCCGAACGGAAAGGGCTATGCTTCGATGGTTTGGTCACGTGAGACGAATGTCGCCATCATCACGACTTCCGAAGCGTGCCTTGGATGCAATACCATCAGGCAGGCGACCGCTTGACAGACCCAGGACGAGGTGGTTGGACCAAATCAAAAAACTTGCCTGGGTGCGCTTGGACATAGCTCCTGATGAGTTAGAATCGATGACGGAGGACCGAATGGCCTGGAGATCCCGCGTGCGCGCATTACCCCCGCGACTCTTTTAGTGGAACATGCGGGCCACTGAAAATGTATGCATGTATTGTAAAGATGCTGGTTCAATACAGCGAGGTTGCCATGTAGGACTGAGACTTCTAGTGTGGCTGTGGAAAAAGTAGTGTGTTTTGTCTAGAAATAACTTCCCAATAGAGGAGGTGTCGACCTATAGTGGTGTCCGGCGTGGAACGCCACTGGACAGTCAGGGTGCCTGTTTCCTGGCTCTCCTTGAGAATTAAAGTAGACCTGCCGTGCAATTTGGCTTCTAAAATAATTCTGATTTATTCATGAAAATTTCGTTCCTTATATACTAATTCCCAACAGCGTTTCCAATGCATTATGAATTCTAATATTAGGTCACGAGTCATAATTCAATTGTAGTGCACTTGACTCCACAAAGGGTCGCTTCACCAGATGACACATTGCGAGTTATTCTTTATCGTATTGAATATCACTGTGCAGTGGACGTAGTAATGTTTATGTTCCTTTTTGCCTGTCTTCATACAGTGTCGGCATTTGGCGAGTGCCGTCCCGTGTGGAACTCTTCGTGTCATGTGACGCTATTGTGTGGTGTGCCTTATGAAATGACGTTAAGTGTTTTGTTCGGGTATGTAGGAAGTGATTAGTGTTTTGTTTTGGTATGTTGTTTTGGTACGTCGGAAGTGTCTTTTTTGTGGGTACACTACAGTATGTTGTAATTAAACATAACCCTAAATAGGTACCTATCTACTTAAATGTTTTGTACCCAGTAGTATTATACGGAACCCTCGGTGGGCGAGTCCGACCAGCACTTGTCCGGCTTTGTTCTGTATTTAAATTTACTTTGAATGAGTGTCAACAAAAGGAATTCCTTCCCATACTTACTTGAATGTTACTTACTTACTTACTTATCAGGCCAGCGATCCATGGAGGATCTGAGCCTGAGCTATAGCTGCCTTCCATCCTTGACGGTCCCGGGCACGCTGCTTCCAGTTGTCAAGACCAAGATGTCTTACATCCGCGATTACTTGGTCTTTATACCGGAGGTTCGGTCTTCCTCTTCTTCTCGAACCAGGAGGCTCGGAGTCGAAGACCCTCTTAGCTGGAGCGTTGATGTCCATGCGCTCGATGTGGCCGAGCCAGTGTAGTCGACGGATCCTTGCCTTCCGGACTACATCCACATCTTGGTACAGCTCGTAGAGTTCGCGGTTGTGGCTTCTTCTCCATTCACCTTCCTCACAGACAGGACCAAATATCCGGCGCAGAATTTTTCATTCGAAAGAACCCAAAATCAGCTCCGCTGTCCTGCGTATCGTCCAGCTTTCGGCTCCGTACAGCAAGACTGGCAGAATGAGCGTTTTGTAAAGCATGACTTTGGTCTTTCGAGTGAGGAGTTTTGACCTCAGTTGTTTGGACAAGCCGAAGTAGCAGTGGTTGCCAAGGGCGATTCTATGCCCGATCTCCACTGTGGTGTCATTTGTGGAATTTACGATTGCCCCGAGGTAGACAAACTCCTTAACTACCTCGAAATTGTAGCTGGCAATTGTTATTTTTTGTCCCAGGTGGTGAGCGACGGATTGGTTTTTGCTTGACAGAATGTATTTCGTTTTGTCCTCATTGATCTTAACACCAACTCGTTTCGCCTGTTCTTCAATCGCCGTGAATGCTTCCACAATGCCACGGCGAGAACACGCGATGATGTCGATATCATCCGCGTATCCTTGCAGCTGGATGGACTTGTAAAAGATAGTGCCTTCCCTGTTGATGCCTGCCCGTCGCACTATCTGCTCCAGCACCAGGTTGAAGAAGTCACATGACAGCGCATCTCCTTGCCGAAATCCGGTGCATGTTTCGATGGCGATGGAGGTCCTAGAACCGAGTTGCACGGTGCATCGCGTGTTTTTTAGCGAGGCGCGACACAACTGGATCAGTTTTACCGGGATCCCGAATTCGGCCATCGCCCCAAACAGTTCTTCACGATGAATGTTGTCGTATGCGGCTTTGAAATCGATGAAAATATGGTGTGTATCGATTCGAAACTCGTTGGTCTCTTCCAGGATTTGTCGAAGTGTGAAAATTTGGTCTATATTTGATTTGCCAGGCCGGAAGCCGCACTGGTAGCTGCCGATCAGTGCGGTGCAAAATGGTTTTAGACGTTCACACAATACGCTGGACAGGATCTTGTATGCGACATTGAGCAGGGATATACCTCTATAGTTCTTGCAAGAGGTAGGATCGCCTTTTTTGTGGATGGGGCTTATAGAGCTGGTATTCCAGTCGCCGGGCATGCTTTCATCTTCCCAAATTCTGCAGATGATCTGGTGCATGCTCCCTACCAGAACATCGCCGCCAGCCTTGAAGAGCTCTGATGGCAAGCCATCTGAGCCTGCGGCCTTGTTGTTCTTCAGCTTCTGAATAGCTTTGCCGACTTCTTCGATGCTGGGTGGGAGGACTACTTCAGCGGCTGGAGTTGGGATTTCCTCAGTCCCTACCACTCTCTCTTGGTCATACTCGTTAAGCAGCTGCTGGAAGTGCTGCTTAAATACATCCACTATTCCCTGCGGGTCGGTGACAAGATTACCCTCGCAGTTTCGAAAAGCCAGGGTGCCCTTTTTGAAGCCTCCTGCAAGGCCTTTGGCTTTCTTGTAAAAGGCTCGTGTTTTATGTTTATCCCTAGACTCCTCGATATCCTTGAGCTGGGAGGCTGCGGATTCTTTTTTTTTTTTTTTTGTCGCAGTAGTTTTTTCTCCTCCCTTCTTCTGGCTCGGTACTCTTTTTGCGCTGCCCTGGTTTTCCTCTGCAGCGCCTTTTGGTACGCCTCGTCGGTTGCTGCCTTTTTCTGCTCACACTCGCCATCATACCACGGGTTTCTTGTCGGGGGTGGTAGGTATCCTAAGGTGGTTTCGGCTACTTCCTGAATGGCTGAGCGGCAATGCAGCCACATATTATTGGCATTTGTGTTCGACGTAGGCATACCGTAGAGTCTTTCGCTCAGCTGCTCCCTGTAGACACTGGCAACCTCCGGTGTGCTCAGGCGCCCAATGTCGAACCTCCTCCTGATGGGCTGGTGCAGCTTTCTGACATTGGACAGTCGAGCTCAGAATCTTGCTGCTACGAGGAAGTGGTCAGAGTCGACATTTGCCCCTCCGAACTTACTTGAATGTTGGCAAACCTTATCAGAATTGAGTAAAAACGCATAAGTTAATAATTTGCAATTGTTAATATATATTCTTTTTCTTATAAAAATTAATAATTAGTTCATTGTAATGTGTACAGACTGGAGATTAGATTTATTACTTCCAACTTCAGCTTCGGCATATTGTGTTAGCATACTCGTATATACGTACTCAATTTACAAAAGTCTAGCTTATTAGCTGAAGTTAAGTTACGCGACGCGACCCCTTGTCAGTCATATAATTTAAATATTTTCCATTCAATTTATACATCAAAATAAAATAAAAAAAAATTACATTTATATATATAAACCTAGAGTAGGAATATAAATTCACATATGATCGAAATTAAGGAGACAAGATCACTAATTTGAGATTTTGGTTATTGCCAAAAACGTATTAGAAGAAAATAAATTATCATACAAAATAATTAAAGTAGACATCAAGCCCTTAATATATACATATAAGGGTGCATCATAAGAAGAAAGTAATAATAATAAAACAAAATCTATCCACTAACTATAAACATATGCATTAAGTGTGACTTAAGAGAGAATTTAAAAACAAAATGCTAATCTATGCAAAGCAGCATTGAGAAAATTGTTAAATATAAAGATGAGCAGAGAGAAATAGATGAATTGTTGTTAAAGTAAAACACAAATTAATTTTATAATTAAGAAAAAAAAAAAAAAAAGGAAAACCAACTACTGACTATATTAATTCTCTATTTTGTATTACATGAAGGTGTGGTCAAAAGTTTTAGAACATTGGCAGTACCAGATGGAACAGAAAATGCCAAGGCAGTTTTCTCGACAATCAGGCTAGGAACATGTATCAACAATAACTGCTTGTCAACTCAGGGGATGGCGAGTACATTTTTTTGTTATTCTACACAAAACAAGGATCTTAGGAAAAATTCTAGAATGGATGTACATACACTCCGCGACACTTGATTACCCTCATCAGTTTGTTTTCAACATTTAAAGCGCAAGGTCCTTTAAATTAAGTAAAACTTTGTTCTATTTTATTCCCACTTATTATTTATTAAAATTGTTTTTAAGTTGCAATTTAGAAAAGATGGGTCGAGGTAAAACGCTAACAAATTTAGAAATTGGCGAAATTCTTGCGCTCAAGCAAGAAAATGATTCCAACCGGGAGATTGCTAGAAAAATTGGTCGAGATCCATGGACAGTCAATCATTTTCTAAGAGATCCAGAAAATTATGGTAAAAACCGAAAAGGGCGCACAGAAAGAGCGACAACAGAACGAGATCGCAGGTCTATTTTACGTGAAGCTTCAAATTCCGCTGCGACCGCTCGCAAAATTAAGGAGAAAGTTGGACTTCAGCCAGTGTCCGGACAGTTCAAACAAATGGTGATTCAACAGTATCCACATCTCCGACGGGAAAAACTGAAGAAAAAACCACGTTTACTTCAGCGTCATAGAAATCAGAGATTGGAATTCTGCCGGGCTCACATAAGCTGGAAGAAATTAGGGGAAACCGTAATTTTTCCCGACGAAAAAAAAATTTAATTTGGATGGCCCTGATGGCTTTCAGTATTACTTCCACGATTTGAGAAAATCGGAGATGTTCCTGTCACGTCGTCACACTGCTGTTGGTTCTGTTATGGTGTGGGCTGCAATTTCATTTCATGGCCCAATAGATCTGGTTGTCTTAGATGGTCGGCAAAACTCAGAGGATTACATCGAGCTTCTAGAAACGCAACTAATCAATTTTCATGAAATGTTTGATGGTCAACGTTGGATTTTCCAGCAGGACAATGCAGCCATCCACACAGCAGCATGTGTAAAACAATGGTTTAGAAGAGAAAATGTAAAAGTTTTAGATTTCTCCCGATCTAAACATAATTGAAAATGTTTGGGGATGGCTATCGCGGAGAGTTTACGCGGAAGGAAGACAATTTGAAAGTAGGGAAGGTCTTATTAAGGCCATTGAAGATGCTTTCGAGGGGATTCCTGTAACCTATTTAAAAAATTTATATCGATCTGTAGAGAATAGGCTTTTTGAAGTTATTCGCAGTAAGGGAGGACCTACGAAGTATTAGCAATAAAAAAATACAATAAAAACCTTAAAAAAATATTCCCTTTTTCTTGTGTTTTTAGAGATGAGGGTAATCATGTGTCGCGCTTTAAATAGGCAAAAAACCGGAAATGGCGATTTCCTTTTTTTATCCTTAATTTTTTACAGCTCAGCCATCAGGTAGCCGAGAGGAAGTGAAAATAGGAGTTGTAAGAATAGATTCGAAGTAATATTACGCATACTTTATGATTTAGGTAGAAACTTTAAGTGAGGGTAATCAAGTGTCGCGGAGTGTATTGTGTTATGCGTAAGAAATGAGCGGTGTTTTAAAAAGGAGTACGCCGGGATTAATTTAAATGTCTTTTTCTCTAAACAATTGGGCTCTAATCAGTTTTTGAAAAGTAAATATGAGAAAAAAAAAAAAATATATGACACGACATAACAATAGTGGCATCAACCGTCCCATCCAACACTTTAAATATTTAACATTTAGTTTTGCATTTTATGCGCGAGAATTTCATAATTTCCTTGTATATCTTTGTTCACTTGTTCGTACAAAAATAACAAAATTAATTGTTTTCCTTTACAAACAATTCGACATGTTATGTAATTATACAATCAACGTTTATCGTTTCAAAGTTTAACTACTTTGCAATGCATTTTCTAGTTATATTTGATTTGTTATTTTTATTCTACCTGTATACATATTTGCATGTTCTCTAAAACCAGTTAGTATATATCGTTTAATCTGATTATACTATCATCTCCTATAATCAGTTTTATTTTACAATTGTTATAATATAGTAAATATATGTATATGCAACTCTAGTTTCTTATAACCTTTGTTTTCGTTTCTTTCCCTTTTATGACCCTTAATTAAAAAAAACAATAAACAAAAGCAATATTATGATATAAATTCAATTCTATCATTAATAAATATCCAAACAAACAATTATCGTATTAAGTTTTCTCGTTTTTTGTTTTGTTCTCGAGTGGATAAATCTGGATCATTGCATTTCTATAAACGCTTTATAGATTAGTTTAATAAAGTTATTATTTTATAGGGATGAATACAAATATGTATTATATTTCACAGCTTCTTACTACTTACTTCTTTGCTTTCGAAAATAAATTATATGTCAATGTTAATAATTTGCTTTATGTATTTGTTTTTTGAATTAGGTACCCTTTTGTGTAATTTAATTTTAATTATAATCATTTTGACAGTCTCCTCTGTTTTGTTTAATTATCACGAGGTCTCCCTTTTTCTCTAATATTAATTAGTTAATATAAATTGTTTAATTTCTGGAGGTTCATGTGTACAAAATTGTAGCGTAAGTTAATAATCTGTTGATTAATGCTTACGATGTCAGAGGCGACATACCAATTTGGCGAGGATCGTTGGCTGGAACAGAACCAAGTTCTAAATTTTTCATAAGCAATTGCAACCAGTGCTTTGTGGACTTATCATCTTGGAGGCAATTCGAGAATGTTGCATCACGCAATTGATCCGGAAGACATTGACGCAAAGCTTCTCTAGCCCTAGAAATAAAGGATTATTTCACTTAGTTAGGATTTATTTACAGCTAAAAAATGTTGGTTGTCTGTGAAGTCGGTTTTTTATTATTATTTTACGTGATAGCGTCATTAGAAAACATTAATGAAAATTGAACAACACGCGGTGTTCCCAAGCGATCCACCATCTAAATACTAACCGCACCCGACCATAGATAAATACAGAGATGGCAATCTGATGGCTTTGACAGGCACTTTGACAGCTAGCCCCTATAAACGCGTTTCGGTTTGACGGCGTCTTGACTATGTCATTCTGCCTTGTTCCGACCTGGTACCGACGTCTTGACTCTACACATCGACGTCTTGACGGCAGACGTACGAAAGTTTTCCATTTTGTTCATTTATCTATGCATCCGACGCTGCTTGATTACGGTATTCGGACGACAGCCGATATATCTGAGATTACTCGGACAGTGTTGTGGTTTGGTAAGGAAACGCAAACACTCATGAGCTGCTCGTGAGTGTGCGATACCCAACGAGCAATTAATTAACGCACGCGTTCATGAGTAATTGACTGTGAGAATTTTTTTTTCGATTTGGAAATGGGCACATACATATGTACATATGTATATCCAACATACAAACTCCAGACTTTTTCACACGAATTCTTCAGAATCGTATTTGTCGTATTTGTCGAACAGAATTAGGGTGTATGCATGTATGCATGTATCACCTGGATTACTGATTACTCCTAAAAGTATGATTACTACCCCAAGTATGCAAACAAAATTCTATCCCATAGGCAAAATAGATGCCTCTCTATCGCTTGTTTCGCGCTCTCGCTTGCACGCTCAGCTCAGGCGGAACGTGACAATGAGTCATACTTTTTTGTACGTGCAGCCAGAAGAAACATCTTCAATATAGGTTAACCAATATGAAATAAATAACTTTTAAAGAATCTTTTTATCCTCTAACCAATGTGCCCACATGGAAAACAATGATGCCGATACTATCTTACAAAAAATACTCTCTACGGTAGAAATCCAACTACAGTTGATAAAATCACTAGTGATGTTGCGGTTCGGCAAATTTCTTAAAGCGAGTTAGCCCAAATTGGGATTCCAGCAAACCGAGTTGCAACCCGAGTTAGCAAACTCGGTTTATGCATACCAAAATTATAAAACTGAAAAGCACCACGGATACACACAAACAAGAACTGAAAAATAGATCTTCAAACGGGTTGCAACTCGGATTGACTCTATCCGATTCGGTTTGAATAAAGAAAAAAACTATTTCTACTCGACATGATACACATTCAATTTCAAACCCATATACATAATAACCGATGATGGCTTGGTTCGATTAATCATACAACAAAACAACAAGAGCAAGAGAAACCCAACTGGAACCGAATCCCAAAAACATGTACATAGGTATTGAAAGTCAACTCGGTTTGTATAATAACGATAGACTGCTTTCGAACTTGACTTCATGTACACGGATAACGCTGACGGGTATATTCAAGTGTAAGTTTCGGTCGTTCTTTCGGAACATAGTATGGACAACTTCTGGATCCAACAAAATGGCGCCACAGCCCACACAGCTCGGGCCACCATCGCTTTATTGTGTCGTAAGTTCGTCGATCGTCCAATTTCCAAAAACGGTGATTTTGACTAGCCACCGGGATCGCCTGATTTGACAGACAAGTCTATTCATTATATATTTTATATCGCTTACCTTGGATTATCGGAGAGCCTCAAATAGCATCGAACAACATGCTTTAGTAAACGAGCCGATGGTTCTTTGGCAAGTTGTATAACCATTTTGCCCTACAAAAAGTATACGATTTAATATAAAAAAGAATATGTTTTATTAGTATATGTACATACCAAAATGATTGCAACGTGAGAAAACCGTTCATAGGTCTGGCAGATATATGACAAGCCACTTTCATCGAGGAGGATTTTCTGTAAAATGAATGTCGCAACAGTCTTGCTCAGCTCAGAACCTGACTCCATAATTCTTAAACACAATGGAATGATTTCAGTTGTCAACAGAAAGGTTATCACTTCTTGTTCATCAGTCTGAAATGGTAAGAAACATATTAGGAAAAAAAAAAGTTGATTAAATGGCTAATGCATACCTTAACAAGAGCTCCGATTACACCCAAACTGGTCAAACGCAAATATTCAAAAGGTCGCGTTTTGGATGTTGTATGGAGAAACGGATATAGGAACAATGGAATTTGTGCTTGTAGAAACACTGTCCTTGTATCCGGATGTGATGCAACACATTGTAACAACGCGAGGGCATTGCATACCCTATTGGATTGATGTGCAGTTAATGTGGCAGGATTAATTGATGGGTATATGTTGATAATCTCTTGCAGGAGGGCAGCTATTGTACCGAAACTATGCCATAACATAGGTGCTAAGTCTGTAACAGTTTCGCGTTTCTTACTTAATTCTAGTAAAGCGGTTTCGCGAGTTTCTGGGTGTGCAAGTTCATTAATCCATTGGAAAACCTGAAAACGAAAAACGGCTTTAATATTAAATTTTGCAAACATAGACGTAGTCAAATAGAATATTAGATTAGACCTCATAGAACTAAACTGATCGCGATTATTGTCAAATACTCTTCCAGCATTCCTAGTTTCCGGCGTCGCCAAATCACCTAATGCCTAAGGACTACTTACACACATATGTATGTATATATGCATGAGTGCAGAAGTTAATTACAGTTTAAAAAAAATGGATGTTTCCATTTTTCCCACTGGAAAGTTAGTAGTGTGGGCCTTGCGGGTCGCACCTAGACCACATTTTTTAGTTATTTATTTGCTAACAAAAAAACCGCTTTACCGATTTTGCTGAAAACTTACTCACTTCTAAGTTGCGTAATTACGCGTGGAACGAACCCAATCTTATGTCAATATCATCTTTGTTTCTCGAGATAATCGAGGCGAAAGTTCCGATACGCACATACGTACATAAACATACATCTGACCTTGAAACGTGGAGATATGTCAAAATTTTGAATTCTCAAAATCAATAACTTCCTATTGGGAAGTTAATAATTTTTATTAATATACTCCGCACCATGAGAGGGTACATGTTGGAGTAGCAAGCTCTAGAGATCAACCTTTTAACCAAAGTCATTGCCTTGCCACGTGATTTCGAATCAGCTTTATCAGAAAGATTTCTACCCGTAAAATCCTTGCTCTATTGTATAGGACCTATTGTATATTTGCACCCATAAGCAAACATGAGCCTATTAAGACCATGTAGCAGATTACCTTTACCCTGGAATCAAGATGGCTTCTATAAAACACCCACATCTACAAGGTATCTGTCTACACTTTCATTCGTCAGTGGACGCACGTTCAGTCCAAAGATTGAGAACCTTTCTTTACCGGTGTTTTCTAGTGTTCTTAGAGGCCATAGACAAAGGCGTTTTGGATAAAAAAAAAGTCTCTGATTTCTGGAAATTGATTTTCAACTTGTAGTCATAACAGTTCTGCTGAACCTTGTTGAAATCACGCTAAAGAAAGTTACTATGACGTGTGACATACGGCCTGGTATGTCCGCAATTAAGTTGTCTGCGTATGCTTTCGATTGGCGGAGAGGAAAAATCAGATCGCTTATGTAATTCTGAAAAGGATCGGCGAGTTCACCATGCCCTGTTGCGGACAATTTTCAATATCCAAATCCTGAGTAAAAGTCACGTTAGGAATTTTCACAACGAATTTAGATCTCTTGCATTCATCCCATTAGATATCTAAGACAAATTGCGATGCGGCATGTAAAGTATGCTCTGCCCTGAAATTGAATTAGTTAACCGGGATGATGTTTTTGTCCTTAACTCATTTGGAAAAAGCTCTGTAGACCACCTTCTCGAACACCTTGCTAATACTCAGACGGAGACATCGACCGGTTTAGAGGTTTGCCGCCCTTAGGAATTTGTTGATTCCAATGGTGCTTTCCAATGCACTGGCTAATATGCATTTTTCAATGCATTTTTAAACAGGATGGTGTGCCTCTATAAAGCCACTGATGAAAGGTACGTTGGATAATTTAGTAAGTACAAGTGAATGTTTTTTTTTTTTTTTTTTTTAAGTGACCCAAAGATCAACAGCAGATCGTCCGTCAAAATGAATAGTACGTCAGGTCTTTCATTGGTTAAAAGTATGAGATTCGCAGCCAATATGCAGCCGATCGTAGCATAGTTATACTATTATTAGCGAGAGCATGGCAATCGGAAAGATTTGTTGTTTAAGGCGCAGGTTCACCCCGGACTGTATATAGGGTGGGCCATCTAGTCTTTTTTTTTAAATCATAGGTTATTTTGACACTGACAGCTGGTTCCCACTCGAAATCTTGACAGGAAATCAGTATCATACTCCAGCGAAACGAATTGAGTCGCTTTACACTTGAACAACGTTGGGAAATACTGAAAACTTATTTCCAAAGTGAGTGCCATGCAGCTCAAACAGTGGTTTTTTTGAAAATAAGTTTTGTCCGAAAAGAAACACCCACCGCGACTGCAGTACGCAAGTTTGTGCAAAAAGTTCGTGAGACTGGTAGGCTAGTGGACAACACTCATGGTCCCCGTCGTCGTCGTACGGCGCGCACAGATGAGAATGAGTCTGCTGTGGCCGAGAGTATGAGACTCAATTCACGAACATCAACTCGCCATCGATCTTAGCAGCTCAACATTCCACGCGTTAGCCTGGGGAGAATTCTGCACAAAGATTTCGGATTATTTACTTATAAGGTCCAATGGACTCGGCAAGGCGCGCGACCGTCCGCTTTGTTACCATTTCGCAGTTTGGGCCGTAGAGCAGCTTGAATTGAATTGAATTGGGATGCATTTTCAGCTGGGCGGCTACGTTAACAAACAAAATTGCCGCATATAGGGCTTGGAAAACCCGCATGTTATTGTCAAGAAGCCCATGCATCCACAGAGAGTGACAGTTCGGTGCGGATTGTGGAGTGGTGGCATCATTGGACTATTTTTCTTCGAAAATGAGGCTGGGAACAACGTTTCGGTCAACGGTGGGCGTTACAGAGACCACTGAAATTGAAGACATGAATTTGAACGACCTCTGGTTCATGCAGGATAGCGCGCTATGCCACACAGCCCATGACGCAATCGATCTTTTGCGCACCACATTCCCAAATCGTGTTACCAGCCGTCTTGGCGATGTCAATTGGCTAGACACATATGGGTGGCCGGGTACAATCAGCTGGCCAAGCCTATATAACAAAAAGGTCATGCGTGTCGGCCTGGAATTCTTCAGCCTTCTCCTAGACCTTCCGTAGAGTGAGTATTGGATATAACGTAGAATTTTCTGCACTGGAATTGCAAAGATACGAATCTGCAAAAATGTTCACTCACATTCTCACACGTTCAGGCTTTTACACAGCGCCACAAAACACATCTGATGTGCGATGTTAAAGAGGCCAACATTACTTACTTACTTAGGTGGGCCTCAACCAATAAGCGTCTCCAGCTGGCACGGTCTTTGGCCAGCTGTTTCCAGCGCCGCACACCCATTTGGTAAAGGTCCTCCTTCCACCTGCGTGCGCCACCGTAGATGCGGCCATCTGCCACGCCTTCCTTCCGGGGTGAATTCATAGACTATTCGGGTCGGAGCTGTATTTTCCATGCGCTCTACATGGCCTAGCCATAGACGCTATGTATATCCGTAGACGTCGTACCAGGCCGATGTCAACCCGTACAGTTGAGGCTGGGAGCAACGTTTCGGTCAACGGTGGGCGTTACAGAGCCCACTGAAAATGAAGACATGAATTTAGACGACCTCTAGTTCATGCGCGCTATGCCACACAGCCCATGACGTAATCGATCTTTTGCGCACCACATTCCCAAATCGTGTTACCAGCCGTCTTGGCGATGTCAATTGGCTAACTCGGAACTGACCTCTTTGTACTTTTTTTTTTTTTTTTTTTGTGAGGAACCGTGAACCGGAAACAATTCAAGCACTTAAGGCCAATATCATGCAAGCAATCCGTATGCTACAGCCCGAAACCATCTACAAGGTCTTGGAAAATCGGGGGACAGAGCGCGCTACTGCGAAGCCAGCCGAGGCAACCACTTGAACGACGGACGTTGTATTTCATAATTAATGGGAATGTTTGTTTAATTTAGTTCATTTTATTGCATTTTAAAGAAACTTGTACATATTTGGCCCACACAGTTTGTATAAGAATTTCGATCCTCGATTACCCAAATAAATATCCGCTTTGAAAACATAGGCATGTAAACTCAAAAATGTACAAAAATTGAACATGACGAAGGCTCTGTTTCTCATATTTATTCTGAGTATTGCATACCTGACACCTATGTATCTATGTATAAGATTTAAGGAAAAGATTAAGGTCGCAAGGTATGTACATACATACATATATAGACGGTCATTTACACTCATACAGAAGCTATAAAAGCAAAATCCACCAAAATATGAATGCATTTCGTCCGAAGTGGCAAAAATAGCCATTAACATACATATGTACACTTGCACACATATGTAGATATGCAGCAAAAATTACAAAACTACGTGAACATTGAACAGTTGTTCAAAAAACTAAAAGCAAAATGTGCAATTACGTTTTGTCAACACCTTGTATGCCTAGTTGCTCGAAAACAAAATAGAAAAAGAGCAAAAGGTGATAACCAGCAGGTTATATAAAGTTCTAAATACGCAATACGACCACCCAAAAAATTTATTTAAAAAAAAGAAAAAGAAAGAAAAAACAAACAACTTGAATGTACAGGAAAGTACAAATTGAGATTTGCCCAAGGCTACTGTTACAGAAAAATAAAAACATTCCATCCACGTCCTAGATTTCTCTACCCTTCTACAGAATGAAACGCCAGATATTTTCATAGTCATCACCTGGCAAAAATAATCAAGTTTCTTCGGGGACAAAAAAGAAAAAACACAAATGAATTGAAATAGAAAACAAACCTTTTCAGTCTCAGCCTGAGGAATGAGACTCGCTGGACTTGGTTGAGTACTCATAATTAATTTTTGATAATGATAGCTATTTTGCGGATGTATTTTGACGTTTGTTTTTTGCAATTGTCGCGACACTAATTGAGTTTCTTTTCTTTGATTTAAAGAAATTACGTATCAGAAACTGGACCACCGGTGCGGAGAAATACTTTTTCGAACGCGTATGCTGCGATTTCAACACAATTTTGAGAAATATTAATTTAATTATTCAATTCACTCATACACTGGGGTTCAAAATGCTCAAGTTCTTTTCAAATTGACTTCAGAAATTGATGAATTCTTCCAATGAAAATTATAGAAACTATACGCGAAACTAATCACTTTCTGCAGGAAGCCATCTTCGTTTAAATGCCTTTGTACTAAACAAGGCGAATTCAGTGCTAATGGACGAATGCAGCGAGCAATTCTCTTTGACATAAAGAAATTTATTTTTGACATATGTATAGCAAAGCTGTAGATAGGCATCAGCAAAATTTTTAATAATTTTGAGTGACTAGAAAATATATGTATCACATGTACTCTCTCATACTAACGTTTTTTATCGGGAATCTGGATACTTTTTCAAATCCGATACTTACTTTCTTAGATGACGCTACAGTTTGGGGTGAACCAGGGCCTCAACCAACAAGCCTCTTCAGCCGGCACGATGTTTGGCCAGCCGCTTCCAGTGCCGCACGCCCAGTTGGTTGAGGTCCCTTTCCACCTGCGCGCGCCAACTTAGTTGCATCGTCCCTCGGGGTTGGTGTCAAAGACTCTTCGGGCCGGAGCGGTGATGTCCATTCACTCTACAAGGCCCAGCCATCTTAGACGTTGGATCCGAAGACGTCTAACTAGGCCGATGTCGCTGTACAGTCCGTACATTTCTTGGTTGAATCTCCTCCTCCACCTCCGTTTACACAAACGGGACCAGAATTTTCCTCTCGAAACGCCCAAGAGCCTCTTCATCCGCTTTTGATAACGCCCAAGCCTCAGCACCGTACAGGAGATTAAGTTTTGTAGAGGGATACCTTAGTTTTTTCGAGAGAGAACTCTACTACTCAGTTGCCGCTTGAACCCAAAGAAGCAGGAGTTATTCTGCGCTTTATCTCAGCGCTGGTGTCATTACTGCTTGTCACTATCGAGCCAAGGTAGACGAAGTCCTTGACTACTTCAAAAATATAGCTGCCGAAGGTGACGTTCTGACCAAGACGTCGGTGTTCTTTGATGACAGCATATATTTGGTCTTGTCCCCATTTACCCTTAGACCCACTTTAGGCGCTTCTGCTTCAATGCTTGCGAAAGCCTCATTGATGCCTCGCTTTGTCCGTTCAATAACGTCAATGTCATCTGCTTAAGCAAGTAATTGTGTAGACTTGGAGTAGATCGTACCTCTTGTATTGGGCGCAGAGTCCCGCACGATATTTTCAAGTATGATGTTAAAGAAATCACATGACAGTGACCTTTTTTAACATCGAAAGTCTCGGTTAGTTCACCTCCGACTTTAACGTTTAAACTCAGATGTTTAAACTAGACATGGCTTTGTAAAGCTCATCTCTATACACGCTGTTATATGCAGCTGATGAATATGGAAGGAGCACTTCCGAAGACTGTAGCACTTCCCAACGGACGAGATGCAAGATAAATCCGTCCACCCGATCTAGATAAATTTAAGCTGTTAATTTCGAAGTTTAAGGCTAATAAAGCCGCGGGCGCAGATGGACTGCCTGCCGAGCTATTTAAAGCGGCTGGAGATGAGCTGGTAAGGTGCATGCACCAGGAGGAAAGCATGCCCGACGAATGGAATCTCAGCATCGTTTGGCCGGTCCATAAGAAAGGAGACCCCTATAAGTGCGCCAACTATAGGGGAATAAGTCTCCTTAACATCGCATATAAGATCTTCTCTGCCGTATTGTGTAAACGCCTGAAACCGTTTGTGGATAACCTGATCGGCTCTTATCAGTGTGGTTTCAGGCCAGGTAAGTCCACAATAGACCAAATATTTACGCCACTGCAGATCTTGAAGAAGACCCAGGAATATCAAATCGACACTCACCACCTCTTCGTCGATTTCAAGGCTGCATATGACAGCGTGTATAGAGATGAGCTATACATAGCCATGTCTAGTTTTAACATCGCTGCCAAACTCGTCAGGTCGTACAGCATGACAATGGAGAGTTCTTGCTGCTCCATTAAGGTCGGTAATGAGCAAATCGAGACCTTTGATGTTAAAAATTGATTTAGGCAAGGTGACGCGCTGTTATGCAACTTTTTTAACATCGTGCTTGAAAAGATCGTGCAAGGGTCACTGGACAACACAAGAGGTACGATTTATTTCAAGTCTACGCAATTGCTTGCGTACACCGATGACATTGACGTGATTGGACGGACACAGCGAGACGTCAATGAGGCCTTTGTAAGCATTGAGGTAGAAGCGGCTAAGATGGGTCTCAAAGTTAATGAGGATAAAACCAAATATCTGCTTTCATCTAAAAGAGACGCACAACACCGACGTATTGGCCAGAACGTCACCATGGGCTGATATAACTTTGAAGTGGTCAAGGAATTCGTCTTCCTTGGCTCATTGATGACCAGCGACAACAACACAAGCGCTGAGATAAAACGAAGAATCACCCTTGCCAACCGCTGTTTCTTTGGGCTCAAGAGGCAATTGAGAAGTAGAGCCCTCTCTCGGAAAACCAAGGTGACACTATATAAGACCTTAATCATCCCAGTCCTCCTTTACGGCGCAGGGGATTGAACCTTAACAATAGGGGATGAAGATGCCCTTGGTTGTTTCGAGAGGAAAATTCTGCGGTCCCGTTTTGTTCAAACGGAGTATGGAGGGGAAGATTTAACGAAGAACTGTACGGGTTGTACAGCGACATCGGCCTGGTACGTCGTCTACGGATACAGCGTCTGAGGTGGCTAGGCCATGTAGAGCGCATGGAAAATACAGCTCCGACCCGGAGAGTCTTTGAATCCACCCCGGAAGGAAGGCGAGGCGGAGGACGGCCGCATCTACAGTGGCGCACGCAGGTGGAAGGCGACCTTAACCAACTTGGCGTGCGGCGCTGGAAACAGCTGGCCAAAGACCGTGCCAGCTGTAGACGCTTTTTGGTTGGGGCCCAGGTTCACCACGGACTGTAATGCCACCTAAGTAAGTAAGTAAGTATATCTAGCTTAAGAACCGCTTGGCTATCTCTGAATATACATATGTAGATATCATGGTGTTGTTAGATTTCTGTCGCCGTAACAAGGTGCTGCTTCATTAATTACCAACAGTTCAGCCTGAAGTATGGATGATTTCCCGCAGGGAGGAATGTGTGTGGCCATTATGTAACCCGTCTGTAGCCGAGACAATTGCCTACCAGCTATTTTTATTCGTTATGTAAACGCATCATCGACAGAATATCTACTGCCTTGGTCAAACCCATGACCCATGCACTCACTTCGTAAAAGTCTTTGCATTTAACATTTCTGCTCTCAAATGTCACAACTTGACCAAGTCACAATTGCTGGCTTCATTTTCACCTTGTTTTCTAACTCCCCCGGACATTTTCATATTCCTTTGTCATTTCTATATTCTTTTTTCGTTTTCATTCTACAAAAAGTTATCAGAAAATTTCAAGTCAAAAATTTGCCGAATCATCCTCATTACCAAATTCCATGTAATAGATCTTTAGTGTCGTGAAACAACCACCGCTGTCAGCAATCAGCTGCATGTCAAAGTCAGGGCAAAATTGAAACAATCTCGCATGTTTTCTTCTTTGTTTATTGAACCTTTAAGTGAATTAATTGTGTTTGCAATTGCAGACACACACAATCGAGTTCATTGCTAAGTTATTTTTGGATAAATCATTCAATTTCCAAGACAAAGAGTTCATATCACGCACTTGGTATAGACGTACAAAGGCATTTTACCAAAAAAAAGAAAAACAAAGAGTCGTGTTGATAATAAATAAGATTGATTATCATTAACTTGTGAGAGGACGTATCCCGAAAGCTACGACAAAAGTGCATAGTGCAATAGTTAAGCCTTTTAAGGTCTGCGTTAGTTAATTCATCGAACAAGTCGGGAAGAAGCATAATCATGAAAATAACTGTTACTACTCTGACGGACAACATTTTTGTCCTGGACGTGTCCGAGGACTTGGAGCTGGAAAACTTTAAGGCATTTTGCGAAGTGGAATCTGGACTTCCTGGTTCAGAGATGGTAGTGATCTTCAACGGTCGTCCATTACTTGATGATCGAAAATCCCTTAAAGCTCATGGTATCGCTGACGGAGATTGCATAGTACTTCAGCGAATACCCACCGGCCGAGGGGGGGTTGGACGCGTTCTTGGTAAGTTTGTTGTTATAACAGGAGGAACTCTGTTTTAGAAATGAAAAATAAATGTTCTTAAATTGTATAGGCACTGGTGCTCCATCATTAAACTCATTAGATTTTAGTAATATTCGGGTGCCGGGACGCGTTGCGTCAGCATCATCATATGATGAAGTTAGTGTAGGCGAAGAAGAAGATCCTGCAACGGTGCGACAAATGTTCCTTTCTAACCCGGAACATTTGTCATTACTTAAGCAAAACAATCCGCGTCTCGCTGATGCTCTACTCTCGGGCAGTTTGGATACGTTTGCGAAAGTTTTGCGCGAACAAATTGAAGAGAAAAAGAAACGCGAACTACAACGCATACGTATGCTCCAGGCCGACCCATTTGACACCGAAGCGCAGCGGCTAATTGCTGAAGAGATTAAGCAAAAAAATATCCAAGACAACATGGCTGCGGCCATCGAATACAATCCTGAAATTTTTGGCACCGTCACTATGTTGTAAGTGGGTCGTTAACGTATTCAGATCGTTTTCACTGTCTTTCTATTCTATTCACTCCCTTCTCGCAGGTACATAAATTGCAAGGTAAATGGTGTACCAGTTAAAGCATTTATCGACTCTGGTGCTCAGACAACAATCATGAGTGCGGCATGTGCCGAAAAATGCCACATAAATCGCTTAATCGATACTAGGTAAGAAAGTAGCATATATATATCAGGTTTTCCAATAAGGACTTGACAACTTTTTTTTAAATAAAACGCAAACCATTTGAGATATTTCAAAAACTTTATTATCGGCTTGAAGTACAATCAAAACATTTATGAATGGACCTCAACTTCGTTCATATGGCCACCGCGGGCACGTTTGCAGCGGTCGATTCGTTGGATCCAATTTTCGATGACTCGGCCACACATTTCGGCCGAAACGGCCACTATTTCGCGTTCAATGTTTGCTCTGAGCTCTTCCAACGTCGTCGGCTTGGTGGCATAAACCAATGACTTAACGTAGCCTTAAAGAAAACGAGGCGGCCAATCGATTGGCCCATTTCTTGAGATAACACGCTCATAAAACTTACTCTTCAATAAATCGTTTGTAACGTGTGCTCTGTGTCTTGTGGCACCATCCTGTTGAAACCATGTCCATATCTTCCAATTCGGGCCAAAAATAATCGGTAATCATGGCGCGATAACGCTGGCCACTCACAGTAAGGTGACGAAAATACGGCCCAATAACGCCGCCGGCATGCAAACCGCACCAATCAGTTATTTTTTGTGGATGAAGTGGTGATTCATGAAGCACATGTGGATTTTCACCCGACCAATAACGCATATTTTGCTTTTTGACGAACCCATCCAGCAAAATATGATCTTCGTCACTGAAGATGATTTTGCGCTGAAATTCATCATCTTGGCGCATCTTCTCCAGAGTCCAATCGGAGAACGTACGTCGCTTCAAATGGTCCATCGGCTTCAATTCTTGAGTAAGCTTGATCTTGTATGGGTGTAAGCCAAGGTTCTTACGCAAAATACGCCATAATGTGGTCTGAGCGATGCCCAATTCTTGAGAACGCCGTGGAATTTACTGATTTTGATCGTTTGCTACGGACGCCCGAACGGCAGCGATATTTTCGACACCTCGATCAATCTGTTGCCTCACTGACACGGCTACATCACACAACGAATATGTAGACTCTAATTTTTGCACGAGACTTTTTATTGCCGGTCTGCTAGGGCGAGAATTACGACCGTAAATTGGAGTTAACGCTCTTAAAGTTGCGGTCACTGACCCCGAATTTCGGTAGAAAATTTTTATAATTTGCAGACGTTGTATGTATGTTGGCGTTACAGCCCATGACTTCCTTCAGTCAAGCTTCTCTCAATCATCCATGTTGTGTGTGATTTATTTTTTCACACAGGTGAAAGGGACCTACAGTTTAATGCCCATTCCGAACGGCGTGAGTCGAGAAGCTTTCTCAAGGCAAGTATACTACGGGGGGTTTTGCCAGTACCCCGCCGAGGACGCACGCTGCGAAATAAACAGTCGATGGCGTTAGTGTTATCGGGATCCGAACTCGCTCGTCGTGCGCCCTCGTGTACTTTACCATAATGAAAATGTTGAGTTTAAACTGACAAGACAGTCCGATGATTAGAAAAAAGTGCGTCCACAAATTGAATTCAAAGTTGTCAATTCCCGATTGGAAAACCCTTTACATCACATATGACTAAATTTGGGCTTTATTCTACGCTTTTTCCCCTGGTAGATGGAATGGAATAGCGAAAGGTGTGGGTACACAGCGTATTATTGGACGTATTCATATGGTACAGTTGCAAATTGAAAACGATCACTTAACATCGAGTTTCTCCGTGTTGGAACAGCAACCCATGGACATGTTACTAGGATTAGACATGCTAAAGCGACATCAAGTAATTACCTATTACACCAATGTGTACACTAATGCTAATGATCTTCATTTTCAGATGAACATTGATTTGCAAAACAACGTTCTTCGCATCGGTACTACGGGAACGGAAACGCCCTTCTTGCCGGAGAGTGAATTACCAGACTGTGCCCGCCTGACCGGTGGAAATGATGAGGAAATGAAAGTGGTTGCCGAATCAGCTAAAACTGCCGAAGAGGAAGCGATTCGCAAGGCAATCGAAGCTAGTAAAATGGACACTGGTAAGCATTTTTATACAAATAACAACATATACTACGTCTGGAACATTGATTGATTACAATACGATTTCAGCTTCGCCATCTACATCGAACAAGAAAAATAAAAAAGGGAATAAAGAAAAGTTCTCTGAAGCGGACGTCAATGATCTGGTTAAGTTGGGTTTCAAACGAGAGGATGTCGTAGCCGAGCTACAAAAACAAAACGGAAATAAGACACAAGCCACCGCGGCTCTGATTGCGAAATCTCTCAAATTCTAGGGACGGATCATGAAAACACAGTTCAAAGTGTGTTCAATTAAGCCTAACATGTGAAATCTACCTCAGGCTTCAGCATTTTACAAGATGAATACAACACGGATATGTTCATGCTCCGGCAAAATAAGCAATTTTTAGACTTCTATCACGAAACGAATTAAGAGGAAATTAAAAAAAAAAAATGGAAACATCCCTTATTTACATAAGTAACATTTATTGAGCATATGTATATGTACATTCTCACCGATATTTTAATGGGCAAAAGTAGTGTTTTTGATTTTTTTTTCGGTGAATTCATATCAGAAAGTGGACTTGTGGTTAAATAGATTTTATTTTTGATTTCACTGGTTTTGTTTACGGTAGGGTTGGTATAGCACATATGTTTTGGTTTACGATTATGTTGAAATAAAGTATGCATTTTAGTAATTTACAGAATTTGACGGTTTTCTTGGTAAGAATATGCGAAATGTTAAATTTGAATTGATTTACGTCTGGTGGATTTGATGTTATCGAATCAAGATTTTGTTCTAGATCAAGCGAACGAAAACTCATTTGGGTAAATGTGTTCAGGGCCTTCTGTCTGTAGTCCTAGGTAGGTAGGTAGGAGTGGTCGCCTGGTCCCAGAGAGACCAAGGCCCAATAAGCGCGTGTGCGCCGTTTTGATGCCACCAATTAAGTGACCTACGAGTAGAGTGTCGTGCCCGGAACGACACGGACTCCTGCGGCTCTCTGTCTGACCATCTGGTCGGGCTGAGCGTGAGCGGTGGAACGCGCCCCAGAATTGCGACGTACCGCTGAATGCACTATTAAATGCCAAAAAAGAAGGGGAAAGAGGCACGCCCGAAAATTGTGCACGGAAGCTGACTAAGCCGAAGGCACAATGGTCGAGGGAACCAGCTAAGAGGGTTAGGTCGACGGAGGTATCTCCCCCCTCCTTCGAAGGTGCGCAGCGCAGTAAGCGTCGGCGGTTGGGAAAGGCTGCTGAAGAAGGCATAAGAATGCTCGCACATTCGGCATGCGCCTCCAACCCCCTTCCTCTTACTGGGAAGGTTCAACTATCCAGTAAGAGCGTGATCAGTTCCCGTAACGACGGGGCCGGAAGCGTTCTGGTTTAGAGCGGGAGCTCTAACCGAAGAAGGTAAAAGCAGGCACATCACGTAAAAAAACCCCTTCCTCCGAGAAGGAGATCCAGGAGATAGGGAAAGCTGGCGATGATAGTAGAATGACCAACGCAGACTGCAAGCACTGCGAGGATCGTCTACTGGAGCTGGCCCGGATTCCGTGGAAACCTGGAAATAAGGTGGATGTGCTGACGCGCTTACGGACAAGGAATCCAGGGTCTGACACGAGATCTTGGGCTATCTACTCCTACAAGGAGAGTAAGGGCTCTCTGAAAAAGGGTTCTGCTCTGGTTATGGGGATGGATGAAGCCTCTGTCGTGACTCTGAAATCTGCGTACGATTCACGCCCCTACTTCGACCTTGGTAGGATCTCTTTCCATTTTAATGTCAAGGAGTCGAAGGATGGGTCGTGCCCTGCAGTATG
This sequence comes from Eumerus sabulonum, assembly GCA_951905685.1. Lineage (NCBI taxonomy): Eukaryota > Metazoa > Arthropoda > Insecta > Diptera > Syrphidae > Eumerus > Eumerus sabulonum. Next base: position 17,078,071 of record OX645062.1, on the reverse strand, counting down.
AATCTATGATTTTTACTCAGATCAATCTTCAGCATTGCAAGGCTGCTACCGCTACGCACCCCCTCATCGTATCCTTTCAAGAACCATAGGTGCGGAATAAACGCCTATGTGGCCTTGGTGGTATACGTGATGTTACGATTCTTTATGATGAGCGATCCGAAAGGCCCAGGGTCGGCCTCATCATATCTAACTCACTATCGGCAACCAAACTTGGGCACTTTTGTGGACAAGATCTGGTGGCTGCTAGAGTAAGCTACAAAACTCACGTAGCAATAGAACACTTCGTCGTTGCATCTGCTTACTTTCCCTACGACTCGATACTACCTCCACCAGCGAAGGAAGTTTCTGAACTCGTAGAGTTCAGAAGCCAGAAAGATGGGTCTCATCTTGTGTTACGATGCTAACATCCAAAACACTGCTTGGGGCAGCAGCAAATACAATACAAGAGGGGACCGTCTTTTAGACTTCATTCTCTCGTCTGACCTTGCCATCAATAATGGGGGCTCTCAACCTACATTTGTTACGACAAGACGACAGGAGGTGATCGACCTGACCCTACCCAACAGATATGTGAAGGACATCACTAACTGGCGAGTCTTTCCTGATCCTCCGCTGTCGGACCATAAATATATCGAATTCCGATTAACTTGTGGGATCTCTTCCTTGTAACCTAGGCGGAATCCGTACGATTTAGAGAGGAGAAATTCACTCAGGCCCTACCTAAACTTAGAACGAAACAATTGGTAGAGAACAGTGTTCATAACCTGGATAGCGTCATCACCAGTTGTTTTGAACTCGCATGTCCCGTCAGCAAACCTCCCTGCAGGAAATTGGTCCCCTGGTGGAATGGCGAGCTCCAAAGTCATCGCAGGGAAGCCAGAAGTCTTCCGAATAGATCGCTCAAATCGAATTCCGAAGATGACTGGAACAAGTATCGGTCGAAGCAGAAAGAATATAACAAACTTATTCGTAAATCGAAAAACGATTCCTGATTGTGACTAGCAATTTGGCCAAAGTTCTCAAACGGGGAAAACCGACAAAGCTGGATGCACTCAGAAAATCTGACGGTACCTTTACTGAGTCTAAAGCGGAAACTCTTAGTTTACTGCTTCAGACTCATTTCCCGGGAAATCATACCGCCATCAGCTCGTTGCACACTCCTTCAAACTGCAACTGAAATGACGAAAACAACTCGGCAAGACAAGAGCTTTTCTTATTCCCCCTAGTCTTCCCCAGATCTCCAGCTGGTAGTCCTCTGAGTTTATCAGTGGAATATGGCGTGCTCCGCGTTTTCTTCTTCCCCTGGAAGAAGGGTGAGCTAACGTTTGCAAATCTGTGGAGATATTTTCGATAGCCGCCGTGACCTGACACAAATTGCATAAGGTGGTAATTGCAATCCTCGTGGGCTCTTTTTCTCCAAACCTCGAACGTAGGGATTAGCTCGTGTTGTCCCACCTGGCTTGCCATAATGCTAAGAATGTTATTGCGCAGAGCCTGTATGCAGACGAGAGCTTTCTTTTCGTCTCATTCGTTGTAAGGACTCCCGCCCAGACCGGCGCCGCGTATAGGAGTATTGACCTTACCACTCTGGAAAGCAGAATCCTCCTCGCATATCATGGTCGCCCGATGTTCGGCAGCATTCTGGAAAGTGATGTCTGCATTTGTGACGACTTTTTATTGCAGTATTCGACATGGGCTTTTAAATTAAGTCAGTTATCGAGCATTACCCAAAGTATTTTAAGACCTATTTAGACTTGATTGGCTGGCTCCCAACCGGGAAGTTGGCGTATTCTAATCATATGCTTATCACTATCGAATTGCCCCTCTGACTAACCATATGGTTAGATAGTGGTCACAAGAGGCAATGCCAGTAGTGGGAAATACCACCTTAATCTGGATAATATTTGGCCACCAACTTGTACAAAGGGATCCTGGAAAAGTTGTTGTTATTAGAAGAAAACCTAATTATTCTCTTAATCTATTACGTTTTTTTTAGTTTTGTAATAAATCTAATGAAGTTTAAATGAAATTTAAATTCAAACTGCCAACTGTCAAATCCTGCGCTTATTCACTTTTTCTGCCTTTTTTTAAATTATGGTCCGGCTTCGCGTTTAGCCTACCAAGATTGAGTTAAAATTGCTTTGGTAAATTAGAAGTGTCAAAATGAAGTCAAAAGAAATAATCGAGAAGACACAAATTGGAATGAAGAAAGATGTATACCGTGAAACTCCTATGCGATTTATGGGTATTTAGTGTAAATAGAGGGAGATTCGGTGTGAAATTTTAAATCTTTTCAGGTTACGCTCCTGAAATCGTTAGAGCATTGGGTTGTTTATTTCAATTTTCTTCTGGAATATTACATTTGTCTTATGGAGTCTCGGCAACATATGCTTGCGCGGATGTCATTGACAAAAGTCTCAACGAGAGTAAAAAGAAAGGTGCAACGAACAAGGATATAGCAGATATGGCCCAGAGAACACTACTCTGGCAGACATTTGCTTCCTTCGTCTTCCCCAGATACGTTATTGACAAGTTTGTAGATATTTTTTTTATACGTAGTGTATGTCTTATCACATTCACTTTTTAGGATATCAAGAACAGCAGTCAACTTTGCACGGTATGATCTTAGGGTTCCTACTCAAAACGGTAGGGCTTTAGCGGGATTAATAGGTCTGGCTTTAATCCCGCTAGTGGTGACGCCAATTGATGATTTGGTCAACGTAATGGGCTTGAATCCAAATCGTAAATATGAACACATTGACATTTTGATTGCACTTTATAATTTTGCTTAGTAATTATGTATCTAGTTATTTACACCATCACAAAAGTGATATTCTATATTCACGACACTTATTTACACAGTCGAACAACGACCAAGGTTCGAAACACGTATTTAACAGTCTTCGATGAGACAAAGTATGGTCTGGTGAGAAGTGTGAGAGTTGTTGATAAATTGTTATTGGATTAGACTTCATATTCGTTACACTCAAAACCATCCGTAACTATCACCCCTGTGCAGGGGCAGTAATCGGGCTATTATTAGAGCGGTCATTAGCGGTTCACTTATGCACAAAATGGTTGCAATTGACGACCATATTGATTGACATACACCCAAGTACCATACATAACTTGACCTACAGGCACAAGTTTGGTGTCGTGGCGAGTCGATGTTGCTCAAGATGACCACCTGGGCATCTTTACTGTTAAAGACCTCTTATCTACTTCGTGACCATTTCCCACGACAAATGAGCTAGTCCTCTGTTGCATCGAGCTGGACAAAATGTTTGACTACCTAAAAGAAATAGTTTGGAAAGAGTTACTTACTTACTAACTTGGATGGTGCTATAGGCCGGTGTGAACCTTGGTCTCAACCAACAAGGTTCTCGAGCTGGCACGGTTTTTTGTTAAGGTTTTTTGGCTAAGATCCCTTTCCACCTCTATGCGCCGTCTCTCGGGTTTGGACTCGAAGACACTTCGGGCTGGAGCTGTTTTATCCGTTCGCTCTAAATGGCCTAGCCATCTTAGACATTGGATCCGTAGACGTCGTACTAAGATGATGTCGCTGTACAGTCTGCATATTTCGTCGATGTATCTTCTCCTCCACTCTGTTTATACAAACGATACCATAGATTGAACGCAGAATTTTCTTAACCTCCGCTTTCGTTAAAGTTCAGGCCTCTGTGCCGTAGAGGAGAAACGGGGTTGCATTGCGCAACCTTGTCCTTTCGAGAGAGGTCTCTACTCCTCAATTGCATATTGAGCCCAAAGAAGCAGCGGTTGGCAAGAGGAATTTTGATCTCCGCGCTGGTGAGCCGAGGTAGACGAATTCCTCGATCACTTCGAAATTGTAGCTGCCAAATGTGAAGTTCTGGCCAAGACGCCGGTGTTGTGCTTCTTTTTTTGGATGACAGCTTATATTTGGTTTTACCCTCATTTACCGAAAGACCCATTTTAGCCGCTTCTGCTTCAATGCTTTCGAACGCCTCATTTACTGTCCGTCCAGGTACGTCAATGTCATCTGCGTACGCAAACTATGTACATTTCTCCGGGATCGACACAAATATATACTCTTTGCCCAGATTTGCATCAAAGTCTCCTAGCACCATTTTTGTATCGTAGCTAGTACATTGGGCATAAGTTCTGTCTAGGAGATCGTAGAATTCTTGTTTGAGTCGATCGTCGTTTTCTTCGGTTGGGGTGTGAGCGCATATCAAGCTAATGCCCCCGACATTAGCTTTGATGCGGATTGTTATGAGGCGTTCGCTTACATCCCGAAAGCTTAAGACTTTTTGTCGTAGTCTCCTTCGAACAATTAATGCTCATCCAAATAAGTGTTGTTTGTTCTCCTTTTAGCGATTCCCGTAGTAGCCTTTTGCCTGGTTCTTGTAGTGCGGTTATATCTGCTTTATAGCAGTTGAGAGTTTGCTCCAATCCCGGTCTGTTAAGGGACCTCAAATTCCATGTGCAGACTCGCATGTCATTTAATCGTTTGCAGGGGTCATCAACTTTGTATCCGTCCGTGGCTTCGAAACAATTTAATTTTTCCATAATAAGCACAACCCCCAAACTGGAGGGCCAGGTTCCTTTTTCGCCAGGCACAAGGGGGTCGGGTCGCTGCACACATTGGTTCACTATCTGGCGGATGCCAGGGCAGTTATCCAGAGCAGGCCTTTCGGAGGCTATGTCAGCTTGAATTGAGCAGAGACAGAGATCGAAGCTGGCGTTTGCCATCTTAAAGGCGAACAGCTTCTTTGCTTTGTTTGCTCGCTCCGTCTGCCGTTTGAAAAGAGTTAATATTAATATTTAGTGACCTTACGTGACATGCACAATGTTAGAGATATTTTGACAGAAACTAATATATTTTCCTCATTCTAGTAATAGCTGCTAGCTGACACTGCCCTTATCGCCAAAACGTCCGCGTTATGCGTCTTTAGATTTTTTTTTTAAGACAAAACCCCTTAAAAACCTCCACTTTAATGAGCATGAAGGAATCATGCGCTTCGTTGTATTTTTTCATTTAAGTCAATGTCATAGGCATACCTTTTATGATATTGAAAGTGTTGGCGTACTCATACCCAGCCTTCATAAAGCAACGATTTCTATTGCCGTTTTCTATTGCTTAATAAGAGTTGCAAGTAGTAATGTAAGAACCCGACATGAATCTACAAAGGATCATATGTCACATCCAATTGAGGTTTAAAACCACATTGATGGGAACCTACCAAATTGTTAAAACATGTTGTATGTATGTATGTTGGCGTTACAGTCCATGAATTACCTGAGCCGAGCTTCCCTCAATCACCCATGTTGTGTGTGATTTCATTTTCCCACAGGTGAAAGGGACCTACAGTTTTATTGCCGGTTCCGAACGGCGAATTTCGAGAAGCTTTTCATGACGGTTTTACTACAGGGGGTTTTGTCAGAACCCCGCTGAGGAGAAACACCGTGAAAAACACGTTCGATGACATGGCTGTGTCGGGATTCGATCCCGAGTCATAGGCGTCAGAGGCCAACACACTACCCACTGCGCCACGGTGCTCTCGTTAAAACATGTTGTTTGTTAAAAAATTCGAGAGTGATCCTACAATAACATCTCTGCCTCTTTCCAACCGATATGCCATCGATCGCAATGTTATCAAGTTGCTTAATGGAGTCCGTGGAGATACTTACTTACTTAGGTGGCGCTACAGTCCGTGGTGAACCTGGACCTCAACCAAGCGTCTCCAGCTGGCACGGTCTTTGGCCAGCTGTTTCCAGCGCCGCACGCCAAGTTGGTTAAGGTCGCCTTCCACCTGCGTGCGCCACTGTAGATGCGGCCGTCCTCTGCCGCGCCTTCCTTCCTTCCTTCCGGGGTGGATTCAAAGACTCTTCGGGTCGGAGCTGTATTTTCCATGCGCTCTACGTGGCCTAGCCACCTTAGACGCTGTATCCGTAGACGACGTACCAGGCCGATGTCGCTGTACAACCCGTACAGTTCTTCGTTAAATCTTCTCCTCCGTACTCCGTTTGAACAAAACGGGACCGCAGAATTTTCCTCTCGAAACAACCAAGGGCATCTTCATTCGCTTTTGTTAAGGTTCAAGCCCCTGCGCCGTAAAGGAGGACTGGGATGATTAAAATCTTATATAGTGTCACCATGGTTTTCCGAGAGAGGGCTCTACTTCTCAATTGCCTCTTGAGCTCAAAGAAACAGTGGTTTGCAAGAGGGATTCTGCGTTTTATCTCAGCGCTGGTGTTGTTGTCGCCGGTCATCAGTGAGCCAAGGTAGACGAATTCCTTGACCACTTCAAAGTTATATCCGCCCATGGTAACATTCTGGCCAATACGTCGGTGTTGACCGTCCCTTTTTGATTTTTGGTTTTACCCTCATTAACCTTGAGAGGACGTCTCGCTGTGTCCGTCCAATCAAGTCAATGTCGTAGGCGTACGCAAGTAATTGCGTAGACTTGAAATAAATCGTACCTCTTGTGTTGGCCAGTGACTCTTGCTCGATTTTTCAAGCACGATGTTGAAAAAGTTGCATGACAGCACGTCACCTTGCCTAAATCCTTTTTAAACATCAAAGGTCTCGGTTTGCTCATTATCGGCTTTAGTTGAGCAGCGAGTATTTTCTATTGTCATCCTGCACAGTCGGACGAGCTTGGCAGTGATGTTAATACTAGACTTGGCTCTGTATAGGTTATCTCTATACACGCTGTCATATGCAGCCTTACAATCGACGAAAAGGTGGTGAGTGTCGATTTGGTATTCCTGGGTATTCTCCAAAATCTGCCGTAGCGTAAATATTTGGTCTATTGTGGTTTTCCCTGGCCTGAAACCACACTGATAAGAGCCGAAGAGGTTATCCACAAACGGCTACAGGCGTTCACACAATACGGCAGAGAAGATCTTATATGCGATGTTAAGGAGACTTATTTCCCTATAGTTAGCGCAGTTATAGGGGTCTCCTTTCTTATGAACCGGGCAAACGATGCTGAGATTTCATTCATCGGGCATGCTTCCCTCCGACTATACCTTGCAAATGAAATGGTGCATGCACCTTACCAGCTCATCTCCAGCCGCTTTAAAAAGCTCAGCAGACAGGCATCTGTCTGATCGTTCTGCCTGACAACGGTATCTTGTCTGTCATCGCCGTTATAATGTCTGCAGAAGTGGTCTTTCCAAATCCTCAGCATCGACTGTGATTCTACTACCAGTTCTCCATTTTCATCCCTGCAGGCCGTCGCTCTGGCTTTGTAGCCATGGCATGTTCGTTTTACCTTATTGTAAAACTTACGGGCGTCATTCCTGCAGAAGCATCTCTCCATCTCCTCGATCTCACGCTTTCCGTGCTCTCTCTTCTTTCTTCTGAAAAGCGTGTGTTCCTCTCTTCTCTTCTGCTCATAGATTTCGCGAGCAGCTCTCGTCCGTCGTTGCAGCATGGCCTTATATGCCTCTTGTTTTGCTGCATGGGCTTGTTCGCATTGTTCATCGAACCAGGGGCTTCTAGGTGGTGGCGCTTTGAAACCCAGCACCTCTGAGGCAGCATCTCTGATGGCGCTCTGGCAATGCGCCCATTCCTGCTCTGTTGCTTGTGCTGCTGTGGGCGGATTTTGAGAGAGCTTGAAGGAGACACGATCGGGAAAGATTCTGGCAGTCTCTTGCGATTGTAGCTTTCCGAAGTCAAACTTACGTAGTCCTATTCGACTCCTAAGCATTCTTGATATCCTCATTCGTACCTTGGCTACAACAAGGTAGTGGTCCGAGTCGATGTTGGCCCCTTGGAAGGTTCGTACGTCGAGAATACTGGAGGAGTGTCTGGCGTCGATCGCAATGTGATCAATCTGGTTAGTGGTCGATTGATCAAAAGACTGCCAGGTACCCTTGTGGATGTTGAGATGGGGGGATCGTGTGCTTGCTACAAGGAGACTACGCCCCGTTAGGAAATCGATTAGCCTAAGTCCGTTGTCGGATAAGGTGTTATGGAGGCTATGCTTTCCTATGATCGATTCAAATATGTCCCCTTTGCCCAGTTTTGCATTAAAACCTCCTAGAACAATTTTTTTGTCGTAGCTGGAGCATTGGTTGGGCATGGGCTTTATCTATGAGATCGTAGAATTCTTCTTTGAGTCGATCGTCCTTTTCTTCCGTTAGGGCATGAGCGCATATCAAGTTAATATTTCCAAATTTAGCTTTGACGCGGATTGTTATGAGGCGCTCGCTTACATTCCGGAAGTTTAAGTTTAAGACTTTGTTGAAGTTTTCCTCGAATAACGAACCCGCACCCGAATAAGCGCTGCTTGTTCTCCTTGTAGCAGTTCCCGTAGTAGATGTCGCAATATTTTCATCCGTCTTTTGCCTGGTCCATCCCATCGCACTTCTTGGAGTGCGGTTATATCTTCTTTATAGCAGTTGAGGTTGTGCTCCAATTGATCGCCTGCACCCGGTCTATTAAGGGACCTCACATTCCAGGTGCAGACTCTCAAGTCCTTTAGTCATTTGCAGGGGTCGTCAGCCTTGTATCCGTTCGTATCCGAGGCTTGTAGTTGTTTCGGAACAAGTGGATCTTTACGTGAAAAGGATGTTACCCTTAAGCACAACCTCCAACTTGGAGGGCCAGGTTCCTCTTTCTCCGGGAACAAGGGGTTGGGTCGCTGCACACATTGGTTCACTACCTGGCGGATGCCAGGGTGGCTATCCAGGTGGGGCCATGCGGAGGCTGTGTGTCAACTTGGATTGAGCAGGGACGCAGGGACAGAGATCGAAGCTGGCATTTGCCATGTTAAACGTGATCAACTTCTTTGTTCTGTTTGCTCACTCCCTCTCCCCTTAAATGAATGTGAAGATGCCTGATCAAATTCCGACTGCAACTCATCAAAAATTCACTAGCCTTTGAGGCGATTGATTATTTATTTTTTGTAGTTAGCACAGGTCCAAGAGTCATACTCTTATGTGGTAAGTGCAGTGGCTTGGGTCATAGATGTTCGTTCACTATCCTCCAGAGGTGGTTGTCCTAGATAAGATTCGAGAGAAACTCAACTGAATTTTCACGTTGGTTGTAGTTCTCAGCAAATGTTCCATGCCATTTTGGTATTTTATTAGAACTGCACACACAGAGTATGAATTCGAAGTGACCAGTGCTCAGTTCGGCTCTAAATTTCAGCGTCAAAGCTGGGGCTCATGGAAATCATGGCTAAAAAATTAATCCCGAAGCTGTCACAAATATTCATTTCATGTTTCCCGCAAGGTTTCACTTTATAAGGCCCAATACACCCGGAGCAACCGGAAAAAAACTGGTCAGCGATGCGAATCGGCAACTAGTTTGCTTTGAGTCGTACCCTGTGTAATCAAATGGGACGATACACACAAAGCGACTGGTTGTAAACTCGTCGCAGCCACAACAGATGGAGGAAGAAGGACTTTTCGTAGGGGATGATTTCTACCCACCATCTGAAACCATGCCCACAACCATGCCCACAACCACTTCCAAGGTCTTCAACATCCTCATTGCCACAGCATCGGGATCACCGGTCCGAGCCAATCCAACAGCCAATACCAAAAAAGAAGCGTGCTGCGAAGAATGATGATGTGAATAAAACGTTCATCAAATTTTTGGAATGTAAAAAGCCGACTCCATTAGCCAGTGATAGGCAGGTAGCTAGGGAACCCAGAAAGGAAGCCTTGAAAGCCTTGGAACCAAATCCACGCGTCCTCCCTCCTCATGCTAATCCACGAGTAGTTATTTGCGGGGTTCACACCATACGATTTGTCTGTACGATCTGCTTGATGACCTTGCTTGATGGGCCAAATCGTGAGTGTGAACAGTCGTACGACTTGTCGTCAAATTTGTCGTTTGGAAGTTCAAATATTTTAACTTTTTGACTTGCTTGATCGACCTGTCGTAAGGTGTGAACAGTTGTCGTACAGCTTCAGAGCATTTTTTCACTTTTGCTTGTGCGTTCAGAGAATCAACACCAACTTTGAGGGGAATGAACGATATGACTTCAAACAAAGAAAAATAATTTTGGTTTGATCAACTCATCATACGTTACTACCAATTCACAAGTAATTACGAAAATCCCCTGGCAAATTTTCGTGAAATTCTCTTAACAGTTACCGATGAGAAATTATTATGTTTACGGACCCATGGTTTAATCCACAATCGTTTTTTTTTTTTTTTTTTTTTTCTTCATTTTCGAGTACATATTTCATCAATAATCATCCCTGTAACCAGAGCATGCGCCGCCAAGTTAAGTTGTATGGTGTGAACGCTAGGCATTATTTGGTCGTCAAGCAAATCGTACAGACAAATCGTATAGTGTGAACCCCACTATTCGTTTTCTGCTGAGATGCCTCCACCCACCACCGACCGAATTTGCGACTATACTTCGCTAGAGGCGACTGAGATTTGGATCGGTGATGAGTTGCCTCGTGTGTGGAGTCAAGTCTCCGCTGAGTTCGTAACTGGTTTGTAACTCGAGTTGCTAACCGGTTTAGTTTCTTTCCGGTTGCTCCGTGTGTATTGGGCCTAGGAGTTGTTTTCCTGTTTCCTTATTCTCTAAATAAAAACCCGTTCATATATCCCTTTTCATTAGCACGTTGCTAGTTAAGGGTGGAGGTCCTGGATAAAACTAAAATATCTCTAATACCGCGATTAGCTCATCTATAGTACATCTTGAATTCCCCTCAAAAGCTTAAATCAGCTGATTGTACCTAATGTCACAATTACTTTGTTATGAACTTTATGTAAAATTGTTACTTAATACTACAATAACTGCTGTATTTTGAAAAAAAAAGTTCCCCATGTCATTTCATGAGAATTTTCTTATCAAAATTCGTTCAAAGGAGAAGTGTTCGACAGTAAAAATGATTGTCAGACGGGATATTAACGGGAGAACATCATAGTGTCAGTTAATTTATTTTTGAATTTTTACGTTTAAATGCTAATAGTTTCTGCCGTACGCGTGATCTAGTATATAGTACAATAAATTAGTGTTCAATTGATGTTATTAACGAAGCAACCGTTTATGCTTGATTGTTGACATTTGAATTACATAACAGATCCACAGAAAAAGGTGAAAATGAAAGAAAGCAAGGGATACGACATCTATCGTGACAGCCTTTTGCGGTACATGGGTAAGTCGTAATCACGTCGGCATAGTGGTTGCCGTCCTCTATTTGAGTACAGAAGAGGCAATCAATAATATCTTTGGGTGTTTAGGTTACTGCAATGAGGTTGGAGAGGCTTTCCGACCGTTAGTTCCTGGATATATGGTAAAGTTGTCATATGGCCTGTCTATGGGCTATGTTCTCGCTGATACTTTTGATAAATCTGGCAAAATATATGAAAAACCGGGTTCGACAACGATTGATGTAGCAAAAAAAGGCGGAGACGTTCTGATATGGCAAACGTTTGCATCGGTCGTTATACCTGGATTCACGATTAACAGGTATTATTTCAAATCTCATATGTATTTCATAACGAAAACCATAAATAAACGAGTTTACGTTACTCTTTCAGAATAACAAAACTTACACGGTTGCTGGTAAAGAAAGTGCCAAATTCCAAATTTATACCAACGGCAATTGGCCTAGCTTCCATTCCACTGATTGTAAAACCAATTGATCATTTAGTTGATTACCTTATGGACCAATCATATCGAAAATACTTCAACGTAGAATAATATCGGAGGAAGCAGTCCAACAAGTACTTTTTTACACAAATTAGATGTATGAACCGACTGAAAATTCGAATGCCAAAGATGGGCTGTTTTCGCAGCTATTCGTTTAAAACACTTCAAAGTAATGTTATCAAACTTTGTCACAAATCTATGCTTAAATGCTCCAAAAAAGACAAATTTAATAAAGTAAGCAAAATAAGTACGTCCACGTGTTTAAGGTTCTCGTTATTTTTATTCCTTTAATACATAATACCCATAAAAGCAGCTCAAAAATATGTGAATGTGTGTTACAATACATACATAAAGTGGTTATAAAAAAAAAAAAAATTATCTTACATAATTCTATACCAAAAATGGACTATCAAGAGCACCAAGACCAGCCGCTACTCCGCCTTCATTGGCTGTGGAAAGTTTAGTCCTAAGCATATGGCCAGCCTGATAGTTAAGTAATATATTTTTTGAATCGCCAATAATAGCTCCGAATATGCCTAGCTCCGATACTAAGTCAACTAGTGGTGGAGGTAAAGACTCGCCGGGGCGTACCATATAACCTTTGCTAATCGGTGGGTGGATTCTTTCCATTAAGATCCATGCTGAACGCTCTGATAAAGTCATACTCTGCAAATACAGAAGGCAATTGATGATTGAAAAAATTGAAAATCAAAATACTAACCTTTAAAGCTTTTGGAATGTCACTACCGTAAACATTGTTACCGCCACCTTCTCTTTGTGGTTTCAAGACAAACCTGAAAATATATTGTATACAATCAGGTTTGATGTCTTGTAAAATCTTATAAATATAAACCTCTCTGGATCACTCATAGCCATTTCATAGGATGTATTGCCAACTTCGTTATTGTCCAAAGAATATAGGCCAGTAAATATCTGTCCAATTGATCGGACCTATAACATTCAATCATAAGTCACATGTATGTATAGCCACTGGTCATTTCATTTTTTACAAATTACCTTTTCAGGATCTGTTATGAATCTTTGCAAGATTCCAGGAGTAGCCAATGCTTGTTGAACCTTCTTTGTTCCGGCTAAATGATATTGAATCGATGGCGACTTGATCGCTTTGGAACATTCAATGAGATACCTCGCATCCCATTCGTCTTGAGTGTGATAATGGCCTGGTTCGTAGCCAGCGCGAAAGTACACAACACTAACTTCGTTTCCATCACTGCAAGACAAAACTATAAATAATTTACTGTAAAATTGAAATCTGATTAATGTACATTAGTAGTTCACTCGCTTTTCCCAACTTTCCCTGATCGTGAATTTCAGTTAATGTTTTACGTACTACCTTGATGTTGGGTTTTGTTTCTCGAATATAGAACTCATGGAATCTCTGGAATTAAAGTAATTTATTGCGGATTTAAGTAAGAAAGTGAATGTTAGTCGGTAGTCAACAGACATCTAGTCTTGATCGTTGATCTTGAGGATCATTATGAGCTGACAACAACTAATCCACTATCAGGAAACATGGCCGTTATACAGTATGACGTCGCATTTCTCTTAATGATTGTGGCTTGGATACTTTAATGACGATGATGATTTACTACATTGGTAATTGCCATTGGCTCAAAAAAGGCTGCAGTCTCACCAAGTTGACTATTGATCCACCCTAAACTTCTATTGTAACACGCCTTATTATTTCAATAGGAGATTGAGCCCCGCTTCAATGGCGAGTTGAAATGCGTAGCGTTCTACGACATGTCCACATTTCAAGTGCCTCAATTTTTCTATTACCTTTTTCACGTCCAAATAAGTTAGTAGTTACACTACCATTTTCGTCTTGATCTTCAAGTAGATTTCCTAGTCTGCTTAATAACATAGCATTGCTTGCTTCCTTTGGTGGCGTTACAGCGCATGAAAGGGGCAGAGCCAGGCTTCTCTCAATCACACATGTTGTGTGTGATTTATTTTTCACACAGGTGAAAGGGACCTATAGTTTAATGCCGATTCGGAACGGCGTGAGTCGGGGTTTTTCCAACACACTAACCACTCTGCCATGCGCTCTCGATATAGCATATCTTCTTCTTAGTGGGCGCTACAGTTCGGGGTGAACCTGGGCCTCAACCAACATGCCCCTCCAACCAGCACGATCTTTCGCTAGCCTTTTCCATTGCCGCACACCCAGTTGGCTGAGGTCCCCTTCCACCTGTGTGCGGCCGTCCTCTGCTTCTTCGTCCCTCGGGGTTGGATTCAAAGACTCTCCGTGCTGGAGCTATTGTGTCCATTCGCTCTACATGGCCCAGCCATCTTAGGCGTTGAATCCGTAGACGCCTGACTAGGCTCATGTCGCTGTACAGCCCGTAAAATTTGTGGTTGAATCTTCTCCTCCATCCCCCGTCTGTGTTTATAGGCCCATATACCTGCGTTAATTCTTTCAATGTCGACATATCGTATTTTTAGTTCAAGAGTCGATATTTGATACTCTTTGGAATTTAACTTTGTTTTGGACGTGTTTATTCACAAACAACTTGTGAGTGTGTCCATAATGCACCTCAGATTGTTTATATCGCTTGCTATAATAACATCATTTAACATCCAATGCTCCAATGGTAGCAACAGTTTCTGGTCCGTTGTCAAAAACATTAAAAACTCGTCAAATTTGGGGGTGGCCGTGGTGCAGTGGTTAACATCATCGACCGCCGAGCGGAAGGTTTATGGTTCAAATTCGCTTCATAGCCAAGAAAAAGTAGTTTCTATACGGCAAAAAAGTATGCAACGCTGTTGAGAATGGAAAGTGACCAGACGTACTGCTGCAGGCATAACACTCACAGTATATGGTCAAACGAAATTCATCCTCTGCGTATGCAATACTAAAAGTGCTCGAACGAATTACTACGGACTATAACCAACGCGGAATTTGGTCGGCTCTCGTCCTATCTAGGTCTAGGACAACCACCCCTGAGAGTAGTGAACGAACATCAACGACCCCAACCACTGTACTCCGTTCAGGTTGTGTGTGTCAACACATCATAAGAGAATATAAAAACTCTTGAACCTGCGCGAGTCTCTAAAAAAAAAAAAAAAAAAAATCTCGTCTATACCAACACTTGTCCAAAAGACATTCTAGCTGTTACTACCTCAGACAAAGCTAACCTTCCTGCTGCCCACTTTGCAGCCAGCTCGCAGCTTGCACTTTGCCTCCGCCTGTACTGTCCGTTGCCTTTCCTTGTTTTATCGATACTTCCACAGAAAATGATCTGGAAGAGATAGCCAGTTGCGTTCCGCGTCTTCAACATTTTTTCGTAACACACGTCTCCTAGGAATGCTCATCAAAATAGCCTGAAGCCCACTATAGTTACACCCGCACTCAAGGCTAATGCCTTATAACGTTGAACGTGTTTTTGATGTTTGATACACAACCTGAACGGAGGGCAGTGATTTGGGTCGTATATGTTCGTTCACTACTCTCAGGGGTGATTGTCCTAGATAGGCGTTGGTTATAATTCTCAGCAATTGTTTCATGCACTTTTGGTGTTGCATATGCCGAGGATGAATTTGAATTGACCATAACATGTAAGTGTTATGCCTGCAGCAGTACGTTTGATCATTTCCCATTCACAACTGTGTTGCATAGTATAGGAGTTGCTTTTTCTCGGCTAAGAAACGACTTTGACCTTCCGCTTGACGGTCGACAACAAGCAATTGAGAGCAGTGTCCATTGTCATTGTCTCTATTCCTTTTCCTCTTTATCTTCGGGCCGCTCTGTGTCGTCGACATAATAAGATGGTAAAGCTTGAGTGCTCGCTTACCATGAAAAAATGTATTCAAATGTATTAAATGTTAAGACTGCCGCAACTTTTTTCGTTGTTTCCATTATTATCGATGAGGGTCTAAAGGATCCCTTTCAACTACGTAAACGTTATTCGGTGCACACATTTACATATATACATTTTCAGTGGCCCGCATGTTCCACTAAAAGGGTCGCGGGGGTAATGCGCGCACGCGGGATCTCCAGGCCACTCGATCCTCCGCCATCGACTCTAACTCATCAGGAGCTATGCCCAAGCGCAACCAGGTGAGTTTTTGGACTTGGTCCAACCACCTCGTCCTGGGTCTGCCAAGCGGTCGCCTGTCTGATGGTATTGCATCCAAGGCACGCTTCGGAAGTCATGATGATGGCGACATTCGTCTCACGTGACCAAACCATCGAAGCAAAGTCCTTTCCGTTCGGAGAAGCAGCTGCTCAACAGTGAGCTCACCGCGCACTGCCGTGTTTCTCAATCTATCCCGGCGAGTAATTCCCACAACAGCACGAAGAAATCTCATTTCGGCAGCTTGTATTCGCGATCTTATTCTTTTGGTCAAAACCCAAATTTTATGACCATAGGTGAGAGTTGGAACAACTGAGTTAAAAGCCGATAACTTAGCTTTGACACCAAGCTCGGTCCTTCTGATTACAGATCTTCCAAACTGTTTCAAAATTGACTCAGCTTGGCCAATACTACAGGAAAGCTCAGTATTGCTCCTCCCATCACTCGTGAAGAAGCCCCAAGATACTTAAACTTCTCCACCTGCTTCAATGGGACTTCATTAACATGTAGAGTGCATGGGACAGGTGTTCTGGAAATAACCATAACATCGCCCAAGCCTTATCGAGTACCATTCTTAGAGTGAAAAGCTGGTCGGTTGTACTTCTGCCGTGACGAAACCCGCACTGTTCATCCCCTATCCTGAATTCGATCATAGCTCTAGAACGCGCCTCCAGCATGCCCCTATAGTTGGAGCACTCTTTTTATCCCCTTTTTGAAAAGAGGGACAATCACCCCAGTCTGCCAATCGCTAGGTGTCTCACCGCATTCCCAGGCCACCTTAATGACACGAGAGAGCCATAATACTCCCTCTTTACACATCGCCTTAATCATTTCTGGCCGAATTTCATCCACACCGGCGGATTTGCCAACTTTTAGCGATTCAATCGCTAAAATGACTTCCTCCACCGTTGGACTATTCTCCGCCCCACTCAAGACTATACGTCTGTCCCCCTCAGGGCCCCATTCGGGATTGAGCATCTC
This sequence comes from Eumerus sabulonum, assembly GCA_951905685.1. Classification (NCBI taxonomy): domain Eukaryota; kingdom Metazoa; phylum Arthropoda; class Insecta; order Diptera; family Syrphidae; genus Eumerus; species Eumerus sabulonum. The sequence continues at coordinate 17,061,381 of OX645062.1, read as the reverse complement.
CGAAAAGTGCTCGCTCCATCCGCGTAAGATGTCCATCTCATTGGAAAGCAACACACCATCTTTGGATTTAACTCCTTCGATTATGTTGAATTTCCTTCCGTTGACCCGGCGAATGGTTTGCTAGAACACCTTTTTTCCAGATCTATGGTCGCCTTCCAACTTCCCGCCGAACTCCTTCCAGGACTGCTCTTTAGCTGCTCGCACAGCCAATTTGTAAGTTCTTCGCACGACAGTGTACCGGTCATGGGAAGCAGAGTCCCCCAAAAGAATCCAGTCTCTGTAGGCCTTTTCTTCTCTCTGATGGCTTCTTGAACTTCAGGTGTCTTAAACCACGCAGTTTTTTTTCCACCACCAGCCGCCACATCAAGCCGCTTGTCTCCACAAACATCACGTGCAGAGGCAATGACAGCAGCTACATGCGATTGAACAGTTGGAACTTGCTTAAACCTTTCGGATGTGTGGTGCGAAGTGTTGTCGCACCTCACTGCTCTGTAGTTTCTCCCACCGTATGCGTGTAACATCTCTTGGTTTCCGCCTTAGCAGACGAGGTACTCTATCAGTAAGATACAGCTTACTCAACACCAGGTGGTGATTAGTTGACAGTTCAGGTAAAATGTTCGAACGCCTTTCCTGCAGTAACATCTCTCCATCTCCTCGATCTCGCGCTTCTCGTGCTCCTTCTTTTTCCTTCTCAGAAGCGCATGCTCCTCCCTCCTTTTCTGTTCATAGAGCTCGCGGCCAACTCTCGTCCGTCGGTGCAATGTAGCCATATATGCATTCTGTTTCTACACATGGGCCTGTCTGCACTCATCATCAAACCAGGGGTTTCTCGACGGTAACACCGACGTCTTGGTCAGGACGTCACCTTCAGCAGCTATAATTTTGAAGTACTCAAGGACTTCGTCTACCTTGGCTCGATAGTGACAAGCAGCAACGACACCAGCGCTGAGATAAAACGCAGTATAACTCTTGCCAACCTCTACTTCTTTGGGCTCAAGAGGCAGTTGAGTAGTAGAGTCCTCTCTCGAAAAACGAAGGTAACCCTCTACAAAACCTTAATCATCCCGGTCCTCCTCTACGACGCTGAGGCTTGGACGTTATCAAAAGCGGATGAAGAGGCTCCTGGGCGTTTCGAGAGGAAAATTCTGCGTGCAATCTTTGGTCCCGTTTGTGTAAACGGAGAGTGGAGGAGGAGATTCAACCAAGAAATGTACGGGCTGTACAGCGACACCGGCCTAGTTAGACGTCTTCGGATCCAACGTCTAAGATAGCTAGGCCATGTAGAGCGAATGAACATCTCCGCTCCGGCCCGAAGAGTCTTCGACTCCAACCCCGAGAGACGACGCAGCAGAGGACGACCGCATCTAAGGTGGCGCGCACAGGTGGAAAGGGACCTCAACCAATTGGGCGTGCGGCACTTGAAGCGGCTGGCCAAATATCGTGCCGGCTGGAGAGGCTTGTTGGTTGAGGCCCTGGTTCATCCCGAACTGTAGCGTCATCAAAGTAAGTAAGTTTCACTAGGATTCTGCCATCATTGTCTTTTTTAACACACCCGACTGACTTTTTCCGTCCAGTATCAGCACAAGAATTTATACCTTCTCAAACTCACCTGATCACAGATATTGTATGAGACGTCCTCTATCACGAAAACTATAACAGTATTTGGATTCCCATATAGTTCCCAAGCTTTAATCATAGCCCCACATAATCCAGAAAGAGCTGTGTTCTCCGGTAACTAAAGATAAGTCAAGTATTAGAAAATGATATATATATTTTAAAAGACCTTACTTTATCAACTTTATCGCCATGACCAAGCTCGCGTAACACAAAGCTGTAAGGAAAACATGGAATCACGTTAGACGAAGAGCGCCAAATAAGTGATTGTCATCCTAAATGGACTAAATCTAACTAGCAGGGCTTATACATAAGTATATATATATATGTACATATGAGCTTAAAAAACATGCTTAAAAAAACCATAATCATGCGGTTATGATCAGGCTTAGTTTCGGAAGTAAAATTTACTAAACATGCCTACATTCATGTCAAATAAGATCGAAGAAAGAATCAAAGCTTGAAAGCATACATAACTGAGCGTCGCAAGCGTTTAACAAATAGCGTACACAGCGTATGAATGTTCAATGGTCCTCGTTTTTTTTTTTTTTTTTTTTTTTTATAGTTACACCCGCACTCAAGGCTAAAGCTTTATCACGTGTTTTTTTTAACGTTGTGCGAGGCTCAGGTTTACACACAACCTGAACGGAGTGCAGTGGTTTTTGGGTGGTAGATGTTCGTTCACTACTCTCAGGGGTGGTTGTCCTAGATAGAACGAGAGCCGACCCAATTTCGCTTTGGTTATAGTCCGTAATAATTCGTTCGAGCACTTTTAATATTGCATACGCAGAGGATGAATTTCAATTGACCATGTACTGTGAGTGTTATGCCTGCAGCAGTACGTTTGGACGCTTTCCATTCACAACTGTGTTGCATACTTTTATCTGTATAGGAATTGCTTTTTTCTTGGCTATGAAACGAATTTGAACTATAGACCTTTCGATAGACGGCCGATGATGTTAACCACTGCACCACGGCCACCCCCAGTAAGGACACTTTGAGTAAGGACACTCAAATATCAAATTTAATATAGACGTATACATAAAACAATTTAAAGCAACACAATTTACTTAAGCAGCCTGATTACCAACTCGCCCTTCTAATTCTTTAATAAGTTAACAACCTCGGCGGGAGAGTTTTTTTGTACTAATATCTCTTACGAAAAAAAAACAAAAGCGCATACAAGTAGTGCTGCTGTATTAATACCGGCAGCCCGTTTTGAGTATTATACAGTGTGCCAAAAAGCTAGAGCGTGTAGGTCTGGTCAAGAGAGGAAAAAACAATCGTATGGGTCTATTCCCCTTTTAGCCCGAAGGGACAAATTTCTAAAAAATTTACTTAATTTGGAAAAAAAAATATTAAAAATGAACGGTTACATCCGAAATGCTGTGATATACTTTTTTGTAAAGCCAGAAACCTCTTCTTTCGTCTTGTTTTTAAACGAAGCTGTTTTAAGAAATAGTTTTTGAGAAATGAATTTTCAAACTCAAAATTTAAAAAAAAAAAAATTTCGAACTATTTTTTTTTCAAAAATGTATGTAATTATTAATTAATTTCATTAATTAATTTCAAGAATTAATTTCTCTAATTAGTTCTTAGTTAAAAACAGAAAACTGGATGCAAAAATGTCTTGTAGTTTTAGAGAAATTTAAAAAAAAAAAAAAACCCAAACCACTTTTTTCTAAGAAAAACTTTTTTTTTTTGGTTTTAACGCCTGTAGGCACATTAATGTATGAAACATTGATCTTTTTTTTATTATTTTTAAAAATTTCGGAGATATATGAGGATACAATAAAGTGACACAGTATTGGAGTAGCCCTGGGCTAATCCTTTTTTTCATTGATAACGCCTGAAAACTGACCTGCCAATTTCGTCTGGGTCCGTCCGCCGCCGATGGTTTCCACCCGCTAGGTCCTTAAGACAATTAAACCTAAATTTTTCTTTATTGAAAAACAAAATATTTGCAACCCAAATGTAAACACAAAGCATCGCATTTTTAATAAAAAATTATTTCCAAATTGGATGTTAACTCATCAACACATTAGGATATCAAACTCGTACTCTCAAGAAGAATTAACGGACATGCACTTCTGCTACGGTTTAGCTAATGTTCGAGATCGAGAAGCCGAAAGACTATACACTGAAAGATATCCCAATCGGAGGTGTCCCAGTCGTAGCATGTTTTCAAGAATCCCCCCACGTCTGCGAGAGCACGGACTGCTAGAGGATCGAAGATCAATTTTTTATTTTTTTTAGAGACTCGCGCAGGTTCAAGAGTTTTTATATTCTCTTATGATGTGTTGACACACACAACCTGAACGGAGTGCAGTAGTTGAGGTCGTTGATGTTCGTTCACTACCCTCAGGGGTGGTTGTCCTAGACCAACATAGGACGAGAGCCGACCAAATTCTGCGTTGGTTATAGTCCGTAGTAATTCGTTCAAGCACTTTAGTATTGCATACGCAGAGGATGAATTTCGGTTGACCATATACTGTGAGTGTTATGCCTGAAGCGTGTCTGGTCATTTTCCATTCACAACTGCGTTGCATACTTTTTGTCCGTATAGGAATTACTTTTTCTTAGCTATGAAGCGAATTTAAACCATAAACGTTCCGCTCGGCGGTCGATGATGTTAACCGCTGCACAACGGCCACCCCCATGGATCAGCAACCTTAGATGCAAGAATTTTGGATTTGGTCTGACGTAATCCCTCCCTTAGTACAAGGAGGATAGCTATTATGCTTGGAGTGCCCAAATGTTTCATACATTAATTTGCTTACAAGTCCAGCCGCGTTAAAACCAAAAAAAAAAGGTTTTTTTTAAGAAAAAAGTGGTTTGGGTTTTTTGTTTATTTCTCAAAAACTACAAAACATTTTTGCATCCCGTTTTATGTTTTTAACTAAACACTAATAAGAGAAATTAATTTTTGAAAAAAAAAATAGTACTTGATCACATAAAATTTTGAAAAAAAAAACTGTTCGAATTTTTTTTCCAAAATTTTGAGTTTGACAATTAATTTCTCAAAAACTTTTCCTTAAAACAGTTTCGTTTGAAAACAAGACGAAAGAAGAGGTTTCTGGCTTTACAAGAAAATACATCACGGCATTTCGGATGTAACCGTTGATTTTTAATATTTTTTTTTCCAAATTAAGTCCATTTTTTTAGAAAATTGCCCCTCTCGGGGAGTAGACCCCCCCCTCCCATACTTTTTTTTCTTGTCTTGACCAGACCTACACGCTCTATCTTTTTGACACTCTGCTTGTGGGGCACTCTGTATATTCTATTTAACGTGAAAGACAGAAAACTGAGTTTGCAAGTGACAATAAAAAAAAAGGTACGCAGAATGGCATGTTTAGTATTACGGATAAGTCAAATAAAAGTGTTAAGCCATCATGCAGTTAAGTTACTATTTGTCTCTTGTAGTAATAAAGTAAGAACTTAAGTTCGTTCACTCGGTTATTAAAATTACATACATATGTTACAAGTTTTCGAAAAGTAATGAGTAAAACAATAAAAGAGTACAGAGAAAAAATATATAGAAAACACAAATAATAAACATTGAATACCTCTGAAGAGGCGTCATATGTGTGGATATGCCACCAAAACTAGAGGCAATTGTGTTGAATTCGACTTGTTTAATGCAATTGCCTTCATAACAGTGAGCCAAATAGTCAGATCGAAACAAACCGAGGGAAATAGTATCCTGGAAATGAAATGTTCATTGATTTTGTTTTGTTATATGTATTTTCTGAGTAGGGGAAAAATGTAATTAGAAAGTAATTAACAATTTCTATCGTCAAAATGAGTGCTATGGGCAATTTGAGTGATCAATGAAATGATGGCTAGACAATATTAAAGCATCGTGTGCCGTTTCTCCGGTTTGATGTATTCGATTTTACGCGAATTAATGGAGAATTAAAGGAAGAATATCCTGGCCGAACTGTTCGCGTTATTTGTTTTTTAATATTTGTTCGATTTATGTATTGCCAAATGTATGCTATTGAACTTGTCGTTACAATAGTTACAAAATACCTACTCGTGCGTTTTAAAGTACAAAAAAACATATGAGGGCGTAGTAGCTTAGAGTACAAAACAAAGTTTAATAAAACGAAACAAAATAAGAATGTATTAGCACTTTATCCCCTGAAACAAAAAAAAAAAAAAAAAAAAAAAAAAAAAAAACAAAGATCTAAACTAGGACAAAATGGCCAAATTAACTTTAATTATTGTTTATGAGAAAGGAATAAAAAAACAAACAAATACATTTCATAGAACATCTGCAAAACACAAATAAAATTTTAGTAATCTTTCAAGCACATGCTTAGTTAAGCCAGACATGAAGCTGTTATTATAGATAAAAGCAAAACGCATAGCACTAAAATTAATTTCAAGCACTTTTTATGTTTTTTAGGAATTCATTTAACCATACGCATTGTTTTTATTATATTGAAACAAATGAATGTAAATTTAAACAACAAAAATAAAATTGCAAAATAATACAACAAATAAGAAATATCTAATTGTTCGTTTTTAAAATGTGCACCTTTGAATTGCTTTACTAGCTGGTCCTAAATGGCCAAAACCAGAAGCTATTGTGTTAATTTCAACTTGTTTCCAGCAACAGTAGGCACAGGGTGTGTCTTGCTTCCTATTTTCAAGACAGCACGTCTCCAACATCAAATCAGATCGAATTAGTCCCAAAGATAATGGCTTTAGTAAATGATTGTTGATTTTGATTTTCGATTGTATTTTCTCTTTGGCAAAAAAATATATGCAATAATAAATCATGCAACCCTTTTCATAGTTGCTTGTGACAAGAAATTTAATCAAATATAGTGGCTGAGTGAAAGTGTTACCGCAAAACGAACAGTGTGTTATAAAAAATGATTTCGAATATTGTCAAAGTGATATAACATCATGAATTGTTGTGACCAAAACAGAAAACTTATAATAATTAAATGAAAAGGGCTGATAGAAATTAATTTGAAGAAAATGAGCGTACTGCTTATACATACATACGTAGCAAGTATATAGCAATGAGGAGTTTAGGGGTTGCAAAACGTTTGAGTGAACTCTGTTAACAAAAATGAAAAAAATGATCACAATCCACCAACCTAATACTATGGTGGACGAAAGTATTTTGACAAAGCTTCGCGGATCCTAATCTCGTTTATCGTTATTAACTGAGAGAAGTAACGGTTTTGTATTGATTTTTAAAAGAAAGAAGATATTTTTAACTTTGAGAGCGCAAAAGGTAACGGTGATTACTTCAGGCGTCTCTTTTCTGTGCAATTTAGCATGCGAGATTAGCAACACCTAACGAAAAATGTATCCTCCTTTAACGTTGATGACCTTTTGCAAACGTCCAGGAATCGATCTTACCAAATTTTGAATAGTATCTAGTGAAAAATTCTTCCAGTCTCGTCGCGCGATCTAGTCAAGCACGAGCTTCTTTTTCTTTTTATAAAAGCCCACAGCTTTTCGATAACATTCAAAACAGGGCTCTGGGGTGGCCAATCTAAAGTATCCACCTCTATGTCTCTTAAGAAATTGGTGATTTTTCGGGCTTTATGGCATGGGGCATTGTACTCTTGCAATATAAAAGACGGCCCTATTTGTCTATCACCCGAAGTAAATGCGTGGTAATTCAAGACGGTCAAATATTTGCCTGAATTCATGGCCCCATCGATTGGTATCAAATCGCCTAAGCCATTGAAGCACATGCATCCCCAAAACATAACTGATCCTCCACCATGGAGTTCGCGTTCACATAAAGGCGCCACTTTTTTTCGAAGTTTCTTTGATATTCTGCAGAAAATTTTCTTTTTTGATCCATGATATTCATATGAACTTTCATTAGTCCATAATATTTTTTCCCAAAACGATTGAGGCTTGCTTACAAATTGTTGGGCGAATGCCAAACGCTTAAGCTTCTTTTTTTGTGATATATGGGGTACTTGCCGGGCTACATAGGTTGCAAAATTTGCCTCTTCCAGACGTCTTTCAACGGTTTTTATGCTGACAGATATTTTATATTCCTCATTCATCGAGGAAATTGAGACAGCTTTAGGGTAATCAACACATCTTCCTTAACTTTGCCCAAAATAATTCGGCGAGATTAGGATCCGCGAAGCTTTGTCAAAATACTTTTGTCCACCATAGTATCTATTCGATTAATCTATTTTTTGGAAATGCACAACAACATAGATAAAAAATACTTTTTTCTAAATACACTTTCTTTGTACACACCACCTAAATAACAAAAAAAAGAAAGCATCTCCACTGGGTACTTTGATAACACATTTAAGCCCTTTGTTGTGAACTTGGATAGTATACCAATCAAATGCGAACCACTTTAATGCCCTTTAGAATGAACAATCTCGCGAATATGTATAAAGATAAAAGCCATTTTTAGATTGGGAATATTGAGTGCGACATGCAAATTCAGCCCCCCCGGCAGCTGACCTCCTCGTGGTGGGGGGCGGGCAACAGCATTTTCGTACGGACCAAACCTGGCTAACGAAGCGCAAGCCCCCATGATGACGAAAAGAAGAGCAGCCTCGAAAATTGCCAGGGCCCCATTCGGAGCCAGGCCGAAATGGCGAGCATCTGGTGGCCGGTCTTAGCCCGAAGAAGTCAGCAACCCGGCAGTGGCCTCGTGAGCCAGTACAAAGGTGTGTGTGTGTGTGTGACTCACCAACCCGCACAGTTGGTGATTGAATCCATTTTTGATAAAGTCTCTGTCCCGTAGAGGAGGATCGGGATAATAAAGGTTTTATAAAGGGTCACCTTAATTTTCCAATAACCTCTTGGGCCAACAGCGGTTGGCAAGAGTTATTCTGCGTCTAATCTCAGCGCTGGTATCGTTGCCGTTTATTACTAGTGAGCCAGGGTGTACGAAATTTTTGACTACATCAAAGTTATAACTGCCAATAGTGACGTTCTAGGCATTTCGTCGGTGTTGTCTCGTTTACCTTCAGACCTACTTTATCCGCTTCTGCTTCAACGCTCATAAAAGCTCAGAATTTGGCAGAAATGTTAAATCATCATTTGGCTCTGTATAGCTCGTCCCTATAGGCACTGTCATATGCGGTTTTAAAATCGACGAAAAGGTGGTGTGTGTGTGTCTACCTGAATTTCATGGGCCTTCTCCGAGATCTGTCGCATTGTGAATATGCGGTCTGTGAATTTCCCTGGCTGAAATCATATTGATAGGAACCTGTCGAATTGTCCACGAATGGTTTCAGACGTTCACACAGCACGACAGAGAAGATCTTATGCGCTACGTTAAGGAGACTTGTTCCCTTATAGTCGGTGGAGTTATTAGGATCTCCTTTCTTATGGACCGGGCAAACGATGCTAAGATTTCATTCATCGGGCATATTTTCTTCCGACCATATCATACAAATGAGTTAGTGCATGCTTCCAAAAGATAAAGAAATCAGAGACATGATGTTAGATTCAGGGAATCTACAATCAACTCGCCACGTTTATGTTTCTAATACCACGAGAAGCATTGACATCTGGCGGTTACAAAGCCATATTCTTGAATAGTGCAGGAATGTACTAAGCAATTCCCACACTGCTGTATTTCAGGTTTTAAAATTTGGATAGAAAACCAGAAAAGGGACAACCTCTCCCAGCCTGAACTATCAGCATCTATTTGAAGAAGTGGGAAGAAGTTTACACACGCAGATTATTTAAACAACAGATTTACTCAGGATATAACCACCTTGGTATGATCGGTGCCCTATTTGAGGGAAAATTCACAAGTGGGTATCGTTGGAGCCTTGCAATACCCCGATGTTAATAAATCTCTCGTGGCGCGAATCAGTGCAGTGTTGCAAAAATCTTATGGTGGTGTTTGAAAAAAATTTGCATCAGTGGCAGAAGCGGATGCGCAAGTGAAGGATCGTATCAGGCAAAAAACATGAACGACTCGTTAATAAGTCATTCAAAAACTTTAAACACTTCCGTTTGCTATTGTTTGGGCAATAGACGATCTTCACTTTTATGTTTGCACCGTAGTCTGGGGTAACCAAACATGTAGGTTTTAGCATAGTTTTCAAATATGTTTCTTTTATGATAAATAAATAAAAAAGGTTAAACTGGACATCCCTGTATACGCTATCGAATTTACGGCGCCACACCCAAATTTCCCAATCTAAACAATACGATATCGATTTCAGTGGAAATGCTAGCAAACAACTACACCAAACTTTGTTTAACAAAGATTAAGGATAAAAACAAATGGTTCGTAGAGAATAAGAAAACAATTTAAGATTCGGTGAGGATAATATTCCAGAATGTAAAACGAACATGCAAGTCATGCAAGCTTTACCTCAAAGTCAACAGATTGTAGAAGCATTTAGACTTTGATGAGATGAAGACACAGATATCGAAACTGAAATAAATTCACTTTTAAATACCCATAATAAGTGCAGATCTACGCGATACTGTTATTGCTGACAAATAGGACAAAGTTTCGAAGCATGATAAGTTTCATTTAAAAGATGAATATCGGCATTTGCATGCAAACCAATTACACTGCATGTCTATAATCGAATGCTTTGTGAATAGAACAAAATAGACAAAACGAAAAAAATGTGGTTTCGGTATTGATCAGCATTTAGTTTTACCCAAACAACATTACAAGAAGGGGTTTTCGGCGGGCTACATCAATAACAAAGGTCATCTTATCCCAATTTATAGCTATGTGTTAATTATGAGAACGTAATATCAATAAACACATGACTATTGGACAAGGAGCAACTACTCAAATATCTATTACTCCAAATTGTGTAGATAGATACACACATATTGCTACTTAATATATACAAACACACGAAATATGTATTATTGTTTGTTAGTCGACAAAAGAACAGAAAAATCAATAATAGCTTGGCAATGATTGTTATTGGAGTCTCAAAACTGTGTGCTGTGATAATGGAGAAAAGAATGGAACAAAAAAAAAGAATATACTTGCTACACAGGTACGTACTTACAGAATCACATTGGCTATAGGAGGTATATTGCAATCAAAGTTTACCTGTGCTATTCCATTAGCTAATACTTTTTTATAGATATTAAAAAGATTTCTTGTAAATTCATCTACTTTAATGGTTTCCGCTAGAGTAGTGGTTAGGAATTCATCATCATGAGCTACGAAATGCATCAACTCGTTGAGGATGACCTGTAATTCCACAGCCTTTTCAAATTCTGTCTTTGGGAATGACGATGGCGTCAAGATAAATGGAGCAAACTGAAATTGCAAAAATATACGAGTATAATATAGGCAAGTATGTGAACACTTTACTTACATTTAATGCGTCCGGATTGAAATTGGCCTTGGAGCGCATTGCCGCTCCATGCATTAAAGCCCAATCCTTGGCTTTAGGGACGACTTCGAATAGGGTTTTCTCATCGATTGGAAATGAAATGCATGATTCTAGTGATGCTTGAGCCATATTTACTCGTGTCTTGTGAATTTCACAATTTCATATGTATGTATGAATAAGCAGAAAAGCTCTTAATGATTCTAATATGATTAGCACAATTCCTAAAGATAACGAAATTGCTTTGAGATGAAATATTATTTTTTACTAATTGTCATTTGTTCCTGATAAGGGAATGTGTAGGAAAATCTGAGACAAGTAGCGACTTTCCCGATATGACAAGCAGCTGGAAGGAAACTACTTGTCGTGTTTGCGGACACCTGATATCAACACAATTGACTGTAATCAGAATGGGCTGCGTTCACAACGGATTTAAGGTGTCAAGTTATTGCATTATTACAGATAGTGGTAGTGAGTAATAAAAAATTGTACTTTTATTACCTTTCCTAATGTATTCGATTCCGAAACAGTCGTTTTTTCGGAATTTCAATTTCAATTCTTTTAAAAAAATATATATGCTTCTGTAACTCTGACATGTCAACCCAGAATACGTTTAACCATTTACTATTATCAAGTCTAAGAGAACCAATTACTCGCTTTTATTTGTTTGAAATTTTGAAGTATACAGGCGAGCGCTTGTTTTGAATATATAAATTCTTTTTTCCAGTTTCGCTCTATTATTTCAATTATATTTATTTTAAGCAAGTTTAAGTGATTACAGTTTACCCCAAATATGACTGATGATGATTGTGCGGTGAGAATAGCAGTTCGAGAGCGTCCTCTCCGTGAAATATATAAAAACAATGACATTGCCAGTGTAATCGACTATCATTCCTCAAACTCAAACGTAAAAATAAATATATCTACAAACGATAAATACTAAACAATTCATATTCTTAAACATTAGATACTGGTTGTGGATGAACGTCCTTTTGCCTTTGATCATGTCCTGCCGCGAAATATTTCACAGCGGGAGCTGTTTGACTTCTTAGTAATGCCCCTTGTTGATAAAGTATTGGAGGGATTCAATTGCACAGCGCTTGCGTATGGGCAAACTGGTACGGGGAAGTCATTTACAATGGGACTTAATCCTGAGGTGCTTAGTGCAAAAGATGACGTGGAAGTGAATTCATCCGTTTGTTTTCTTTTTATAGAGTTTGGAAGGCGAGAATGTGGGAATGATACCGCGGTGTATAGCAGCGCTTCTCGATAAAAGTAATGATTCTGAGAATCACAGTATGAAGATTGGAATGCAGGTTTCATTCATAGAAATCTACAATGAAAAGGGCTACGATTTACTGAGTGAGAACGTTGCGGAGCCTATTGTTGCTCGAGGTAAATCTCTTAACTATTTAAATAGGCTAGTGTCTTTTCCAAATATGCAAACTATGTAGTTAAGTTCATCGAGCCATTTAGGATTTAGTTAGGTAGAAATGGCACGCATGAGCTTAATAAACTGAGTGATGCAAACAATGACCGATACCGGAACTGTCAAAGCAAAGTTCACGTCTATTGGACGATTCGTCAATCAAAAAACTTGCAATTGTGGAATATAAATCATCAAAAAACTGATTTTCACATTGTATTGTGGAAAACAACCGAAAAAAAAAAAGAACCGCAGCCGCTGCGGACAGGATTCGAACCTGTGCGGGTAGAACCCAATGGATTTCAAGTCCATCTCCTTAACCACTCGGACACCGCAGCTCATACACATCCTTCTGTCAAAACTCAACTAGTTATCATTCTGCTGCACAAATACAATTGTGTCAGTCAGTTCTTCCAATATTTTGCTTTTATTTTACGATTTTTAATCCGACTTTGCTCCATTTAACTGGGACACAGGATTGTTGGGATATTAGCCACTTACTTACTTATCAGGCCAGCGATCCATGGAGGATCTGAGCCTGAGCTATAGCTGCCTTCCATCCTTGACGGTCCCGGGCACGCTGCTTCCAGTTATCAAGACCAAGATGTCTTACATCCGCGATTACTTGGTCTTTATACCGGAGGTTCGGTCTTCCTCTTCTTCTCGAACCACGAGGCTATGAGTCGAAGACCCTCTTAGCTGGAGCGTTGATGTCCATGCGCTCGATGTGGCTGTGCCAGTGTAGTCGACGGATCTTTGCCTTCCGGACTACATCCACATCTTTGTACAGCTTGTAGAGTTCGCGGTTATGTCTTCTTCTCCATTCACCTTCACATATCCAAATATCCGGCGCAGAATTTTTCTTTCGAAAGAACCCAGAATCAGCTCCGCTGTCGTGCTTATCGTCCAGCTTTCGGCTCCGAACAGCAAGACTGGCAGTATGAGCGTTTCGTAAAGCATGACTTTGGTCTCTCGAGTGAGGAGTTTTGACCCCAGTTGTTAGGACAAGCCGAAGAAGCAGCGGTTGCCAAGGGCGATTCTATGCCGGATCTCCACTGTGGTGTCATTTGTGGAATTTACGTTTGCCCCGAGGTAGACTACTTGAAATTGTAGCTGTCAATTGTTATATTTTGTCCCAGGTGGTGAGCGACGGATTGGTGTTTGCTTAACAGCATGTATTTCGTTTTGTCCTCATTGATCTTAAGACCAACTCGTTTCGCCTGTTCTTCAATCGCCGTGAATGCTTCCACAATATCACGGCGAGATGATGTCGATATCATCCGCGTATCCTAGCAGCTGGACGCACTTGTAGAAGACAGACAGATTTTTGATTTGACTTGATTGGGAGCATGCACCAGCTCATCTGTAAGATATGGTCAGAGGAATGCATGAATGGAATCTCAGTAACGTTTGTCCGATCCACAAGAAAGGAAGCCCATTTGTCTGCGCCAATTACGGATGTATAAGTCTCCTGAACATCGCTTATAAAGTCTTCTCTGTTGCACTGTGTAAACGTCTGAAACCGTTCGTTAACAAACTGATTGTCAGTGTGCTTTCAGGCACGGGAAGTCCACTATCGATCAAGTATTCACACTGCGGCAGATGCTGGAAAAAACCAACGAGTTCCATATCGACACCCACATTCGTTAAAACCATTTCTTTCTCGTCCAGTAAATCGGTTATAATACTAAAGTAAGAAATGGTTTGGGCAAACGAATATTCCTTGGGCTCTCGCAGATTCTCTTCAGTTGGATCTGAAGCAACTCTCTGTTTTATGAAGCTCATCATTTCGATAAATTGCTGTGAATAGCTGAAATCAACTTTTTCTTGCTTATTTCATCCATTTTCTTACGTCGTCGCTCAGCGATACACTTAAAAATGAAAACACGCGACGTTCCTCTGTCGCTTGGCAAAATCGTGGCCAACGCCATACGATGTGATATGTTTTATTTTTATTTTTTGTCTTTCAGTCGCTCGTCGCTCCCTGCGTGACCGCAGCCTAAGTCAAACAATTCCGAGGAAAACCAGAAAAAAATATATTCGAGCCAGGAATGACTGGTTATTGACTGGTTATTGACCCAAATGTATTGTTACAAAGGTTGTAAAAGTTTCTTGCCATTTATCAAAAACATTAAAAACTCGTCCTCGCCGTTTACTAACGCTTATCAACAACGACATTCCAGCTGTCACACCCTTGAACAAAGTTAATCTTCTTGCTGTTCACTTCACAGCCAGCTCGAAGCTCCCAATTTGCACTTTGTCTTAGCCTGTACTAGAGCGCGTCTGTATCTGTAAAATCTGTATTTTATTCAAAACAGCATCCCTTAGACTATGGTAGGTAGGAAGGTTCGTAGCCTTCCCAGAATTGAGAAGAATACACATTGGCCAAGGAGGCCAGTTGTGCAACTACGAGGGGGGCTTTTCCCCCTATTCGTGGAACCATTTTGTGCTTCTTAAGAAGTTAAGAAGGTTAGATATCCCTACTTGCTGAAAATCTGTCAGCTCGTTAAGGAAGTAAGATCCTAGGTATCGTTTCCTGATTGTGCAGAATGCCGGGCAGGCGCAGAGAAAGTGGTGAATGGACTCGACCTCCTCCTCGTCTAGACAGCTTCTGCAGAAACCATTCGGAACTGTTCCTAATTTTTGCGCATGACTGCCAATAAGGCAGTGTCCTGTGATGACACCAATTATTTTGTAGATGTCAGTTCTTTTTGGGGAGATTATACTCCTAGTCCGTTAACTGTCGAGCCGGGGTCAGATTTGCCTGGTGATGAGGCAGGTGTGTCCCTGGGTTCATCTCAGGTTCGTCTCGGATGGCGAAATTTGCAAGATTATGTTTAATGGTGGCAAGGGATATTCCCTCCCAAGCCACGATTGATTGTAACGTCGTTCCTTCTCTGACGAGTGTGTCGGCTCTCTCAATTCCTAGAATGTCGCTGTGCCATGGTACCCAGATAAGTTGTATGTTAAACTGTTCGGCCATCTCGTTAAGAGATAGACGACAGTCGAGATTAGTTTTTGATGTGTACACATAGGACTCCAGCGACTTTAAGGCTGCTTGACTATCCGTGAGAATACGGAAATCCTTAGTAGATATCACGTTCCACTTCAGCCAAGACAAAGTCTACTTTATTGCCAACAGTTCCGCCTGGAAGACGCTGCAGTGATCTGGTAATTTTAGAGCTTTGTTCAGCTGTAGTTGTTTTGCCAGTTTTGCCTGTCCGGGTAGATCATCGTAAAATTCTTCTCCAAGGCTGTGGTGGGTTTTGTGTGGTCCAAGTTTTCTACCATAGTTATTCTGTTATTCAGGATGAAGGAGTGGCCAGTGACGTCAATTTCGAGTTGGCTTTTAGTCTTATAGATGGATTGATCTTTCGATTTTCCTCAGTAGTGTATGCAAGGCTGTTTTGACAGATCTACCCTTACAGTAGGCGTGCTGTGCCTTAGAGAATAGGGAGGGATCCAAGCTGTGGCGTATGTGTAAGTCTATCAGCCTTTCCAAAGTTTCAAAGGATGATAGAGAGATAGGCCTTAGATCATTGGGGGAAGTGTGAGAGTTCCTGCCAGCCTTGGGGATGAAAAGTAACTTTGCGCATTTCCACTTTTCTGGAATGTGACTCCAAGCTAGGCATCCTTTAAAGATAATCTCTAGCTATACCATGGCATAGTTTGTGTGAGTTCGATTGGGTACATTTCATCCGGACCTGGCGATTTGTAGGGCTTGAAGCTTTTTAACGCCCATATAATTTTCTCTCTAGAGATTATATGATCGTACTTTCCCTTTATCGCGGAGGAGAAGTGGGTTCCTCGCGAATGCACTGAGTCTTGCGATTCATAGCAGCCTGGGAAGTGCATGTTAAGGAGAAGATTTAGAGTTTCTTTCTCAGACGTTGTCCAAACTCCGTTTGCTGTAAGGCAGCTCGGGAATTGTGGATTTTTCGAGGGTATTATCCTCAGTCTGTAGGCGTCTGAAAATGTCTCCATATTGTTACAGAAGAGTTTGCAAGATAGCCTTTGTTTTTTCCTCAGGGTTTGTTTATACACTCTGAGTGAATCTTTATATAAGCTCCAGTCCCTGCCGTTTCTTGTACTCTTTGCTTTATTGAAGAGTTTTCGACAGCCCTTGCGGAGCTTGCTTAGAGCCTTTTTCTTGATTTGTAGATTGCGCAGCTGTTGGCTCGTGCGTTGCCAAATGTATTTGTTAAGATATCAACCATATTGTCTATATCTAACGGGGACCATGGGGTGTCAGGGGTCCTATTAACTATAGAATTGCCAATGAAGGCTCTATAGCGCTTCCAATCAGCTCTTTTTGGGTTGCAAGATGAGTCAATTGGCGTTTAGACCGTGAAGGCTAGAATATACAGCAAAGGGTTTTTTTTTCTTAGGTTCTGTGCAAGTCTCTTGAATACAAATTATACGGTGCTAGATCAGGGGAATGAGGGTGGCGTATCGTAGTAGTGTGTTGAACGCTGACGCACGCTGAGCAAGTTCGGATCCTAATAACGCCGCCATCGGACGTTTACTTCGCGGTGTCCCTCTTGGCAAAACTCCCAGTAGTATATTTGCCATGAAAAAGCTTCCCGATTGACGTTCGGGATCGGCATTAAACTGTAGGTCCCTTTCACCTGTGTGAAAAATAAATTACACACAACATTGCACTTCTATTGCTCGTAATATCAGTGACCAACATTTGGCCGATCTTTGATAAATTATTGCACAGTTTTGGTGATGTCTTGGTCTATCATAAATTTTCGCGGGTCTTCAGTGGGCCGTTTTCAGTTTTCACGAAATGTGAGGTTACTACAAGGAGATATTCTATTTTCACGTTTCAGGGTGTAAATTTACTGGCGGCACAAAGATTCCGATTATTGATATACTTGATGCTTACGAGCTTCTCAATCAAGGTACAAAGAATCGTCATGTCCGTCCAACGAAAATGAATCCACAAAGTTCAAGGTCACATGCGATCTTCACACTACATGTCCAAATTGAAACTGCAAATAAAGTTACCGCGTCCTGTTTAAATTTAGTCGATTTGGCTGGTTCCGAGGGCGTACGTCGTACGGGTCATCAAGGCGTTGCATTATCGGAGGGAGTGAATATTAACCAAGGACTGTTGTCCATTGGCAAAGTTTTACAGGCATTGACTCTTGGGTACAAAGCGATTCCATATCGCGAAAGCGTACTGAGTACAGTACTTCAAGGTGAGTTTAATTTAAAACCTAGCCATGTTTAATCATATTTTCCGTTTAGATTCTCTTAATCCCAATTCATACTTTACCCTTTTGGCTTGCATCAGTCCACATCGGGAGGATTTAAGTGAGACACTTTCAACATTAAGATTTGCACAGAGTGCGAAAAACTTGAAACACAATCCGCATATAAACTTGAAACTAATGGACTATAAGGTACATGTGTTTAAAATTTATTTAAATGTATCCCAGTTCTATAATGTCAACAATCAGATCTCGAATTCTAGGATTATCAATTTCTACAAGCTTCTTCCTATATTCTTCAACAACTTCATCACCCATTTTATCCATTTGCTCGCTTATCTCATCTAAATCTAAGGCATCCTCACTGTGTGCGGTTATTGTAGGTATTACCACAAGTCCCATGAGTAAACCAAAAGCACCGAAATTCTTCATCTGATCTTCAAAAGCCGTGCGCGGGTATAACGTATTTGGGTTTGAACCAAGTCTAAATGAAAAAATGTTGCAAAAGTATTCTTTATAAAAAAACAACTACTTACCGCCTTAAAAACGTTGCCAATTCGTTGTAATATGTGTCGAGAATATCTCGATAATGCTTATCTCGCAGAGTCTTACTAGTGCAACAGAAAATATAGTATAAGACATCGCATACTGGAGCTGCGTACCTGGCTATCTGCCAGTCTATCAATTTAGCATCTACCAGTTGTCCATTCTATATAATGTGATGTTATTATTATAAAATTAAGTCAAACAAGCTAAGACACTTCTTACTTTGAATTTGAACAGAATATTATTAGTCCAACAGTCGCCGTGACATACTACAGTGTACGGTTCTGTTTTAGAGCTGTCTACTAATTCCATTACATAATTACAAAGAGTATTCTCCTTAAAGTACCTATCTATGATCTGATAATAAGCTTCGTAGCCTTTCTTGGAGACAGCCGAAAGTGCAATTTCACTCATACTATTCAGAAACCCGTAAAACTGCTCATTCCTATTCTTATTGATGAAAATCTCTTTCATGCCTTGAAACCTAGCAAAATTGTGCGGCCATTGATCTCTTAAAGCAAACGACAGTGCATGTAGTTTTCCAATTTTACGCATAACAAGTTTAACCAGCTCAAGTGACTGATCTTCTAATCGATCAACCATTTGATAGTCTGATAACGATAGATCTTCCATGAAAATAGCTTCCTCAAGGTCACCGGTAAGACTTTTATAACATTTGGAATATTCGTAGAATCCATCCTGTTCGGGAATTATGCCTTTACTTATATGGAATTCTCTAATCAACGGCAAGAACTATAAAGAAAAGTAATTTTGGAAAGGCTATTTTATACTTTACACCAAACCTACTTACTTCACCATATATGAATGACTCTCTTAGAAAGCTATCTCGGGCAAAAAACAGCTCACGTCTTAACAAACTGTCTGGTGGCACCTTAAGGAAGATTCCGAATTTCCTTTGCTCCTCATTATTTTCGTCAGGAGAATCTAGTGTGTATGTTACACTTATCCGATATACAACACCAATATAATTGTCTCCCTTCTCTGATCCACTTTCTATACTTAGATTGTAGTTCTTCGTGGGAATGTTCCTTTCGATGATTTCTAACAGTGTCGTCCGGACAGCGTCATTTTGTAATTCTCTCAGCACGTCTTCATTTATCGACATTGCTAAACAACATAAAGAGGAAAGTACTATTAGAAAGTGTTTATTCGGATAGATGGTTACTAATTATAAAGTGTTTAAAAAAACACTGCACCGATGAAAGCAAGGCACAGTGTTGGAATTTAATAGAA
Organism: Eumerus sabulonum; assembly: GCA_951905685.1. Taxonomy (NCBI): domain Eukaryota; kingdom Metazoa; phylum Arthropoda; class Insecta; order Diptera; family Syrphidae; genus Eumerus; species Eumerus sabulonum. Next base: position 17,041,987 of record OX645062.1, on the reverse strand, counting down.
AAAAAACACCGGCACAACGCAAAATAGAAACTAAGAGAAGTTCGTAGACCATCATCATGTGTCATCCTCTTCGCAACATGCAGCACAGGTAGGCGTCTCACTTATGTCAAGCACGCAGAGATGCTTAGCAAAAGTGTAATGGCCCGTATTGACGCCCACAAGTCTTTTGCAGTCGATTCTCCCTAAAGACAGCAGCAATGCTGCGGATTTCTTGCAGACATCCTGCAACCTGAATAATTCCTCCTTCTACGGTTGTGTGTATTAAACACCCAATTCATACTATAGGAATTTACATTGGACCCAGGTAGACCTAGAGCGGGTTCAGGTACTGAGAAGCTCTCCTCTGAACCCATTCTGGCGAGTCCATCAGAAACCTCATTTCCTGGGATCCCAAAGTGACCTGGAACCCATACATGCTTTAGTGAATTTGATCTACCGACTCTGTTCAAGAAGGACTTGAGTTCACGCACTAATTTGGAGCTAGTTAGGGGGTTGGACACAGCTTTGAGTGCGGCTTAGCTGTCACTGCAACGCATATGCTTTTTCCCCTCCACCTGTGCTTCACAACATAGTGCATGGCCATTAGGATTGCGTATACATATCTCTGATTGGAAGACAGACGCATATTTTCCTAACGAGAAGTGCAGTCGGATATTTTCGCGCTCGGGAGAGGGTTCTATTACTCAGTTGCCTCCTGAGCCCAAAGAAACAGCGATTGGCAAGGGTGATTCTGCGTTTGATTTCGGAACTGATGTCGTTGTACCAGGTCACTGCGGAGCCAAGGTAGACGAAGTCCTTAACTACCTTGGACTTAAATCTGCTAATACAAACGTTCCGGCCAAGACGTCGGTGGTGAGCATCCTTTTTTGATGATAGCATATATTTAGTTTTGCCCTCGTTTACTACCAAACCATTTTTCGCCGCCTCCACCTCAATACTCGCAAACGCCTCATTGACATCTCGCTGCGATCTACCTATTATGTCAATATTGTCGGCGAATGCAAGGAGTTGTGAGGATTTGAAATAGATTGTGCCTCTTGTATTGGCCAGTGATTTTTGCACAATCATTTCCAATATGATGTTGAAGAAATCACACGACAGCGCATCGCCCTGCCTAAAGCCTTTTTTGACATCAAAACTATCGGTAAGGTGTTCACCGATTGAGATAGTGTCTGACGAGTTTAGCAGGTATGTCAAAGGTAGACAGCGTTGTATAGATCGTCTCTAATTACCTTGTCGTATGCGGCTTTGAAGTCGACAAATAGGTTTTTAGATTGTCTTATTTGGGTTAATAGATAAACCCCCTCTGCCACACCAGTCAGAGATAAGTTGGAGCGCAAGCTGCATGCGCTCACAGGCAGAGATCTCGCACTTGCCCATAACAATGACTACTAGGTCATCAGCATATCCGATGACCTCATAGCCCCAAGTGGTTAGCTTGCGTAGTAGATCGTAGATGACTATCGACCAAAGCAGTGGTGAGAGAACTCCCACTTGTGGGCATCTTCTAACCGCCGATACTGTCACTGTGACCTCTCCGCATGTGGCTGATATAATACGGCTATTTAGCATCGCCCTAATCTAGTGATTAGTGGGATTGTCCACACCCCTGCAGGATAGTGCAGTGGTGATCGAATCATAGCCAGTATTATCGAAGGCTCTCTCTATATCGAGGAAGGCACAGATTGCGATCTCCTTTTGTGTGAAACTATTTTCAATGCGCGTCACCAAGGGGTGTAGTACATTCTCGGTATATCGCTCTTTGCGATATGCATACTTCTTGTGATGCAGGGGTATCTGATTTTCCAGGATACCTCTAATATGGAGCTCTATCAGTTTCTCCATTGTTTTTAGAAAGAACGAAGTCAAACTGATAGGGCGATAGGATTTAGGTTGCTCACTTGGTTTCCCAATCTTGGGGATGAAGACAAGATTAACCTTTCTCCAAATTTGGGGTATGTATCCCAGGTTGAAGCAAGACCTAAAAAGAACTATCAGTGATGGTAGAATTGTATTCAAACCTTTCTGTAAGATAGCAGGAAAGACACCGTCTTTGCCTGGAGCCTTGTAGGGTTTGAATGACCCATTCGCCCATTTTGAAATTGAGTAATAGAGTCCTCTTCCGAGAGACCAAGTTGGCTTTATATAATACTTTAATCATCCCTGTCCTTGACGCTATTGAAAGCGAATGAAGGAGCTATTGATATTTTCGAAAGAACAGTTCTGCGTGCGATTTTTGGTCCTCTTTGCGTTAGTGGCACATGGAGAAGAAGATTCAACAACGAACTCTGCGGGTTGTACAGCGGCATGCGCCTAGTCAAGCGTCTACGGATATAACAAGATGACAAGGCCATGTAGAGCAAATGAACAACATATGTAGCTCCGTCCCAAAGAGTCATTGAATCTGAGCCATGGGGACAACGCAACAGAGGACGCCCTCGACTGAGATGGCGGACACAAGGCGAGAGGGACCTCAACTAAATTGGTATGTGGGATTGGTTTATTGGTTGAGGTCCATGTCCATCCCGGAATGTAGCGCCGCATAAGCAGAGAATGCAAAACGAAGAACGATGACAGATACAAAGCATGCAAAACAAACGGTAGAATTGCTCAAAAGATTGTGCATTCTTTGCAGCTAGCTTATTAGTGTTTAACTGTGAAAAAAATATAAGTTCACTCTAAAAAGGTTTACCTTTTCACTCTGTAGTACAGTTTGTATAAAATGTTGTGTGTTCACTCTATTGGTTTGTTCACTAAACCGATGTTCACTCTACCGAGAGTGTACTGTAGTCTAGCAACGTACGTTCGAGCTACGGTCAGGGAACTTAACTTCCATGCGCACTTGATCATTTTCATTTCATTGTACATAATAAAAGGATCACATTTGTAAACCAAATATTTCCATAAACACTGAAATAATCCAACGAATTACTTGGCCTGCCTATACTTGTTGTAATTATCAGATACAATATAAAACGAATTTGCGACTTCGTGATTAATCTTTATCTTATCACGGGGCGTTCAACTCCGTTTTGTTTCGGAAAAGAGAAAGATGAAGTTGAAGCACAAGTGAGGATTACAATTCAACTTTTATCTTTGAATGCATTTAGACCTTTTGTTTTTTTTTTTAACTTCGACACGCTTAACGATGCCCAATCGACTAACGGCTTGTTCTCATTTCGTTCTGCTTTTATTCGAATCGTTATCAGTGGATGATTTGAACAGATTGTTAGGTACATATCAACATCCAAATGACATGCATACAAGCTTATTCCTGAAGCTTGTTCTATATTTTACTTGCTTTTTCGTATTAATTGTAATTACCCCTCGACTGTTTTATTGTACTCTTTGGCAACAGTCCTCGAAATCATTTTGAGGTAAACTTGTTAACGATGCAAATGCAATTGCGTTCGTGCCGATAATACGGCTGGTAGTAAATGATAGCAGCAAAATGAGATATGGATATTAATTGTTTTGCTAAATGAATCATAAATCATGAAATAAATCACATGGAGTTGTTGTCATATTACTTTTCTGAATTTCTAGAGATCGAAAACCCCATATAAAATGAATTCGACACGAAATAATCAGCTACTGAAAACGCCAACGCCTTATAAGCGACCATTTTCTATGGTTACAAATAAGCAAAGTGTAGGCCCTAAGAAATCAGTGTATCATGGCAATACGTTTTGCACCACACCAAGCAAGAAGAAATGCGAGGATGTCGCGAAATTCAATCGCACAGACATTGGACTTACTCCGAAGGAAAAACAAAAGTCAGTTAACCAGATATTTAACTTCGATCTTACAGTCCTAATCATTGATTCTTGTTATTATTAGAATTGGATCAGTACAAATGCCAAGTTTGTGTAAGCCGACTGAATCGTCTCTGGATAGATATGAAGACACATCACTTGAATCACGTGGCTCATTGCTTAGTCTTAATATCTCGACGTCAACAGCTATCGATGCCCAGCCCACCAAACCAAGGTTCTTTCAAGGGGATGTGTTGTGTACATTTTTATTGAAATCCTACATTTTGTTTTTTTTATCTAGCAATGTTAGTCCGATTGTACGGAAATGCATGGCTGCAATGGAAAATACTATGAAGGAAAGCATGTATAAGGTCCTGGAAACTATGAAGGGTAAACATTGTCCGGATAAAAATAGCCCCATCCAGTGTGAACCGGTTTCATCTAATTTGGTCGAAGAAACAATTCGGAGGATTATCCGACAAGAGCTCATGACCATCGGTGAACAAACGACCAATAACGGTTACAAGCAAGTGGATAAAATAGTGAGATGTGAGTTGGTAAGTCACTTTTCAAGTCATTTCGTATTCCTGTATTAATACATAATCTTGAAGTTTCGTGAAAGCACTCCTACGTTTAAAATGCCTAATATTCCTTTGCCCGAAACAAGAACGACATTAAATTCAGAACATAAAATGCTATCTGAGCAAAATGAGAGTATCATGAGTGTAGATGAAACAATTCTCTCACAGCCACTTCGACGATCCCGCAGAATACCCTCAATGATCAATAATTCGAATGCTGATAGTTCATACAACATATCTAAGAGTCGAGGTAAGCTTTATTCTACCATCAAAACACTTAATGACAATCGACGTCGAAGCATCCGATTGGTCATAAAAAAGGAACACTGCAAAAAAAATTGCGAAGAATTAGGTGTAGCATCATCGCAATCACTACAACTATCAGCGTCGCCGCAAGCTCGAAAAGAATCCAAAGCGAGGAAAAAGAAGCAATCGTCGTGTCCAGTCAATAATACAGTAATAGCTGGGTATTTCGAAGGTGAAAATGAATCGAAACCTAAGAACGTGAAAACTGTTTTGGCGAAACATCAGAAAGCTATTTTGGAAATGCTTAACACTGCCTCGATGAAAGAGCTACAATACTTACCGCAAATCGGACTAAAAACTGCTTTCCAAATTGTAACACAACGGTATTTAATATCAATATTTAGGTTTGATTTGATCTTTCTCAATTGAACGTTATTTTTACATTTGCCTTAAGGACGCTTCATGGTAAGTTTAAGAATTTTACGCAAGTTGGCAAGCTACCAATCTGGCGGGGAAGGGCGTGGGAACGTTTCAAAGAGGTAGACGAGCTTTCATATATCTATAATGTGAAAAACGACTAAATTCTCTTCCTTGCAGGCCAATAACATAACTGAGGATAGAACAAACAAATAATGTGCAAAGCAATATTCTGTTAACAATTTCTCTATTTTTACTATATTTTGCATACTAGTTGTACTTTATGACGTTGATTTACTGAATATAAAAAAAAGAAAAAGCGAACAAGACATTAATAGTTTGATTCCTATTGCAAAATATCCTCTTTTCAGAAAAGCGCGGTTGACGAATTCCCAAGGTGAAGTCAGCATTCGTAAGTGAAAAGAGAAAACTGTTTGGTTAACGATTGATTCGGGCTGTTACAACATATTGTTGCGGACACGAACCGACGGTTATGTTCGAATTTCGCTGTCAAAGTTTGGAATGTTCTGATGCAGCTGAAAAGGGAATGATGGCAACTTTCAGCGGCATACTGCTGAATGTCAATTCCAGAGCATTCTAGAGACTTCTGAAGGGGAACGTCTGACGGCGAACATTCGAGAGATCGGAGTGAGGGCTATATAAGCGGGAGCACTCGCCCTCGGGAGCATTCAGTATTCGGGATTCAGTAACCAGTGACCAGTCGATATTCAGTGTGAAAGTAATCAAGCCACCTAGTGAGTTGTAGAGACAAAGTTTGTAATAAATAAAGTGTAGTCTATAAAAGCGCCCAGATGATTGTTCTGAGTTGGAATAATAAAGTGTGTGTATTGAATAAAAAAAAAAACAAAAATTGATGTCACAGGTGCCAAAAATTAAGATCATGTACAGTGGTGTTCTTATAAATAGCACACACTTATTCAAATGTGTTTTTGCTTGCAATACACACTGTACTTACAAGCTGCACAGGAGTAAAGCCATAGTATCCCAAGGTAGTACCGTTTCGAATATGAAAACGTACTTCAAAGAAGATCCCGTTAGGTTTTCCTGGTTTTGCAACCGTTAGAGTTGGTGATCATTGCAAATTCGGTGTTCATATAAATAGCCAGAAAAAAAAATATTTTTTAGTGATTTAAGTGAGGTCAGTGTGAATATTTTTAGGGATAGCCATAATTACACTCATTTCTTACACAAATAGGAGTATTTAAAATGGGCAGAGGAAAGCGTTGCACGGAGAAAAGGAGGCAAATAATCGGTACCATGATACGAGATGGAAATACTATTTCAGAGGTGGCAAGGACATTAAGATGCCTTAGGAAGCTTGTTCAAAATGCAATGAAGGTCATACGGTGCAGCCAATCTTCCGCAAAACCCGTAAGGAAAAACAAAAAAAAAAAGAAAAACGTCAGAAGTGACTGACAGGATTATTCACAAAATCAGTGGCAGCGACCTTTTCATAACTTCCCGGGAGATAAAGCAACAACTACCTCAACTACCTGACCAACACAATGTCCAAATATCAGCCGTCACTGTAAGTGGCCAGTTAATTGAATTCCAGCTTCATGAAAGAATTGCCAGAAAAAATCGTCTTGTCTCCAAAAAACAAAAAAACTGAAAGAGAAGACTTATTTTCGCAAACGCTTACAAGAACAAACCCTTGTCCTTTTGAAAAAATATCTTGTGGAGCGACGAAAATAAGTTCAACAGGTTGGGATCAGATAGAAAAAAGTATGTGCGAAGGCCAACGAACCGAGAGTACCATCCCAGATACACCATTAAGGCTATCAAGCATGGCGGTGGGAGCATAATGGTGGGGCGATGATGCCATGGCATGACGTTGGACCAATTGTGAAAATAAATGGCATTATGAATCAAAATCAATATAAGCTAATCCTGAAGAACCAAATGGAGCCATATACCGACGACTCTATGCCTGTATCATGGATTTTCATGCATGACAACTATCCAAAGCATACTTCGCGGAAAGTGAAGAATTGGCTTCCGGCGCGACAAATTTTCCTGCTTGATTGCCCGGCCCAAAGTCCCGATCTGAATCCTATCGAGAATTTTTGGAATGATGTTGCCTCCTTATAAAGACTCCAGCTCAAAAAATTTAGAAGAATTTCGGCAAACCATGAAGGCTGCTTGGAAAGCTATACCTGCCCAGAAATATACGCGCTTAGTAGAGAGTTTGCAAAATCGTTGTCAAGAGTGATAAGGAGCAAGGAAAATCCTACAAAGTATTAATAAAATATTTACTTATACATTGGTTTCTTTTTCCATTTTGAATTATTATCTTTGAGTTGATTTAAAGGAATTATATGATTTTTAATAAAGTACATACATATAAACGCACATCAGTTATAGAACAAAAAAAGCTGAACCTCTTTTCAGACTTTTGTCACAACATAATGTATGAGAACTTACGGGTGTTCTATTTATCTGAACACCACTGTATATGTTTTTTGCCTTTGGTTTCTGCTATTTGCAGTTAAAAACAAAACACGTGATCTTAATTTTTGGCACCTGTGACATAAATCTTGATAATTTTTTTTCATGGAAACAAACAAATAATAAAACATTTAGAAAAAAACAACAACGAAAACTAAGTATCCAATCAGAAGAAGAGGTCGTCCAAAGCAATACTACCCAAACGCAAAAAAATTGGCGTTCATGTTCCAATATGTGGTTGTTGTATGTATGTATGTATATTGGCGTTACAGTCCATGAAGGACCTGAGCCGAGCTTCTCTCAATCACCCATGTTGTGTGTGATTTAATTTTCCCATAGGTGAAAGGGACCTACAGTTTATTGCCGGTTCCGAACGGCGAATTTCGAGAAGCCTTTCATGACAATTTTACTACAGGGGGTTTTGTCAGAACCCCGCTGAGGAGAAACACCGTGAAAAACACGTTCGATGACATGGCTGTATCGGGATTCGATCCCGTGTCATCGGCGTCAGAGGCCAACACACTACCCACTGCGCCACGGTGCTCTCGATATATGGTTATTATGCAAAGTTAATGAAAAGGTAAAGGTTAAGGTGAACAATGAATATATTTTGTCACAATTCGTAAATGTTAACTTATTTTTTTTTTTCCCATTGCAAAATAGTTGGTCTACGCCAGATAATGTCTCTTTCTATTGGTATTTACCATTTATTGTTACGTTATTTGAACTTGGGTGTCTCAAGTGAAGCATGCATTGATCTCAGTCGCTATCAAAATTCACTATGGCACGCGGAAAGTGTTTACCGAAAGACATGCGTAACATGATAATAAAAGAATATAAAAAGAAAACCTTTCGGCATATGATATCGCAAAAAAATTTGAAATATCACGGTCTTCAGTGCGAAATATTAACTTATTCAAGAAGACCGGTAATGTGAACCCACTGAATAAATCCGGCTTTGAGAAAGATCCTAAAAAAAGATCGTCGTACTACGACGGCAAATATCACTTTGGAGTGGAAAAATGTTATTAAAAAGGAGATTTCAAGGGACACCTGCATTCGAAAAATTAAGACAATGGGAATCAAATTTTATAAGGAAGTTTTTACTATTTTTACTTTTATTTTATTACCATTAAAAATAAATGTTTGTTACAAACCGTTACTTAGGCAAAAGAAAAACCACTTTTAACTCCTTTGCAAAAAAAGAAACGCTTAAGGTGGGTCCGTACTCATCAAAGCTGGACGTTGGGGCAATGGAGGATTGTAATATGGAGCGATGAGTCTCGATACGAGCTTTGTATTGGAGATTCGCGATCAAGAGTCCTACAAACTCCAGCTGAAGCATTTCACCCAGATTGTTTTCGTAGAAAAACAAAATGTACGGCTTCAGTTATGGTCTGGGGATGTATGTCAGCACAAGGTGTGGGAAACCTTTGCTTTATCGATGGCACTGTGAATGCCAGTAGACATCAAGACATCTTACCAACTCTTACCCCCGATTCCAAGGCTCCAAATAGTCCAAACAGAAGATGGCAGCTTTACATACATATTGGCAAGATGGGGCATCATGTCATACAGCCAAGCAAAATATGAGCTGGCTTCAAGAACACAACATCCCAGTTTTAATGTGGCCTACAAATAGCCCCGACCTGCATCCAATTGAGAACTTGTGGGGAAAAATTAAAAAAAAAAGGTTATAACAAAGAAAAAAAACCGGCCAAGAACTTTAATGAACTAAAGGAAAAAATTCAAGAAGTTTGGGATGGCACGACCCCTGAATGTTGTCTTAATTTAGTGGAAACACTCCCCAGTCGAAAAGGTGACGTCACTCAGTGGTGAAGACCAGATATTTTTATTGGGCCAACTTTTTTGCGTCGATAAAAGAGTGGGCCAACTATTTTGCGTAATATGCATTGGTATAATTTCGTTTCTTCACTTTGTAAATGAGCTCCTAGTATTTAATAAAGTACTGTTTTTAAATGTGTATATTTAATGCTCACACAACGTAGAAATTAATTTTGAATTACATTATTTAATTTAGAATGCCAGTTTTTTATTCAAACCTTGTAAGAAGAAATATTAACTAGGCCAACTATTTTGCGTTTGGGTACGTATATAACAAGAACAACACAACATACATACTTTTCAATAAACTGGGAACTCGCTGAGACGTACTCGTAGCTAGGGACTAGAGTTGAGTAGTTCCGGACATGTATAGTTCACGGAACTATGTCCTCTCGTTCCGCAAATTGAACGAAAACATGTCCATGTCCATAGTTCCATTCAACCCTTATTCATCAATCACATTTTACAAGACGAAAAAAAAAAAACATAAATGAAACGAACATGCTTCTCATACGGTATGATCGAGTTACAGCCCGTAGTTTTCAAGAAACCCAAAAACAAAAAAACCGGCCAAGTGCGGGTCGGACTCGCGCACGAAGGGTTCCGTACCATCTGTATATATAAATATGAAAGAGACTGTGTATGTTACCTCATCAAATGACAGATCTTGGTTGCAGGCAGGATTTTTTGGATGAAAATCATGTCTGTTGTATGGAAGCCCCCCTTAATACATCATCTGTGAAAATTTCAACTGTCTAACTATCACGGTTTATGAGATACAGCCTGGTGACAGACGGACGGACGGAACCCTAAAAACATAATACAAAAATATAAATTTCATACACACATATGTAGTTGACAAAAAAGCCAGTCCAACAAAAAATTATATTAAGCATTAGAATACATTCAAAAACTATGCTTTAGTGTGTCAAAAAAAATCTCCTAGAATGGAACTACGAATAAAAAGAATTCGATCCTGCACGCATACTCGCACCGATATGGAACTAGCAAAAACATGTCCATGTCCAGAACTAAATGTATACTCGCACCGATATGGAACTAGCAAAAACATGTCCATGTCCGGAACTAAATGTATACTCGGACCGATATGGAACTATCAAACCATGTCCATGTCCGGACCTGTATGCGTACTCGCACCAATATGGAACTAGAAACCATGTCCATGTCCGGACCTGAATGCATACATACATGTATGACATTTGTTCACCAAATGCGGTGCGGGCTTTATATTCTTTCATTTCTTTTCTTCATTTCAGTTCCAGTGTGCTGCGGTGTTCGAGCTTTATCGCCACGTCTCCATACATAAGTTTGTATGTATGATTTGTTCAATTTTTAGGGTTCCGTACCCAAAGGTAAAACGGAACCCTATTACTAAGACTTCGCTGTCCGTCCACAGAACAAAATGAATATTTAAGGGGGGCTCCCATACAACAGACATGATTTTCATCCAAAAAATCCTGCCTGCAACCAAGATCTGTCATCAGGTGAGGTAACATACACAGTCTCTTTCATACTTATATATACAGATGGTACGGAACCCTTCGTGCGCGAGTCCGACCCGCACTTGGCCGGTTTTTTTTATTGTTGTTTTGGTTTGAAATGGTAATACAAAATTGTTTTAATAAATCGATCCAGTTTTATTTTGCCATTGAATTAAATAACAGAAAAACTAAATACATATTTACATACATCTGTATTATAGTTCCGAGGAACTAGTTCCGATCGGGAGAAGAAACGTTCCATGTTCGTTCCGCGGCAGGAACTATTTTGCGCAACTCTACTAGAGACGCACAAACCTGTAAGCAATAGGGATAAACACACAAACCTGTACGTAATAGTGATAAACACACAAACCTGTAAGCAATAGTGGTAAACACACAAACCTTAATAAAATACATACATGCTGGGCGAAATGCGCAAAAATCGCCACCGACCCCAGAGGTAAAACATATATGTACCTACATGTCAAAAAGTAGACAGTTGTAGTTTATCGCAATCCGGTGATCGAACCCTGTTCTGAGCGATTTATGCCCGTATCACCGTTCGTGATACGGACGAAAAATGAGTCGAGTCACACAAATTCGTATCACCGTTCGCGAGTCGCGCAGATGGCATTCGACTCAAATGTCACAATTTCGGCGAACTGCGATTTCACCGTATCACCGTTGGCGAACGTTCGGCTGGATTGCTGTTTCTTATGTCAAATTCAGCCGAACACAAAAAGTTGGTGACTGCGAGGCGAACGTTTGCTACATTCAAAAGAAACATTTGTATCAATGACAGAAAATAGGAAAATGCAAGTAATAACAAATAAAATGCATGGATTTCAATGTAGTTGGCATTTATTTTCTCCTTTTCAACAAAATTTTTAATACAAATCGTATCGACTTGTAGTATAGAGCGTTCAGATCAGGCATAAAGAATTCCTTATCCCTGGTTCAGATTGACGATTGGCAGTTCAATCACAAGTCATCTATTCAATCGTACAGTGTGAACGCCACTAACTAGTGAAATGACAATCAGTCAATTGTCAGCGAGTGAATTTGGGTGAATTTCAGGCGAACAAAGAGATTCGCGAACTGTGATACCTCGATCAGCTTAGTTCGCCTGGGAGTTCGACGGCTGGCCAACGTTCCACTCGCGAACGGTGATACGGGCATTAATGTTTCTTAAAAAAGAAAAAAAAAACGTGTACCGAATGTATAGGGTTTTCCATTATGGAATTGACAACTTTAAATTCAATTTGTGAACGCACACTTTCACTAATCATCGAACTGTCGTTGTCAATTTATTCAGTAAACTCAACATTTGCATCATGGTAAAGTACACGAACGAGCAATGTCTGCAAATTATAAACATTTTATTTAAAAAAAAGTCCAGTCCTTATTGGAAAACTAGCTATGACATTAACATTGAACTGTGGATACTTATGTACTTAGATAGATAGGGCTTGGGGGGTGGGACAGAGTCGCCTGATCACTGCGGCCACGATTGGGCCTATTGTGATGTCCCCCACTTACAGTTCACTCAGAAAACCTGAGTTCGTAATAAAGCTTAGTATGCTTTTGAGTGAACTGGCAGCAATTTCATCTGCTTCAAGATAATGCTTGCCTAGGTGACGAAGACGTGTACTGACCAGGCAGTTACAGTGGCATAGTATGTGCTCTGCTGTTTCTTCGTCTTCATTACACATACGGCAAGTGTCATCTTGTATGATGCCCATTGTTTTGAGGTGTTTATTAACTGGACAGTGTCCAGTAAGGAAACCTGTGATTAAACGAATCTGACTCCTCGAAAGCATGAGAAGTTGTTTCGTTCTTTTGAGGGATGTAGTTGGGAGGAACAGCTTGGCTTGTCTGCTACCTTTCGTTTGTGACCAGTAGTGATCCGTCGTGTTCCTTAACCAATTTATTATGCAGCATTTGGTGGTGCTAGTAGGTATGCCGCAGAAAGGCCGTGGCATCATAAATGGTGATGCAGAGCCTTTCCTTGCTAGTAGGTCCGCCTTTTCGTTGCCTGTATGGCCGCTGTGTCCAGGTATCCAAATGAGATGAACTCTGTTTGTACTGGCCAGCTGATGAAGTAGCTGTAGGCAGTCCCATACCAGCTTGGAGGTTATTTCAAAGCTCTTTAGGGCTTGAAGTGCAGCTTTGCTGTCAGAGAGAATATAAATGTTTTTGTTAAGTATATTTCTGTTTATATTTTCTCTGAGGCAGAGTTCTATAGCAAATATCTCTGCTTGAAAAACGGAGTTATAACTGTCCATGCTGACGTAAATGCATGTGCCTGTATTTGCTCCGTATACTCCAGCCCCAACGCCTTCGTCCGTTTTGGAGCCATCTGTGTACCACACGTAGGATCCACGGTTGAAGGAGGGTCTATCCTGTTCCCAGTTTTGTCGGTTAGGGAATGTGACCTTGTAGTTTTGGCTGAAGTTATATCTGGGGAGACAGTTGTCTGTAAGAGATATCTTTAGGATTTCATGCCTGTTTATTTCTGTAAGGATGTCAGGGTGAAAGAGCCTACGGTTAGAGTCATCCTCCATGATCATCCTGTGGGCGAAGACCATTGCTTCTTTCTTCAGTTGGAGATGAAGAGGTGGCAGGTCTGTGATGACTTCTAGTGCTGCTGTGGGGGTTGTTCTCATGGCCCCAGTGATACAGATGCAAGCTAGTCTTTGCAATTTGTTGAGCTTGGCTTGCACTGATACTTGTTTTGTTTTGTGCCACCAGACGGGCGCAGCATATGTAAGGATTGGTCTGGTGATTGCTGTATATAGCCAGCGGGACATTTTGGGGTTTGTGCCCCAGTATTTGCCAGTGAGACTTTTGCTGGTCCATAAGGAGATCCTGGCTTTCTCAATGGTCTTTGTAATGTGAGAGTTCCAAGTGAGCTTTTCGTCTAGAGTTATCCCTAGATATTTGACTTCTTTTGAGAACTCTATCTCTTCACCAAAGAGGGTAGGCTTAGTAAGTTTGTGCCTGTTCCTTCTTTTGGTGAAGGCGACTATGGTGCTTTTTCTAGGATTTACATTTAGTGCAACCTTTATGCACCAGTTAGCAACAAGGTTTAGTGCCCGTTGGAGGAGTTCCGAGACTGTGTCTTCGAATTTGCCTCTGATCAGGATCACTATGTCGTCAGCGTAGCCTTGGACATAGAAGCCATTGTTGCTGAGTATGCTTATCAGTTCGTTGACCACGATGGACCACAGGAGTGGTGAGAGAACCCCGCTTTGAGGGCATCCTTTCGCGGCGTTAACGCTGATTTTGTCATTGCCTAGCGAGGTGTTTATTTTCCTGTTGCTAAGCATATGTTGGATCCAATTGCATGTGGTGTTGTCCACCCCTGTGTTGAGGATGCAACGTTTTATTTGGGTGTATTCGGTGTTATCGAAGGCACCCTCAATATCGAGAAAGCAACCTATCGCAATTTCTTTGTCGCTCAGGGATTTATTAATCCGGGCCGTTAGTTCCTGAAGAGCATGCGTGGTCGATTTCCCAGGCTGGTAGGCATATTGGTTTTTGTGAAGTGGTGATCTTCTCAGTGCACCGTCCCTGATATGCCTATCCAAGATTTTTTCCATTGTTTTTAGGAAGAAAGAGGTAAGGCTTATCGGTCTGTAGGACTTAGGCAGGTCTGTGGGTCTACGGCCTACTTTGGGAATGAATTTTACCTTTACCTCTGTCCAGCTTGTTGGTATGTGTCCCCATGCATAGCTGGTTCTAAAGATGTTAATGAGCATGGGGCTAATTTGCGCACTCCCCTTCTGAAGAAGTGCTGGGAAGATGCCATCCTCCCCCGGGGATTTGTATGGGTCAAAAGAATTGATGGCCCATTTCATGCTTCCCTCGTGAAATATCGTTCGTGCTCTCTTCCAACCCTCCCTGTTTGGTCTAGCTGCCCTGATCTGCGGAGGTATGTTAGAGAGATCAGAGGGAATGATGTTAGAGTCCGGGAAGTGCGTACTGGTCAGAATTTTGAGTACTTCCGTACCATTTTCCGCGTAGGTGCCATCTGCTCTCCTCAACAAACCAATTTGGTTAGTGTGCTCTTTAGCGAGAACTCTGTGGATGCGAGCGCTGCTCTGAATGTCTGAAAGACTGCTGCAGAACTTTTTCCATGAGTCTCTTTTGGCTCTTCTAATCTCTTGGTTGTAGTTGGTGAGTGAGGCACGATACTGCGTCCAGTCACCAGTCCGTTTAGCCCTGTTGAACAGTTTTCTGGTCAGTGCTCTTAGCTTGGCCAGATTGTTGTTCCACCACGGAGTGGTACGGTTGCCTGGCTTAACTTTCTCCGGGCAAGCGTTGTGAAAAGCAGATAAGATGGTAGCATTGAGACTGTCGCAGCAGAGTTCGAGTCTGTCTATGTCTCTGATGCTGTTTGGACAGTTTCCGATCGTTTGTGCGATTTCTAGGCTATAAGTGTCCCAGTCTGTCGCTCTCGGTTGTCTATATGTTCTAGTAATTCTATCTCCCGCTTTTATGTCAAAACAGATCTGTCGATGGTCTGACATCGATGTTTCTGTTGAGACATGCCAGTTTTGAATCGAGTTACCTATGAACGGGGTAGTTAGGGTGAGGTCTAATACCTCTTCTCTAATTCTATTCATAAAGGTGGGATTATTTCCACGGTTTATGATATTGAGGTTGTTCCTAAATATGAATTCAAATAGGTACTCACCTCTTTTGTTGATGTCCGAGCTTCCCCATGCTGTGTGGTGTGCGTTTGCGTCACAGCATATGATGGTGTGTGAGCCTCTTCTTCCAAAGTGGTCGAGAAGATCCTGCAGTGGTGTGAAGCCCAGGTCCGTGGAGTCGCCCGCAAGGTAGGCTGAGCAGATTACAGCTTCTGACCTACCTTCCGCAGTGGATAGCTGGATGATGGCAGCTGCCATGTCCTTATTCGTGAATTCTGGAATGGGAATGGCTTTAATATTGTTATTGAACATTAAGCAGGCTCTAGGTCGTCCTTCATTTGTGGAGTCGTAGAGCAGCTCACCTGATAGTCCTTTGATCTGGTCTTTAATGGTGTACGGTTCCTGAATAAAGGCTATATCGAGGTGCTCCTTGTTAAATCTATGGCTCAGTACCGCGGACGCGGCCTTTGCATGCTGTAGATTTACTTGGATGCACCTTAATCCCGACATGATGGATTCAGTGAGGTACTGGCAGGGCTGCCAGTGTTAGTAATTGTCCCAACCATAGGACTGACCCCTGAAGTCTTGGCTGCCCGAGTAGTTTCTTCAGGTAGCCCTGACGTTTGGGGTACTTTCGTTGTTTCTATGGTTGGTGCACCAACGCCAGATGCAATGGTTGTTGCTCTCTGGTTTGGCTTATGCGCGCCGAGTTCCTCACTCGCTTTCTTAGGCATGGCCGGTATACCTTGGGCATCGCACTTCGGATGGGCTAGTGCCCTGTCCTTAGTTTTGTTGTCCGCAGTTACCTTTGCCTGCTTGGGAACTCCCTTGATCCTAATAAGGATCTGGGAGAAGTTGAGGAATAGTTTAAACCTTTGCTTCACAATGGCGTCTTTAGAAGCCTCATCGATGGCAAAGGTTACTTGATCCCCACCGCTTTTTTCCTTAGCAATCCTGAGGACTCTCCATCCTTTTGTGCTAATGTTCGCATTCTGCCTCATTATGCGCATAAGGAAGGTGTCCTTGGTAAGGTCATCGGCTTCGGGGACGAATGTTACGCAGGTGTATAACTTGGGTATGTCATTACCCTGAGTTGCACACAAATCTGCGTTCTTCCATGGCTTGATCTTCTCTATCGACGACATGAGCCAATTTTTCGTTTCTATGTCGTGACAGGTGATGGAAAGCCATCCATTTCTGGCTGAGGTGGCCTCGAATCGGAGTGCAGGACAATCTTTGTTTGCCTTGTCCATTTCCACTAACAGGCTCTTCCTCACTAACTTCATCTGTTCGTCCGTTAGGGTCTCTTGCGGGTGTTGCGAGTGCATGATGGCGACTTTGCACCGAGCAATGGCATCCCGGTAGGATGGCTCGGGTGCATCCGTGCGCTCTCGTGCACCTCCACTATTTCCCTTAGTGGGTTTTGTTTTATTTTCGCACCCAGGACGATCATTTTTATTACCAGCACATGAGCTACTAGGTGCTTCTGTGTGTGGTCGACTCTTCTTGCGGATATTCTCCACAATGGAGTTGTCGTTAGATCGGCTGCGTTTGGGATTTGATGCATCGGTATTTTTTTGAGCTTCCCTTTCCGCACGAGAGCATATCTTGCTCTTTCTTTTTGTTTCGCCTCTTCGGGCTCCATCCCGTCCCGGATTAGAGCGGCGATTCGTCGCCTTTGTGCCCCGGTGAAATGCTCTTGTTTCTGCCGAGGTTTTCTGGCGTCGTTAACCACTACAACCTCGGCGCTTGGACCTTTAGGTACCTGAGCGTTTTGGTTGTCCATCTTGTTGGACGGGAATGTGGTTGCAGAGTTTGGAGATGGTTCTGTGACTTCTGTCTCCATTTCATGTACTGGTGAGCGGAGGAGAGATTCTTCCTCCGACTCTGTTGGTGTTTTGTTTTTGTTTTTTTTTGTGTTTGTTGTTCATATGTTGATCCCACGAGTATGGCGAGAATTGATGGTCAACCATCTACAGAGCTCCCATGTAGATGTAAGGCTAGTTACTATGTGAGGGCGCCCGGTATCACATAGGGACCGTACGTTTGCGATGCACATTTTTGTATTCCCTGCATCATTCAGTCCTCGGCACGTATTCCAACCACCTTGACTTGGGAATGTAAGTGCTCTTGGTCCGCGGGGGTGCAGTGACCCCTACCACATTACGTGGCCTTCCCCTATCCGCCACCTGGGGACGCGCCGGGTTGGCTGAGAAGCTCGAGTTTACCCGAGCTAAGTACTTATGTACTTAGGTGGCACTACAGTCTGTGTCGAACCTGGGCCTCAACCAACAAGTGTTTCTAGCTGGCACGGTCATTGGCCAGCTATTTCCAGCACCGCACGCCCAGTTGGCTAAGGTCCCCTTCCACCTGCGTGCGCCACCGTATTTGCGGTCGTCCTCTGCCGCACCTTCCTTCCGGGGCGGATTCGAAGACTCTTCGGGTCGGAGCTGTATTTCCCATGCGCTCTACATGGCCTGACCACCTTAGATGCTGTATCCGTAGACGTCGTACCAGGCTGATATCGCTGTACAACCCGTACAGTTCTTCGTTAAATCTTCTCCTCCATGCGCGACTCTTGCGCACTATCTATCGTGTCTTGCTCGATGATGAAAAAGTTGCATGACAGCGCGTCACCTTGCCTAAATTCTTTTTTAACATCAAAGGTCTCGGTTTGCTCATTACCGACCTTAATGGAGCACCGAGTATTCTCCATGGTCATCCCGCACAGTCGGACGAGTTTGGCAGGGATGTTAAAACTAGACATGGCTTTGTATAGCTCATCTCTATACACGCTGTCATATGCAGCCTTGAAATCGACTGAAAGGTGGAGTGTCGATTTGGTATTCATGGATCTTCTCCAAAATCTGCCGTAGCATAAATATTTGGTCTATTGTAGTTTTACTCGGCCTGAAGCCACACTGATAAGAGCCGATCAGGTTATCCACAAATAGTTTCAGGCGTTCACACAATACGGCAGAGAAGATCTTATATGCGATGTTAAGGAGACTTATTCCCCTGTAGTTGGCACAGTTATAGGGGTCTCCTTTCTTTTGGACTGGGCAAAAGATGCTGAGATTCCATTCGTTGAGCATGCTTTCCTCTTACCATATCTTACAGATGAGCTGGTGCATGCACCTTACCAGGTCATCCCCAGCTGCCATGAAGAGCTCAGTAGATAGTCCGTCTGCGCCAGCAGCTTTATTCGACTTGAGCTTCGATATGGCAATGTTAACTTAGTCGAGGTCAGGGGGACAGAGTTATCTGCGGTCTCCGTCGATTAGAAATGGATCATTCTGCCCGACAGCGGTATATTGACCAACATCGCCGTTATCCATTCTGCAGAAGTGGTTTTTCCATATTCTCAGCATCGACTGCGATTCTACTACTAGGTATCCGTTCTCATCCCTGCAGGCTTCCGTTATGGCTTTATAACCTTGGCATGTTCGCTTTATCTGTTGATTAAACTTCCGAACGTCACGCCTGCAGTAACACCTCTTCAAATCCTCAATCGAGCGCTTCTCGTGCTCTTTCTTCTTTCTTCTAAGAAGCTTATGCTTGAGCCACACCACTAAAAAAAATAAATAAACCACTTGTTGTCGTTTCGGAACAAGTAAGTATTTTCGTGATAGGGATGTTACCCCTAAGCACAACCCCCAACCTGGAGGGCCAGGTTCCTCTTTCCCCAGGAACAAGGGTTTGGGTCGCTGCACACATTGGTTCACTACCTGGCCGGTGCCAGGGTAGCTATCCAGGGGGGGCCACGCGGAGCTGTGTGTCAACTTGGATTGAGCAGGGACAGAGATCGAAGCTGGCGTTTGCCATGTTAAACGCGATCAACTTCTTTGCTCTGTTTGCTCGCTCCCTCCCCGGTCGGTTTACGGACTATTCTTTGACGTGATAACGTCATTAGAATCCACCCCGGAAGGAAGGCGCGGCAGAGGACGGCCGCATCAACGGTGGTGTACGCAGGTGGAAGGGGACCTTAACCAACTGGGCGTGCGGCGCTGGAAACAGCTGGTCAAAGACCGTGCCAGCTGGTGACGCTTGTTGGTTGAGGCCCAGGTTCACCACGGACTGTAGCGCCACCTAGGTAAGTAAGTAACGTCATTAGAAAACATTGATGAAAAATGAACAACACGCGGTGTTCCCAAGCGGTCCACCATCTAGGTACTGACCGCACCCGACGCTGGCTGATTACGGTTTCGGACGACAGCCGATACATATGAGATTGCTCGGACAGTGTTGTGGTTGTTTAAGGAAACGCACACTCATGAGCTGCTCGTGATTGTGCACTACCCAATGAGCAATTATTAAACGCACGCGCTCATGAGTAATTGGCTGTGAGTATTTTTATTTTCACTCACGAACACGAGTGTGTGTGCATTTATGGAAACTCAACCCTGTGCGCACTTCATATGTTCGTTAAAGAGAACGTACACTTATGTGCACTCCGTAGGGTGGGTTCTGTTTAATGCAGGTGTGGGGTGCACACATGGGGTGAGTTTCCATAGCTGCACAACCTCGCGTTCGTGACCTAAAATGGGTCTATTTACTGCTCGGGAGTTGTTTGCAGAATGATAAAACATGGAAACATGTCACTTGTACATTTTTTTTTATTTTCCATTTTTATAACATTTTAATCTAAGATAGCTTCATTTTCTATAAGGTCTAAATTAGGATCTTTCAGCAATTAAAATTGCACACGCACGTGAGCAGTTTATGAGTAATAAATTGTTTAATGTGCGCACATGAGTGTGCGTTTCCTTACCCTGGGTTTCATGGAGCGACAGCAAATAGGCGGCTTGATGTCAACAACACGCCGTGTTTTCAAGCGGTTCCTCATCTAAGTACTGACCACACCCGATGCTGGTTGATTGCGGTGGTTGGACGAGAACCGATACATTACCCATTATTCATCTAAGAATCCTACCGCAGCTAACAAAAAGTACTAATGACCTTGAAACACCTGAACAGATCTTCACAAATTGTAGCTAAGGGCCATTTCGACCACGTTAGGCTTCAAAAAAATTTGAAAGAAAGGCCTCGTAATCGGTCCATTCGTTTAGGGGTTATGATGCCACAGACAGACACATAGACACCTCAAACTTATAACACCCCTCTTGTTGCGCCGGGGGTTAAAAATGACAAAAAAAAAAAAGTAAAAAATTTAATTAAATGGGTGTTTTAATTTTTCCCACCACTGGAAAGTTAGTCCTGTGGGCCTTGCAGGTCGCACCTAGACCACATTTTTTGATTAATTAATTATAAACTGCTAGCTGAGAGCACCGAGGCGCAGTGGGTAGTGTGTTGGCCTCTGACGCCGATGACACGGGATCGAATCCCGTCACAGCCATGTCATCGAACGTGTTTTCACGGTGTTTCTCCTCAGCGGGGTTCTGACAAAGCCCCCTGTAGTAAAATTGTCATGAACAGCTTCTCACACAACATGGGTGATTGAGAGAGAAGCTCAGCTCAGGTCCTTCATGGACTGTAACGCCAACATACATACATACAGCTCAGGTCACCCCATAGCGCAGTGGTTAGTGTGTAGGTCTCTGACGCACGATGAGCGAGTTCGGATGCCGGTAGCACCAACGCCATCGAAGGTTTATTTCACAGTGTCCCTCCTCGGCGGGGTACTGGCAAAGCCTCCTGTAGCATAACTTCCCATGAAAAGGCCTTCGACTAACGCTGTTCGGAATTGGCGGATTGAGAGAAGCTTGGCTCTGGTCTTTCATGGGCTGTAACGCCACCAAAGTAGACAAAGAAAGTTGTTTGATTCCGAATCGAATTCGTTATAACCAATGGTAATTGTAAATAAGAATATCTGGAAAAAAATCCTCATACGCCTCCAGTCAATCAATGTAATATTGTTTTTTCTTTTTAATTACAACCTGATTAATTAAAATATGAATTATCACTAAAACCTACGAAAGAAAATCACTTTCACAAGTACTAACAATTGTGTTAAAATTGGGATCGAGATCCAGACCGTTTGTGGCGGGTTTCGTCAAGTCACTAACTTTAATCATTTTCCTTTCATTCGGATTTATATTTTCAGAATAAATTGGTGAATTTTCTATCAATTAATAGATAGCACTAAGCTCACTAAGAACTTAACAGCGTATGCACACATTTGGAAATTATTTCATTTTGATGTTGTTTTACTACAATACTTCGTTCCATGATGTAATGCTATTTAGATGCAGATGTGCATTAATACGATTTGTAATAGCAATAGAAACAGGAACAGAAGACACGATTAAGAAATGATTTCGCTTTTTAACTAGTTGTTACTCTATACCTATATCCTATATACATATAAGTAAATGTCTACTAACTTGTGGTTGTTGTCATGGGATTCTAATGAGACAACTGAATCTCGCGAGTCCGAAAAACCAACTGAATGAGATATCGCCATGCCATCCATATGCATATATAATCATCTCTCATCAAACAAAGCCCCTCATTATTTGCGCTCGTGATAGGTTCAATTTCAAGTCTATTCAACAAATACGTACGATTATTTGAAATCACCATTGTCCTGCATACGGACTATTGTAGTTATGTAAAGTTTTGCATACAAAGTTTTAATTTCAACTAAGTATCTCTGGGAATGTTTTCAGAATTGGGCCGAACATAAAGCGGCGTGATAACGACCTTTCTTTCATAGATGACTGTGCATTTTCTACTTGTTTACTTGCTATATAACAATACATTTGTGTACTCTTAAGAAACATGAATAGAGTGCATATTCATTAATAAAGTGGGGCCTCTAACAGGGCATTATAGAAGCATTTGTCTTACCTTTGATAGTAGTATATGTACACCACTTAAATAGAACAGATATTTTTAATACATATTTATCTTAGTTAACTAGAAGCCAGGGGAAAGAGAGCGAGCAACCAGAGTAAGGAAGCTGATCGCGTTTAACATGGCAAGCGACAGCCTCGATCTCTGTCCCTACTCAATTAAAGTTGACACACGGCCACGGCATGGGCTCCCCTGGGTAGCTGCCAGGCACCCAACAGGTAGCTAGCTAGCACACGATTCTCCCATCTCAACATCTACAAAGAAACCTGGCGATCCTTTAATCAGTCGACCATCAATCAGAATGATCACGTTGCGATCGACACCAGACACTCCTCCAGCATCCTAGATGTACGAACCTTCCGAGGAGCCAACATCGACTCCGATCACTACCTTGTTGTAGTCAAGGTACGAATGAAGATATCGAGAATGCAAAGGAGGAGAGCTGGACAACGAAAGTTTGACGTCGGCAAGCTACAATCGCAGGAGACCGCTAGGATCTTTGGCGATCGATTTTCCCTCAACCTCTCGCAAACGCCTCTGACACCGTAACAATTTACAAAACAACAGTCGAAGCATTGCCAGCGTGCGAACAGAGATGCTGCATCTAATACGTTGGGTTTCGAGACACCGCCAACTGGAAACGCCTGGTTGGATGAGCAATGCCGGCAAGCCCATGTAGCAAAGCAAACCGCCTATAAAGCCATGCTACATAGACGGACGAGAGCCGTTCGTAAACATTACGAGCAGAAAAGGAGGAATGAACACATGCTTTTAAGAAAGAAAAATAGAGAGCAGGAAAAGCGTGTGATCGAGGAGTTTGAGAGATGCTGCCGCAGGAATAACGCTCGCTAGTTTTACGAAAAAGGAAAACGAACATGCCAGGGCTATAAAGTCAGGGCGGAAGTCTGTAGAGATGAAGACGGACAAGTAGTAGTAGAATCGCAGTTGACGCCGAAAATATGGAAGAACACTTCTGTAGACTATTTAGGGGCAATGAAAGATCTGATACCGCTGTCAAGCAGAATAATCCATTCACAACAGACGAAGATTTGAGAGAATTCCGTTCACCCGACCTGGTTGAAACTAAGCTGATAATTTCGAAGCTTAAGACTAATAAAGCCGTGGGCGCAGATGGCCGAGCCGAGCTACTTAAGGCGGATGGAGATGATTTGGTAGGGCGCATGCACCAGCTCATCTGTAAAATATGGTCGGAGGAAAGCATGCATGGAACCTCAGTATCGTTTGCGCGGTCCCGAAGGAAGGAAACCCCTACAACTGTGCCAACTGTATGTATGTATGTATGTTGGCGTTACAGCCCATGAAGGACCAGAGCCGAGCTTCTCTCAATCACCCATGTTGTGTGTGATTTAATTTTCCCATAGGTGGAAGGGACCTACAGTTTATTGCTGGTTCCGAACGGCGAATTTCGAGAAGCTTTTCATGACAATTTTACTACAGGGGGTTTTGTCAGAACACCGCTGAGGAGAAACACCGTGAAAACACGTTCGATGACATGGCTGTTTCGGGATTCGATCCCGTGTCATCGGCATCAGAGGCCAACACACTACCCACTGCGCCACGGTGCTCTCTACAGGGGAATAAGTCTCCTTAACATCGCATATATAATCTTCTCTGCCATAATGTGTGAACGCCTGAAACCCTTTGTGGATAATCTAATAGGTTCTTATCAGTGTGGTTTCAGGCCAGGAAAATGCACGATAGACCAAATATTTACACTACGGCAGATCTTGGAGAAGACCCATGAATTCCAGGTCGATACGCACCATCTTTTTGTCAACTTTAAAACCGCGTATGACAGTGTTTATAGAGACGAGCTATACAGAGCCATGTCTAGTTTTGACATCCCTGCCAAACTCGTCAGATTATGCAGGGGGACAATGGAGAATTCTCGCTGCTCTATTACGGTCGGTAGCGACTTAACAAAGTGGCTGTCATGTAATTTTTTCAATATCAATATTTCAAGTCTGCGCAACTGCTTGCGTACGCGGATGACATTGACGTAATTGGAGGAACACAGCGAGACGTCAATGAAGCGTTCGAAAGCATTGAAGCAGAGGCGGCTAAAATGGGTCTTTCGGTTAACGAAGATAAACATATGTTACCAACCAAAAAAGACGTACAACACCGACACAAATGGCAGTTACAAACGCAGCCAAGCAGCAAGCCTATCAAAAGGAGCTGCACAGAAGGAGCAGGAGAGGAGAAAGGAGCTTAAGCTTCTCAAAACAAAAAAAAAAAAGAGAGCATGAGAAGCTCACGACCGAATAAATGAAGAGATACTATCCCAGGAATGACGTTCGGAGGCCTTACCAACGAATAAAACAAAAATAACATACCCAGAAAGCGTGACTCCGCAGGAGCTGTGGGGATTTTTATATAGATTGGTCAAAAACTAAGGACGGGGTGGGTAGCGGACAATTAAAACTAAGTCAAGCCCTAAAACGATCAGGCTATTGCAGTGTCTTCCAGGCGGAGCTTTCATCAATAGAGGAAGTCCTGTCTAGGCTAAGATCGAACGTGATATCTATCACAGATATTCGAATCTTCACTGACAGCCAAGCTGCCCTGAAATCGCTGGAGTCTTATGCCTACACATCCAAGGTAAGCTTCGACTGCCGCCTATCTCTTAACGAGATGGCTGAACAGTTGAACATACACCTCTCATGGATACCAGGATACAGCGAAGAAATGGAAGAACTGAACTGCTCGCTAGACAAGGAACTACGCAACGAACTAATTTGTCATACGATGGTACACCACTAGCAGCCATTAAGCTGGAGCTAACGAATCAAGCCATGACAAACCGGAGATGGACCCAAGGGCATATGTAGCTGCTTAACCCCCAGGCAAATCTGGCCACGACTTGATCGACAGCGAACCATAGGACTTATCTTCCTAAAACGAACCGACATCAGCAAAATTGTTGGTGTCATCACTGGTCACTGTCTGACTTCTGCAGGAGCAGTGAAGACGAAGAGGAAGTTGAGCCGATTTAACACCTGCCCTGCGCCTGTTCGGCCCTCTGTCATAGTAGGAAACGATACTTAGTACTTCCTTAACGACCTGACTGACGTTCAGCGGATAATGATAACTGGTCTTCTTAATTTTGTAAGAGGCAAAATGGTTTCGTGAATAGGGAGTCCTCCCCCTTGTAGCAACACAAAAGGCCTATCTGGCCTAGGTGTGTACTCCCGTCGTGGAAGCTGCGAACTACCTACCTACCAAAATTCGAGAAGCTTTTCTTGACAATTATACTAGAGGGGGTTTTGTCAGTACCCCGCTGAAGAGAAGCACCGTGAAAAACAAGTTCGATGACATGGCTGTATATATCGCTTATACAATATACGGACGCAAACCGATGGTAATGTTCGAATTTCGCAGTCAAAGTTTGGAATGTTCTGTTTCAGCTAAAAACGAAATGATGGTAACCTTCAGCGGCATACTGCTGAATGTCAATGCCAGAGCATTTTAGAGACTTCTGAAGGGGAACGTCTGACGGCGAACATTCGAGATATTGGACCGAGGACTATATAAGCGGGAATACACAAGCCCTCGGGAGCGTTCATTATTCATTCAATATTCGGGATTCAGTGATTCAGTGATTCGGTATTCAGTGTGAAAGTAATGAAGCCACCTAGTGAGTTGTAAAGACAGTGTTTTTTTTTTTTTTTCGGTTGCGCCACACGGATGTGGAATCTTCAAAAGATACCAGTAGCCCGGGCTACTGGCATGTACGATTTGCAAGCCTGAATAATCGATGCCAGGAATACGCCTACGTACTAAACCACACCCTGTACCCTTCAACCATTCTCCCCGCGGGACTTCTCCGTGATGCCGGTTTATCCAACTTTGTATGTCCGGTATAAGTCGATGGGTCCATCTTCCCTTTGTTGACTGATTCCATCTCTCCTGCCATATTCCAATGCTACGCCTTCTTTCTTCCAGTTTAATGTCTCTGACTGAGGCAAGGGGTTCCTGAATTTTGGCGTCGTAGGACCTTTGCAACTCGATGCTCTGCTCACTTTAATACGGATAGTCGGTTGGTAGAATTTACTCGTCTTGAGTGGGACTTAGTTTTCATCGCCTTTGCCAATATTGGTGCCGCGTACATAATTATTGACTGCGCCACTCTTGACAAAACTAGTCTGATTTGCTGCCTGAGTCTTCCGATATTTGTCATTATCCTGGCTAAGGCAGCACACACCTGAGCTGCTTTATCGCACTTTATTTCAAGGTGTTCCTTGTAGCTGAGCATAGCGTAAATCATCACACCTAATTATCTGGTAGACGGTTTCGACGTTATATTTTGATCGCCTACTCTGATGGTGATTGTATCCCTTTTCCTTCGGCTGCTTACTAGTACTTCTTCTGTTTTGTGATCGGCGACCGTTGACATCCAGCGTCTCACTTTTCTTATACATTCGTTTCCTATGTCCTCTATTTCTTCCAGGTGTTTCGCTGCTACTACGATTGCAATATCATCAGCGAATCCTGTGATTCTTGCCTCATTGGGAATTTCTAGCCTCAGAACTCCATCATACATAAGGTTCCACAAAATAGGACCTAGCACCGATCCTTGTGGTACTCCGCCAGATATGTGGTACTGCACTACCCCGTCGTCGGTATCGTAGAGAAGATACCGTTTCTCGAAATAGCTTTCAATTATTCTGCTGAGGAATCCTGGCACCATCTTTTCTCTAAGTGAGTGTACAATTTGTCCCCAGTTAGCAGAGTTGAACGCATTTTTGACGTCCAGTGTTATTACTTACTTACTTACTTAGGTGGCGCTACAGTCCGTGGTGAACCTGGGCCTTAACCAACAAGCGTCTCCAGCTGGCACGGTCTTTGGCTAGCTGTTTCCAGCGCCGCACGCCCAGTTGGTTAAGGTCCCTTTCCCCCTGCGTGCGCCACCGTTGATGCGGCCGTTCGCTGCCGCGCCTTCCTTCCGGGGTGGATTCGAAGACTCCTCGGGTCGGAGCTGAATTTTCCATGCGCTCTACATGGCCTAGCCACCTTAGACGCTGTATCCGTAGACGTCGTACCAGGCCGATGTCGCTGTACAACCCGTACAGTTCTTCGTTAAATCTTCTCCTCCATACACCGTTTGAACAAACGGAACCGTTGATAGTGCGCAGATTTTTCCTCTCGAAACGACCAAGGGCATCTTCATTCGCTTTTGTTAAGGTCCTCTG
Organism: Eumerus sabulonum; assembly: GCA_951905685.1. Lineage (NCBI taxonomy): Eukaryota > Metazoa > Arthropoda > Insecta > Diptera > Syrphidae > Eumerus > Eumerus sabulonum. The sequence goes on along the minus strand of OX645062.1, from coordinate 17,014,488 downwards.
CGCCGTAAAGGAGGACTGGAATGATTAAGGTCTTATATAGTGTCACTTTGGTTTTCCGAGACAGGGCTCTACTTCTCAATTGCCTCTTGAGCGCAAAGAAACAGCGGTTGGCAAGAGTGATTCTGCGTTTTATCTCAGCGCTGGTGTTGTTGTCGCTGGTCATCAGTGAGCCAAGTTAGACGAATTCCTTGACCACTTCAAAGTTATATCCGCCCATGGTGATGTTCTGGCCAATACGTCGGTGTTGTCCGTCTCTTTTAGATGAAAGCAGATACTTGGTTTTCCCCTCATTGACCTTGAGGCCCATCTTAGCCGCTTCTACCTCAATGCTTACAAAGGCTTCGTTGACGTCTCGCTGCGTCCGTCCATTCACGTCAATGTCGTCGGCCACGCAAGCAATTGCGTTGACTTGAAATAAATCGTACCTCTTGTGTTGGCCAGTGACTCTTGCACGATCTTTTCAAGCACTATGTTGAAAAAGTTGCATGACAGCGTGTCACCTTGCCTAAATCCTTTTTTAACATTAGAGGTCTCGGTTTGCCTTTTACCTACCTTAATGGAGTAGCGAGAATTCTCGACGAAGAGGTGGTGAGTGTCGATTTGGTATTCCTGGGTCTTCTCCAAGATCTACCGTAGCGTAAATATTTGGTCTATTGTAGATTTACCTGGCTTGAAACCACACTGATAAGAGTCGATCAGGTTATCCACAAACGGTTTCAGGCGTTCACACAATACGGCAGAGAAGATCTTATATGCGATGTTAAGGAGACTTATTCCCCTATAGTTGGCGCAGTGATAGGGGTCTCCTTTCTTATGGACCGGGAAGAACGATGATGAGATTCCGACCATACCTTGCAAATGAGATGGTGCATGCACCTTACCAGCTCATCTCCAGCCGCCTTAAGAAGCTCAGCAGGCAGGCCGTCTGCGCCCGCGGCTTTATTAGACTTAAGTCTTGATATCGCTATTTTGCCTTCGTCTAGGTCGAATGGCTGCCTGACAAATCCTCAGCATCGACTGCGACTCTACTACCAGTTCTCCATTTTGATCCCTGCAGGCCGCCGCTCTGGCTTTGTGGCCATGGCATATTCGTTTTACCTTATTGTAAAACTTACGGGCGTCATTCCTGCGGTAGCATCTCTCCATCTCCTCGATCTCACGCTTTCCGTGCTCTCTCTTCTTTCTTCTGAAAAGCGTGTGTTCCTCTCTTCTGCTCATAGATTTCGCGAGCAGCTCTCGTCCGTCGTTGCAGCGTGGCTTTATATGCATTATACGCATTGTTCATCGAACCAGGGGTTTCTAGGTGGTGGCGGTTTGAAACCCAGCATCTCTGAGGCAGCGTCTCTGACGGCGCTCTGGCAATGCGCCCATTCCTGCTCCATGGATTGTGCTGCTGTGGGCGGATTTTGAGAGAGCTTGAAGGAGGCACGATTGGCAAAGATTCTGGCAGTCTCTAGCTATTGTAGCTTTCCGACGTCAAACTTACGTAGTCCTACTCGACTCTTGATATCCCCATTCGTACCTTGGCTACAACAAGGTAGTGGTCCGAGTCAATGTTGGCCCCTCGGAAGGTTCGTGCGTCGAGAATACAGGAGGAGTGTCTGGCGTCGATCGCAATGTGATCAATCTGGTTGGTGGTCGATTGATCAAAAGACCGCCATGTACCCTTGTGGATGTTGAGGAGGTTACGCCCAGCTAGGAAATCGATAAGCCTAAGTCCGTTGTCGGATGTGGTGTGATGGAGGCTATGCTTTCCTATGATCGACTCAAAATTTGTCCTCTTTGCCCAGTTTTGCATTAAAATCTCCTAGGACACTCCGTCCAGTGTTATTACGGCACCGTATTTCTTAGCGACTCCCGTCTATCTCTTGCCCTGAATAGCTTCTTCTAGAACTGTTACCCTCCGTATAGCATCGATTGTAGAACGGGCTTGTCTGAATCCGTACTGTTCGTCTGAAAGCCCCCCGGCTTCATTTATTGCCACCTCGAGTCTGTTGGCTATCATTTTCTCGAGTATCTAGAGACAAAGTGTGTAAGATAAGGTGTGTGTAAGCAATAAAGTGTTAAGTGTTATAAAAGCTTGTAATTAAGGTGAAGCGCCCAGATAATTGATCCGAGGTATAATAAAAAAAGGGAGTATTGAATAAACAAGTAAACAGTTGCAGTATACCCCAATCCACTGATCGAACCTTATTCTGAACGATTTCATTTTCGTAACAATATTCTGTACTATAGTTAAAATATGTATTTAGCATGGAGCGGACCCAGCTAACTATGCTACTATCTATCCTACATGCTATCTGACTTTGTACAGCATTACATTATTTAATCTTCATTCAAATCAATTAATGTTGTGTGTCCCAAATGAAAGAATAAACTCTGAGTCCCCGGAAGTATGCATATCTTCCCAATTCGCCCTCTCTCTACTGTTCATAACCTACTTTTCGGCACAAACAGCTGCGGGTTCCCTCTGTAGACAAATAGCATAGACTGGTATAGCATTGTTTAAATCGGTTGGCTTTTGGACTTTGGACCAAAACAACACACAGTATGTGTTCTGTTTTCGCGCAGCACGATAGTGACAATCGCCTTTGTTATTTTACACAGCCAATCGTCAATAAATATTAGCTTGGCCACTTTCGATCCCCGCACCAACCTGTTGTAATGGATATAAAGACAAGATCAATACAATATTCTGCCACAATTGTCCTTCATACACTAGGTACTGGTTTGCATTCGTTTGTGTGCTTGGTGTGCATGGAGTATGACCATCATAAACGCGTCCAAGACGCGCAAACTGTCTGTCACCGTAACCGATGTTATTTGTTTACTATCGTAGGTTAAGCCTCTTCGTAGCAGCGAAAGTTCTTCAACTACGATGGGTGTAGGGGGCGAACTTAAAGTGTGTAGTTTAGAGGATTGGGTCAGCTATGACCTCATACATACCAGCATACCATAATGTTGGGTAAGAAAATGCTCCTACACTACCGATTTGGTGGGGGGGGATTTATTGACTTGTTTTGATTTGGCTTTGTTTTGTTTCCATCTTCGCGTTTATTTTCACTATTCCTCTGCTTCATCGATTCGTTGTTGTTGCTGAACTGGAATGCGTCTACTTCTGTGCTGTTGCTAGCGCTAGTCCACCAGTCAACGACAACAGTCTTCATCGAGTAGGTTTTAAGCGGCCGACGATAACATTTTCTGTTTAGTTCCAATCAAACTCTAGTCGAGGTCAAAGCGAGAGTCTTGTACGTAGACTGTCTCACGTAGTCAACTTGTTGTTGTTTCTTGTTATATGTATCGCTTTCCTCTCACAGAAAATCTGTGGAAATTTTCCGAAATATTAATAAGCTTTAATACAATATAACAACCCAAACAAATAAGTGCAGTAAAAGATGCAAGCTGTGAAGTTTTATTTCGACGTACTCTCGCAACCATGCAGAGCGTTATATATCCTATTGGAGGCTGCAAAAATTCCCTACGAACCTATCCCGGTGAATCTACTTAAAGGTAAGTGAGTGTTTGGACTTTTATTGTTAGTAAAAAAAAAAAAAAAATAATTTAACACACGTTTGGAATGGTTTCTATTTTTGGTTGTTTGATGCGTAGTTGCACATAGTATCTTCTTACTATTTTCCCATTGGTGATTGGAGTGTGTTCTGCTTAAAAATACAAAACGTAATGTATTAGCATAACAAATGTACTGGGCCCTGGTTTTTTTGTTTCTATCTTTTACTTTAAAATTGTACAATGAATACATAGCAGTTTTTTTTTATACATATAGCCCTCTGTCCCAAAAAACGAGTAAAATTGGAGTATGTCGTTTGCCATACGATAAATAGGAATTGCTGAAAAGGTTTTTAAAAATATTTTCTTTTGAAAGTCTTAAAGAGCTTGATGTTGATATCAAAAATGTTATCAGGCCACAGGACAAAGGGCAAAGCGGACGTGATATCTATGGGCACACACCTCAATTCCATCAAAACATTTCTATTGCCAGTTTTGATCCGTGGCTATAAGTGATTATGATAACAAACCAAGAATATTAATAAAAATTTCATAAACATATATGTATACATATTCAGTGGTTAGTAACAACATATTTTTTTTAATCACTTTTAAAAGGCGAGTAACCTTTCAACAGCACCGTGGCGCAGTGGGTAGTGTGTTGGCCTCTGACGCCGATGACACGGGATCGAATCCCGACACAGCCATGTCATCGAACGTGTTTTTCACGGTGTTTCTCCTCAGCGGGGCTCTGACAAAATCCTCTGTAGTAAAATTGTCATGAAAAGCTTCTCGAAATTCGCCGTTCGGAACCGGCAATAAACTGTAGGTCCCTTTCACCTATGGGAAAGCGAAATCACATATAACATGGGTGATTGAGAGAAGCTCGGCTCAGGTCCTTCATGGACTGTATCGCCAATATACATACATACATACAACCTTTCAACATCTGGTGGTCACGACAGTTTTCGTGTGCTTATGTACACATATTAATTATAAAAATTAAATCTAACTATTTGTTATATATACAGTGGTGTTCGGATAAATAGCACACCCGTAAGTTCTCATACATTAAGTTGTGTCAAAAGTCTAAAAAGAGGTTATGCTTTTTTTGTTTTATAACTGATGTGCGTTTATATGTACTTTATTTATTTTTATTTATTTATTTTCTTATCAATAATACATTAAATAATGATGTCGGGAGCACTAGCAGCAAGGACTATCGGCTCTCAGGTCGAAAGCGAGAAATATTATAATTTAATTCTAAGTATACGTAACAGGGCGTACGATGAGCGAGTTCGAATCCCGATAACACCAACGCCATCGAATGTTTATTTCGCGGCGTCCCTCCTTGGCGGGGTACTGGCAAAACCCTCCGTAGTATACCTTGCCTGGAAAAAGCTTCTCGACTCACGGCGTTCGGAATCGGCATTAAACTGTAGGTCCCTTTCACCTGTGGGAAAAATAAATCACACACACCATGGGTGATTGAAGAGAAGCTTGGCTCTGGTCCTTCATGGGCTGTAACGCCACCAAAAAAAAAAAAAAAAAAAATGCGTAACATTTTATATTAATAATTTCTATATTAGATTGAGTAGGTTCCTTTAATAGTTGGAGAATGTTTAGGTTTGGATTTAGATGATGAGAGGAGGCAGGGACCCAGCAGATGATTTATGGTGAGGTTGCTTTGGCAGGCAGGGCACATCGGTGGTGGTTCTCTTTTGAGGAGATGTTGGTTGAGGGTATGTCCCAGTCGGAGCCGAACGAAGTTGGTGATCATTACCTTGGAAGTCCTTATCGGGTAAATCGGGTGGATTTTGTTAGGACTGATTGTTGTATAGTGGTGGTGGTATTCTGACCATTCTCTTAGTGCTTTTTTGTGAATTTTCTCTTCTATTGACATTTTGTAAGTCGCGTTGAGAGCACATATCAAAAGTATAAACTGGGACGTTGCGAGCGTTGTTGGCAGCTTTGCCGGCTAGTTCGTTTCCCTGTATTCCAACATGTCCAGGGTACCACATGAGCTTTAGTTTTGATGTTTTTGTTATAAGTGCGTCTCTGGTTCTGGATATAATTTCTGACCCATGCATAGGATTACTTATGGCTTTCAGGACAGAGAGACTATCCGAGCAGATAGTCCATTTACCTGGTATGTTAGAACATTTTTTAACGGCTTCGAGTACTGCTACAGGTTCTACTGTAAAGATGGATGCTGTAATTGGTAAATTGCCTTGTAGGAGTAGGTTGCCATTATTTGAGACAACCGCGAAGGCTGTGTTATGTAGGGTTTTTGAGCCGTCTGTGTACAGAAATTTCCATCCATTAATCTTGAGTTGCGATGCGGTTTCGGAGAAAATCTGTTTGTAGATAACTGGGTTGGTGTTTTGCTTTTTTAGGTCGCATAAGTTGAATACTATTGAGCTTCTATCTAAAAACCAAGGGGGATGTGATGGAGTATATTTGGCGTGCCTTTTGTATGGTATTCCCAGTGTTTTGCCCAGATCCAAGATGATATGGAGTGCGGAGGGGATACGCCGGGATCGTTTATAGGAGAGCGTTTGGCTTATGTCTTTTTACGGTTATTGAACCAGTTTGGAAAGTTAGCTTGGGAAGGAGTCTGGCGCTGATTTCGATATAACGATCGTCTATCGTCGGTAGTCCGGCTTCGGCAAGGATGTTTTTAATTGGGGTCGTTGGAAAAGCGAAGACGCTTCTTCTTGCAGCTTGATGGTACGTTGACTTAAAAATAGACTTGGTTGACTTTGGACAGGATCCATATATAGCTAGGCCATAATCGATCTTGCTAAGGACGGGATTTTCGGAAGATTGGCTGCACCGTATGACCTTCATTGCATTTTGAACGAACTTCCTGGAGCACCTTAATGTCCTTGCCACCTCTGAAATAGTCTTTCCATCCTGTATCATGATACCGACTATTTGCCTCCTATCCTCCGTGCAATGCTTTCATCTGCCCATTTAAATGCTCCTATTTGTGTAAGAAATGAGTGTAATTATGGCCTTCCTCAAAAAAGGTTCACACCAACAACAAGGGTGTGCTATTTATGAGAACACCACTGTAATATGAAAATTACAGGGGGATTGTTTGGAAAAATATTTAATTGTTTAATTCAATTTATGTTATGTCATGTAAGTTATGGCATCATAACGCCATCAATGCGTGGCCTGTCCATCGTTCTGCACGCGCATCAGCATTTTCTCAAGCCCAGCAATAGCTTCCGTCGCCTAGCTGGTATTTGAGCCAGACCAACCTACTCCTCACAGGGCTATGTTTCAAATTTATTGTTAAGTACAGTTTAGTTTTAAGAAAGACTCGAAATAAAGAAGTCATGATTTGAAACTCGGAATATTTTTATAAATAAAAATAACTTGTATTGTAGTTTATTTTTTCAAACTTAATTATTCATTGTTTTATTTTCGATGGGATTTTCTTAACTTCCAAGTGGGAAGTTATTGTCATGGAGCCGATTTTGAGAATTCCAAATTGTAACATATATCCACGTTTCAAGGTGTGTATGTACGTATCTGCGCATGTGCGTTCGGAAATTTGGTCTCGATTATCTCGAGAACCAAAGATGGTATTGACATGAAACTGATTTCAATCGACGCATAGTTACGTAACTACGGTCTAGCCGTTTTTTGTTAGAAATTAAATAACAACAAAAAAAGGCAAAACAACACGCGGTCTTCCCAAGCGGTGCTCCATCTAAGTACTGACCGCGCCCGACGCTGGCTGATTGTGGTGATCGGACGAGAACCGATACATATGAGATTGCTCGGACAGTGTTGTGGTTACATGGAGCAACAGCAAAAAGGCGGCTTGATGACAACAACAAGCGGTGTTCCCAAGCGGTTCCCCATCTAAGTACTTACCACGCCCGACGCTGGTTGGTTGCGGTGCATATACTGCAATTAGGACTATGACCTCTAAAAATCGGTTGTTTCAAAAAGTCAATAAGGTTTTTAGCATCAAACTTTCTTATCGAAACTATCACGCTTCATAAGGTGAAAAAATGCTCTGCATGTATACCGTCATCCAAACGGGGCTCTTCATTTTAAGATGGTGGTACCCATTGCAGCAGTGTTCTTCTAACCTGGGTCTCAACCAACATGCCCCTCCAACTAGCACGATCTTTTGCTAGCCTTTTATATTGTCGCACACCCAGCTGGCTGAGGTCCCCTTTACCTGTGTGCGCCATATTAAGTGCGGCCGTCCTCTATTTTTTCGTCCCTCGGGGTTAGATTCAAAGCCTCTCCGAGCTGGAGCTGTGGTGACCATTCGCTCTAGATGGCCTAGCCATCCTAGACATTGAATCCGTCGACGCCTGACTAGACTCATGTCGCCTTATGTACAGTTCATTAAGCTCGTGGTTGATTATTTTCCTCCGCCCCCGTCTGCGTTTATAGGTCTAAAATCTCACGCGCAAAATCTTTTTCTCGAAACGGCCAAGGACTTCCTCATCCGCCTTTGATAGTGTCCATGCTTCTGCACCGTACAGCAGCACCAGGGTGATAAGGGTTTTGTATAAAGTCAACTGTGTCGTTCGGGAGAGGGCTCTATTACTCAATAGCCTCCTGAGCCCAAAGAAAAAGCGATTGGCAAGAGTGATTCTGAATTTGTTTTCGGAACTGATGTCCTTGTTCCAGGCCGGAACCAAGATACATAGACGAAGTTCTTAACTACCTCAAGCTTATATATAATAGAAACGTTCTAGCCAAGACGTCGGTGGTGAGCGTCCCTTTTTGATGACAGTACTTGACGACAACGCATCGCCCTTCCTAAATCCTTTTTTGGCAACAAAACTATCAGTCAGGTGTTCACCGATTCGGAGAAGTTTAGCAGGGCTGTCAAAGGTAGACATAGCGTTGTATAGCTCGTCTCTAATTACGCTGTCGTATGCGCTTTGAACTCGACAAATAGGTGGTGAGAGTCGACTTGAAATTCATTGTATTTTTAGGATTTGCCGTAGGGTGAAGATTTGGTCGATAGTGGACTTCCCTTAGTGGTTCTTAAATAGGTAAGAAGGTCAGTTATCATTACCCGCTGAAGATTAATCAAGTCGTTAAGGAAGTAGGATCCTAGGTAGCGTTTCCTGATTAAACAGACAGCCGGACAGGCGCAGAGTACATGATGAATGGATTCGACCTCCTCTTCATCTAAGCAGCTTCTGCAGAAATCATTCGGAACTTGCCCTAGTTTTTGTGCGTGACTTCCAATGAGACAGTGACCGGTGATGACACCAATCATTTTATAAATGTCAGTTCGTTTTAGGGAGACAGGGAGATAGGCCCTTTGACTGTTAAGCCGAGGCCATATTTGCATGGTGATGAGGCAGGTGTGTCCCTGGGCCTATCTCAGGTTCCTCTCAGCCATGTCGAGGCTTGTAAGCTTAAGTTTTAAGTTTAATGGCTGCTAGAGGTATACCTGGGCATGCCATGTTTGGTTGTTGTGTCGCTCCTTATCTGGCGAGTGTGTCGGCTCTTTCATTTCCTGAGATGTCGCTCTGTCCTGGTACCTATAGGGGATGTACATTAAACTGTTCGGTCATCTCGTTAAGAGATAAACGGCAGCCAAGGCTTACTTTTGACACATAGGACCCCAGCGATTACAAAGCTGCTTGACTGTGTGTGAGAATTCGAATATCCCGATTATTAGTGCCCCGATGATGCACATGCACACGAGCCTTTGTACCTTCTCGAATTGCTCATGGTATGTTGGTGACAACATAAGTGACAAAAGTCCGTTTGTTATCTCACCTAAAATTCTAAATTCTCTTTTATCTTTTCTATGACGTCACATGTATTTATCAAATCAAGCGCGGTACTTAACGTTTGTTTTTATAAACTGCCGTCTTTTCATCTAATATCTCTATGTTAATACCATTTGTTGAACAACTAAACACGATAACACCTTTTTAGCTTCCAGTTGTTAAATATTAAACAATTTTTTATCACGAGCTAATTGTTTACAATAAACTTGAAGTTGAAAATACACATGTGCGTATATAAATATGCACACATTAGACGGTATTTCGAGATTATATTAATAACCTGAATGTCAACTTTTTAATCTGTAAGGAGCGGCAATCAATGGATCTTATAATTCCCTTATCTTATTGTTTGTTTACTTCTTTCGTCTTATCACCTTGCTGGTTTTGAGCTATTGATGTTGATATCTTCTCGTTTATGCCATTTTTTTGATACATATCGACAATCATGATATAGTATATCTACAGTAACATATTATTATCAATTGTCACATTGTGAGATCGTTCTAAAGTCAAAACAGCTGATTTGATAAACTCACAAAAAGATAAAGTATATACGTAAACGCACATCCATTGCAGTACGTGTGGCATGAAAACGACGAGTGACTGCAGTAAAAGTATAGCGAACGCATGTACATAAATAATTTTATTTTGTTTACCATTCCCTGCGCAAAACACGCTATTTAGTAAATATAAATAAATTTTATTATACCGGCGACTGCTGTCCAAATAATACACAAAAACCCGTTTTTTGTTTTTTTACTTTCTTGTTGGTGATAGTGGTGTTTATAGATTTGCTCTTATCAACAAAAACCAGTCCATGTACTTAAGCACATTGCCGATTTGTATTTATATCTATAATGGTAAACAAATGAATGGAATACAGTACTCTCTCGGTTTAGTGAACGTCGGTTTAGTGAACAATCCGTTTTACATTCCCTTCTTCTTAAGACGGACCGGTCTTATGGTCCGGGGATGGACCTGGACCGGAACCATCTTTTGCCAGCTGCCTCCGATTGCGCACTCCAAATTGGTTGAAATGCCTCTCCACTTGTGTCCTCCATCTATGCAAAGACTCTTCGGGTCGGAGCTGTGTTGCCCATATGCTCTACATGGCCTTGTCATCCGAAACGCATGTCGCTGTACAACCTGCGTAGTTCGTCGTTGAATCTTCTCTTCATATGCTATCAATGCAAACATGACCAAAAATCTCTCTCGAAAAAACAGTAGCTTCCTCATTCGCTTCCAAAAGCGTCCATGCTTTCGCACCATAGAGCAGGCCAGGGATGATTAAAGAAGTATTATATAAGGCCAACTTGGGCTTCATTACTTAATTGCTTCTTGAGCCCAAAGAAACAGCGATTGACAGGAGTAATTCTACGTTTGATTTCGGTACTGATGTTATTGCCCCTATTTATTGCGAAGCTGAGGTAGACGAAGACCTTTACTACCTCAAAGTTGTTGCTGCCCATTCTGGCGCTCTGTCCGAGACGTCAATTTTGAATGCCCTTCCTTGATGACGGCATGTACTTTTGTTTTGCCCTCGTTTACCGCCAGACCCATTTTGGGCGCTTTCGCTTCAATGCCAACAACGCTTCATTGACGGCTTTCCGGTTTCGACCACTCACGTCAATGTCATCCGCGTAAGCTAACAGTTGAACGAACTTATGTAAGAACTTATGTAAGATCGTGCCTCTAATATTAACCTGTAAGTTTCGCACGACATGACAGCCAGTCGTCTTGCTTAAAATCTTTTTTGACATTAGTGGTCTCGGTGAGTTCATTACCGACCTTGATGGAGCAGCGAGAGTCTTCTATCACCGTCTTACATTCCTACACAATCTGACAATCTTGGTAGGAATGTCAAAACTAGACATAGCATGGCATAGCTCGCTTCTATGAACGCTGTCGATGATCCGTTCGAATTTTACAACAAAATAAGAACAAAATTCAAGGTGTATCGGAAATCGCCAAGAAAAAATAAAAAAGAAAACATTTTACAGTAGAGACTTGTTGATTACCTGTACGACAGAGTGCCTTAAAATTTGCAAGCTCGGTAATGTGAACAATCTCGCTCGTATGGGCCGGCCTGGTTTTTATTAGTTCACTCTACCGAGAGTGTACTGTATATCGAAATCTCGAAACTTATGGTGCTGCGAAAACAGTCTAGTATTATTATGTACGGCAGGTGATGTGATGTCTTCGGTATCATGTTCACGTCGGGCGATTATAAGTCATTTCATTTTCAGGCCATAATTATCAACCATTAATGTCCTACCTAGACTAATAAACATTAACGTCAAGCTCGGATGATGAGGTATGTATATTTGAGGAAAATATTTAGGTATCTACAATTTGCTAACCTGGCATCGAGTTGATATCATCTTACGCCACAGGAAAATTTTCCAGCACTCTAAGCAAGACGCAGTACTGTGGACTTGGGGTCAATCCTAAGAAGACCGACCTAGTACTGTTTACAAATAAATATAAAATTCCGTCCTTCAACCCACCGAGGCTGGGTGGAATCCAATTAATAATCAAAGATCAGGCTAAATACCTAGGCCAAATTCTTGAAAGGAGGCTGAATTGGAAACCCAACATTCTTGATCGTGTCAAGCAAGCAACCACTGCCCTCTACCGCTGTAAGAAAGTGGTGGGTAAAAAGTGGGGCTTCCAACCACGCATTGTGCACTGCCTCTATACACCAGTCATAAGGCCCATTCTGCTTATGACTGGTGGACTGCTCTGGACAAGGCAGTCTATCGAAACCTTCTGAGGAAAGTACAAAGATCGGCCAGATTATATATAAGCGGAGCGATCAGGTCAACCTCCACGGAGACCCTAAATATGCACTGTTGGATTAGGGGCATAGGAAAATGGTCCACAATACATAAAGGCCATACTAACATTCTTAATCACTTCGAAGCACCCATGGACACAGACTATATCATCCCGCAGAATGTGTTCACTAGGAAATTCGAAGTTGTCTTTCCATCCAGGGAGGAACGGGCTGAAGGGAAAGTCATACCGAAGGACTCGATTTGACTCCATATCGATGGTTCCAAGATGGAGACGGGTGTAGGTAGTGGAGTCTTCTCCAATGAACTTAACCTCAACCTATCATTCAGACTCCCAAATCACTGCAGTGTGTATCAAGCAGAAATAATAGCGATAACGGAGGCCCTTGCATTGCTCAGGATCAATGTAATATCCGCTAAGGATATTATCATTTGCTCGGACAGCCAATCTGCGATAAAATCCCTGGCCGTGGTAGCTCACAAATCAAAAACATCCCTTAACTGCCGCCTATCTCTAGACGAGATGGCTGAACACTTACTTACTTAGGTGGCGCTACAGTCCGTGGTGAACCTGGGCCTCAGCCAACAAGCGCCTCCAGCTGGCACGGTCTTTGGCCAGCTGCGTGCGCCACCGTTGATGCGGCCGTCCTCTGCCACGCCTTCCTTCCGGAGTGGATTCGAAGACTCTTCGGGTCAGAGCTGTATTTTCCATGCCATCTTAGACGCTGTATCCGTAGACGTCGTACCAGGCCGATGTCGCTGTACAACCCGTACAGTTCTTCGTTAATCTTCTCCTCCATACACCGTTTGAACAAAGGGGACCGTCGTCGTTTCCTCTCGCAACGACCAAGGGCATCTTCATCTGCTTTTGTTAAGATCCAAGCCCCTGCACCGTAAAGGAGGACTGGGATGATTAAGGTCTTATATAGTGTTACCTTGGTTTTCCGAGAGAGGATTCCGCTTCTCAATTGCCTCTTGAGCCCAAAGAAACAGGGGTTGGCAAGAGTGATTCTGCGTTTTATCTTAGCGCTGGTGTTGTTGTCGCTGGTCATCAGTGAGCCAGGGTAGACGAATTCCTTGAACACTTCAAAGTTGTATCCGCCCATGGTGACGTTTTGGCCAATACGTCGGTGTTGTCCGTCTCTTTTAGATGAAAGCAGATATTTGGTTTTACCCTTATTAACCTTGCTGCTTCTACCACAATGCTTACAAAGGCTTCATTGACGTCTCGCTGTGCCCGTCAATGTCATCGGCGTACGCAACCTACCTCTTGTACCTCGTACAAGGCCTCTTGTGTTGGCCAGTGACTTTTGCACGATCTTTTCAAGCACGATGTTGAAAAAGTTGCATGACAGCGCGTCATCTTGCCTAAATCGTTTTTTAACATCAAAGGTCTCGGTTTGCTCATTACCGACCTTTACTGGAGCAGCGAGAATTCTCCATTGTCATCCTGCACAGTCGGGCGAGTTTGGCAGGGATGTTAAAACTAGACGTGGCTCTGTATAGTTCATCCCTATACACGCTGTCATATGCAGCCTTGAAATCGACGAAAAGGTGGTGAGTGTCGACTTGGTATTCTTCTCCAAGGTCTGCCGTAGCGTAAGTATTTGGTCTATTGCGGATTTACCTGGCCTGAAACCACACTGATAAGAGCCAATCAGGTTATCCACAAACGGTTTCATGGGTTCACACAATACGGCAGAAAAGATCTTATATGCGATGTTAAGGAGACTTGTTCCCCTATAGTCGGCGCAGTTATAGGGGTCTCCTTTCTTATGGACCCGGCAAACGATGCTGAGATTCCATTCGTCGGGCATCCTTTCCTCCGACCATACCTTGCAAATGAGATGGTGCATGCACATTACCAGCTCATCTCCAGCCGCCTTAAGAATTCAGCAGACAGGCCGTCTGCGCCCGTGGCTTTATTAGACTTAAGTCTTGATATCGCTAGATGGCTAAACAGTTCAACATTTAAATACTGTGGGTTCCCGGGCATAGGGATATTCCATGAAACTGCCCGGCCAACGAACTCGCAAAGTTAGTGTCAAGCACACTCAGTCTTCCTACCGTTAGGTACCTAAAAACACCAATAACTACGGTAAAGCACATGATAAAACTTCGAACCATAGAGGCTACCAACCTCCAATGGAATGAAAGTAATATCAGCTTTATCACTAAACAAATCTGGCCTAAGCTAAACCTAGGACGAACCAAACGGGCAACCTTAAGCACTCTAGTGGGTCTCATTACAGGTCACTGCATCATTGGAAACCACGCCGCCAGACTAGGGCTACCCGCTACCCCCCAATAACTTCTGCCGCGGCTGCATGGACGAGGAGGAGGAGGATTCGATATCTCACCTTCTCTGTTCATGCCCTTCTTTTGCGGATCGCAGGAGGATCTACCTCGGCGCGCCCTTCTATGAAAATCTGAGTGAGCTAGCAGATCTAAAAATAACTAAACTCCATCCGGTTGGTTCTCAGGTAGCGGATCAAGGTATTATGATCCATGTGGTATCACAATAGGCCGACTTCGGCCTACGTGTGGCTTATGAGAACCACTTGTACCTAACCTAAATTAACCTACTACAAAATTTTTATGACTTTTCAATAAAAGGAACTTCTAATTATGTCAAAAATTGTTGTCCTCCACGCGACACCACTAAGACTATGTATTTATACAAACAAAATGATTTGATGGCCTTAATTCAGATATACTCTTCCTCTATTCTCTTAAAAAACCAAGTTAAGGTCATTGTCAAATTTACTACATACATACATACATATATACGAGTATAACAAAAACGAAACGAAACAGGTTCGCCAGCCCCCTTCTACCTAATGTACATAGGTACCTATCTAGATGAAAATGAAAACAGTAAACAGCAACAATCGCCACAACAAAACCGGCAAAAACAGAAAATCGAGTTAATCGGCCATTTTTCTTACCGGTTTTTGTTAACGCCTTAAGGGCGATATAAAGCAACAAATTAAATAAAACAACTGTAACTAAAAGTACTGAGGGTATGCCTCTCTGCACCGTTGCATTCAGAAAATATGTTTTTCTAAAGCAATTATTGTGTTTGCATATCCATGACACTTTTTCATAGTGATCCTATGGTGATGATGATGCGAACGAATAGTTACGTAGACTTGTGCACATACATAGTATACTCAATGGTCATGCATGAGATCTGTATCTGTGGTTGCTTTCGTTGCGCAGTTTAAATGGGCACGAGTTGTGAATCGTTCGATCCAAGTAAGTATCTATGGCCACACATATGTACATATAGTATATGGATTTATTTTTAATATAACTTGCACCTGCGGTAATGCTCAGTTCTCGTCATCTTGTTTAAATTAAATATGTAGATAAAGTTACTTGTTTATTGACTTCATCTTTCGGTTTCTGTCTGCCTGCGAGTACAATATAAGTACATATGTACATACTTATACTCGCACCTATAGAAGCTTTTTTCCCAAGTTTGTTGAGTAATATCAAACCACATTATTGCGTCGAAGCATTCGGGATGGTACGATTGTTGTTTTCTGTTTGCTAAGCAATATTTATCGCTAATAATTCAGTTTTTTTTTTTTTTTTTCAATCCATATCATCACTTTCATGCAAAAGTACTTTACAATGGAGACGAAGTAACAAACAAATCACATCAAAACCCATTATGGCCTCACGCGTGGACTTAAACTAAAATATGTACATATGTATGTACATAAATCAAAATAATATTTTCGGGTAATACATATATGTAAGTTTATGTATATGCTTTTTACAATTGGCCTTAGGCCATGGAAATATGTAGTTTAAACCAACAAGTTCAAGTTCAAGTTCAAGTGTTTTAATAGGGTATTTATTAAAACACAAAAAGGTGATTAAGGAGTGTATTAGAGCAGTTGACAATTAACTGCCTCAGTGTTTTATAAGATATTTGAATTCTTGTTGTAGAAAAGCAAAGTAATTATAGGAAGCTTCATAAGTATATGTACATATATACATACATACATACATACAGGGTGCCCCACAAGCAGTGGGCCAAAAAGCTAGAGCGTGTAGGTCTGGTTAAGACAAGAAAAAAATCGTATGGGACGGGGGGTCCACTCCCCTCCGTTTAGGCGGGATGGGCAATTTTCTAAAAAATTGACTTAATTTGGAAAAAAACAAAATTAAAAATCAACGGTTACATTCACAATATCGTGATATACTTTTTTGTAAAGCCAGAAACCTCTTCTTTCATTTTGTTTTTAAACGAAGCTGTTTTAAGGAATAGTATTTTGAGAAAAAAATTTTCAAATTCAAAATTTTTGAAAAACAAAATTAAAAAAAAAACTTGGTCCTGGTCTGACGTAATCATTCCCTTAGCAAAAGGAGGGTAGCTATTATGCTTGGAGTGCCCAAATCTAGAGTATGGAGAGTGCTTTATACCGAAAAGTTACACCCGTACTATTTTGCATATTTCAATGTTTCATACATTAATTTGCCTACAAGTCCAGCCGCGTTAAAACCAAAAAAAAAAGGTTTTTCTTAGAAAAAAGTGTTTTGGGTTTTTTTTTTAAATTTCTCAAAAACTACAAGACATTTTTGCATCCGGTTTTATGTTTTTAACTGAAAACTAATAATTCTAATTAATTCCAACTAATTAAATCTTGAAAAAAAAAATGGGTACTTAATTACATAAAATTTTGAAAAAAATGAATTCGAAGTTTTTTTTTTAATTTTTTTTTCAAAATTTTGAGTTTCAAAAATATTTTCTCAAAAACTATTCCTTAAAACAGCTTCGTTTGAAAACAAAATGAAAGAAGAGGTTTCTGGCTTAACAAAAAAGTATATCACGGTATTGTGAATGTAACCGTTGATTTTTAATTTTTTTTCCAAATTAAGTCAATTTTTGAGAAAATCGCCCCTCCCGCCTAAACGAAGGGGAGTAGAACCCCCCTCCCATACGATTTTTTTCTTGTCTTGACCAGACCTACACGCTCTAGCTTTTTGGCACACTGCTCGTGGGGCACCCTGTATATTATTCTTAACGACTACTCTTCGGGTTCCGACGGTCTCCCAGCCATATTCCTCAATCCTCTAGCCTCTATCTTCTATCTACCCTTTTTCGCCTTTCACCTTATTCCCAACAATTTGGAAAAACTCTTTCATCTTCCCCTTGCACAACAAGGGCTCAAACATTGATATTTCCAACTATTTCCAATTGTCTTCAGTTTGATCACATTGCGATCGACGTCAGACACTCCTCCAGTTTTCTCGACTTGCGAACCTTCTGAGGAGCCAACATCGACTCGGACCACTACCTTGTTGTAGCCAAGGTACGAATGAGGATATCAAGAATGCTTAGGAGTCGAGCAGGACAAAGTAAGTTTGAGGTCGGAAAGCAACAGTCGCAAGAGACTGCCAGAATCTTTGCCGATCGTGTCTCCTCCAAGCTCTCTCAAAATCCGCCAGCAGCACATACAATAGAGCAGGAATGCGCGCATTGCCAGAGCAACGTCAGAGAAGCTATCTCAGTGGTGCTGGGTTTCAAACCGCCACTACCCAGAAACCCCTGGTTCGATGAACAATGCGAACAAGCCCATGCAGCAAAACAAGAAGCATATAAGGCCACGCTGCAATGATGGACGGACGAGAGCTGCTCGCGAAATCTATGAGCAGAAGAGAAAAGAGGAACACACGCTTCTCAGAAGAAAGAAAAGAGAACACGGAAAGCATGAGATCGAGGAGATGGAGAGATGCTTCCGCAGGAATGACGTCCGCAAGTTTTACAATAAGGTAAAACGAACATGCAGGGCTGAAAATGGAGAACTGGTAGTAGAGTCACAGTCGAGGCTGACTGTATAACGGCGATGATAGACAAGATACCGTTGTCAGGGAGAACGATCCGTTTGAAATGGACGACGATGTAGGAGAATTCTATCGACCCGACCTAGACGAAGTCAAAATAGTGACATTAAGACTTAAGTCTAATAAAGCCGCGGGTGCAGACGGTTTGTCTGCTGAGCTTCTTAAGGCGGCTGGAGATGAGATGGTAAGGTGGTAAGGTGCGTGCACCATCTCATTTGCAAGTATGGTCGGAGGAAAGCAAGCCCGACGAATGGAATCTCAGCATCATTTGCCCGGTCCATAAGAAAGGAGACCCCTATAACTGCGCCAACTATAGGGGAATAAGTCTCCTCAACATCGCATATAAGATTTTCTCTGCCGTATTGTCTGAACGCCTGAAACCGTTTGTGGATAACCTGATCGGCTCTTATCAGTGTGGCTTTAAGCCAGGTAAATCCACAATAGATCAAATATTTACGCTACGGCAGATCTTTTCATCGATTCCAAGGATGCATATAACAGCGTGTATAAAGATGAGCTATACAAAGCCATGTCTAGTTTTAACATCCCTGCGAAGCTCGTCCGACTGTGCGGGATGACAATGGGGAATTCTCGCTGCTCCAGTAAAGGTCGGTGATGAGCAAACCGAGACCTTTGATGTTAAAAAACGATTTAGGCAAGGTGACGCGCTGTCATACAACTTTTTCAACATCGTGCTTGAAAAGATCGTGCAAAAGTCACTGGCCAACACAAGAGGTGCGATTTATTTCAAGTCCACGCAATTGCTTGCGTACGCCGCCGACATAGCGAGGGTAATGAGGGTAAAACCAAATATCTGCTTTCATCAAAAAGAGACGGTCAAGACCGTATATAACGGCGGATATAACTTTGAAGTGGTCAAGGAATTCGTCTACCTTGGCTCATTGAGGACCGGCGACAACAACACCAGCGCTGAGATAAAACGCAGAATCACCCTTGCCAACCGCTGTTTCTTTGGGCTCAAGAGGCAATTGAGAAGTAGGGCACTCTCTCGGACAACCAAGGTGATACTATATAAGACCTTGATCATCCCAGTCCTCCTTTACGGCGCAGAGGCCTTGACCTTAACAAAAGCGGATGAAGATGCCCTTGATCGCTTCGAAAGAAAAATTCTGCGCACTATCTACGGTCCCGTTTGTTCAAACGGAGTATTGAGGAGAAGATTTAACGAACAACTATACAGGTTGTACAGAGACATCGGCCTGGTACGACGTCTACAGATACTGTGTCTAAGGTGGCTAGGTCATGTAAAGCAAATGGACAGAGCAGTTCCGATCCGAAGAGTCATCGACTTCAACCCCGATGGACGACGTTGCAGAGGACGGCCGCATCTAAGGTGGCGCACAGAGGTGGAAAGGGACCTCAACCAACTGGGCATGAGACAATGGAAACAACTAGCAAAATATCGTGCTAGCTAGAAAGGCTTGTTGGTTGACGACCAGGCAATTCGAAAACTTGTATCTTTTATTAGTTGTCCACGTGGGACTAGTAACTGTATGTATGCATGTACATATATTGGCGTTACAGTTCATGAATGACCCAAGCGAGCTTCTCTCAATCACCCATGTTGTGTGTGATTCCATTTTTCCCATAGGTGAAAGGGACCTACAATTTTATTGCCGGTTCCGAACGGCGAATTCCGAGAAGCTTTTCATAACAATTATACTACAGGGGGTTTTGTCAGAATCCCGCTGAGTAGAAGCACCGTAACAACACGTTCGGTGACATGGCTGTTGTCGGGATTCGATCCCGTGTCCTCGGCATCATAGGCCAACACACTACCCACTGCGCCACGGCGATCTGCAGTAACTACGATGTGAAATTTTGCGGATGGTATGCAAACCACATAAAAGACGAGTTACCTGGCATGATCTTTTGGTGTGATCTTTTGGGTTAATTTGAAGAAGATAGTTTGTGATTTTCGTAGCGCCTTTAACTCAAAGGCTATTTCAAGTAGAAGTGGAGTATATCGCGAGGACTTGACATATTCTCTAAGAAAATTAATAAAAACAAAACGATCGCGAATAACAATGCCATGTTTTGCTACATTTTCAACCCAAAAACAGGATTTTCTGTTCGCTTTAACCAATAAGTCGGCTTCGATTGGCACCAAGTGGCTTTAATGGCTAGTCATTTCGAAACCTTTTCCCTAAGAGTTCAGTTTACGTTTACGATTAATTTTAATTTTATGAGTCTGTCGTAAAAGGCTTTTAATTGAATGAAAGACAATATTCTCATAACTTTCACACAAACACTTTACAATATAATTGGCAGTCAATTTAACTTGCAATGGTAGTTGATTTAAAGACTTCCACCTGTTTATAATTCTTGTAATTGGTCATAAACACATTGTGTATCTTATTTGTAATAGGAGTTAAATGCGATAATTATCCTAATAAATAAAGATTTATAACTTGACGGCTGATAATCAAACTCAACTTAAAACCACTACGGTGAAATGAAATCTGAATTGTTAGCAGTTTCTTAACAATTCTGAATCAAGTATTCACGACGGTTATTTGCAAATGATATTAAGATATCGGGATGAGGGCGCCGTGGCGCAGTAGTTAGTGTGTTAGACTCTGACGCACTATGAGCGAGTTCGGATCCCGATAACACCAACGCCATCGAATGTCGGAATCGGCATTAAACTGAAGGTCCCTTTCACCTGTGTGAAAAATAGAATCTCACACAACATGGGTGATTGAAGGGAAGCTTGGCTCTGGTCCTTCATGGGCTGTAACGCCACCAAAAGAAAGAATGTAATCTGCCAGTATTAATTATTTTTAGATTTATATTACTAATATATATATAGCGCTGAAAGCGCTATCAACAAGTTGATGTTCACATCTATAAATATGTGCCCCATTATGTTGTTAGACGATAAATATTTAAAGAGGCATTATCTATCGGTAATAGTCGTGCAGAAATAGAAACAATGAGTGCATGCGGCCTTCGGCAAACAAGTGCATGGTTCAAACATGCGGCTGAATCGTGCACTCCTGTATCTACTGGGAAAATGATTATATTGTTTAATGAATTCATTCAAAATCGGACATTTATAGATAAGTATTCAAAGTGTTGATCGTTTTATCATCAGTTATACATCGATTATTTGGATGAATTTTTGGATGAAAGCCTTGTTAAGAAATGCTTACAATTTACTTTGTGGAAAGACTAATTTATAAAAAAAAAATTGAATTTAACCTTTGAACTCTACTGTGACTGGCGAGTGAATGTTCGAAGGGAATACTAACATGAACGTGTCCTTGCGTTTAATTTTTCAACAAACCTCATACATGTGTATGTCCACAACTAACTTTGATGCAAATCAGGGCACTGCATTTACATTTGACATACATTTCAGTTTCTAAGCAAATACTTACTTATCAGGCCAGCAATCCATGGAGGATCTGAGCCTGAACTATAGCTGCCTTCCATCCTTGACGGTGTCGGGCAGGTTGTTTCCAGTTATCAAGATCAATTTGTCCTACACTCACGAATACTTGGTTTTTATACCCGAAGTTCGGTCTTCCTCTTCTTCTGGAACGAGGAGGCTCGGAATCGAAGACCCTCTTAGCTGGAGCTAGACCACATCTTTGTACAGCTCGTAGAGTTCGCGGTTATGTCTTCTCCTTCATTCACCTTCCTCACAGACAGGACCAAATATCCGGCACAGAATTTTTCTTTCGAAAGAACCACCGTCCTGCTTATTGTCTAGCTTTCGGCTCCGTAAAGTAAGACTGGCGGTATAAGCATGATTTTGGTTATTCGAGTGAGGAGTTTTGATCCTAGTTGTTTGGACAAGCCGAAGTAGCAGCGGTTTTCAAGGGCGATTATTCTATGCCAGATCTCCACTGTGGTGCTTTCCGATCACTCCGCCAAAGATGCTCTCCTTAGCGATTTTGGCATTGAAGTCCCCGAGCACGATTTTAACTTCATATACATATGCACACGCCCCTCATCGGTAGGCTTCGGTAGGAGCGTGTGCATATATGAGGCTGATGTTGTAAAATTTGTCTTTGATGCCGATCACAGCCAGGTGATCACTTATAGCTTTAAAGTCGATGAGCTTCGACATCAACCGCTTTCCTACGACAAATCCGCACCCCAATATGTACAATTTTTTGGGACAGCTGTAATATGTAGATGTCGCGATCTTTTTTGATTATGTTGACGACCCTTGCAAAAAACGAAAAAAGGACAATGATCTTCGGCTTTGTACGTGGAATGTTAGGTCCCTAAACAGGCCATCCGCCATCCAGGAAATGCGATGGAATGGACCGGGTATAAAGCGGATGAAAAACTGAGAGGGCGACGATTGTTTGGATGCAAATTTGTTGCTCGAGGTGGACTAAGGCAAAAAGTCCTAAGCTTTCGGCATGTGAGCGAACGCCTCAGAACAATCCGTATCAAGGCAAAATTTTTGAACATCAGCCTGATCTGCGTCCACGCCTCCACGGAAGACAAGGATGACCAAAGATGAGTTCTACGATCTCCTAGACAGAACGTATACCCAATGGCCCAGCTATGACATCAAAATTGCACTAGGAGACTTCAATGCTAAGCTGGATAAGGAGGGCTTCTTTGAACGAGTCACCGGCAAACATAGCCTACACGACACCACCTCCGATTGATCTTGCTACGGGGCGAAATCTTCTTCTAGCCAGTATGCGCTTCCCGCACCTCGATATACACAAAGGCACCTGGCGGTCTTTTGATTAATCGACTACCAACCAGATTGATCACATAGCGATCGACGTCAGACACTCCTCCACTATTCTTGATGTTCGAACTTTCCGAGGGGCTAACATCGACTCGGACCACTATCTTGTAGTAGCCAAGATGCGCTTACGGATATCACGAACACAGCGGAGTAGAGTAAGAATACAAAGTTATGACGTCGGAAAGCTACTATCGCCAGAAACCGCTCGTGCTTTACCGATCGCGTCTCCCTTAGGCTCTCCAATACACCTCAATCCTCCACGCTATCAAAAGAACAGCTGTGGAGTCTCTGCAAACAAGCCCTGAAAAGCTCTGCATCCGAAGTTTTGGGTTTCAAGGCTCCACCACGAAGAAACACCTGGTTCGATGACGAGTGCAGGAGGATTCACACAGCGAATCAGGATGCATATAAGGCATCGCTGCATAAAAGAACAATAGCAGCTCGTGAGCTCTACGAGTTAAAAAGATGGGAAGAGCATGAGCTTCTAAGGAGACAGAAGAAAGAGCACGAGAAGCGCGCGATTGAGGATTTGGAGAGGTGTTGCCGCAGGCGTGACGTTTGAAAGTTTTATCAACAGATAAAGCGAACATACCAAGGTTATAAAGCCAGGACCCCTAGTAATAGAATCGCAGTCGATGCTGAGAATATGGAAAAACCACTTCTGCAGACTGTATAACGGCGATACCGCTGTCAGGAAGAATGATCCATTTCTAATCGACAAAGAACGCAGAAAACCCCGTCCCCCTGAGGCGTTTGCGAGTATTGAGTTCGAGGCGGCGAAAGTTGGTCTGGCGGTAAACGAGGGCACATTTAAATACATATATGCTGTCATCAAAAAAGGACGCTCACCACCGACGTCTTGGCCAGAACGTTTGTATTGGCAGATATAAGTTCGAGGTAGTTAAAGACTTCGTCTACCTTGGCTCCGCAGTGACCTGGAACAACGACATCAGTTCCGAAATCAAACGCAGAATCACTCTTGCCAATCGCTGTTTCTTTGGGCTCAGGAGCCAATTGAGTAATAGAGCCCTCCCGAACGAGAAAGTTGACTCTATATAAGACTCTTATCATCTCAGTTATGTTGTACGGCGCAGAAGCATGTACACTATCAAAAGCGGATGTGGAGGCCCTTGGTCGGTTCGAGAGAAAGATTTTGCTCCTGATTTTCGGGCCTATAAACGCAGACGGGGGATGCAGGAAAAGATTAAACCACGAACTTTACGGGCTGTACAGCGACATGAGCTTAGTCAGGCGTCTAGGGATTCAACGCCTAAGATGGCTGGGCCATGTAGAGCGAACGGACACCACAGCTCCAGCCCTCTTTGAATCCAACCCCGAGGCACGAAGAAGCAGAGGACGGCCACATTTACGATGGCGCACACAGGTGGAAGGGGACTTCAGTCAACTGGGTGTGCGGCAATGGAAAAGGCTAGCAAAAGATCGTGCTAGATGGAGGGGCATGTTGGTTGAGGCCCAGGTTCACCCCGAGCTGTAGCGCCCGTTAAGAAGAAGAAGACGTATAGTTCGAGTTTTTTCCCTTGCGAGTTTTTTTTGTACATAATTCGCGCAGGTTCAAGAGTTTGTCATGTTTGTCACATAACCTCATCGGAGTGCAGGTGGTTTGGGTCGTAGATGTTCTTTCACTACTCTCCAGGGGTGATTGTCCTAGATAGGATTCGAGAGAAACTCGACTGAAATTTCACATTGGTTGCAGTTCTCAGCAAATGTTCCATGCCATTATGGTGTTATATTGGAATTACACACACAGAGTATGATTTTGAAGTGACCATATACTGTGAGCGTTGAGATTTCGTCAGTATTTTGATCACTTTCCATACACAACTGCTGTGTTGCATACTTTTTTCGTATAGGAATTGTATTTCTTGACTATGGACAATTTTTGAACGACAGACCTTCCGCTAGACAGTCGGTGGTGATTGCCACTGCACCACGTCCAGTAACTGAACTCAATCCTCCATATTCAAAAGATATCTACCTTAAGGGCAATAATGTCTTATATTTCTCTTATGTTAAGGCTGCATCATCTCTTTTTGTTGTGTATATTTACAAGTTTGGTTCTTTCTATTTTGAAGGAGAACACCAAACAGAAGAATTCCGCAATAAAATAAATCGCTTTAGGAAAGTGCCAGCCATAAACGATCATGGTTTCCAGCTCTCGGAAAGCGTTGCCATCCTGCGTCACCTCAACCGTGAGAAAATCGTCCCGGAACATTGGTATCCACGTCGCAATTTAGCTCGTAGTCGCATCGATGAATACATGGAATGGCAACAAACCAATATGAAGCCAGCCTGCTCAAACTACTTTGAAGCTAAGTGGTTGTTGCCTCTTTTAAACAAGACCCGTCCGAACCAAGAAGCCGTATGTTCTCAAATTTCTCTATTTTGAATCACTTTCTTAAATCATGTCCTATTGTTAAACTGTTACAGATCAACTCAGCGGCGAAAAGACTCGACCAGACGTTAAACGAATTCGAAGACGGCTTCCTCTACCGTAATGCGAAAAAGTTCGTCGCAGGCAATCACATTTCGTTTGCCGATCTCTTGGCCATTTGTGAAATTGATCAACCAAGTAAGATAGAGCTAATAACATTTTATTACTGTAACTAATGCTTTATACGTATTGATAGAAATTGTCGGCTACAATCCATTTAACAAGAGACCAAAACTAGAAGAATGGTATGAGGGCGTCCAAACAGAGCTAGGACCAATCTATGCTGAGATCAACGAAGAATTCGAGCATAAACTAAAAACAGCTGGAGGAAGAGATGAAGCCATATCAATTAAACAATAAACTAGCCTCTAAGTTGGAAGAGATCTAACCCATCAGCTGAAGCAGAAGCAATTGTAATTATTTTACGTCTTTAAGTAAGACATTCCTAAGTTTGTTGCAAAAGTTATTGAAAGTTGCATAACTAAGTTGTTATTTTACACGAAATATGGAATAGTAGCAAAAAGGCTTTTGTGATAAGTTTATTTTTTACAAATATATTTGACCCTAAATAAAACATGAATACACGTACTCCCATTCACTTCGAAAGGTTAATTGAGTCAGGTTGCTGTCATTATGATTCTCAGATCAAGTTCTAATAGTGTTTTGTATTATTGTAATATTAAAGTATGAACTTGATTTGAATCAGCCGGCGACTTTAGCACTACATGGCAAAAGCACCAGGTCATAATAGCCAAGCAGGCGGCATCGACACCAAATGGCACCCAACGGCAGAAGCACCCTCAGTCAGGCGACTATAACTAGTTAGGGTGCTACAGTAGTAGGAGGCTACAATAGTAGGCGGCTACAACACCAGGCGACTGCAGCATCAGGAGGCCAAAGAAGCGGCTACAGCAAAAGAGACTATAGCCAGCTAAGCGGTTATATCACAAGACGGCTATGGCCAGCCGGGCAGCTACCGCACTAATTGGTGGTGGTCTCCTATGGCTCCTTGTTGTCGACGGAATGGTAAAAATTCTAGAAGCGTCACGGCCTATGTTGACGACATTCTCATTCTGATATCTGGAAAGTTTCCTCAGGTTATCAGCGAAGGACTAAGTTACGCAGTTGGCGGTAGCCGTGGTGTAGTGCGCCACCTTAGATTCGGTCGTCCTCTGCTTCATCGCCCCCCGGGGTTGGACTGACTCGAAGACTCTTCGGGCCGGAGCTGTGTTTTCCATTCGCTTTACTTGGGTTAGCCATCTTAGACGTTGAATCCGCGGCCCATACGGTTCGTCGTTGTATCTTCTCGTCCACTCTCCGTTTATACAAACGGGACTATAGATTGAACGCAGAATTTTCCTGTCGAAACGACCAAGGGCCTCTTCATCCGCTTTCGTTAAAGTCCAGGCCTCTGTGCCATTGAGGAGGATCGGGATGATAAAGGTTTTTTACAGCGCAAAACCTAGTACGGTGTTCAACTACCAGCCGCCTATTGTGGTCTGGTAAGCTGTCGGACTGCCGGCCACCTATGCTGGCCTGGTACGCTGCCGAACTGCCGGCCACCTGTTGTGATTTGGTAAGCTGTGGAGCTGCCGGCCATCTGCGGTGGCCTGGTAAGCTGTCTGGCTGCAGGTCACCTATGGTGGTCTGGTAAGCTATTGAGCTGCCGGCCACTGATTGTGTTCTGGTGAGCTGTCGAGCTGCCGACCACAAGCCCCCTGCTGGGGCTTGTATGTCCTCAGCGGCTCAAAAAGTGAAGTGATGTCGGCATTTTTTGCCGACATTGAAGATGTGTCTTCACTCCCCGATTCCGACACGACACTTGGCGAGGAACTTGTGAGTATGCTCTCAGATGAACTTCCAAGCGTAGCAAGAAACGAAACTATCAAGCATGTAGAGGAAAAGCCTCTACCACCTGGTGGCTTCCTTAAACTTAAATCGTCTTAGCAGCGACGTTTTACAGCTACTATAATGCAGGGCAAAATGCAGAGATGAGGCTCTAGTTTATGCAAAATCTACCACTGCCACCAAAGGTCCAGAACTGAAACGGGATCATTCCGCTGACAACACTCCGCCAAACCCGGCTGCTAAACGCAGCAAGATCGGCAACCCCCAACTCGACAAAAAGAGCTACAGTATTGTAGCTGGGAGGATCCGATTCGGCATGTCTCATATGATCTTTTCAAGCACGATGTTGAAGAAATTACATGACAGTGCGTCACTTTGTCTAAATCATTTTTTTAACATCAAAAGTCTCGGTTAATTCGCTACCGACCTTAATGGAGCAGCGAGAGTTCTCCATCGTCATTCTGCACAATCTGACAAGTTTGGCGGAGATGTCAAAACTAGACAGCGCGCTGTATAAATCGTCACTATGCACACTGTCATACGCGGCCTTGAAATCGACGAAAAGGTGATGGGTGTCGATTTGGTATTCTTGGGTCTTCTCCAATATCTGCCGCAGTGTGAATACCTGGTCTATTGTGGCCGGAAAAGCACACTGATAAGAACCTATCAGATTATCCACAAAGGTTTCAGGCGTTCACACAGTACGACAGGGAAGATCTTATATGCGATGTTAAGGAGACTTATTCCCCTGTAGCTGATGCAGTGATGGGGGTCTCCTTTCTTGTAGACTGGGCAAACGATGCTGAGATTCCATTCGTCGGGCATGCTTTGCTCCGACCGTATTTTACGGATGAGCTGGTGCATGCGCCCTACCAGATCATCTCCAGCTTCTTTAAATAGCTCGGCAGACAGCCCGTCTGCGCTCGCGGCTTTATTGTTCTTGAGCTTTCAAATTACTAGCTTTATTTCATCTACGTCGGGTGGACGAAATTCTCTTGCCCGTTGCGAATGGATCATTTTGCCTGACAGCGGTATTAGATCTTTCATTGCCGTAAAACAGTCTACAGAAGTGCTCTTTCCATATTCTGAGCATCGACTGTGACTCCGCTTGTGACTTGGCCGTTGAAGGGTACACAAGGGTACAAAACCAGATGCTCCATGACACCATTGCACCATTCTGTCGCCAGAACCGCTACCCATTGACGATCTCGACGATCCGTCTGTACTGGAAATATTTTTTTATACTGTTTGTTTCAGGCTCGCCTATACATAAGTATTATTGAAATACGCAGCTTTATCAAGCCTACAATTGACTGGTTATCGAATCAACGTTTTCCCAATTGGAAATTTTCCATCGTCAACGGCCAAGTCACACAACATTATAATAATAAAAAATAATAAGAAAGAATTCGTAATAATAAAAAAATCGTAGTAAGGAACCTTAGACTTGGCACGACTTTGTCTAGATTTCATTATTTTTTAGAGATAAACAAGCTGCTCCATCGAGACTTGGCTAGTTTTTTACAGAATGCTTTTGGTGGGATTTCGCTTTACATATTTCAATTTAAGCTCTTCACATTTTTTTACATGCGTTTTCCATGCGCCTTCCGTTCAATAGTTGTTCCCGGAAAACTTGTCTCAATTTATATCCCAAACCGTCGTGCCACACTTTGTTAAAGGCTTGGGAAACGTCAAGAAATACGTTTGAGAGCTTTTTCGACCACATCGGTTATTTGATGCTCTTGGTCTAAAGTCGGATGTTTGCTTCTGAAACCAAACTGATGATCCGGCAGAAGACGACTTATTTCAACAATCGGCTCTAACCGATTGATTATAATTCCCTCGAAAACTTTCGAAATTATCGGCAATAATGATATTGGGCAGTAAGATTTTTTATCCGTCAGTAGTATTGCATTAACAAGATATAAAAGTTTAAGCAGAGCATTTTTTGGCAAATTTTTAAGGACGTCTCTTGTAAATAAGTCGTAGCCTGGTGCTTTACTTGGCTTAAGGGATTTGATTTTATGGTATTTTCCAGTTCGGAAAGCGTAGTTTGAGTCATTCTGTATTCCCCGGTCATTTTCAGAGTATTACTATTGTCAAGTAGCGATTGTCCTCTGAATGGTTTCTGCTTAGTTCAGTGCCAACACAACGAACTCTCCTTTAACAGTAATATACATAGATTGCTGCGACACATGTTTCGAAGTCGAGTGTGATAAATCTTTCAAATACTTAGGTATTGTTGCGGAGACACAAACCGACGGTTAAGTTCGAATTTCGCTGTCGAAGTTCGAAAGCTCTCTGGAAGCGGGGATTGGAATGATGTCAACTTCCAATGGCGTAATGCTAATTGTCAGAGCATTCTAGAGATTTCCGAAGGGGAACTTCCGACGGCGAACATTCGAGAAGGTGGACCGAGAGCTATATAAGCGCGAACACTCGCCCTCGGCATACATTCAGTTTGTGGCATTGAACAGCGTGTGACAAGTCAGTGTGATCAAACAGTGTGAAAATAAAAGCTTTCAATAAAGGTTTGTTTGTGTAATAAAGTTTAAAGTGGATAGTATTGGATAATAAAGAAAAGTGGTGAAGCTGCACAGATAATTGATCTGTGGTGAAACAAGAAAAGTGTGTGTGTTTTCATTCGGATAAAAGGGACAATTGTAGTTTATCGCAATCCAGTGGTGCGAACCCTATTCGGTGTGGGATCGAATAGTTCGTAACAGTATTATATTAGACAATAAGCTTAATTGGAAAGACCACACTTCTTATCTCAAAATGTATCTAAATACAGTGGTGAAGCAGCTCTATCGTATTAACTTTATAGAAGCGAGACCTAAGCTACAGTACGGCATAGCCTGTTGGGGTGGTTCATCCTTCATTAACACCAAACCTTTACTAACTAAGCAAAAACATGCAGTCAGAATTGTCTGAAAAGTGAATCGTACTACTCCCAGTTTTGAACTCTTTAAGAATCTTGGAATTCTACCTTTAAGGCTTACCTTTACAACAGGGCCCCCATACAACAGACATGATTTTCATCCACAAAATCCCCTTGGTCAGATACTAAGCTAAGGTTAGTCGAGAATATCCCACAACCAATAGTTAACTTCCCAGTTTTGATCTCTTTTGTGTCTTTGATGAATTAATTCTAGCTGCAAACCCTTTTCCCATATTTCCCTTTATTGTTATTCACCTTTTCACATCGTTGCTGTCAAGTAAGATAATTGATTTGAATTCAATGGACACTTTGATGATCAACTATATCTCATCAGGAAGATTTTTGATTATCAAAGTAATATGCCGATAACCTGCCTGCAACCAAGATCTGTCATCATACAAAAAATGTGATTTAATGTGATGACTGATGAGGTAACATACATAGTCTCTTTCATATTTATATATACAGATGGTACGGAACCCTTTGTGGGCGAGTCCGACTCGCACTGTGCCGGTTTTTACACCTTTAAACGTACTCTGAATCTTGCATGGGCTACAAAACCCTCCGTGGCATAACTTGTCTGGAAAAAGCTTCTCGACTCACGCCGTTCGGAATCGGCGTTAAGCTGTAGGTCCCTTTCACCTAAGGGAAAAATAAATCACACACACCATGGGTGATTGAAGAGAAGCTTGGCTCTGGTCCTTCATGGGCTGTAACGCCACCAAAAGAAAGAAGAATGTACTTGGCACTATTCCTTGTTTTTATTTATTATTAATTACTGATTGTAATTTTTCCATACAAAATTGTACAAATATTATTAAGTCACTTGTTGTTGTAAGTCTAAAGCAATGGAATAAAGATGAAGTTTTGAAGTTTTTTTTTTGAAGAAGAGCCCTCTTTCGAAAAACTAAGGTATCCCTCTTCTTCTTCTTCTTAGTGGGCGCTACTGTTCGGGGTGAACCTGGGCCTCAACCAACATGCCCCTCCATATAGCACGATCTTTCGCTAGCCTTTTCCATTGCCGCACAACCAGTTGGCTGAAGTCCCCTTCCACCTGTGTGCACCATCTTAAGTGTGGCCGTCCTCAGCTTTTTCGTCCCTCGGGGTTGGATTCAAAGACTCTCCGGGCTGGAGCTGTGGTGTCCATTCGCTCTACATGGCCCAGCTATCTTAGGCGTTGAATCCATAGACGCCTGACTAGGCTCATGTCGCTGTACAGCCCGTAAAGTTCGTGGTTTAATCTTCTCCTCCATCCCCCGTCTGCGTTTATAGGCTCAAAAATCACGCGCAAAATCTTTCTCTCGAACCGACCAAAGGCCTCCTCATCCGCTTTTGATAGTGTCCATGCTTCTGCGCCGTACAATAGGACCGGGATGATAAGGGTCTTATATAGAGTCAACTTTGTCGTTCGGGAGAGGGGTCTATTACTCAGTTGCCTCCTGAGCCCAAAGAAACAGCGATCGGCAAGAGTGATTCTGCGTTTGATTTCAGAACTGATGTCGTTGTTCCAGGTCACTGCGGAGCAAAGGTAGACGAAGTCCTTAACTACCTCGAACTTATATCTGCTAATACAAACGTTCTGGCCAAGACGTCGGTGGTGAGCGTCCTTTTTTGATGACAGCATATATTTAGTTTTGCCCTCGTTTACCGCCAAACCAATTTTCGCCGCCTCCATCTCAATACTCGCAAACGCCTCATTAACATCTCGCTGTGATCTACCTATTATGTCAATATCGTCGGCGTATGCAAGGAGTTGCTGGGATTTGAAATAGATTGTGCCTCTTGTATTGGCCAGTGATTTTTGCACAATCATTTCCAATATGATGTTGAAAAAATCACACGACAGCGCATCGCCCTGCCTAAATCCTTTTTTGACATCAAAACTATCGGTAAGGTGTTCACCGATTCGGATGGAGCAGCGAGCATTCTCCAAAGTCATCCTGCATAGTCTGACGAGTTTAGCAGGTATGTCAAAGGTAGACATAGCGTTATATAGCTCGTCTCTAATCACGCTGTCGTATGCGGCTTTGAAGTCGACAAATAGCTGGTGAGTGTCGAAATGTGAGGATTTGGTCGATGGTGGACTTCCCTGCCCTGATTCCGCACTGATAAGGACCTATCAGCTTACTTACCAAAGGCTTCAGGCGTTCACACAAAACGGCAGAGAAGATTTTGTAGGCGATGTTAAGGAGACTTATTCCTCTATAGTTGGCGCAATCAGAGGGGTCTCCTTTCTTGTGGATCGGGCACACGATGCTGAGACTCCATTCCTCGGGCATGCTTTCCTCTAACCATATCTTACGGATGAGCTGGTGCATGCTCCCAACCAGGTCATCCCCAGCTGCCTTGAAGAGCTCAGCAGACAGTCCGTCCGCGCCAGCAGCTTTATTCGACTTGAGTTTCGATATGGCAATCTTAACTTCGTCGAGGTCAGGGGGACGGAGTTCTCTGCGTTCTTCGTCGATTAGAAATGGATCATTCTGCCTGACAGCGATATATTGACTACCATCGCCGTTATACAGTCTGCAGAAGTGGTTTTTCCATATTCTCAGCATCGACTGTGGTTCTACTACTAGGTGTCCGTTCTCATCCCTGCAGGCTTCCGTTCTGGCTTTATAACCTTGGCATGTTCGCTTTATCTGTTGATAAAACTTTCGAACGTCACGCCTGCAGTAACACCTCTCCAAATCCTCAATCGCGCGCTTCTCGTGCTCTTTCTTCTTTCTTCTAAGAAGCTTATGCTCCTCCCTTCTTTTTAACTCGTAGAGCTCACGAGCTGCTCTTGTTCTTTTATGCAGCGAGGCCTTATATGCATCCTGCTTCGCTGTATGAATCCTCCTGCACTCGTCATCGAACCAGGTGTTTCTTCGTGCTGGAGCCTTGAAACCTAAAACTTCGGATGCAGAGCTTTTCAGGGCTTGTTTGCAATGGCTCCAATGCTGTTCTATTGATAGTGTGGAGGATTCAGGTGTATTGGAGAGCTTATGGGAGACGCGATCGGTAAAAGCTCGAGCGGTTTCTGGCGATAGTAGCTTTCCGACGTCATAACTTTGTATTCTTACTCTACTCCGTTGCGTTCGGGATATCCGTAAGCGCATCTTGGCTACTACAAGATAGTGGTCCGAGTCGATGTTAGCCCCTCAGAAAGTTCGAACATCAAGAATAGTGGAGGAGTGTCTGACGTCGATCGCGATGTGATCAATCTGGTTGGTAGTCGATTGATCAAAAGACCGCCAGGTGCCTTTGTGTATATCGAGGTGCGGGAAGCGCGTACTGGCTAGAAGGAGATTTCGCCCCTTAGCAAGATCAATCAGCCTGTGTCCGTTATCGGATGTGGTGTCGTGTAGGCTATGTTTGCCGATGACTCGTGCAAAGATGCTTTCCTTACCCAGCTTAGCATTGAAGTCTCCTAGTACAATTTTGATGTTATAGCTGGGACCTTGGGCATACGTTCTGTCTAGGAGATCGTAGAACTCATCTTTGGTGGAGTAGAGGTATCCCCCAACAGAACCTTAATCACCCCGGTCCTCCTCTACGGCGCTGGAGCTTGGACTTTATCAAAAGCGGATGAAGAGGATCTTGGACGTTTCGAGAGGAAAATTCTGCGTACAATCTTCGGTCCCGTTTGTGTTAACGGGGAGTGGAGGAGGAGATTCAACCAAGAACTGTACGGGCTGTACAGCGTCTTCGGATCCAAGGTCTAAGATGGCTGGGCCATGTAGAGCGAATGGACATCACCGCTCCGGCCCGAAGGTAGGAAAAGATTTCACTTGTCTATTTATTAGGAAAAATAAATAAACAAAACATTTATTTTAGCAATTTTTTCCATTTAAAATGTATTTTCTTTGTCTTGTTGTTGTTTTCTTTTTGTTTTTTTTTTGTTTTTTTTTTTTTGTTGTTCCAAATATATAATATTTATCATTCTCATTATCACTGTTTTTATTATTATTA
This sequence comes from Eumerus sabulonum, assembly GCA_951905685.1. NCBI lineage: Eukaryota > Metazoa > Arthropoda > Insecta > Diptera > Syrphidae > Eumerus > Eumerus sabulonum. Next base: position 16,980,602 of record OX645062.1, on the reverse strand, counting down.
TTATTTTTTTTTTTGTTGAAAATGTTTCCTTTTTTAATTTACAAACTAATTATAATTCGGTTAAGAGGTGAAGCGATAACTGGGCTTAACAATTATTTTCATAATTAATTTATACTGAAATATCAATACCATCAAGCAATATTAATTAAACAATTGCTGTCGTTATAAGTTAACATTTTGTTTTTTCAATATATCCAATATCCTTACTGACAATGCAACAACTGATTTAAACCACACGTAAATATGATAAAAGAAAATTTATAAAGAAAAAACGACAAATAGGCATGAACCAAAATTTTACAAATTTTATCATTACTTGAAATACTCGTACAAGGGTAATCAATTATTTAAAAATTAGTTCCTAACCACTCCTGAGGTTCTGTAAGTCAATCGTTGTCAGTGAAAACGTTGTGTCTCTTTTATTTTTACAAAAATAAAAAATAAAACACTTTAGTACAAATGCCCATTTTTCTTTAAATATTTATGTTTTGTATATGCACTTAATACGTACTATTATTGGTTCTATTTTCTAGCTTATTTAGCAAAATGTATGATTATCTTATAGAGGAATCTTCGTTATTAGTATTATTTGTTTTTGAACGTAAATTGAAGATAAATTGAAAAGAAGATGTTCACCATTTACGCGAACTACTTTCGATTTCTATCTAATATTCCAATCGTTTAATATCGACTTGCACTATACAATACTGACGTAGAAAGCAATAAAGTGGAACTATCGCACATACATATTCCTTGGGGCTTATACATATATATTAAAACAAACGAGATTAGTTATTAGGTAATTAGGAAGACGCTAGAGGATACAAGATAACTGAAAAAAAAAAAGAAAATACGAAATCGACATTTATTCAAATAAAGTTGTTGTTGTAATTTTGTTTACTATTAAATAATTTGGGCATGGACTCGGCCATACAGGGTTAAGTTGTTGATCGCTCTCAACCTGGCGAGATGCTAGCAACGATCCCTGTTTCAATGCCCGGTTCAAGTTGACATACGGCCTCCTCGTGGCGCCCTCTGGATAGCCTCTTCAACAACCGTTGGGAGGTGAACAAACGTATGCAGCGAAAAAAACCCCGACCAAAATGGCGGTTGTGCGGCGGGCTAACAATCCGCCCACGTAAAAAAATCCTAAAATTATGAATGAGCAAGATGCCTCGGATACACGGACGGATACTCTACGACGACAACGCACGAAAAAGGAACACGATTTGCGAGTATGCTCCTGGAATGTCAGAACCCTGTACACTCACAGAGCTGCTCATAAACTAGAAAGAATCCTCACGCAGTACAAGGCGGATATCACTGCGGTCCAGGAAATACGCAGGAAACGGTATGATGAGGAAGAAAAATTGCGACATTTATTACAGCTGTCACAGAAGATTGCACTTATTGGGATGCAGATTTGTCATGGGAAAGCGGTTAAGGTCGAAGGTCATCGACTTTAAACCTCCGGAGCTTGTCCGGAGTGCGATGTTAAGATCGTGCTGGGAGACTTCAACGCCAAAATCGGTAAGGAGAACACCCTTGACGGAGTGATCGGAAAGCACAGCCTCCACGATACAACAACAGATAACGGCTTCCGACTCACGGACTTTGCGACAGCTCGTAATGCGGTGATAAGTAGCACAAGATTCCCTCGTAAGCGAATCCACACAGCAACCTGGCGATCTCCGGACGGTCGAACCGCTAACCAAATCGACCATGTGCTCATTGACGCAAGGCACTCGTCAAACATCCTGGATGTGCGAACATTCAGAGGGGCAAATGTCGACTCTGATCACTTTCTCGTAGCAGCATGATTCAGATCTCGACTGTCCAATGTCAGAAAGCTGCACCAGCCCACCAGGAGGAGATTCGACATTGGACGCCTGAGCACACCGGAGGTTACCAGAGTCTACAGGGAGCAGCTGAGCGAAAGACTCTACGGTATGCCTACGTTGAACACAGATGCCTAAATATCTGGGCCTAGTCCTTGACAGGAGGCTGAATTGGAGACCCAACATTCTTAATCGGGTCAAGAACGCAACTGTTGCCCTCTACAGCTGTAAGAAAGTAGTGGGCAGGAGGTGGGGTTTCCAACCAAGCATTATGTACTGGCTCTACACAACAGTCATAAGGCCTATCCTCCTGTATGGTGTCGTAGTCTGGTGGACTGCTCTGGACAAAGCAGTCAATCAAAACGCTCTGAGGAAGGTACAAAGATCGGCCAGCTTATATATAAGCGGAGCAATCAGATCAACCCCCGCGGAGGCCCTAAATGTTCTACTACATTTTTCACCATTAAACCTTTTTAGCAAGCAAGTTGCTGCATGCGCGGCCCTAAGGATGAGGAGCATAAGAAAATGGGCCCCATCTCAAAGAGGCCACACCACTATTCTAAAACACTTCAAAGTACCCATGGACACTGACTACATCACCCCGCAGAATGTGTTCACCAGGAACTTCGAAATTGTCTTTCCATCCAGGGAGGAATGGGCTGAAGGGGCAGTTATACCAAAGGACTCGATCTCCCCATATACCGATGGCTCTAAGATGGAGTCGGGTGTAGGCAGTGGGGTCTTCTCCAAGGAACTTAACCTCAACCTATCATTTAGACTCCCAAATTACTGTAGTGGGTATCAGGCAGAAATAACAGCGATAACGGAGGCCCTGGCATGGCTCAGGATCATGTAATATCCACAAAGAATATTATTATTTGCACGGATAACCAATCTGCGATAAAATCCCTGACAGCGGTAACCCACAAATCAAAGGCATCTCTTAACTGTCTGAACAGTTCAACATTAAAATACTGTGGGTTCCCGGGCATAGGGATATTCCAGGAAACTGCGCGGCCGACGAACTCGCAAAGTTAGGGTCAAGCACACTCAGCCTACCTACCCTCGGGTACCTAGAAACACCAATAAGAACGGTAAAGCACATGATAAAGCTTCAAACCATAGAGGAGACCAACCTCCAATGGAATGAGAGCAATATCGGCTTTATCACCAAGCAATTGTGGCCTAAGTTAAACTTAGGACGAACCACGGACCTGGTGGCAACCAAAAGGGCCAACTGAAGTACTCTAGTGGGTGTCATTACAGGTCACTGCACCATTGGAAAAGACGCCACCAAACTGGGGCCACCCTACAATGACTTCTGTCACGGCTGCATGGACGAGGAGGTGGAGGAATCAATACACCACCTCCTCTGCTCATGTCCCCCTTTTGCGAATCGCAGGAGGATTTAGCTCGGCGCGCCCTTCTTCGACAATCTAAGTGCGCTAGCAAACCAATAATAGCACAACTCCACCGCTTTATTTGAAGCACAGGTTGGTTCCCAGATAGCGGATCAGGGTAACCTGATCCAGGTGGTATCGCAATGCGCCGGCTTCGGCCTAAGTGTGGCTTATGCCTACCACGTCAACCTAACCTAACCTAACCTAAAGATTTCTAAAAAAAAAAAAAAACAATGTGTAAACCTATTTGCGTCACAACCTTCTTTAGCATATTATGGTAATTAGCACACATTTTGAGACCGCTCTTAAACGCACCAAAAGAGAAATAAAAACAAAAGCGAAACTCATTACATATAAAGTAAATTAAAATTAAAGATATATCTAGATCCAAAAAATGATGTACATAAATCAAACAATATTAAATTTACTCTGATATCTACGTAATTGTGTTATATAACACTTACAGTTGCTCTTAAAAGTGAGCGCACACCACGAAAACAAATCTATTTTACTTCTTTTGACATAAAAAAATTCACTTTTATCTTTTTTTATTTTTTTTTCTTCACATTACACGTATTTTTCTAATAGTTATAAACAAAAAAACAAAACAAAATTAACATTACACAAATTTTAGAACATAAAACCCAAAAATAATACTTAACTTCATTACACAAAATTGAGCATACACTACAATAAAAACAGTAAAAAAGTCCAGTATTTAGTAAAATTCTTAATTTTAATATTTAGTATGACCACCCTTAGCATGTATCAAAGCTTTTAAGCGGCGGGGCATGGATTCAACCAAGTTTTTGGTGAGAGTTGGAGGTATGCTTTCCCAAACATCCTTGATCCTTGTTTTGACGTGATAACGTCTTATAAATCGATGAACACCGGCCGCACGTACGAAAAAGTATGACTCATTGTCACGTGTAAGCGAGAGCGCGAAACAAGAGATAGAGAGGCATCTATTTTGCCTATGGGTTAGAATCTTGTTTGCATACTTCCGGGCATAAAAAAATGTTGCGATGACGTAGGCATAATTTTAGGAGTAATCAGTAATCCAGGTGATACATACATACATGCATACACCCTAATTCTGTTTTTACACGACAAATACGGTTCTGAAGAATTCGTGTGAAAAATTCGCCGAGCTTCTCTCAATCACCCATGTTGTGTGTGATTTAATTTTCCCATAGGTGAGAGGGACCTACAGTTTATTGCCGAATCCGAACGAAGAATTTCGAGGAGCTTTTCGTGACAATTTTACTACAGGGGGTTTTGTCAGAACCCCGCTGAGGAGAAACACCGTGAAAAACACGTTCGATGACATGACTGTGTCGGAATTCCGGAATTCCCACTGCGCCACGGTGCTCTCTATATATACATATATGTATGTGAAGCATTCACGGCGATTGAAGAACAGGCGAAACGAGTTGGTCTTAAGATCAATGAGGACAAAACAAAATACATGCTGTCAAGCAAAAACCAATCTGTCGCGCACCACCTGGGACAAAATATAACAATTGACTGCTACAATTTCGAGGTAGTTAAGGAGTTTGTCTACCTCGGGGCAAACGTAAATTCCACAAATGATACGACAGTGGAGATCCGGCATAGAATCGCCCTTGGCAACCGCTGCTACTTCGGCTTGTCCAAACAACTGGGGTCAAAACTCCTCACTCGAGAGACCAAAGTCATGCTTTACAAAACGCTCATTCTGCCAGTCTTGCTGTAGCGAGCCGAAAGCTGGACGATAAGCAGGACAGCGGAGCTGATTTTGGGTTCTTTCGAAAGAAAAATTCTGCGCCAGATATTTGGTCCTGTCTGTGAGAAAAGTGAATGGAGAAGAAGACACAACCGCGAACTCTACGAGCTGTACCAAGATGTGGATGTAGTCCGGAAGGCAAGGATCCGTCGACTAAACTGGCTCGGCCACATCGAGCGCATGGACATTAACGCTCCAGCTAAGAGGGCCTTCGACTCCGAGCCTCCTGGTTCGAGAAGAAGAGGAAGACCGAACCTCCGGTATAAAGACCAAGTAATCGCGGATGTAAGACATCTTCGTCTTGACAACTGGAAGCAGCGTGCCCGGGACCGTCAAGGATGGAAGGCAGCTATAGCTCAGGCTCAGATCCTCCATGGATCGCTGGCCTGATAAGTAAAGTAAGTATGTATGTACACTATGTCCGAATACCGTAATCAACCAGCGTCGGGTGCGGTTGGTACTTAGATGGTGGACCGCTTGGGAACACCGCGTGTTGTTTATTTTTCATCAATGTTTTCTAGTGACGTTATCACGCAAAATAATCGTCCGCAAACCGACTTTACAGACAACCAAAATTTTTTAGGTACATTTTGTTGCTGGGACTACTATTTTTTAGCCTCGTTTTAATCTCAACCCACAAATGTTCTATGGGATTAAGATCCGGTGGCTGGGGTAGAATTTTCAACTGGTCTTTGAAATTGTACAGCAACAATTCGTGTACCACGACTGAAGTGTGCTTCGGGTCGTTATCCTGTTAAAAGTATAACTCCAAAGGTAGGGCCAATTTTTCGACAGATTCATGTACATTCCTTTTGAGAATATCAAGGTATTTCAATTTGTCCATTATCGTCTCGATAAACTCAAAATTGCCGATACCACTAGCAGCCATTGAGCTCCACAATATACCACAACCACCTCCGTATTTTATTGTTTGAGACAAGTTTTTTTTCTGAAGATCCGTATTTGGTTTTCTCCAGACTATTCGCCTATCCGAGCCAACCACTTTCATTTTTGTTTGTCGGTAAACAAAACACTTTGGGAAAGTGTTCCCGGCGAAATAAAAATGAATGGAATTCCTAAAGAGTACCATTGTCCAGGCCTCTCTCAGAAGGTGCAGTAAACATGGATGGAAAAAGCTGACATGCTTGAAGTCGGTGGCGCGCAGGTTAAGCAAGTCTCCTTGCCCTACACTTCGGCCTCGATATTTATCTAATCCATCCTGAATCAGTGTGAAATTAGCAGTAACATGGCACGATACGATGGCCACCGAACTGATGATGAAAGCAATACAGAGCAACTGTATGCAAAGTCTTGAGCGGAAGGCTTTAATACAGTGGTGAAGACACGAATCCTAGCAGGAAACTATTTCCTCCTACGACGCAACTATGAAAAGTATTTTGAGAAAGCTCTGAAGGTACGTCATCTAATTTAGGGATGATACGGAGCTTCGACTCCGAATCCGATATGTCAGAACCTCCGGTTTAAATTTCACCTCGGAATCCGAAATCGGAACCGGTTCCGATATAATCACAATGGAGGTTTTTCGGACTACTATCGGTAACGTAACGGTAACGACTAACGACCGACGAACACGAACGACAAAGAGCGGTCTTGTTGCGACATGTTACAATACAACTGTATTTTCATTCTTTTATTTATTTACATCATTAGTAGAATTGTATTGAAGTTGAGAGTGCATGCATGAGACGCGTGAGTTAGTGATTGGTTTGTTGGTTTGGTAAACAGATAGCTTGCCGCCTATTAACTAGACTTTATTAACCGCCGCCTCCGACTCCGATTCAACTCCGACTCCGCGGAGGTCGGTATGAGACTTCCGACTCCGACTCCGATAAAACCACCTCCGTAACATCCCTAATCTAATTACAAATGATTTCGTTGAAGCAACAAAATGTACCTAAGAACAAAAATGTACGAAATGTTCTTAAAAACAAGGATTAAGGATGTTTGGGAAAGCATACCTCCAACTTACACCAAAAACTTGGTTGAATCCATGCCCCGCCGCTTGAAAGCTTTGATACATGCTAAGGATGGTCATACTAAATATTGAAATTACGAATTTTATTAAATACTGGACTATTTTACTATTTTTAGGGTTCCGTGCGTCCGAAAAAAAAACCGAACCCTTATAGGATCACTCGTGTGTCCGTCTGTCCGCCTGTCCGTCGCTCACAGTCAATTATCTCTAAATCTACTAGACCGATTAAGTTGAAATTTGGTACACATATCAATTTCTGTGACCCAGAGGCAGAGGTGTGACGTGAATAGATGAAATCTGTATATGGGAGGTCATTTTTGGGGGGAAGGTGGAAAATTCAAAAAAAAAATTGAAAACTGCATCGTGTGATATATCAAAATGGAAGAACTTATTGTTACGATCTTAAATGTATTTTTTTTTTTTTGTAATTTTAGAATAAATAGTTTCCACGTTATTCAAGAAAATAGACGAAAATTGACCGGCATAAGAATTGGCGGCATAAGAAATTAAAATAAAAATTCTTAGTAAGGCGTAGGCCCTTACTACGGCATTGTGAGTCATGCTTGTGAGAAGTTCACGCTGCTCTACTTGAGACCGATTTGTGCGCTAGTGTCTTGTTATTGCCTGATTCACAACACTGCGTTAGTGCTAGCTGAGACATCCAACACAAGCAATTCAATGGGGTAGTCATAAATACTGCGTTTGCGTTGGCGAGCTTACGTTCATTGAAAAATGAGAGGAAATAAGAAAAAATGAGAGCGAGAGAAAACGTAAGCTCACGTAACCAAAGCAGACAAAAGTCAAACACGTCGAAAATTTCTGTGCGTTTGAACGACTGTTGCTGTGTATTGATGTGTATGCTATATCTGTGTATTTTGTGGTTTGTGTTGTGTGCGTTTACTTTGACATGGAGCAGCCGAAAAAATTGAATTGTCATTTTCAAAGCATGCGTCGAGGCATTTCTCGTAACACGTAAAGTGCCTCGCACCAACGCAGTGTTGTGAATCAGGCATATAGGTAATGGCACGGAACCCTTTGTGCGCGAGTCCGACTCGCACTTGCCCGGTTTTTTTTACTGTAGTGTACGCTCAATTGGGAGGGAGGGAGCGAGCAAACAGAGCAAAGAAGTTGATCGCGTTTAACATGGCAAACGCCAGCTTCGATCTCTGTCCCTGTTCAATCCAAGTTGACACACAGCCTCCGCGTGGCCCCCCTGGATAGCTACCCTGGCACCCGCCAGGTAGTGAACCAATGTGTGCAGCGACCCAACCCTTGTTCCTGGGGAAAGAGGAACCTGGCCCTCCAGGTTGGGGGTTGTGCTTAGGGGTAACATCCCTATCACGTAAAAACCCACTTGTTCCGAAACGACAACAAGCCTCGGATACGGACGGATACAAAGCTGACGACCCCTGCAAACGACTAACGGACTTGAGAGTCTGCACCTGGAATGTGAGGTCCCTTAACAGACCGGGTGCAGGCGATCAATTGGAGCAAACCCTCAACTGCTATAAAGCAGATATAACCGCACTCCAAGAAGTGCGATGGGATGGACCAGGCAAAAAACGGATGAAAAACTGCGACATCTACTACGGGAACTGCTACAAGGAGAATAAACAGCGCCTATTCGGGTGCGGATTCGTTATTAGAGGAAGACTCCGACAAAAAGTCTTAAGCTTCCGAGATGTAAGCGAACGCCTCATAACAATCCGCATCAAAGCTAAATTTGGAAACATTAGCTTAATATGCGCTCACGCCCCAACGGAAGAAAAGGACGATCGACTCAAAGAAGAATTTTACGATCTCCTAGACAGAACATATGCCCAATGTCCCAGCTACGACACAAAAATAGTCCTAGGAGATTTTAATGCAAAACTGGGCAAGGAGGACATATTTGAGTCGATCATAGGAAAGCATAGCCTCCATAACACCACATCCGACAACGGATTAAGGCTAATCGATTTCCTAGCGGGGCGTAACCTCCTTGTAGCAAGCACGCGATTCCCCCATCTCAACATCCACAAGGGTACCTGGCGGTCTTGTGATCAATCGACCACCAACCAGATTGATCATATTGCGATCGACGCCAGACACTCTTCCTGTATTCTCGACGTACGAACCTTCCGAGGGGCCAACATCGACTCGGACCACTACCTTGTTGTAGCCAAGGTACGAATGAGGATATCAAGAATGCTTAGGAGTCGAGTAGGACAACGTAAGTTTGACGTTGGAAAGCTACAATCGCAAGAGACTGCCAGAATCTTTGCCGATCGTGTCTCCTCAAAGCTCTCTCAAAATCCGCCCAGAGCAGCACAAACAATAGAGCAGGAATGGGCTCATTGCCAGAGCGCCGTCAGAGATGCTGCCTCAGAGGTGCTGGGTTTCAAACAGCCACCACCTAGAAACCCCTGGTTCGATGAACAATGCGAACAAGCCCATGCAGCAAAACAAGAGGCATATAAGGCCGTGCTGCAACGAAAGACGAGAGCTGCTCGCGAAATCTATGAGCAGAAGAGAAGAGAGGAACACACGCTTTTCAGAAGAAAGAAGAGAGAGCACGGAAAGCGTGAGATCGAGGAGATGGAGAGATGCTTCCGCAGGAATGACGCCCGTAAATTTTACAACAAGGTAAAACGAACATGCCATGGCTACAAAGCCAGAGTGGCGGCCTGCAGGGATGAAAATGGAGAACTGGTAGTAGAGTCGCAGTCGATGCTGAGGATTTGGAAAGACCACTTCTGCAGACTGTATAACGGCGAAGATAGACAAGATACCGCTGTCAGGCAGAACGAGCCATTCGCAATGGACCACGAAGTAACAGAATTCGGTCCACCCGACCTAGACGAAGTCAAAATAGCGATATCAAGACTTAAGTCTAATAAAGCCGCTGGCGCAGACGGCCTGTCTGCTGAGCTTTTTAAGGCGGCTGGAGATGAGCTGGTAAGGTGCATGCACCATCTCATCTGCAAGGTATGGTCGGAGGAAAGCATGCCCGACGAATGGAATCTCAGCATCGTTTGCCCGGTCCATAAGAAAGGAGACCCCTATAACTGCGCCAACTATAGGGGAATAAGTCTCCTTAACATCGCATATAAGATCTTCTCTGCCGTATTGTGTGAACGCCTGAAACCGTTTGTGGATAACCTGATCGGCTCTTATCAGTGTGGTTTCAGGCCAGGTAAATCCACAATAGACCAAATATTTACGCTACGGCAGATCTTGGAGAAGACCCAGGAGTACCAAATCGACACTCACCACCTCTTCGTCGATTTCAAGGCCGCGTATGACAGCGTATATAGAGACGAGCTGTACAAAGCCATGTCTAGTTTTAACATCCCTGTCAAACTCGTCCGACTGTGCAGGATGACAATGGAGAATTCTCGTTGCTCCATTAAGGTCGGTAATGAGCATACCGAGACCTTTGATGTTAAAAAAGGATTTAGGCAGGGCGACGCGCTGTCGTGCAACTTTTTCAACATCGTGCTTGAAAAGATTGTGCAAGAGTCACTGGCCAACACAAGAGGTACGATCTATTTCAAGTCCACGCAATTGCTTGCGTACGCCGACGATATTGACGTAATTGGACGAAAACAGCAAGACGTCAATGAGGCTTTTGTGAGCATTGAGGTAGAAGCGGCTAAGATGGGTCTCAAGGTTAATGAGGGTAAAACCAAATATCTGCTCTCATCTAAAAGAGACGGACAACACCGACGTATTGGCCAGAACGTCACCATGGGCGGATATAACTTTGAAGTGGTCAAGGAATTCGTCTACCTTGGCTCACTGATTACCAGCGACAACAACACCAGCGCTGAGATAAAACGCAGAATCACTCTTGCCAACCGCTGTTTCTTTGGGCTCAAGAGGCAATTGAGAAGTAGAGCCCTCTCTCGGAAAACCAAGGTGACACTATATAAGACCTTGATCATCCCAGTCCTCCTTTACGGCGCAGAGGCTTGGACCTTAACAAAAGCGGATGAAGATGCCCTTGGTCGTCTCGAGAGGAAAATTCTGCGCACTATCTACGGTCCCGTTTGTTCAAACGGTGTATGGAGGAGAAGATATAACGAAGAACTGTACGGGTTGTACAGCGACATCGGCCTGGTACGACGTCTACGGATACAGCGTCTAAGGTGGCTAGGCCATGTAGAGCGCATGGAAGATACAGCTCCGACCCGAAAAGTCTTCGAATCCACTCCGGAAGGAAGGCGCGGCAGAGGACGGCCGCCTCAGCGGTGGTGCACGCAGGTGGAAAGGGACCTCAACCAACTGGGCGTGCGGCACTGGAAACAGCTGGCCAGAGACCGTGCCGGCTGGAGACGCTTGTTGGTTGAGGCCCAGGTTCACCACGGACTGTAGCGCCACCTAAGTAAGTAAGTAAGTACGCTCAATTTTGTGTCATGAAATTATTTTTGGGTTTTTTGTTCTAAAATTTGTGTAATGTTAATTTTGTTTTGTTTTTTTTTTTTGTTTTTGTTTATAACTATTAGAAAAATACGTGTAATATGAAGTAAAAAAACAATAAAAAAATATAAAAGTGAGTTTTTGAATAACAAAAGAAGTAAAACAGGTTTATTTTCGTGGTGTACGCTGAATTTTGAGAGTAACTGTATATTTTGAGGACTTAAAACTAAATTCTAAAATCAGGCATACTGTTTTGTGTAATTTAAGAACAGAATGGTTTTTTTTTTTTTTAATTTATTTTCAATACTAACTTTTCTTTATTTGCAATACCATTCCTAAAAAATAAAATGAATGCATTCATGTATATGCTGATAGTAAAATAAAACTGAGCAATTGTTTTCTTTACTGTCCAATAGTCTACATTTAAAGCAAATTGATCTTTTATTCTCTAGGAAAAGAGAAGGAAGCCAGTTTCACGAGAAATCAACGTTACTGATTTGAATATATCTAAGATTTAACGGTTTTGACATTATTTACAATCCTTTTGAATTTATCTTCTATTGTAGATATTAATTATCATACAAACCTTAAAACGCATTGTTTGCTTTATATTTTGTATTTGTTTTCTATTCTAAATATAGTTATACTCGCACATTCCTCATGTTCTAAAAGCTCTACAAATCTATGTATGTATTTGGAAAAGAAATAAAGAAAAAACCAAAAATTATATTTTGCGCTTAGTTTACAACGTTTTTTTGCTATTTGCAAAAATATTTGTTTTTATATTTATTTACTTAAACGTTTTGTTCGGTTTCCTGATCTTCATCATGCTCGTTTAATAGCGGACTATCATCACCCAGCCAATTGGGAGGTAATGCCGTACCGGGAGTAGTTGGAGCTGAACGTGATATCCAACCTTTGCGACCGCGACCACGACCGAGGAAGCTTGTCCCGCTTACTGGACTCTTAAGTGAACATCGCGCAGATGAGCCACTGGACATCATCGGTATGTACATGGCCTTATTGGGTTTGGACAAGAAGAATTTCTTTTTGCTCTGTTGTAGTGTTGATGGACGTTTTGATAGCGGTTGTGTGGTAACGTGTGCGGAGGAGAAGGACGACGATGCAGCACAATAGTCGGTAACGAGTTGCTCTTGCGGTGGATGTGGACTGTTTGTGGTTAAGGCATTTTCATCTAACGCAGCACCCATTTGTAATTGACGAATCTGGTCGAGAATCTCTTTAACCTCATCGGTTGGACTTGTAGCTTGTGGAGGAGATGTTGGGGTACCAATATTTGCTAAACTACTCACAGCCGAGCATGTGGTTGAAGTAACATAACTGCGTAATCCGTCTTCGAATTTTTTCACCAATTCGATGGCGACCGGTGACTCTGCGTTGTTAAAGTTTGTCGCCGAAGGTATCTGTTGTTGTTTTTGCAAAATTTGGCAACAAGTCTCGAGACTACGTCGCAGCATATCTAAGTCGCGATATTCATTTTCGCCATCACGTGCTACAGGAACTGAAATTGAGATTCCACCTATTGAACCGCAGGAATTATAAACAGGACTACTACGTTCAACGAACTGATTGGGTGTTGTGCTTGCTCTATGCAGAGGCGGATTGTGGCTGGCAATTGTTGCTTGTGCTTGGTTCTGTTGCTGTTGTTGTTGTTGTGTAACTGCAAAACTACTGTTGTTTGAGGCATCCGGTGTTTTGCCGCCAATGCCAGCGGTACAACTATTATTAACAAATATATCGCTTATACTACTATTACTATTTGTAATGTAATGGAAGTGCTGATCGCTTTGGGAAGATATAAATCCTCCACCAGTAGTACCACCACTACCGGGAGCAACATAACCAACGACACTGTTTGGTCGATCCGATTGGGAACTCATATGTCGGATATTAACGCTTTCTGAGGATCGTATCTGGCTCGATTGCAGCTGATGATGCACCGTAATACCATTACTACCGATACTAGACTCTATAATTTGTGGAGTATTACAGGTAGGTGTTCCACTATGTTGTGTGTTTTGGTGCTGCTGGTTATTGTTTTCCGTAGTGCATACTACCTGCGAGGCAGACCGTGGTATCATATAGTGCTGTTGAAAGTGCGAATTGATTCCGATATCGGGACTAGCGGCACGGGAATAGGGTGGCGGCACTATTGTATTGGCCTCATTCGATTGGCAGATAAAACTGGAACTAAGTGAATCGACGGTACTTGTTGCGGAAAGTGATCCAGCAGGTCGAACAATATAATTTCTAAAGTATTGTACCATAAGGTAGCTAGCACCATTTTTGCCGTTATCGCTATTACATGTAAAGACCAGTGGATAGAGATCGGGTTTTGATGTCACCTATTTATATGTACATGGTAGTTAGAACAATGAAATGAATTTATTGCTGATAGCTTACCTCTGTATACGGCGGTGGTGGATGATGAAAGGAACTGCAACGACTGTACTGAGGAGGAGCGTAGCAAGAACCGGCAGAATCGCCTTCTGATTGTGTGTGGTGTTCGTTGAATCCCCATCCGCAAAGTAGCCGCCGTTTCTTCCAGAGTGAGTAAGCGCATAGTACAGCTATTAAAATTGCTACAACAACACACCTAAACAAGAGAGGTAGTCATTAACAAGGTTTTTTTCTGTTCTTGTTTAAATGAATTTGGATATTGAGTATGAGTATATAGACATGACAACGTCTAACCTTAGATGATCTTTAGTAAATTGCATTTTATATTTGATAAAAGGACCAAGCAAAGTAAAGCTTTCTCCAATTACTCACTATTAAGTAATGAACTACAAAAGCATATTCTTTCATCGTTGCCTCGCTCTTAACCTTCTTATAAAAGGCTTGTCCTGGGTAGCCGCGAAGCAGTCATGGTTTTTCGCTGCAGCGCCTTCTAGTACGCCTCGTCGGTTTCTGCCTTTTTCTGCTCACACTCTGAGGGGCAATGCAGCCACATATTGTTGACATTTATGCTCGACGTAGGCATACCAAAGAGATTTTTCACTCACTTGCTCTCTGTAGACCTCTGTAATCTACGGTGTGCTCAGGCGTCCAATGTCGAACCTTCTTATGGTGGGCTAGTGCTACTTTCTGACATTGAACAGTTGAGCTCTGGATCTTGCTGCTACGAGAAAATGGTCGGAGTCGACGCTTGTCCCCCTGAATGTTCGCACATCCAGGATGTTTGACGCGTGCCTTGCGTCAATGAGCACATGGTCGATTTGGTTGGCGGTTCGACCATCCGAAGATCGCCAGGTTGCTGTGTGAATTCGCTTGTGGAGAAATCTTGGGTTAGTTATCACCGCATAACGAGCTGTCGCTGAGTCGGGAGTCGTTATCCGTTCTTGTATCGTGGAGGCTGTGCTTTCCGATCACTCCACCAATGATGTTCTCGTTACGTATTGGCATCCCCGAGTACGATTTTAGCATCGTAGTCCAGACAAGCTCTTTATGCGTTGTCCAAGAGCAGTTCCAGCAGTGTACAGAGTTTTGACATTCCAGGAGCATACTCGCAAATCGTGTTCCTTTTTCGCGCCATGGCATTTTACTCATTCATAATTTTTTTTTTTTTTTTTACAGGGGCAAGTTGTTGGCGTGGCGCACAACCGCCAGTCTGGTCGGGGTATTGTAGCCCCCGCTTGCCTTGGGCGGTAGCTGCATACTTTTGTTCACCTCCCAACGGTTGTTGTAGAGGCTGTACAGAGGGCGTCGCGAGGAGGTACATATGTCAACTTGAACCGGGCATTGAAACAGGGATCGTTGCTGGTATCGCGCCAGGTTGAGAGCAATAAACAACTTAACACTGTATGTCCGAGCTCATGCCCTCTGATTCAATACTCTATGTTCTAGTAATTCTGCTGAACCGGTCGGAGCACTCAGACACAACTACGCTGAACTATAATACAATTGTGATTAACGTCGTAGGGGTATCAAACATCGATGTGATCGATTCATACGAATTGTGGACTCCATTGATTGTAGCTGCAACCTAGACGATAAGTATAACTGGAGCACATGGTATATTATAGGGTCGTCCAATAGGGACTTCCGAACTTTGACAAACCCCTAAATGTCTCGCGAGCCTGAACTTGGAATGTGAAGTCACAGATATAACCGCGCTCCAAGAGGTGCGATGGGATGGACCAGGCAAAAGACGGATGAAAAACAGCGACAAACAACGCTTATTCGGATGCGGACTTGTTATTCGAGGAAGACTTCTACAGCCTTCGGCGTGTAAGCGTACGCCTCATAACAATCCGCATCAAAAATAAATTCGGGAATACTAGCTTAATATGCGTTCACGCCCCAACCGAAGAAAAGGACAATCGACTCAAAGATAACTTATATAACCTCCTAGACAGAACCTATACCCAAACCTATGATACGAAAATAGTACTAGAAGATTTTAATGCGAAACTGGGAAAAGAGGGCATATCTTAGTCGATCACGGGGAAGTATAGCCTACACTTCCTGGCGGGGGGTAATCTCCTTCTAGCTAGCACGCGATTCCCGCATTGCATCCACAAAGGAACTTGACGATCACCTGATCGGTCGACCACCAACCAGATTGATCAAGTTGCGATCGACGCCAGGCACTCCTTCAGCATCTAGACGTACGAACCTTCCAAAGAGCTAACATCGACTCCGATCACTACCTTGTTGTAGCCAAGGTAACAATGAGGATATCAAGGATGTCGTGGAGTCCAGCTGGACAACGAAAGTTTGACGTCGGAAGACTACAATCGCAGGTCATCGAGAAGGCGGAGGACCGGAATGATTAATGTTTTGTAGAGGGATACCTTAGTTTTTCGAGACAGGGCTCTACTACTTAGTTGCCTCTTAAGCCCAAAGAAGCAGCGGTTGGTGTCATTGCTGCTTGTCACTATCGAGCCAAGGTAGACGAAGTCCTTGACGTTCTGACCAAGACGTCGGTGTTGCGCGTCTTTCTTTGACGACAGCATATATTTGGTCTTGTCCCCATTTACCCTTAGACTCACTTTAGCCGCTTCTGCTTCAATGCTTGCGAAAGCCTCATTGACGTCTCGCTTCGTCCGTTCAATAACGTCAATGTCATCTGCTTAGGCAAGTAATTGTGTAGACTTGAAATAGATCGTACCTCTTGTATTGGCCGCAGAGTCCCGCACGATCTTTTCAAGAATGATGCTAAAGAAATCACATGACAGTGCGTCACCCTGTCTAAAACCTTTTTTAACATCAAAGGGGTCGGCTAGTTCACCTCCGACAGCATGACATGGCTCTGTATAGCTCATCTCTATACACGCTGTCATATGCGGGTCTAAAGTCGACAAAAAGATGGTGCGTGTCGACCTGGAATTCATGGGTCTTCTCCAAGATCTGCTTAGTGTAAATATTTGGTCTGTCGTGGATTTTCCTGGTCTGAAACCACGCTTTTAGGAACCTATCAGATTGTCCACGAACGGTTTCAGGCGCTTACACAGCACGGCAGAGAGGGTCTTGTACGCAATGTTCAGGAGACTTATCTCTCTGTAATTAGCGCAGTCATAGGGGTCTTCTATCTTATGGACCGGGCAAACGATACTGAGATTCCATTCATCGGGCATGCGTTCTTCCGGCCATATTTTGCAGATGAGTCGGTGCATGTTCCTAACCAACTCATCGCCAGCTGCTTTAAACAGTTCCGCGGGAAGTCCGTCTACTCCAGCAGCTTTATACGACTTAAGTTTCGATATCGCTATCTAAACATCGTCTAGGTCGGGTGGACGGGATTCTCCTTCATCTTCGTCCATTGTGAAAGGTTCGCTCTGCCTGATGGCGGCATTTTGACTATCATCGCCGTTATACAATCTGCAGAAGTGGTCCTTCCACAATCTCAGCATCGACTCTGACTCCACTACTAGATGTCCGTGCTAATCCCTGCAGGCTTCTGCTCTGCCCTTATAACCTTGCCATGTTCGTTTTACTTTTTGATAAAATTTTCGAACGTCGTTCCTGCAATAACATCTCTCCATTTCCTCGATCTCGCGCTTCTCGTGCTCCTTCTTTTTTCTCCTCAGAAGCGCATGCTCCTCTCTCCTTTTCTGTTCATAGAGCTCGCGGGCAGCTCTCGTCCGTCGATGCAGTGTAGCCATGTATGCATTCTGTTTCTCTACATGGGCCTGTCTGCATTCGTCATCAAACCAGCGGTTTCTCGAAGGTGGTGGCTTGAACCCGAGTACATCTGAGGCGGCCTCTCTAATGGCATTCTGACAACGACTCCATTGCTGTTCTATCGTTTATATAGATTGCATCGGGACTTGAGAGAGTTTGAGGGAGACTTGATCGACGAAGGTCCTGGCGGTTTCCTGCGATTACAGCTTTCGAATAGACTATTTCGCGTTAATGACGGAAGTGCGTACTCCGACGTACTGCTGGCGTTCCGCAGACAGGTGTACTCTGCCTATTTTACTACACTTTATCTACTTTACACTCGTGATATATCGCAAACTCAAGATTAAATTCTAGCTAGGTTCGCTGACGATACAGCTATTCTTGCAACGGGCAAATCCGCTGAGGAATCAATTATGAAGCTGCAACGTGCACTTGACCGCGACTTGGCGAATAGCACTTATTGATCCCAAATCTGTCCATGTTAATTTTACATACAGATAGGGTTCCCATTTTTGTTAACGAGTCATACACACGTTTCAAAATAAGATACTATGAGCCGTCGTCAATGCACCGTAGTATATTTACAAACTAAGATATTCACCGGGATCTGAGTATCGTAACTGTGAAACGTCGAGTTGAAGACCACTGGTTTTCAATTACTCGACAAACAATATGAATTACGCCGTCATCAAAGGACAAACCTCTTGACTTAGCGCGATCAACTTTAACCGCACGAACATAGAGGAAACTGCAGGAACCTTCGTTGGAATGTCGTCTGCCAAATGAGAACACATCGAGAACGGAATATCGCTAGATAAGTGGAGAGCACCGTGGCGCAGTGGTTAGTGTGTAGGCCTCTGACGACGATGGCGCGGGATCGAATCCCGACAACAGCCATGTTATCGAACGTGTTTTCCCTTTGCTTCTCCTTAGCGGGGTTCTAACAAAACCCCCTATAGCATAATTGTCAACAAAAGCTTCTCGAAATTCGCCTTTTGGAATCGGAAATAAACTGTAGGTCGCTTTTACCTATTGGGAAATAAAATCACACACAGCATGGGTAAGATCGTGCAAGAGTCACTGGCCAACACAAGAGGTACGATTTATTTCAAGTCTACGCAATTGCTTCCGTATGCCGACGACATTGACACAGCGAGACTTCAATGAGGCCTTTGTAAGCACTGAGGTAGAAGCGGCTAAGATGGGTCTCAAGGTTAATGAGGGTAAAACCAAATATCTGCTTTCATCTAAAAGAGACGGACAACACCGACATATTGGCCAGACCGTCACCATGGGCGGATATAACTTTGAAGTTAGCGACAACAACACCAGCGCTGAGAAAAACGGCAGAATCACTCTTGCCAACCGCTGTTTCTTCGGGCTCAAGAGGCAATTGAGAAGTAGAGCCCTCTCTCGGAAAACCAAGGTGACACTATATAAGACCTTAATCATCCAGTCCTCCCTTACGGCGCAGAGGCTTGGACCTTAACAAGACGCGGATGAAGACGCCCTTGGTCGTTTCGAGAGGAAAATTCTGCGCACTATCTACGGTCCCGTTTGTTCAAATGGTGTATAGAGGAGAAGATTTAACGAAGAACTGTACGGGGTGTTCAACGACATCGGCCTGGTACGACGTCTACGGATACAGCGTCTAAGGTGGCTAGGCCATGTAGAGCGCATGGAAAATACAGCTCCGACCCGAAGAGTCTTCGAATCCACCCCGGAAGGAAGGCGCGGCAGAGGACGGCCGCATCAACGGTGGCGCACGCAGGTGGAAGGGGACCTTAATAAACTAGGCGTGCGGCGCTGGAAACAGCTGGCCAAAGACCGTTGGTTGAGGCCTAGGTTCACCACGGACTGTAGCGCCAGCTAAGTAAGTAAGTAAAGTTATTTTTCGACTTATTGGAAGACTGCAAAATAAATTTTGTCAAGCAATTCGATGAATAATCGTACAGATTTATTGATCTCCTATGATGTTACATACATTCGACCAAATTCTGCCTATTAAAAGCCACTTCCTACTCCCCTCCCAGACCCTAAAGTCGGAGCTTATCACTTTAGTTTCTCAGACCGATACGCATATCGCTTGTCAAAATTATATAAAGTTTTCTAGTATGCCAGTTGACAGCTGGCAAATCCGCTACTTATCTAACCCATTATGATATGCCTCAATACTCAGTTTTTGGGCCTATATTATTCTATTCAAGTCATCTGGCTTATCATGTCTTGGCGAAAATGTAGAACCTTTTATGGTTCCTCAATATAAGCAATAAAGATTGGATTAAAGTACAATGTAAAATATAAGGTAATCGAAAGGCATAAGTTAGGTATAGAGCTATTTTGTTTATCTGACCTCGCATGGGGTCAGTAAGGAATTCTTAAATATTTTAGATATGTCAGCTAGTTTTAAGCATTTTTGTCTAGTATAAGGTAGTTATAAGAATATAATGATAAAATTGAATTAAACTGTAACTCTAAACCAATTTCAAAGTAAAACTACTACATATCCTCGTCGATAGCATCAACCGAAAGTTGTATGTTATTTATTCTCTTTCAAAACATTGTCTTGCTCCTTGTCTTGCGATATCACAAATATAGTGCAATTAACAAAATCTACCAAAAGCATTATTAGATTAAAATTATCTAAAATTAGTGCAATAAATTAAAATTTTGTAGTTTCCTTCTGTCTTTTTTTATAGTTCATTAAAAATGTTTAACACTTTCATTATAAGTATTAGCAGTAGTGTTATAGCTGCACAGAATTTCCTGTCACATATTCCTGAATTGTTTGAATTAACTATTGTAGTAAGCATGACGATGGTGATAATATTTTGATCTAATGAAACTAAAATCAGAAAATCTGCGAGCTTTTCGTAAATATCACTGCACCGAATGGCATATATAATTCGACACTAAATACAGTATATGTCAATTTTATATATACACATGTATGTATTTCTCGTGGATTTTTCAAAAACGAAACTCGTAAACACACAGTTTAGGGGCTACTAATATACTGAAAAATCGAATGAATTCATTGGCACAAGTACTTTAAAACAAATTACTTTTTCAAATAGACATCAATAAGCGTCTGCTTAAGTGTTTTGTATCTATCTTCCATGCGACGCGATATGTCAAATCTTATTTACATATGCCCGTCCAACACGGCGCTCTATTTGCACTGAGAAGTTTCGAAATACCAGTCCCTTTCAATAGTTGCATTAAATTAGGAGCAGAGCAAAAAATAGAAAGAGGAAATCAAAAATCAATTTGTCATTGAAAGCATGCAGCAAGGTGCAGCTATTGCGACTCGATAGCCTTGCCTAGACCGTTTTAGAGATCACTATCTCGATTGTAGCTGAATGGGTATATCTTTGATATGGTTGAATTATAGAGGATGCCAGGTCTCTCATGTAAAGTACACCGGAATTTTTTTTTTATTTTCTTTATTTATGCTATTTCATCAATAATACCAAGAACACACGATGAGTTGGATATATGTCGGATATATGTATCTATCTCTAGCCATAATGTCAGGCAGATCCGTGTTCTATAGTACATATGAAAAGAAACACAGGCGAGATGTTTTCATAGAAAAAAGGAAATCAACAGAAATGTAATCCATTTCCCTGTCGTTCTGTAACAGCATTTCATTTAGCGTATATAGCCCAATAAACAGATTGACATAAAGATAGATGGCCGAAGAGCTTTTCTATAGCCGAATTACTGATAGTTTTCATATACTCGTAACGTACGAGGTCACGAAGCCACAAGTACTCGTATTCAAATAAAACAAGTATTTATAACACTTTAAGAATGAATGAATGAAGGGGGTGGCCGTGGTGCAGTGATAAAATTCACCGACTGGGAAGTGATCAAAATACTGATGAAGACATAACACTCACAGTCACTTCAAATTCATACTGTCTGTGCAATTCCAACATTTGCTGAGAACTACAACCAACCTGAAAATTCAGTCGAGTTTCTCTCGAATGCTATCTAGGACAACCACCACTGGAGAGAAGTGAACGAACACATCTACGACCCAAGCCACCTGCACTCCGTTCAGGTTGTGTAAAAAACATAATAAGAGTATGACTCTTGAACCTGGGCGAATTATAAAAAAAAATAATGAAAACAAAAATAATTTCTACTTGTTAAAAATAGACACAGAATATTGAAAATAAAACTAGCACAGACACTGTAGTCTAAGGCTGAACCCACATCGAAGACGACAAACCGTCTTTTTGTCGCACGACAAGAAAACATTTTTCAGTCTAACCCACACTAACACCGACACTTACCGACAAGCAAAATGTTTCCGACGAATTGTTGCGCTTGGTGTGGGTTGAAAAAAACAAATTCAGTAATCGTCGTTTGAAATGTCGTCTGATTCAATATATGTCATTATAAATTGCACTCCTTTGCTTGCTTGCTTGCTTTGGTGGCGTTACAGCCCGTGAAGGGCCAGAGCCAAGCTTCAACCACCCACGCTGTACATACATACATTTTCAGTGGCCCGCATGTTCCACTAAAAGAGTCGCGGGGATAATGCGCGCACGCGGGATCTCCAGGCCACTCGATCCTCCGCCATCGACTCTAATTCATCAGGAGCTATGCCCGAGCGCACCCAGACGAGTTTTTGGTTTTGGGTCTGCCAAGCGATCGCCTGCCTGATGGTATTGCATCCAAGGCACGCTTCGACATTCGTCTCACGTGACCACACCATCGGAGCAGAGCACTTTCCGTTCGGAGAAGCAGCTGCTCAACATTGAGCTCCCCGCGCACTGCAGTGTTTCTCACCCTATCCCGGCGAGTAACTCCCACAACAGCACGAAGAAATCTCATTTCGGCAGCTTTTATTCACGATCTTATTCTTTCAGTCAATACCCAAATTTCATAAAAACCGCTTCCAAACTGTTTCAAAATTGACCCAGCTTGGCCAATCCTGCAGGAAAGTTGAGTATTACTCCTCCCATCACTCGTCAGGAAGACCCCGAGATACTTAAACTTCTCCACTTGCTTCAATGGGACTTCACTAACATGTAGAGTGCATTGGAGAGGTGTTCTGGAAATAATCATAACCTCGAATTTGTCCACGTTAACCCTCATTCCAGCATCAGCACATACGGCCACAAACCTATCTGGCGCGCGCTGGGGTTCCGTCTCGGAGAATGTCATCTGCAACTAAAGTCACCTGCAAAAAAGAACATTTCTTACCCTCCCCAATGTGAAACACTCCTCACCACAACTGCGCTGCAACATCCAGTCCATATATATAATGAAAAGAAGAGGTGATAAGACGCACCCTTGGCGAAGTCCAACGCCCACGGTGAAAGGTGTTGATTTACTACCGTAAACCCGAACGTAGTTGCTACAGTTTGTGTATAGAGACTGAATGGCCATCAACAGAGGACCATCAATCCCATACTCCTGCAGAACACTCCAGAGTTTACCTCGAGGAACTTGGTCATACGCCTTTACCAAATCTACAAAGCAGCTGTAGATCGGTTTGGCGTACTCCCAAGCCTTCTCGAGTACCATTCTTAGAGTGAAAAGCTGGTCGGTTGTACTTCCGACGTGACGAAACTCGCACTGTTCATCCCCTATCCTGGATTCGACCATAGCTTTAGAACACACCTTCCGTACCTTAGCGTAGACTTTACCGGGGACACTTAAAAGAGATATACCCCTATAGTTGGAGCACTCTTTTTTATCCCCATTTTTGAAAAGAGGGACATTCGCACCAATCTGACAATCGCCAGGTCCCAGGAACCTGGCCCTCCAGGTTGGGGGTTGTGCTCAGGGGTAACATCCCTATCACGTAAAAACCTCATAACCTCCTTGTAGCAAGCACGCGATTCCCCCATCTCAACATCCACAAGGGTACCTGGCGGTCTTTTGATCAATCATTTGATCATTGCGATCGATGCCAGACACTCCTCCTGTATTCTCGACGTACGAACTTTCCGAGGGGCCAACATCGACTCGGACCACTACCTTGTTGTAGCCAAGGTACGAATAATTTGTAATTTGTAATTTATTATTATTTAAAATCCTCAAGCAATTAAGAATAGCATCTTTTAAATTTGCCGAGCTTAAGAGACTCTAGCGATTAGGATTAACATTAACATTGATTTTCATATACATATCAGGATATCAAGAATGCTTAGGAGTCGACAGCACAACGTAAGTTTGACGTCGGAAAGCTAAAATCGCAAGAGACTGCCAGAATCTTTGCCGACCGTGTCTCCTCCAAGCTCTCTCAAAATCCGCCCACAGCAGCACAAACAATAGAGCAGGAATGGGCGCATTGCCAGAGCGCCGTCAGAGACGCTGCCTCAGAGGTGCTGGGTTTCAAACCGCCACCACCTAGAAACCCCTGGTTCGATGAACAATGCGAACAAGCTCATGCAGCAAAACAAGAGGCATATAAAGCTATGCTGCAACGACTGACGAGAGCTGCTCGCGAAATCTATAAGCAGAAGAGAAGAGAGGAACACACGCTTTTCAGAAGAAAGAAGAGAGAGCACGGAAAGCGTGAGATCGAGGAGATGGAGAGATGCTACCGCAGGAATGACGCCCGTAAGTTTTACAATAAGGTAAAACGAATATGCCATGGCTACAAAGCCAGAGCGGCGGCCTGCAGGGATCAAAATGGAAAACTGGTAGTAGAGTCGCAGTCGATGCTAAGGATTTGGAAATACCACTTCTGCAGACTGTATAACCGCTGTCAGGCAGAACGAGCCATTCGTAATGGACGACAATGTAACAGAATTCAATCCACCCGACCTAGACGAAATCAAAATAGTGATATCAAGACTTAAGTCTAATAAAGACGCGGGCGCAGACGGCCTGTCTGCTGAGCTTCTCAATGCGGCTGGAGATGAGCTGGTAAGTTGCATGCACCATCTTACTTGCAGGGTATGGTCGGAGGAAAGCATGCCCGACGAATGCAATCTCAGCATCGTTTGCCCGGTCCATAAGAAAGGAGACCCCTATAACTGCGCCAACTATAGGGGAATAAGTCTCCTTAACATCGCATATAAGATCTTCTCTGCCGTATTGTGTGAACGCCTGAAACCGTTTGTGGATAACCTGATCGGCTCTTATCAGTGTGGTTTCAGGCCAGGTAAGTCCACAAATATTTACGCTACGGCAGATCTTGGAGAAGACCCAGGATTACCAAATCGACACTCACCACCTCTTCGTCGATTTCAAGGCAGCATACGACAGCGTGTATAGAGATGAGCTATACAAAGCCATGTCTAGTTTTGACATCCCTGCCAAGCTCGTCCGATTGTGCAGGATGACTATGGAGAATTCTCGCTGCTCGATTAAGGTCAGTAAAAAGCAAACCGAGACCTTTAATGTTAAAAAAGGATTTAGGCAAGGTGACGCGCTGTCATGCAACTTTTTCAACATAGTGCATGAAAAGATCGTGCAAGAGACACTGGCCAACACGAGAGGTACGATTTATTTCAAGTCTAAGCAATTGCATGCGTACGCCGACGACATTGACATGATTGGACGGACACAGCGAGACGTCAATGAGGCCTTTGTAAGCATTGAGGTAGAAGCGGCTAAGATGGGTCTCAAGGTCGATCAGGGTAAAACCAAATATCTGCTTTCATCTAAAAGAGACGGACAACACCGACGTATTGGCCAGAACGTCACCATGGACGAATATAACCTTAAAGTGGTCAAGGAATTCGTCTACCTTGGCTCACTGATGACCAGCGACAACAACACCAGTGCTGAGATAAAACGCAGACTCACTCTTGCCAATCCGCTGTTGAGAAGTAGAGCCCTCGCACGGAAAACCAAGGTGACACTATATAAGACCTTAATCATCACAGTCCTCCTTTACGGTGCAGAGGCTTGGACCTTAACAAAAGCGGATGAAGATGGCCTTGGTCGTTTCGAGAGGAAAATTCTGCGCACTATCAACGGTTCCGTTTGTTCAAACGGTGTATGGAGGAGAAGATTTAACGAAGAACTGTACGGGCTCTTCAGCGACATCGGCCTGGTACGATGTCTACGGATACGGCGTCTAAGATGGCTAGGCCATGTAGAGCGCATGGAAAATACAGCTCCCACCCGAAGAGTCTTCGAATCCACCCCGGAAGGAAGGCGCGGCAGAGGACGGCCGCATCAACGGTGGCGCACGCAGGTGGAAAGGGACCTTAACCAACTGGGCGTGAGGCGCTGGAAACAGCTGGCCAAAGACCGTGCCAGCTGGAGACGCTTGTTGGTTGAGGCCCAGGTTCACCACGGACTGTAGCGCCACCTAAGTAAGTAAGTAAGTAAGTAAGTAAGCTTCATTATTCAAGACATCCCTAAACATCATCATTTTATGCATCATCCAAGCTTTTGAGAGTAAAGAACGTACTCAAATACCTGACAACTATCGACAGGTTTAATCTTTAAACCTAAAGTCCTAAATGGCACTAAGAACAAAAAAACTGAGGTGGGCTACGAAAAATGTATGGCCGTAATGATCGTCCAACCAAGTAAGTAATATAAGAAATGAACGTGATTCGAGGAAAGCAGATGGAGGAGCGAGCAGTCCTCCATGCTGGAAATTAACACAAATGTTGATCAAGAAATGTTCCAGTGATGAAGAAACTTTTTGAAAAGCGACTTAGTAAACATGCTGTATTTGGGAGAAGAGTAATAAAAACCCTTATTAAGAGTTTACACCCAGATAAACATATTTTTGCTAAAGATTGTGAGAAGACGACGAATCTTCTTCTCTCTCCAATTACCGATCCACTGCCCTTCTTTCCAAGGTCATGAAAATGCTGATAAATCGTCAGCCAATGAAATATCAGGCGTTCATCATAAGTTGAAGTTCAACTCTCATGTCTGGTCTGGCGTATTTAAGATCTCACTGCACTTAGTGGACAGAATACAAAATCGCGCCATAAAACGTATAGGAGATTCCAGCATCACAAATTCATTACACTCGCTGGATTATGGCAGGAATGTCTTCTGGCTTTCATTGTTTTGTCGTTACTTTCATCATAAGTGCTCTGATGAAAAAGCCAGTTGCATTGCGAACCTTCAAAACTTTTCCCGCGATACACGTCTCTCGTGGAATGCTCACGAATTCACCTTGATGCCCGTTTTCGGTCGTACTGTCATATATAGAGATTCTTTCTTCAACCGAACCACACGAATGGGGACGGGCTACCTCGTTCGGTGTTCCCCCCTCAATACAACATACCGCTTTTTTATTTTTATTTTTTTATAATTCGCGCAGATTCAAGAGTTATACTCTAATGATGCTTCTCACACAACCTGAACTGAGTGCAGTGGTTTGGGTCGTAGATGTTCGTTCACTTCTCTTCAGGGGTGGTTGTCCTAGATAGGATTCGAGAGGAACCGACCGAATTTCCACGTTGGTTGTAGTTCACAGCAACTTTTCCATGCACTTATGGCGTTATATTAGAATTGCACACACAGAGTATGAGTTTAAAACGACCATATATGTACTGTGGGTGTTATGCCTTCATCAGTATGTTTGATCACTTCTCATTGACACAGCTGTGTTGCATAATTGTTTTCCGTACAGAAATAGCTTGTTTCGCTCGGTAGTCGGTCATGTCTACCACTGCACCACGGCCCCCGCCCACGATATTTCAGACCAATGTCAATAGGCACCTCCTCTCCCTCTTCCCGTTACCTTCTGCCAACACAACGTCTCGCTGATGTTATATGAAAAAAAAAAATCTTCCTACGAGGGTTGCATTAAATATTTAAAATAAGAAGCCTCTGACCAGAAGTCAAAAAATGTCCCACTCTCGGTGTGGTGTATTACTTGAAGGAAGTTTCGAAAGGATAGTCTTCGCGGGCGTTCGGTGCTGGCCGACAGCACTTCTCGTTAGGGAAATATGCGTCTGTCTCTCAATCAGAGTTATACGCAATCCTAACGGCCATGCACTATGTTGGGAAGCACAGGTGGAGGGAAAAAGCATATGCGTTTGCAGTGACAGCCAAGCTGCACCGAAAACTGTGTCCAACCCCTTAACTAGCTCTAAATTAGTGCATGAACGCAAGTCTTTCTTAATCGGAGTCGGTAGACTAAATTCACTGAGGCTTGTGTGAGTTCCTAGTCACTCTGGGATCCCAGGAAATGAGATCTCTAATGAACTCGCCAGAAGGGGTTCAGAGGAGAGCTTCTCAGGACCTGGACCTGCTCTAGGTCTACCTGCGTCCACGATAAATTCATACATTAATGACTGGGTGTTTAATACACACAACCGCAGATGGAGGGATCGTCCAGATTGCAGGATGACTAAGCGGGTAAGCCCTGATGTTTGCAAGAAATCCGCAGCATTCCTCCTGTCTTTAAGGAGAATCGACTGCAGAAGACTTGTGGGAGGAGTCATTCTTCTTCTTTGGTGGCGTTACAGCCCATGAAGGACCAGAGCCAAGCTTCTCTCAATCACCCATGTTGTGTGTGATTTATTTTTCACACAGGTGAAAGGGACTTACAGTTTAATGGCGATTCCGAACGACGTGAGTCGAGAAGTTTTTTCATGGCAAGTACACTACGGGGGGTTTTGCCAGTACCCCGTCGAGGGAGGAGTCATTACGGGCGATTAAACTTTTGTTAAGCATCTCTGCGTGGTTAGCGTCAGTGAGAGGCCTACCTGTGCTGCATGTTGCGAGGAGGATGACACTGCAGAGCACTTTCTCTGTGACTGTCCCGCCTTTGTTCACGCACGGTGGCGCACACTTGGGGCCGACGTGGTGTGTGCCAAATCTCCACATCACTGAAGCACCTTCTACAATAATGTAAGGTTTCGGTCTAGAGTACAATGGACCAGTATTTGCTCACGCTAATAATGAAGAAGTAATGTAAGGATGGAGCACTTAGCATCCAACTAAAAATTGGTATTTTAAAACTAAAAATGTTTGACATAAAATGCGCCTCAACTACTATCTTCTTTGCTGGCGTTACAGCAGCCCATGAAGGACTAGAGCCAAGCTTCTCTCAATCACTCATGTTGTATGTGATTTATTTTTCACACACGTGAACGATGGCGTTGGTGCTATTGGGATCCGAATTTGCTCATCGTGCATTGGAATCCAACACACTGCGTCACGGCGCCGTCAACTACTATCACTGAAAGCAAAAAGGTGCGATTAGTTATGTTCTCAAGTTACCGGAACCTGATTGCCACTTAATGACCCGAAAGTAAAGGGTTTTCCAATAGGGAATTGACAACTTTGAATTTAATTTGTGAACGCACCCTTTCTCTAATCATCAAACTGTTATTGTCAATTTATTCAGTTTATTCAACATTTTCATCATGGTAAAGTACACGAACGAGCAACGCCTGAAAATTATGAAAATTTTCTACCGAAATTCGGAATCGGTGACCGCAACTTTAAGAGCGTTAACTCCAATTTTAGGTCGTTATTCTCGCCCTAGTAGACAGGCAATAACAAGTCTAGTGCAAAAATTAGGGTCTATATATTCGTTGTGTAATATTGCCGTGTCAATGAAACAACGGGCTGGTCGGGCGTCCATAGCAAACGATCCAAATCAGTCAATTCCACGACGTTCTCAAGAATTGGGCATCGCTCAGACCACACTGTGGCGTATTTTGCGCAAGGATCTTGGTTTACACCCATACAAGATCAAGCTTACTCAAAAATTGAGCGTGTTATCTCAAGAAATGGGCCAGTCGGTTGGCCACCTCGTTCGTGCGATTTGACGCCTCTGGACTATGTTAAGTCATTGGTTTATGCCAACAAGCCGACGACGTTGAAAGAGCTCAGAGCCAACATTGAACGCGAAATAGCGGCCGTTTCGGCCGAAATGTGTGGCCAAATCATCGAAAATTGGGTCCAACGAATCAACAGCTGCAAACGTGGCCATATGAACGAAGTCGAGTTCCATTCATAAATATTTTGATTGTACTTCAAGCCGATAATGTAGTTTTTGAAATATCTCAAATGGTTTGGCAAGTTCTTATTGGAAACCCCGATATATACTAAGCAACAAAGCAGTTTATTAATCCTTTTAGAAAATTGTCCCCCATTAAGTGCACATGTATGTAAGCCTATGTCTACTTTGATTTGTATATTTTGTTACATAAACGCAATTGTGTAACTCCCTGCTTATGTCAAATAAATAGCAATGGCAGTGACATTTTTGCTTTTATATACCTGCCAAGAGTTTCTTTATCTGGTTCGAAAAGCGTCCCACTTTTGTTTGACTCTTACTCAGTCTACCGGGGACAGGCATTCCTAATTTGCTCTGGGCTTTAAATGAATAGCAGCAAGCTGTTCCTCGGGTGATGTGACATTATGGTTTTTTTTTTCTTTTTTTCAGTTAACAAAAAGGTTCATCACTATCAAGCGACCTGATTTTTCATAGGTACTTGTTGCAACCATGATGCAAGCACAGTAGGTACCTTGAAACATAACGTCACAAGCTGTGAGTGAGTTAAAAAAAAAAGAAAATGAAAGAGAAACCCCCAAGTCACAGGACAACAGTATATATAATCGTATGAACATACATACATATATGTTTGTATTGTATGTATGAGTGTTAACATTTATATGCCCCAGAATCCTTTTAGTTGTTAAGAAACATGCCTCTTCTCTGCTTCTCTGATAAGTATACAAAACGAGGTTGACTGGTTGTACAACCTGCTTTCTCACAATTCGAGGACACAATCGGGAGGCCCAGAATCAATAAAATTAAATTGAAGAAGCACTCTTCAGTATCTATCCCGCACCCTCACGTTATTTGGAGTATATGTGTATGTACATTTATACACTATTATTATAACTATCAACTCTAGCACGCCCTAAATAATATCGGCAATATAAGCACAAGCCCGCACTTATGTACGTATATTCATATATTTGTGTAGATAGTATATGTATATGTAGCTCTTAACCACGTACGTACGTAAAATGAGAACTAACATGCTCGAATATACTTACCAAAAATACCAATGACTTATGAAAAATAGATTAAGGACATGATCTGTGGCCGGGGGCAATTGTCTAGGTCCACTCTGATAGGGGGGACAACATCCTTGAGTACAGCACTCCCTTGGCAATGAACATATATGTCCACCTTCGCAGAAACGTGCAGCTACCTATAATTGATTTCAAATTCGATATGAGTACATTCTTCGGGTGAGCGTATAAAAACGTTATGAAAATGACCTAGTAAAAACGTGACTACGAGTACATGCAAAAGGAGCAATTGTAAGCAATATACATATGTATATCACAAAATGTGTACAAATATTTATGTATGTAGCAATCAAGTTCAAATATGTATTTAATTTAATTTAAAAAACAAGACAAACGCTTAATATTGCAAACACTCATAATGGAATTATAATTCATATCCTTGTATTCAAAATCGATTGACGCACCCTTAAAAAGTACTGAATACTCTTATTTGAGAATTTATTTATAATTGTAGTCGCACTCATCTGCAAGTAAATACGCACTGCTGCCACTATAGTGAGAGGAGCACTTTCGAGCAAGTACACAAGAAAACAAAAAAACTTAAAAGAAAAACAAATTTAAACAAGATGACAGCACCGCGAATGAGTGTCGCTGTCTTTCACTTGCAGCATTCTTCCTGCCGCACGAGGATGATGTGTAAGGAGCACAAACCAAAACGATTTGGTATGGTCAAGCGGAAGCAAAAGACAACACCGAATGCAGAAAAGGAACTAAACAGAATAGAACACATTCGTGTATATAGCGGTATGTAGGTGTACACAACATTGAGACACACGGGCGGGACAACGAACGCAAAATAAAGAAAAACAAGGATATTGCATGCTTCTTGTGCATCACACATGCAAAATGTGTTGCAATTTCCCACATGTATATATGTATGCACATATAAAATAAGAAACATGCACTTGCTGCTATAGGTGTTATGTTATGTATGTACATACAATATATTTAGTCATTTCACTCACGCTAGTCGGTGAAGAGAGGAGAATGGATCCAGCAAAAAGCAAGGTTGCAATCAAGTATCCAGTATGAAACATTTTTTCCTATTATTTTGCAGAATGTCCTTGGAAAGACAATGCAATTTTTGCATTGTTGTCTCTCGTTCTCTATTGCTACTGCTTTCGTCTCTGTCACCGATCCCCGCTGCTGATGCTGTTGTACTGTTGCTGTTGCTAATTAATTGGTTCGAGTCTCCTTTGGGGCATAAACTATTTGCTTCCTTCTTAATATTTTATCTATCTACCTATCTATTTATGTATCTATCTACACACTCTTCTTATATTTGTTTTGCTCTTCAAACGAGCAACATTTTTGTGCCTACATACATGTAGTATTCTATTTTAATACAAAATATTCCATTTGATTGGTTTTTCCTCCTTCTACGTCGTCCATCAATCTTTTCTTTTTTTTTAACTATTTGCTTTTCCTTTCTGTTGCTTTTGTACACAACAAATCACTTAACCACATCACAGCACTATTAATGGGTAAACCGAGGGACTCATAATTCACTTCGCGATACAATCAAACTGCTTATTAACCATTTTTACAGTGTGAATACTTAATGAAAATACTTGAAATCTGAGAGGAAGGACCAAAAAAAAAAACATAGGAAAAGCTGAAAAAGCACTGGTAACTTCTCACAGTGGTGATGAAAGAACTGGTGATAACCACCCCCCGAAATAAATTGTTATGGCTCCGCTTCGAGTGGGGTGTTGGATACATCGTCAAATAATGCGAAGGGGAGTTCCAACAGCGTTGCCATTTGCTTATGAAACCGATGATGTCAGGATCTAGGTACACTTTTTGAAATAAATTCTATGATATTCGTACTATACCAGCTGCTACAATGATGTAAAATAAGATTTGCAAATTGATGCCACATTTGTATCCCTGTACTCGTATCCTGTTTTCAAATTGAGGTTAAGTAAACGGATGTAGTAAATACTATTACAATACCTCTTCAATGTTTTTTTTTTTTTTTTTTTCTAGATTTCATACATTTACTAAGCTAATTTATTGTAACTAAGTGTGAGCTACTGACAATACGACCAGAATTATTATACGTTTAACCCCTGTCATAACATCAGTGATAGTGATCTTGTATGTATGTATGTATGTTGGCGTTACAGTCCATGAAAAACCTGAGCCGAGCTTCTCTCAATCACCCATGTTGTGTGTGATTTTATGTTCACATAGGTGAAAGGGACCTACAGTTTTATTGCCGGTTCCGAACGGCGAATTTCGAGAAGCTTTTCATGACAATTTTACTACAGGGGGTTTTGTCAGAACCCCGCTGAGGAGAAAGACCGTGAAAAACACGTTCGATGACATGGCTGTGTCGGGATTCGATCCCGAATCATCGGCGTCAGAGGCCAACACACTACCCACTGCGCCACGGTGCTCTCGATAGTGATCTTACTCACAATAAAAATCTGGACAAATTACCTTCTAAATAAAGAATAACCTTTCATAGGCGATTTGAATTTATTGACAGCATTCACCAACTAGAGCAGAATAGAGTCTCCTTATCATACAAGATTTTATCTTATCTTTACTTCATTAAGAGCAAGTTAACCATAGTCTTTGAAATTAAGAGCAGCTGCAGACAGGATGGCGTATTGGCTTAAGATTTTATAACCTTGCAGAACTCTGTTTCCATACTTCTTCTTATTATAGGGCGCTACAGTTCGGGGTGAACCTGGGCCTCAACCAACATGCCCCTCCAACTAGCACAATCTTTTGCTAGCCTTTTCCATTCCAGTGCGCCATCTTAAGTGCGGCCGTAATCTGTTTCTTCGTCGCTCGGGGTTGGATTCAAAGACTCTTCAAGCTGGAGCTGTGGTGTCCATTCGCTCTACATGGCCTAGCCAATTAAGGCGTTGAATTCGTAGACGCCTGACTAAACTCATGCCATCGCACGCAAAATCTGATAGTGTCCATGCTTCTGCACGGTACAGCAGGACCAGGATAATAAGGGTCTCTATTACTCAATCCATGTAATCGAACGTCGAAATCCATGCAATCCATGTAATTCGAATGTCATCGAACGTATTTTTCACGGTACTTCTTCTCAGCGGGGTACTGACAAAACCCCCTGTAGTATAATTGTCAAGAAAAGCTTCTCGAATCTCGTCGTTCGGAACCGGCAATAAACTGTAGGTCCCTTTTACCTATGTGAAAATAAAATCTCACACAACATGGGTGATTGAGAGAAGCTCAGCTTTGGTCCTTCATGGACTGTATCGCCGACATTCATTCATTCATTACTCAAAGAAACAGCGATTGGCAAGAGTGATTCTGCGTTCGATTTCGGAACTGATATCGTTGTTCCAGGTCACTGCGGAGCCAAGTTAGGCGAAGTCCGTAACTATCTCAAACTTATAACCAATACAAACGTTCTGGCCAAGAGGTCTGTGATGAGTGTCCTTTTTTGATGGCAGCATATATTTAGTGTTGCCCTCGTTAACTGCCAAACCAATTTCGCTGCCTCCACCTCAATAATCGTAAACACCTCATTGACATCTCGCTGTGTTCTTCCGATTATGTCAATGTTATCCGTCCGTATCTGTCTTCTGCCTCATGAGGCTTTGAAATCGACAAATAGGTGGTGAGTGTCGACTCTGCCGTAGAGTGAAGATTTGGTCGATGGTGGACTTCCTATCAGTTTATTTTCAAAAGGCTTTAGGCGTTCACACAAAACGGCAGAAAAGATTTTGTTGGAGATGTTTAGGAGACTTATTCCATTGTAGTTGGCGCAGTCAGAGGGGTCTCTTTTTTTGGGGACTGGGCAAACTATGCTAAGACTCCATTTCTAGGGCATGCCTGGTCATCTCCAGCGGCTTTGAAGAGCTAAGGAGACAGTCCGTCTGCGCCAGCAACTTTATCCGACTTGAGTTTTGATACGTCGATCTTAACTTCATCAAGGTCAGGGGGATGGAATTCTCTGCGATCTTCGTCGGTAGGATGTGGACGCAGCCTGATTAATTTTGCAACCGGGCGAAATCTCCTTCTAGCCAGTACGCGCTTCCCGCACCTCAATATACACAAAGGCACCTGACGGTCTCCAGATCAATCAATCACTAACCAGATTGATCACATAGGGGTGGACGTCAGACACTTCTCCACTATTCGCGATGTTTGAACTTTCTGAGGAGCTAACATCCACTCGGACCATTATCTTTTAGTAGCCAAGATGCGCCTACGGATATCACGAATGCAGCGGAGTAGAGTAAGAATACAATGTTATGACGTCGGAAAGCTCCTATCGCCAGAAACCGCTCGAGCCTTTACCGATCACGTCTCCCTTAAGCTCATCCATACAACTGCACCCTCCACTCAGTCAATAGAACAAGTCTGGAACCTTTGCAAACAAGCTCTAAAAAGCACTGCTTCTGAAGTTTTGGGCTTTAAGGCTCGACCACGAAGAAACACCTGGTTCGATGGCGAGTGCAGGAGGATTCACACAGCAAAGTAGGAGGCATATAAAGCCTTGCTGCATAGAAGCAGCTAGTGAGCTCTACGAGTTAAAAAGAAGGGAGGAGCATAAGATTCTCAAGAGAAAGAAGAAGGAGCATGAGAAGCGCGCGATTGAGGTTTTGGAGTGTCGTTACTGCAGGCGTGACGTTCGAAAGTCTTATCAACTGATAAAGCGAACATGTCAGAATTATCCATTTGAAACGGAAACAACTCGGCTGGGTTTCACGGTAAATTATGGTAAGCCCAAAACAGAAAAACAGACACACAACTCCAATATCCAGGATAGGAAGTTATTTTGGGCAGCTATCACTTGCAGGTAGTCCAGAACTTCACTTACCTGGGTTCAGTAACTACATACATACATACATGTATCGCAAATTAAATCTATTTGCCGTAATTTCTGTGGCATTAGAAAGAAATTGAACAGTCTGTCTCTTTCGCAAAATCGTGCCTCGGGGTCTTGACGACTGGATACGTTCCTTGATTAGGGCCCAGGCTTACTCCACTCTGTAAAGTGAATTCGAATATTTCTTTTTTTTTTATTTTTTATAGTTCAGGCAGGCTACAAGGTCATACTCTCATTATGTTTGTTACACAACCTGAACGGAGTGCAGGTGGATTAGATCGTAGATGTTCGTTCACTACTCTCCAGGGGTACTTGTCCTAGATAAGATTCGAGAGGAACTCGACTGAATTTTCACGTTGGTTGTAGTTCTCAGAAAATGTTTTATGCCATTATGGTGTTATATTAGAACTGCACACACAGAGTATGAATTTGAAGTGACCATATACTGTGAGTGTTACATATGCCCTCATCAGTATTTTGATCACTTCCCATTCACAACAGCTGTGTTACACAATATTTCCGTATAGGAATTGCATTTCTTGGCTATTGACAGATTTTGAATTACAGACCTCCTGCTTGACAGTTGGTGATTTTTATCACTACACCACGGCCACCCCGTCGCTTGATAGACTCAACAGTTTTGGCGCAAAGTTGCCCATAGTAGTGGATTACACGGATGATGAAATCGATCAATACACCAGTTTTCTGTCATTAATAGTCAACACACATAATGTACATATATGTACGTGAAATATTGGTAATACCAATAAGATGAGACGAGCCATGTTATCCCAAAATGCTCTCTAAAAACAATGCATTCGCCAAAATGAATCTCACTTAGCTTATAAAAGCTAATTTGTCTATGCACATAACTATACATATCTTTTGAAATGCACAGCATGCGGTATGAGGCTGATCCACCAGAATTCCAGTCGTTTCAACAGCGTATTTGTTTATTGACAATCCACTGAGTGACGTAAGTATTTTTAGAAAAAAAACCGGCCAAGTGCGAGTCGGACTCGCGCACGAAGGGTTCCGTACCATCTGTATATATATGTATGTATATAAAAAGAAAGAAACGTTGTATGTTACCTCATCAGTCATCACATTAAAACGGTTAATCCGTTTAAAATTATTTTTTGCATGATGACAGATCTTGGTAGCAGGCAGGTTATAGGCATATTACTTTGATAATCGTAAATCTCCATGATGAGATTGTTGATCATTAAAGTGTCAATTGAATTCAAATCAGTTATCTCACTTGACAGCCAGGAGGTGAAAAGGTGAATAAAAATAATTATAGGAAAAAGGTTTGCAGCTAGGATTAGTATATCAAGGATACAATAGGGATCAAAGCTTGGAAGTGTGTTATTGGTTGTGGGATATGATCGAAAGTTAATTTCACAACAATTGAATTTGCTGCAACATTTGATATCTTAACCAATCAGGATGGAAAAGGAGGGGAACAGCAATTGTAGCAAGGATTAAACTTAGCAGTGACACAATAGGGGTCATCAAAGTTTAAAGGGTATTTGTGATTGGTTGTTCGTAATTATAGAAAAAGGGGTTGCAGCTAGGATTAATACATCAAAGACCCAATAGAGATCATAACTCGGAAGTTTGCTACTGGTTGTGGGATATTGTCGAATAACCAAGGGGATTTTTTGGATAAAAATCTTGTCTGGGAGCCCCCGTTAAATATTTATTTTATTCTGGTTTTAATATTTGTTGTTATAGCGGCAACAGAAATGCATCATTTGCGAAGCTTTCTACCTATCACGGTTCATGAGATACAGCCTGGTGACAGTCGGACGGACGGACAGCGAAGTCTTAGTCCCGTTTTACCCTTTGGGTACGGAACCCTAAAAATGGAAAAAATCGGGTATCAAGCTTTTTGTCCTTGAAAGGCAATATGTAGGCCGCCTTGGCGCAGTAGTTTGTGTGTTGGACCCTAACGCACGATGAGCGAGTTCGGATCCCGATAACATCAACGCGGGGCGGGGTACTGGTAAAACCACCCCGCAGTATACTTGCCTTGAAAAAGCTTCTCGACTCACGCGCCGTTCGGAATCGGCATTAAACTGTAGGTCCCTTTCGCCTGTGTGAAAAATAAATCCCAGACAACATGGGTGATTGAGAGAAGCTTGGCTCTAGTCCTCCATGGGCTGTAACGCCACCAAAATAAAAAGAAGAAGAATATGCATAAACAAATAAAAGATACTGTATACGGAGACTCTACAGAGTGCGCCAACGGACAAGCTGCGTCGCTTGCAATAAGGAAATACTGTCGCAAGATGCCCATCCTAATTTTTGGGACAACATTTTGATGACGGACAGCTCATTTTACCCTCGCTGGCGGAGTGAATAAACAAAACTGTTGAATTTGGGGAACAGAAAACCCACACGACATTCCCGAATCACCGCTACACCATCAGAAAGTCACTGTTTGGGCCAGAGTGTGCTCAAAAATCATCATTGGCCATTTTTCTTCAAAGTTGGAGAAACCGTCGACGGCGCACGCTTTTGTTGGATGTTGGCACACTTGGTGTGTCCGCAAATGCGTAAAAAAGGTCAGACGAACTTCTATTTTCAACAAGACGGCGGTTCTTGCCACACCGCAGGTGCTACCAAGAAATTCTTGCAGCGCAAGTTCCCGGGACACGTTGTGTAGAAAAATGGTGAATTGGAGTGTCCCCCTCGATCTCCGGATTTGTCTGTACCTGACTTTTTTCTTTGAGGTTATTTAAGAAGTAAAGATTATGCAAGCAAACCGAAGACCATTGACGAACTCAAAGGTAACGTGCGAGCCGAATTAGCTGCTAACATGCAGAATGCGCGAAAAAACTGCTTTTTGCGTATCGAATGGAGGTGGTAATTTAATCGACATTGTTTTCAAAAACTGATTTGAAATAGAAGGTAGAGAATATCCTAAATCTTGCTCATTTGGCGAAATGAGGATGAAAAATGTCCGAGCTATTCAGTATTGAAATACCGAAGGCCTAGATGACGCACCCTGTACATCATCATTTGTCGCGCAAGTTACCCAAATTATGCTAAATGATCGTCAGATTTAAGTGACAATGGTAGGATATGTCCAAAGAACGTCTTTGTAACATATTGAATTAAGATTTAGGCATTTCCAATGCTTTGTTGGCTTGGTTTATGTGCAATATATCAGAGCTTTTGCACAGATTAGCTGAAACGTGGATATGGATTAATCTGGAATTACGATTAAACAATTACCGTTACAGGAGCATACTACGCATTATTACTTGATAAATTGGAGAAAAACGAGAAAAAAATTGTTTCACCAAAACAATAAATACACCGTCTCATACCCCAAGAGTTGTCATGGCAAAAATTAGCGAATTAGGATTTGAACTGCTTGATCACTTTCCTTCCTCACCAGATCTCTTCCCTAATCTAAAGATTAAGCTCTGAGAACAGAAATGTTCGTCAAACGAGGAGACTACCACCTTCGCATTTTACCTTATTCTACAAAGCCGAGGTTGACGTGTGCAGACTTACGACACCAAGAAGAAAAATAAAATAACACAAATTAAAAAAAAAGGAAAATTGCATGCATCTTTAAGAGTTCGGAAACTTTTAAGACCACTCTTAACGAAATTAGAATAGTTAAAGTAAAGTACGTTAGTACTTCGCGAGCATAAGATATGTATTTACTATAATAGAACTCATAGCAGGCAACACTACATATTTTTGAATACTTAACGAATAGTTCTTCTTTAACTCCCGCGCCGTATCTTATTTCTCTCCCGGACAAAAAATCCTGCGCATTTCTACGCTGTAATGTGTCATCTTTCAATTAAAAAAAAAGAAAAAAATTGTCTTCAAAATAACAACAAAGAGTCTAGTCAGCTCTAAACCGGAGAAAGTTTACTAAATGCAATATAATATTTACTACCCCTTCCCAGAGTATAAAACGCGCATGCCTTGAACTCTGGAGAATACAAGTACATCCAAGTATCTTTGTCTTCTTGACACATTCACCACGAGTATTTGGGATGTTGTTCTCATTATGAAAGGACGTGACGCACACAATGTCCTAAATAACTTCTTCGAAGATACAATACTTGACACGTGAAATGATTGAAAAGTGTGCTCAATGTATGGCCAAGGTTTCGGGGTTGGGGCTACTTTTCCATATTTTATTTTTAGCTTCTATTAAACGTGGAAGGTGGATTGTAGGTTTTTATCACTTTATGTAACTTACCTAGGTATATTGTATAAATTTTGATAATCTTAAAACAAGAGCACTTACAGAAGTTTTAACTTACTGCCACCTGACTCAGATAAGTGATCCAAATAAACATGTATTTCCAAGTAAGAACATAGGCTCTTTTATTTTATTCAAAATATCTTCCCTGAGACCTTAAAGAACGATTTGCGTGACCAAGAAGCATGCCGTGCAAGTATTTTAGATCGCCTGTAGAGATATCCTTCACCTTCATGCGAGCATTTTGACTGCACTTCACGTCGACTTAACACTTCCGTTCCATCGGCAAATGCATTTTTTCTAAACAGGTAGAAATCCCACTACCCACTACGCTGATTAGATCAGTGAAATATGCGAATAGGCGAGGGACTAATGCTGAGACTGCAAATGTTGGTTTGTTTGTTTGTTTAGATGGCGCTAGAGTCCGGTGTGAACCTGGGCCTCCACAAATAAGCTTCTCCAGCTGGTACGATATTTTGCCAGCTGTTTCCAGCGACGCGCTCCCAGACGGTTAAGGTCCCCTTCCACCTGTGTGCGCCACCTTAGATTCGGTCGTCCTCTGTTGCGTCGACCCTCTGGGTTAGACTCGAAGACCCTTCTGGCCGGAGCTGTGTTATCCATTCGCCCTACATGGCCTAGCGACAATACTGGCTATGACTCGATAACCACTGCACTATCCTGCAGAGGGGTAGACCATCCCACTAATCACTGGATTAGGGCGATGCTAAATAGCCGTATTGTATCGGCCATTTCCGGAGAGGTGTCGATGACGGTATCAGCGGCTAAGGGGTGTCCACAAGGAGGAGTCCTTTCACCCCTTCTCTGGTCGATAGTTATCGACGACCTACTTCGCAAGCTAACCACCCGCGGCTACGAGGTTATCGATTATGCTGATGACCTAGTAGTTATTGTTACTTATTGTTATGGGCAGGTGCGAAATCGCTGCCTGTGAGCGCATGCAGCTTGCGCTTCAGTTTATGTCTGACTGGTGTGGCAGAGGGGGTTTACAAAGAGGAGAAAAGTTGCAACCCTACTATGTCTTTCTAAATGGCACAAACATAGGACTTTCAGATGAAGCTAAGTGTCTAGGTATTGACCTTGATCGCAGACTTAACGGGAACTCCAATATTAAAAACAAACTTACAAAGGCGAATAAGGCCTTGTGAGCCTATCGACGTACTTGCGGTAAAAACTGGGGATTGAAACTTAAGGTTTCAAGGTTTCACGGTATGGTGGCCAAAAACTGAGCAAAAAACGATAATCGTCAAGCTTCAACGTCTCCAGAGACTACTGTCTCGGCATTGCAGGCGCTATGCCAACCTGCCCAGGTAGTATTGATTGGACTTACACCACTGCACCTTTTATTAAAAAGGTTGCATTACGTAGTGCAATCAGAATTCTTCGCTCGAGAACAGGGTTGCGATGTAGACCTATGGATCCCATCTTCATCCTGTAATATCTTCCTGAGCTGGATATGATAACCATAGTCCTTACCTTACCTTACCCGGATTACCTTACACCTTCACATTTGACAAGCGATTTGATATTGATGCCAAACCGCTCAGTTTGGGAAACCAGTCATCCCTTGCTTAATGTCAAAGGCTTTAGTTGGTACACTGATTGCTCCAAGACAGTTTCTGGTATTGGCGACAGCATTTTTGGACCCAATCGGAAGACATCGAAATGGGAATGAGCCCTAATATCTTCCAAGCAGAAGTATATGGCATCCTAACATGCGTCAATCTACACTTAGAGACTGGCATAAGAGGAGCAGCCATCAATATACTCTTTGACAGCCAAACAGCGCATAAAGCGCTGAGTTCGTATAGCACGAACTCAAGAACCATTATGGAATGCCATATGCCATATCATATGATGCCCTACAAGACCTTGCCAAAAGAAACAAAGTCAAACTCTGGTGGGTGCCATGGCACAAAAGGAATGCAAGAGCATGAAATCGCCGATCAACATGACCGTGAATCTTTTTGCGGCACTCCCAAGTGGGAAAAATCGCAACACCTTTC
This sequence comes from Eumerus sabulonum, assembly GCA_951905685.1. NCBI lineage: Eukaryota > Metazoa > Arthropoda > Insecta > Diptera > Syrphidae > Eumerus > Eumerus sabulonum. The sequence continues at coordinate 16,938,964 of OX645062.1, read as the reverse complement.
CTTTTGGAACAGCGTTCAAGGACTTTGCCAATCGAAACGATTTATACGGCCCCTGAACAAACACTCTATTAATATACCCAAACTTAATAGAGTAGATATCAGTAGACTAGTCAGCTACCTTACGGGACACTATGGTCATCTCGTCTCGTCTGAAAAAGAGTGTCGCCTTAGTCTCGAGGACGAAGTAACTGTAGGGCACATACTGTGTGAGTGTGCTGCTCTTTGTCATCTTAGGAAGCGTATCCTTCTCAGTGAAATTATGACTCCTGAGGGGATCATCTCAGCTCCTACGCGAGGCATTCTCAACTTCATTTACGAAGTGGAGAAGCTCCTCATCTAATCGGCTAGTAGGCACAATAGATCTATAAAGGTTGCAGTGCCTCGTGCTATTTGTCCCCCTTGATTAAAAAAAAAAAACCTGGCCTTGCCATCTTAGACGTTGGATTCGTAAGCCTCATACTGGGCCGATCTCGCTGTACAGCCCGTATATTTCGTCGATGTAACTTCTCCTCCACTCTCCATATCTCCGTATGTATATACAAACGGGACCATAGATTGAATGCAGAAATTCCCTCTCGTAACGATCAAGGGTCACGTCATCCGGTTGGCAAGATTAATTCTGCGTTTGATCTCAGCACTGGTGTTTTTGTCGCTGGTCACTGTGAGCCATGGTAGACGAACTCCTTGATCACTTCGAAATTGACCAATTGGGATGTTCTGGCCAAGACGTCGGTGGCTTTCGTCTTTTTTGGATGAAAGGATATATTTGGTTTTACCCTCATTTATCGACAGACCCTTTTTGGCCGCTTCTGCTTCAATGCTTTCGAACGCTTCATTGACGTCCCGCTGGGCTCGTCCAATTACGCCAATGTCATCCGCGTGCGCAAGCATTTTAATTCCCGCACTATTTTGGAATTTTCAAAGAGGTTAGACACAACTTCGAGGGTAGCTTAAATGTCCCTGTAGGGGCAATTGGTCCTTACTCTCCAACCGTGCTTCACGACATAGTGCGTGGATGTCACGTATTCGTATACCAAATGGAGAGAAAACTTCTCAGATCCATACTGAGAACTCAAAACTAGTATACCTTTGGTAAAGTTTTTAGACTTCTATGCTTCTTCTTCTTCGGCGCTACAATTCATGGTGCGTCTGGGCATCCTTAAGAAAAACCTCTTCAACTGCCACGGTCTTTCGCCAGAAGTCTCCAGTGCCGCACGCCTAGTTGGTTGAGGTCCTCTTCCACTTGCGTGCGCCACCACCAATTTGGCCGTCTTCGACCGCGTCGCCACTAAGGGTCGGATTCAAAGACCATCAAAAAGCCATCTTAGGCGTTGAATCCACAGATGCCGTACTACGTGCTACTGATATGGACCAATCAATATGGATAGTGTTAGGCGTTCATACAGTGGAGCAGAGAAAATTTTATAAACGATGTTTAGGAGACTTATACCTCTGTAATTGGCGCAGACAACGGAGTCTCCTTTCTTGTGTATCGGGCAAGCGATACTAAGATTTCATTGATCGGGCATGCATTCCTCTGACAATATCATACAGATGAGCTGGTGCATACTCCCAACCAGGTCATCTCCAACTGCCTTTAAAAGCTCGGTGGTGGTCCGTCTGTTCCAGCAGCTTTGTTGGACTTAAGCTTAGAAAAAGCATTCCAAACTCCGCCCAGGTCAGGGGGACGGAATTCTCTGTTATCATCGTCCGTTGTGAATGGCCGCTTGCCTAACAGCGGGATCTGTTTCATCATCGCCGTTGTGCAGTCTTTCTTTTGGTGGCGTTACAGCCCATGAAGAACCAGAGCCAAGCTTCTCTCAATCTCCGAACGGCGTGAGTCGGAAAGCCTTTTCATGGAAAGATTACTACGGAGGGTTTTGCCAGTACTCCGCCGAGGAGGAACGTCGCGAAACATTCGATGGCGTTGGTGTTATCGGGATCCGTTATACAGTCTGCAGAAGTAGTTTTTCCATATTCTTAGTACCGGCTGTGAGTCCACTATTAGGTTCCCATTTTCATCCCTACAGGCTTCCGTTCTGGATTTATATCCCTGGCATGTGTCCTTGGTAAAACCTACGAACGTCGTTCCTGCCATGGCATCTCTGCATCTCTTCGATCGTGGGCTTCCCATGCTCTCTGTTTCTTGTTTTCAGAAATCTATGCTCCTCCCTCCTCTTCTGCTCACGCGCAGCTCTCGTCCTTCTGTGCAGCGCCTCTTGATAGGATTGCTGCTTGGCTGCGTGTGCCCTCCTACACTCGTCGTCAAATCATGGGTTTCTTGTTGGTGACGTTTTGAAACCCAGTACCTCAGAAGCAGCACCCTCTGAGGCTTGTTGACAACGGGTCGATTGGTGTTGTACGTTCTAGGTGTTGGAGATTTTTTCGAGAGCTTGAGGGAGTCGCGATTGGCAATTTTTCTGAGCCAGGCATATTCGTAGTCTATGATTCCTACGCTGCAGCATCGAAATAAGTAGACTCTCAGACGGTAGACATTACTTACCGCTTTATAGTATGCCTTATCAGGATAGCACTTCAAGGAAAGGAGTTCACCAGTTGAAGTCTCCTCTTAGGCTAAGATGCATTTAGTTAGTGCTCGCGGGTTAGATTTGCTACTTGGGTTAAGAAATTTAGTTGGGGGTTCTGCCGAACTGCACCGGCTACACCGCTCACGAGGAGGTTGGTGGAAATAAGAATACAATACTATTCGCTTTCGCAATATGGATTTTATTTCAGTCTTCGAACGTCCTCCTCGCTCAGTCGCCGAAGTTCGCCTGTCAATGGCTGATCACGAATTGAAAATGACGAAGTTGGAGTCGGTTGACTGGATCCCAACCACAAGAAAATGAATTCAAAGATAGCGTTCAGTCGACTAAACGAGGGTGACGTTCGAAGATTACAAGAGACTGAAGTAGCGATAGCTAACGATAGCTAGCGATATCTGGCGATAACACTGGGTAACCTGACTTCTGAAAAACCTCAATAGAACCTTTTCCGCTAAGGGTGGTAAACAAGCAATGAAAACAATCAAGCAATCGAAGACCCTATACAGGTACATAGTTTCCTAAGTGCAGCACATTCACATAGTATGCCCTCTGACTTGTCGTCATCCTCCAGACAGGCTCTACATTCAATTCTGGAAGATCGGTTTAACTTGTGAAGCTGGTTTCTGACAATCGTCTTAAGTTTACGACACGAGAATTCAAGAGTCTTTTGGTTGTTTTGGCTAGGAACTTGTTGCCGATAGGACAGATGTTATACTTCTACCCAGATGTCATCGGAGCATATACACCCTTCCTTGCTAATTCAACAGCCGTCTCACAAGAAAATAAGTTGTTCTTAATGGACAGGGTCTAGAGGGAGATTTTTATTTGTTTTCTTAAGGGGCTAGTGCTAACAAATAGCATGAGGCACTGCGACCTCTATATATCTATTGTGCCTACTAGCCGATTAGACGAGGAGCTTCTCCACTTTCTTAATGAAGTTGAGAATACCTCTCGTAGAAGCTGAGATGATCCCCTCAGGAGTCACAATTTCACTGAGAAGGATACGCTTTCTAACATGGCAAAGAGCAGCACACTCACACGGTATGTACCCTGCAGTTACATCGTTCTCGATACAGAGTCGAAACTCAGTTTCAGACGAGAGATTCATTTTATTGAGATCATATCTCGGTCCACAGTGTCCCGTAATGTAGCCGACTAGTCTACTGATATCTACTCTATTAAGTTTGGGTATATTAATAGAATGTTTTTTCAGGTGCCGTATAAATCGTTTCGATTGGCAAAGTCCTTGAACGCTGTTCTAAAAGGACAAGTGATGCGATTTTTCTCAATTGCCTAAGAAGAAGTTAATCTTAGACTTGGGAGCGCCGCAGAAATGTTCAGGACCTATGTACCTTTCGCTAAAACCCTTCCTGGCGAGCTGATCGGCTTATCTTTTGTTCCCTGGTACCCGCCAGAGTTGGACTTTGTTTCTTTTAGCAAGGTTTTGTAGAGCATCATGGCATTCCTTAATGGTTCTTGCTTCGTGCTATATGAACTCAGCGCTTTATGCGCTGCTTGGCTATGGGAGATTTTATTGATGGTTACTCCTCTTATGCCAGTCTCTAAGTTTGGATTGACGCATGTTAGGATGGCATATAATTCTGCTTGGAAGATGCTAGAACTTATTCCTGGGGCCTGCGAGATCTTCCGATTTAGTCCAAAGATGCAGACGCCAAAGCCAGAAACCATCCTGGAGCCATCAGTGTACCGCCTAAGGCCTTTGACGTTAAGCAAGGGACCATTGGTTTCCTAAGCTGTCCGGTTCGGGATCAATATCTCAAATCTCTTGTCAAAAGTGTAGTGAGTGGTAATGCATTCAACACCGTGGTAATCATATCCAGCTTAGGAAGATTCTACAGGATGGACACGTGAGCCATAGGTCTACATGGCAGGCTTGTTCCCGAACTAAGAATTCTGATTGCACTTCGTAATTCGGAGTTAATGGCTTAAATGTTAGGGCATGCGCCTAACTTTAGTTTGATATGATCATGCTTCTGTACACCTTCGCAGCAAATGTCACAAATGCTTACAAGGAGTTTCGTTATATAATAGCACCCCGTCTCACTGTAGCAAGTTGCTTTTAGGTTGATTAAGGATTTTTGGCTCTTACTGCATTTAAGATAGTGGATCGGGACCGCTATTTTCCACCATGAATATCTATGAAAACTCTTTTTAAAAAATTGTACAAGTTGAATAGGGTACGTGGCAGCACTGGTCCAGAAATGTCAAAACTATCTGTTGACAGATCAGGGACTGTCAATACGCAGATGTGACGTTGACTGGTTGACATCGCTGACATACATCGGTCTTTTCAACCTTGTGCAGATTAATTGGTTGTTATTTTATTGTTTATGCGATTTAAAAAGTAAACAATTAGTCAAAATGAAACTACATATTCAGTATTTCCTTTTGGCGAGTTTGTTTTTCGGCGTTCAATCATGGGATAAAGAAGAATTGGAACTCTTCGACTTGGTTGAAGAAATAAATCAAAATTTCTACGAGCTGATGGGAATTCCCCAGGTAAACCGTCCAGTCTACACGTTGTTAACTGGTATTTAATGTAAGTCACTTTTAGGATGCCTCAAGTCAAGATGTGAAACGTGCCTTTAGGAATTTGTCCATCGTTCTCCATCCGGACAAGAATGATGCAGAAGATGCCAATATTCAATTTCGCAATCTTGTTTCGGTATATGAAGTTCTTAAAGATCCAGGCAAACGAGAGAAATACAATAAGGTCCTTAAGGATGGCCTACCGAATTGGAAGTCTGCGTTATACTATTACCGTCGAATGCGTAAGATGGGTCTTTACGAAGGCGCCGGTATCCTTTTTGTTATCATCTCCATTGGACAATATGTGTTTTCGTGGGCAGCATATTTGGAAAAGAAATATACTGCAGAACAAGTTATCGGATCAAAGTTAAAAAAACTACAAAAGAAAAACAAGAATTTGGACCTGGATTCTATTCTAAACGAAATACCTGCTCCCTCGATACTGGTATGTTCTGTTGTACTGTGCTTAGAAAGCACAGAATAATATTTCTATTCGTTTTTTAGAACACTTTGCCATTCCAAATATCAATGTTTCTATGGAATTTGCCATCGACCATCAAATCTGGATTTGTGAAAGCGAACGAGCTGAAAGAAGCAGCGCTCGAGAAAAGAAGATTGTAAGCTCCGAACTCAAAGGCTCTTTCAAACAAATTTAATATTTTATGTTAATAGGGAAGTAGAAGAAGCAAGGCGACAACAAGAGCACGAAGAAGAATTAGTGGAACAGGCACGAATGCGTAAGGAGAAAAAAGAAAATAATCGCAAACGAAAACAGGCGAACAGAGCTCCCGAAAAGACGGACGAGGAGTTGGCAGGCTACTCGAGGATTCAAGCAAGGGAACTAACTGAAAACGACACCATCAAGCCAGTTCAGCAAAAGGTGAATATGTGGAAAGAGACAGCAAGAGATGTCATAAATAAACATTTTCACTTTTTTTTTTGTTTTCTTTTTACAGAATACTGTTCTTAGTGGTGGTTTCTGGACGGACGATGACCTGGCAGAGCTTATACGACTTGTAAAGAAGTACCCTGGTGGTTCAAGTAGTCGATGGGAAACGATCGCTGAACAAATGAATCGTTCCGTACAAGAAGTAACTTTTATGGCAGCCAAAATGAAGGAGAATGGATACCGTTTACCCGGGCAATTGGACAGGGTCGGCGATAATATCCGAGATGCTTCGGTCAAAAAGGATAAAACCAAAAAAATCGACAAGACAATTCTCGTACCCGGAGCAACCTGGTCACAGGAGCAACAAAAAGCATTGGAATCAGCAATCATAAAATACCGAAAAACAACGAATGTAGATCGCTGGCAGGAAATAGCCAATTGTGTACCTGAAAAGACTAAAGAGGAATGCCTTCTCAGATATAAATACCTATGCGAAGTCGTTAAAAAGAATACAACAGCAGCCGCTAATAGTGAAGAAGCAAAAACAACAATTGAGGATATTACTAAACCTACTACAAAACAATCTGAATCCCATAGCGAACATAGCGATGCAGACTATGACATAATGGCTGAGGTTTATACAGATGCTGACGAGGAAAACGATCAAAAACAAATCGAAGAACACCATCTTCTTCAGCCGAAAAATAAACGAAAAAATAAACGCAAGGAACGAAGGCGAAGAAGAGACCTTAGCAATTGTGAAGACTCTGATGATGCCTATAACTACGAAATAAATTAGGACACCGCTAGGAAGTAATAAGAATTTGAGTAAAGAATGTATATAAACATAAAACAAGAAAACCATGCAACTATGTCAGCCACTAGATATAATTCAAATGATGTTACTTTTTGTTTCACTAGAACGATAAACTGAAAGTAAATGCTAATCGAAACTATCTTAGTGAACTCTTTTTCTTATTTATTGTACAATTCAGAAGATCCACTTAGGCCTAATCAGTTGATAATGCCGACTCCTTACTCGTGTCTAAAAACGAGTTTTGAGACATCTCGACGTCATCCTCGTCGTCTTCCACTTCCATTTCATAAATGCCAATCTTTCTGTAGTTGTCTGTTAACACAGCGGCCACCTGGAATCACATACAAATTTCGTTTGCGCTTGGGAACAAAGGTTGAATAGAAATACTTACCTTTCGGCTACCAGAAACCGCCATACTTGAACAACTTCCGTCCAATGGCTTTAAGAAATGGTGATCCAAAATATCCAGCAAGCTATGCGGTACCGAGCATTCAGTTAAGTTCACAAATTCTGCGATATGATGCTGAGAACTCTTCCCTTTGATTGCCTCCAATGGCAACTGGACAAAGTAGTTTTGTGCTTTCTTGTCTGTGCCACCGACATTTTGCAGCAGCAGTGACAATATATTTTCATTATAGAAATGCAGATCAACTACATTTAGGTTATCATACGTTTCAGTGAGTTGAATGGGGGTAAATGGGCTCGGAGCAAGTGTTACATGTGTGCATTTAAGAATCGGAAATTGAATTTCAACCAACATGAACTCAGAATTGCCTATGGACATTGCAAGCATATCGCATCGTGCTGTTTCACTGACCATAAAACTGCTCTGAACCTGGCATTCGCTAGGTATTGACTGCGCACAAACAAGAGTAGAAATATGCTTGAAGCTGTCCGAGATAGTTTGATCTGGTTTAGTGAAAACCTTTTCTATGGTTTCAGATAGTTTATCGCGCTGCTGAAGTAACGAAAGATTTTTGTCATGCGGAAAGATGAGTGGACAGTTTTTAAGGCATTCATTCTCGTCCAGTAATTTATTCCATCGATGGTGGGTATCACATGTGGCTGGCTGTTGGAGCTCGGCATCTTCTAGGTACTGTCCTACTTTCTCCAAATTAAATTTACGCTTTGTCATAGTTCCATCTTCTAAAAATTAATTTAGTAAAATATATTCTAGGAAAGTAATCCAATTCTACCGTTCTGAAGGAGACAATCATCGAAGTTGTACAAGTATTCGGCGAGATAAACGATGTCTTCTTGAGATACCTGAGCCATTTCCTCGGACACGGTTTCGTTCATAAGTCGTACGATTGCAACGCACAGCCAACGGAAAAATATTTTCATGTCATTCATGCATTGATCAATGATCTGTTGTAATTCGAGTATTTTCATTAAGAACGCACCACAAGCACGTACGGCATCGTCAATCGACTCCGGAGTAATTAGGTGCTAGAAAATAACCAAATGCATTAACTATAGCTTCTACAGCCACATTATGATGGCTATCTACCTTGTAGAAATATGTATTGCGGCTCATTCCTTTGAAATTGTTTAGGAAAAAACACATATTTACCGTTGCACTTAGAAGAGGTTTCGTCACGAGGTTTTGAATCGTTGAATAGCTCAATTCCAATGAGTTGCTCAATTTCTTCAAACCCTTTTCTGTCAAGTCACTAAAATCGTACGCATATTTCAATACGTGTTTGTTGCTTTTTTTTTTTGCATACGTACTTCTTTAGAAATTGTTCTAATTCTGTCGAGGCATATCCGAACATCATCAGCTCAAGAAATTCAGCGGACAGCATGCCCTCAGGACGAGAATTGGCATATTTTGTTAGTTTATTGTCCATTTCCAAGAGCACTGTCTCCCAGGCTTCAATCATACATTGGATCGTATCGTTTATGTAACTAAATCGGTCGGATAATATATACACCACACAAATGGGAATGCGTATAATACGTACTTTTGCATTTCCATTACATGAGCGTAATTGGATGATAAAGCGAGCATTGGCGAGGTGGACGAATGCAAGATGCCATTAAGAAAGATTAAAATCTTGATAGTATCACCATTGCGGACAATCACATTTATTCCGTCAAATGAAGCATTCATACGTATGTTAAGAATGCGAACATCATCTATACCACCGTCTATGTAGTCCGATATATTAATTGATCCACAGGACAGGACACCTAGCACTTGTAGGAATATTTTTCCGGTGACAAGACTCACCACAAGATAGCAAGGTGATCCTTTAGCAAATGACTTATGGTCCTCGTTGCGCTTCGCGGTGGAGGATAACGCGTTCAAATTGGGAAGAGCTGGTAGAAAAAATGCATGACAGAGCTAAAACGTACGGTATATGATTGCAATTGATTATGAGAATATTTGGACGTAATATTTACATCTGAGCGATTCCTATAGGCTTGTCGGTAGTCAATCGCATTAATCGGCTTAGTCCAGTAGATCGTTTGAATGTCACTATCATAGTTGAGAGAATAAACTACTTCCTCTTTCTCTACGTCCAAAAGCAATACCTTTCCGTTGTTGTAGCCTGCATGCATAGAGAGGATCAATAATTGTTGGTGAAAGTAGGGTCAAAACACTTACCAACTGCTAACATCGTTTCATCTGGTTGCCAGCTTAGGGCTTTTACCTTCAGATTTTCGGCTGGTGCTGGGAATGTAACGATTTTCTGCCAATTGAGCCGTTGAATGATCACTTCTCCTACAAAATGATTAAATGGTTAATGATAGCTTTCTTCTCCTCTGTATTCAACAGATATATTATAGAATCCGAATCAAAGAACCTTTATCATTTCCAATTGCAATCAAATCCATTTTGTTGCTCCACTCCATGATTTCAACACGGAATCCCATATTTCGGGATCCGATTTGTTTCATGGAACTTAATTGCGACATGATTTAACTATTTATTTGATTTAAAAAATAAAAGCCGGCCAGAGGCCAGAGGTAAACATATCAAACTGACAGTTCGACGACCAAAAGGTAAATTCAATTTTGTGACAGCTCATCGACGGTGTCATGCGTTCACGAATACGACTGTATACGGTTATAGCACCTTGTTCGATTCAATTCGTTTATTCATCTATAATATAAAACGGTACCCATTTCGCCAGCAGTTAGCTTAGATTGGGTGAAACTAGTTGGATGGTTTCATGCGCCACTTTAAGTTCAAGGATTTGGGTCCCAAGCCAATAAACCCCTAAAACCAAACCCACCGTAGCTTATTGTGGAACAAATGAGACGAGACACCTTGTGGAACAAATGAGACGAGACACTCCGATGTGTAGAGTCAAGACGTCGGCACTAGGTCGGAACAAGGCAGAATGACATAATCAAGGCGCCGTTAAACCGCAACGCGTTTGTAGGGGCTATCTGTCAAAGTGCCTGAGAGCACCGTGGCACCGATGACACGGGATCGAATCCCGACACAGCCATGTCATCGAACGTGTTTTCACGGTGTTTCTCCTCAGCGGGCTTCTGACAAAACCCCCTGTAGTAAAAATTGTCATGAAAAGCTTCTTGAAATTCGCCGTTCGGAACCGGCAATAAACTGTAGGTCCCTTTCACCTATGGGAAAATTAAATCACACACAACATGGGTGATTGAGAGAAGCTCGACTCTGGTCCTTCATGGGCTGTAACGCCAACACACACACATCTGTCAAAGTGCCTGTCAAAGCTATCAGATTTCCACCTCTATATATTTATCTATGGTCGAAAGATCGAGTCGAAACTGAGTTGAAATTTCGACCTAGGTTTTTCAGATGACAGTGACAGATAGTATGTATGTATATACGGACCCTTTACCTTGATTGTGTTAGTCTTGCATTGTGTCAACCAGAAAGCGAAAAGAAAGAAAACCAAAATAGATGTCTCACACAAAATGTCAGTTCAACTCCTCGACCCAGGTTTAAATGAATTTTTTCGACTCGAACTAGCTAGATCGAGCTGAGTCAACTCTATTTCAGCTCGATCCGCGTTTACATGCATTTCGGTCCTAGTTCAATACGAATTCAACTACGCATGTAAACGGGGTAACTATTGGTTCAGTGAACGGAGACGCGATTCTCGGAACTTCCTTCAAGTATCACACCACACAGAGAGCAGACATTTTTTTAGACTTCTGGTTCCTTCCTTTTTCTTGTGTTAACCTTCCGAAAAGCAGCACGTTCTTTCAGACGTTAGTTATTTTTCCTTTTGTTAATTATAGAGCATATTGTTAGCGGTCACAAAAAATTAGTGAAAAGAATCAATATTAAAGCTCAGGTTTGGGGTAGAACCAAAAAAAAAAAAAACCGAAGCCTCATCGGATCATTGAGATAGATCCGGATTAAAAAAAGGAGAAACAATGAACCTGCAAATACGCTCCGAGCGGTCGGCATTGACAGCACGCCAACCATGACCGTGTGACAAATTAGAGCGTTGTATATGGACACGCCCCCAAACGAGACCAATGTATTGACAACCACTTTGGAGCATTCCGAACTTCCTTCGCCTTCCGGACCTCCCGCACTTTCCGACACCCAGCAGAGAGGGCACAGCCGATATCTGGTCCCAGCCGAACCGTCGAGGAAACTCACGAAGGGAAGAATCGCCAACCCACATTCAGTGACGGGGTCGTTCCGCGATCCAACGAAGACGTCCGACCGCCAAGCCGTCAACTTCAGCGAGAAGTCCAGTCGCCTCCCCACTTCAAGCACCAACCTCCGAACCTCCGAAAGATTCGCTGCTTCAATTGCTCGGGATACTGACCCCCCCCCCCCCCCCCCACTAGTTGTCCGAAGGAGAGACGCCCTCCGGAGTCCTGTTTCTGTTGTGGGGACCCAACTCACACACATAAGGAGATTGCCACAAGCGCACTCAATAGAGCCGGAATTTACCTGAAATTACCACCAATTCTCGCCTCTTCATGGAGTTCCACTCATTGACGACTGGTTCTTCAGCGATCGGTCTTTAAACGGCTGGCTCTCCAGCGACTGGTTTTTCAACTATTGGTTCTTCAGTGACTGGTTCTTCAGTGATCGGTTCTTCAACGGCCGATAATCTTCTACGAGAGGCATTCCTAAATTCATTAAGGAAGTGAAGAAGCTCCACGTCTAATCGGCTAGTAGGCACAATATATCTGCAAAGATCGCAATGCCTCACGCTACTTATTAGAAATTGTTAGAATAAAAAAAAAAAAAACACTTATTGAAAAGCCTGGGTGCTGCCGTCATATAGAATTTAAAACAGCAAGCCTTTTTAGCAACTGGAGTAATGAATTTAGTTGAAACATTTGTAATTAAACCGTATGTAAGTGAGCTTCTAAGCTTATCACTTTATCCGCTTCGTATAAAAATGGCTTTAAGAACCATGTAGATGTAAAGATGTTTTAATGGACGTATACCATGGGCTAAAAACGTAGGCCAACTATGGCTCATCGATTTTGTTTACTGATTTTTATTAGTATCCGTTTTTAATCTGTATATAAGGCTTCCTTTGTGCTATTTTAAGTACAACACCAACTAGCAATACTATACTGGAACTTAGAGTGCACAATTCCGTAATAAAACATTATCAAGTTTTTTCTTAGAACAATGCTCTCTTAAAAGATGAATGTTACGATTTACTGAAAACACTTCCGTTAGACTCTGACGCACGATGAACAACATGGGTGATTGAGGGAAGCTTGGCTCTGGTCCTCCATGGGCTGTAGCGCCACCAAAGAAGAAGAAAGAAAAATTAACCCTTGGAAATTCTCCTAAAATTCCCCATCTTTATGGCAAAATACTAACAAAAAGCCTCGTAGGGCTAGCATCTATTCGAGGGATGCTAGCCTGCTAAACAGCGAGAAGAGCCACCGCAGACAAACATATTGCGGCACTGTTAGTAGGTCCCATCTCTATCTCTTAGTGGTGCCATCTGTAGATTTCCTCTGGAAATAACAGACGGGGAAGGGCGAATGGCGAGCTTCCTCCGCCAAAAAACAGGTTCAGTCGGTTGGGCTACGGCCTAGTAAGACGTAACCGTAAACAATTTTAAAAACCCAGAGACAACCACAAGCCTCGGATTTAACGGACGGACTATATGTTGACGACCTCCGCAAACGTATAAAAAGACACGAGTATCGGTTCTGCACCTGGAATATTAGGTTTTCATTAACAGACCGGGTGCGGCCGGATAGTTAGAAAACGCCGTAAACTGCTATAAAGCAGACGTTACTGCACTCCAAGAAGTGCGATGGGATGGACCGGGTAAAAAGAGAATGAAAAACTGTGACATATGCTACGGAAACTGCTGCAAGAAAAACAAACAACGCCTATTTGGATGCGGATTTGCTGTTGGATGTGGTCTTAGGCAAAAAGTCCTAAGCTTCCGGCATGTGAGCCTCATAACAATCCGCATCAAAGCTATCTTCGGGAACATCAGCTTGATATGCGTTCACGCCCCCACAGAAGAAAAAGACCACAGAGTGAAAGATGACTTCGATTACCTCCTAGATAGAACAACAGAAAGAAGGATGACTTCGATTACTTCCTAGATAGATCATACGCTCAATATCCCAGCTATGACACCAAGATTGTTGTAGGAGATTTCAACGCAAAGCTGGGTAAGAAGCATATCTTTGAACGAGTCGTAGGAAAAGACAGCCAACACGACACCACATCCGAAAACGAATTCAGGCTAATAGACTTTGTCACGGAGTGTAATCTCTTAGTAGCTAGTATACGATTCCCACATTTCAATATCCGTAAGAGGACCTGGCAATGTCCTGATCAATTAAATCAATCACATTGCGATTTGCAATTTTTAAAATAGGATGATTCATTTCCCCAGCATCTTGGATATCCGAACTTTCCGAGAAGCCAATGTGGACTCGGATCATTACCTTCTTGCAGCCAAGGTACGTATCCGGATATCGCGAATACTGCAGAGTCGAGTAGGGCCATCAAATTTGATGTCGGGAAGCTGCAGTTGCAAGAGACCGCCAGGACCTTCGCTGATCGTGTCTCCCTCCAGTTTTCTCAAGAGCCGATTAAATCTGTAAAAATCACCATCAGGGATGTACAAAGCGCCATCAGGGAAGCTGCCTCTGATGTATTAGGTCTTCAGCCACCACCTAGGAGAAACCCTTGGTTTGATGACGAGTGCAGATAGGTACATGCAGAAAAACAGAATGCATACATGGCCACGTTGCATCAACGCACGAGAGCTGCTCGTGAGCTCTAAGAGCGAAAAAGAAGGGAGGAGCACGAGCTTTTCAGAAGGAAAAAGAAGGAGCACGAGAAGGGCGCGATGGAAGAGATGGAGAGATGTTATCGCAGGAACGACGAACGAAAGGTTTACCAAAAAGTAAAACGAATGTGCCAAGATTATAAAGTAAGAGCGGAATCCTACAGCGATGAACACGGACACCTCGTAGTTGAATCACAGTCGATGCTGAGAATGTGAAAGACTATTTATGCACAACGGCGAAGATAGTCAAGAAGCCGCTGTCACGCTGATGACATTGACTTGATTGGGAGAACGCAGCGAGACGTCAATGAATCTTTTGTGAGCATTGAAGCAGAGCGGCTAAAGTGGGTTTGAAGGTAATCGAGGGCAAAAACCGAATATACGCTGTCGTCAAATAAAGATGCTCAACACCGTCGTGTTGGTCAGAATGTCACTACTGGCAGCTATAACTTTGATGTAGTCAAGGATTTCGTCTACCTTGGCTCACTGGAAATACAAGCGACAAACGACACCAGCGGTGAGATAATACGCAGAATACTCTTGCCAGCCGCTGTTTCTTGGGGCTCAAGGGACAATTGAGTAGTAGAGCTTTCTCTCTCGGAAAACTAAGGTGATCCTCTATAAAACCTTAATCATCCCGGTCCTCCTCTACGGCGCAGAGGCTTGGACATTATCAGAAATGGATGAAGGGGCCATTGGTCGTTTCGAGAGAAAAATTGTGCGTACATTCTTCGTTCCCGTTTGTGTTAACAGAGAGGGGAGGGGAAGATTCAACCACGAACTGTACGGGCTTCATGGCGATATCGACCTAGTACGACGTCTACTAATCCAACGTCTAAGATGGCTAGGCCACGTGGAGTGAATGACAGCCCAGCTCCAGCCCGAAGAGTCTTCGACTCTAACCCGGAAGGACGACCTTGCGAAGGACGTCCGCATCTAAGGTGGCGCACACAGGTGGAGAAAGGTCTTAACCAACCGGGCCGGGACACTGAAAACAGCTAGCAAAAGATCGTGCTACCTGGAGAGGCTTGTTGGTTGCGGCCCAGGTTCATCCGAACTTACTAAATAAGTACGTAAGTAAGTAAGAAAGAAAGGGACATACAGTTTAATGGCGATTCCGAACGGTGTGAGCCGAGAAGCTTTTTTCATGAGTATACTTGCCATGGGGTTTTTACCGAAATAAACATTTGATGGCGTCGGTGTTATCGGGATCCCAACTCCCTCATCGTGTGTTAGAGTCCAACACACTAACCACTTGGCCACGGCGCGCTCAGATTCTGATGAGATTGACATACTTAGTATTCTTTTCGTTTGATTCATTCCATCGTGCAGCTGAACGTGTTCTATGTAAGTTTAAGTCGTCACAACATGAGAAACCAAGTTATCACCGACGGCTATGTTTGAATTTCGCTGTCGAATCTCGAATGCCCTGGTGAAGCTGAAATGGAAATGATGGTAACTTTAGGCGGTATACTGCTGAATGCCAGATCATTCTAGAAACTTCCGAAGGGGAACGTCTGACGGCGAACATTCGAGGAACTGGACTGAGGGCTATATAAGTGCGAACGCTCGCCTTCGGGAACACTTAGTTCCCGGGATTCAGTAACGAGTGATGGGTCGGTAATCAATCCATTTAGCGAGATGTGGAGAAAATTGATCTGTGGTGGGATAGTAAAGTGTGTGTAATAAAGTGTAACGTGTGTGTAAAAGGTTGTAACAATAAATAAAGGTGAAGTGCTCAGATAATTGATCTGAGGCGAAATTATAAAAGTGTGTGTATTGAATTCGAATAATAAGTAGACAGTTGAGGTTAACCGCAATCCAGTGACCGAACTCTTTTCGGACTCGATTTAAATTTCTTAACATTTGGTGCCAAAAGAGGGATTGTGAGTAAACGAGTGAAAAGTTTATTCGAATTGTGAAGTGAACTATTGTAAGAGTGCAAGAAAATGGTGAAATTAGAGAAACTAACCATCGAACAGTTGAAAAGAGAGCTGGATGTTCGGGAAATATCTGTTAAATGAAGTGACTGAACGCACTAGTACGGTTCTAGTACAATCATACGCCAGTTTAACAAAAGTCTAATTTTTTCTACTATCGACCGAACTCTTCCGGTCCCTCCATCTTTCTTTTTGTAATCCTCCTTCTTCTTCCTCCATCTTTATTGAAGAGCGCACGCGCTTAGCATTTTCAATAATTTGAATATTATAACGTGGTAACAAATAAATAAAAAGTTATAGGAACAAAAACGCTTGTCTCCTTTTATCAAATTACATGGTGACCCCGACGTGATTTCACGCAACAGTTCTGAAGTCACGAGTCAAAGAAAATCATTCTCACGTGTTGCGCACATCATCTCAACAAAGCGAGTCAGCAACGATGCCGCCTGAGGAAAAAGCCACAAAAGAATCCAAAAAATTGGAAACATTGAAGGTTCGCCGCACTGTTGTGTGCAAACAACTGGATCGGCTCAAACAATTTGTCGACAGCTTCACAGAAGATGTCACATCTCACCAACTGGAACTCCGTCTGTCCGCGTTGGATACATCATTTACTGCCTTCGAAGAGCTTCAAGGCAAAATTGAAGAACAAGACCCAGATGAGGTAAAAGATGAAGAGGATATTCGTGCGAGGTATGAGGAACTATATTATGAAATTCACCCACGGATCACGGTAAGAATGCAATCACTCGAGCCCAGTAAGAAGGACGACCATGCTCCGGCACAAAATACATCAGCCGACCACCTTAAATTGCCAAAAATTAATATGCCTATTTTTTCAGGTGAAATAACAGAATGGTTGGACTTCTATGAATCCTTCAAATCCCTCATTCATTCCAATCCTTCCCTTAACAAAACCACAAAATTCCAATACCTTAGATCATCACTTTCCGGAAGCGCAGCACACGCCATTAGGTCATTGGAAATAAATGACACGAATTACGACGCTGCCATCAAGATCCTCGTCGATCGTTATGAAAACAAACACCTCATCTGTGCAGAGCACCTGCGAAAAATATTTGAAGCTCCTGCATTACAAAAGTCAACAGCCAGCAATCTGCGTGACCTTATTGATGGGGTTAACAGTCATCTACGCGCCTTGTCGTCTCTCGGACGTCCGGTTGATAAATGGGACGACCTCATTGTATACATCGTAGCATCAAAATTCGATGTCGCCACACGCAGTAAATGGCAAGAGGAATGCACAACGGAAGACTTACCATCACTAACTGGTCTGATCCAATTCATTGAAAAGCGCTGTCAAGTACTCGAGTGTTATTCAACAAGCAATAGTTTACGGGCAAGTACAACCCCCATTTTTAATCTTAAAAGTTCTCGAAACAAAACATTAACTATAACTAAGCATACAGATTTAAATAGAAACAAATGTCTATATTGCAACAATGTAGGGCATCTTATGCATAAATGTTATAAATTTCTTAACCTAACCTTAAATTCCAAACAACAATATTTACAAAACAAAAGAATATGTACCAATTGCTTAAAAAACGATCATAATGTCGAAGATTGCCGATCATCCCTTTGTCGTAAGTGTAATAAACCACATCACACCGTTCTTCACCCGCTCCCTTTTCACGCATCTAATCACTCAAACACTACACTTAACGTGGATGCAAATGAGTTCTATGCCTCAGAACATTCTACCAATAGCAAGGTATTACACATACCAAAGCCAAAAGCATGCGATATAATGCATCCCGCCAATACTGGTTCATCCATTATTTTGGCGACGGCAACAGTACACGTTGCGGATAAGCATAATGCCCTAATCCCGTGTCGTATTCTCCTCGACTCAGGCTCGCAACTAAACCTAATAACCGAGCGCTTCGCACATATTCTAGGCTTACCGCGAGAAAAATCCAATATAGAAATTCGAGGCATTGGGTCAACTAAAACTTCCTGCAAATTCAAAACAAACATTATCCTAAAATCTCGTTTTAATAACATACGTCATACCGTAGAAGTAATGGTGATGAAAGGAATTACCCAAGCGGTTCCCGAAAAGCCAATCGACACATCTGATTGGAAAATCCCTTCGAATATAAATCTCGCCGATCCACAATTTGGCAAACCAGGAAGGGTTGATGTTTTACTTGGTGCAAGCCACTTTTTCTCACTTTTATCTGTTGGCCAAGTACGAATCGATAAAAATCTCCCAATTCTGCAAAATACTGTCTTAGGATGGATCGTCTCAGGCGTAAGTGACAACATTGGCGATCATAACAAACCTAGGCAAGCGTACACTCTTTGCACAGAAAGCCACGAAAACATTGAAACGATTATGAAATCTTTCTCAGACATCGAAGGCTTCTCTGAGACAACACCATTAACAACACAAGAGCAAATATGTGAGGATTTTTTTATTGATAACGTCCACCGGCACGAAAACGGACGTTATATAGTACGACTACCCTTCAAGAGTCATCCGCGTGAACTAGGTAAATCACACCACATAGCCATGCGTCGGTTCATCTGCTTGGAAAGAAAACTTCACCGCGACAAAACCATCATTACAGCCTACGTACAATTCATGCGTGAGTACGAAGCGCTCTCTCACATGAAACTTGTCGATCAGGTGGGATACAATGAACCACACTTCTTCATGCCTCATCATTGCGTCATCAAACTGGAGAGTTCGACAACCAAGTTGCGTGTTGTGTTCGATGCTTCTTCCAAAACGGACAGTGGACTTTCGTTAAACGACATAATGCATGTTGGACCTACAATACAACCAGACTTATTTTCTATTGCCCTCCGCTTTCGATATTATAAATATGTATTTACTGCGGATATAACAAAAATGTATCGACAAGTAGACATGCATGAAGAAGATCAAAAGTTTCAATACATTCTTTGGAGGGAGTCGCCTGCTGACAAAATAAACATCTACAAACTCTGCACGATAACTTATGGAACTAGCCCGGCGTCATTCCTCGCAACCCGAGTTCTATATCAGCTCGCTGATGATGAGCGCGACAAGTTCCCATTCGGGGCAGACGTGTTGAAGAACGATTTTTACGTAGACGACGTTCTCTCAGGTGCAAACAACCTTGATGAGATTATGCGAAAGAAGTTTGAGTTGCAATCTGTGTTAAGTCGAGGTGGATTTCAATTACGCAAATGGTGCGCAAATGCAGATGCTATCATAAGCGACATTCCAGCAGAAGAAAGAGAACAGCTGTTTCATTTAAGACATGATAACGTTGTGAAAACCCTGGGTTTGATATGGGAGCCTCAGAATGATGTTTTTAAAATTAAGGTCAATTTGCAACAACTGGATAAAGTTACCAAAAGAACAATTCTCTCAGACGTAGGTCGACTTTATGATCCATTAGGTTTGATCAATCCTGTCGTCGTGAAGGCGAAGCTCTTTATGCAAAGCCTCTGGCAGAGTAAGCTACATTGGGACGAAGCGGTATCTCAGGAGATGCATCAATTTTGGAAAAGCTTTAGAGAAGACCTTGTCAATCTAGAAGGAATGTCAATAAAGAGACATGTTTTGAAAACCAGTGTACGCGAGTCAGAGTTGCATGCGTTTTCAGATAGTTCTGAGAGAGCATATGGGGCTTGTGTGTATATTAAATCATTCAAGGAAAACGGTGAGGTTGCAATTAATTTACTCTGTGCTAAGTCCAAAGTTGCACCGATCAATAAAAATCGTTTGACAATACCCCGATTGGAGTTGTGTGCGGCTTTAATCATGGTTCAATTAGTTGAGAAGGTTAAATCTTCTACCAAAGAAGACTTCAATAAGTGCTACTACTGGACAGACTCCAGTATTGTTTTGCATTGGATTTCTGAAAGGGATCATCAGTGGACAACGTATATAGCAAACCGCGTAGCAGCTATTCAGAGGGTATCAGAATTTAACCAATGGCATCATGTGAGAACTAAATGTAATCCTGCTGATGTCTTATCACGTGGGTGTAGTCCTACGGAGCTAATAGCAACTGATGCATGGTTTCTAGGTCCCTCATTTTTATACGACGATGAAGTAGATTGGCCCCAGCTGAGTTTAAAGCATGAATTCACCGACGAAGTATTAGAGCGCAAGAAAATTAAAAGTGTACTCTATACGACTACATCCAAGACATCGGATATATTTAACAGCATTAAGTATAGGAATGATTATCTAAGACTAGTAAACACGGTGGCGTTCGTGCGAAGATTTGCCAACAATACACTGGCCAAGAGAAAGAGGATAGATCGTGTGACTGGAATCATTACTGCATCGGAGCGCGAGAGGGCCATCAAGACCATAATAAAAAATCTTCAAGGCCTTCATTACAGCAACGAGATCTCCATGCTTAAGGACAAACGAGTTTCAGCCAAATCTCACATATCTTCTCTGAACCCCTTCATAGACAGCGAAGGAATTTTGCGAGTTGGTGGGCGCTTAGAACATGCGGCCGTGGAATATGAATTCAAACACCCAATTCTTTTGCCAAATAAGCACCCGTTCGCAATTGCGGTTATGAAGTACACGCATGAAAAGTATCATCATTTGGGGGCTCAAGGATTGCTGGCCATGGTTCGTCAGCAGTACTGGCCGATTAGTGGTAAGGTCTTAGCTAGACACGTAGTACGTCATTGTGTTCCCTGCTTCAAAGCCCGTCCCACGGCTACATTTCCCGTCATGGCTAATTTACCAGAGCAGCGTGTAAGTCCCTCTCGTCCATTTGCAGTTGTTGGAACAGATTTCTGTGGACCTTTTCTAGTGCACTTCAAACGAAGAGGAACTACTCCAGTCAAGGCTTACGTTGCTATATTCATCTGCTTCAGCACTAAGGCAGTACATCTAGAGCTGGTCGGCGACCTCAGTACCGCCAATTTTTTAGGCGCCTTAAGGAGATTTTTTGGCAGAAGAGGATTGAGCAAGATAGTCTACAGTGATAATGCTTCCAATTACATCGGCGCACGGAACGAATTGAAACACTTATATTCACAGCTAGCGTCAGCAGAATCTCAAGAATCTATAAGCAACTTCTTAGCTCAGGACGGCATTGAATGGCGAACGATTCCAGCAAGATCCCCTCACTTTGGCGGCATATGGGAGGCTGCAGTCAAGTCAGCCAAGCATCACATGAAGCACATCTTGCGTTTGGCTTCCTTAACATACGAAGAATTTAATACAGTTATTGTCCAAATTGAATCAATTCTTAACTCCCGTCCCTTATCCCCCCTATCCGAAGATCCTTCAGATTTACAACCATTAACACCTGGGCATTTTTTGGTAGGCAATCATTTACAGGCGATACCTGATCTTGACTATTCTGAACGAAGCTTAACGTATTTAAGTCGCTGGCAAAGGGTACAGTGGTTAACACAACAATTCTGGAGTAGGTGGAGAAATGAATACCTGCATACTCTTCAGACAAGAAGCAAGTGGCGTCGAGGAGGCAAAAATTTGCAAGTTGGTGATGTGGTGATGCTGATGGATGAAAATCTTCCTCCTCTCAAATGGAACATGGGCCGAGTTATCGAATTGCACCAAGGCAAGGATGGGGTAGTACGAGTGGTCACCTTAAAAACAGCGAAAGGCATCACCACGCGAGCGGTAGTTAAGCTATGTCCCTTACCAACATTTGAAGATCCTGCAGTCCTTCAACCCGGGGAGTATGTTAAATGAAGTGACTGAACGCACTAGTACGGTTCTAGTACAATCATACGCCAGTTTAACAAAAGTCTAATTTTTTCTACTATCGACCGAACTCTTCCGGTCCCTCCATCTTTCTTTTTGTAATCCTCCTTCTTCTTCCTCCATCTTTATTGAAGAGCGCACGCGCTTAGCATTTTCAATAATTTGAATATTATAACGTGGTAACAAATAAATAAAAAGTTATAGGAACAAAAACGCTTGTCTCCTTTTATCAAATTACAATATCCACAGTGGGAAGTAAAGCCAACCTGGTGGAGAAACTGCGATCAGTGTTGGAGGAAGAAGGTGTCGACGAATCACGAGTTCGGGATGGAGAAGCCATTGACATTCAGTGAGCCAGCATTCGATATGCAGCAAATTGTGGCGGCTGTAAATGCTATGAGTCAGAAATTGGAGGAAAATTCCGCTGGCGTAATTAAAAAGATGGAGGAAAATTCCGTTGCCGTAAGTAGAATGTTGGAAGAAAATTCCACTTCCAGCCAGAAATTGGAGGAAAGTTCCACTTCCCTGAGCTAGAAGCTGGAGACGGTAGAAGAGATGCTACAGAACAATTGAGAAAGCTTAAGAGACATCCAGCAAGCCGTCAACGATCGATACCAGGACGTCGAAGAGAGAATCGAGACACTGGACAAGAATGTTCTAGATCTCGAAAATAATCAGGGAAAGATAATCGAGACGCCAGAATCGAGGTTCGACAAGACGGTTCTGGAACTCGTGAAAACTATCCAGAACGATCGGCATCAAGGAATTGTCGTTCCGGCCGCAGCATCGAAAATCACAGCTCCCAACTTCGACGGCACGAGTGCGTTTAACATTTTTAAGCTGCAATTCGAAACAACCGCGGAACAGAATTAGTGGAGAGAGGATGGCCATGTGGTCGCCCTATTACAGACCGTTCCGGAGACCTAGAGAAGGAACTACACAGCCATCTGGGATGCTCTTCATCGAAGATACGGCAGTGAGCATATGCAGGAAATGCACAAGCTGGAGCTTAAAGGTCGCAAGCAGCATGGAAACGAGACCATCCAGCAGTATGTTGCCGACATCGAGAGGCTGTGTCATCTATCCTACGCGGATGGTCCAATTGATATGGTGGAAAAACTTAAAACGGATTCTTTCACCCAAGGACTAAGGGACGCCGTTAGGCAACGAAGCTTGATTCTCCTGCCCAAGACATCTTTCAAGGAGACAGTGGCAACTCGCTTGTGAAACATCGCTCCTGATATGCCGACACTCCATCAATTTGTGGCGTAGGTGCTACAACTGCGACCAGTAGGGGCACATTGTTAGAAACTGTCATCTGTGAAAAAAGCGTCCCTCCATCAAATTGCGGCGTATTCCTAAGATCCGGGGTTGTTCCAGAACAACAACGGCGAGTAGGAGTGGCTCATTCCGGGGTAGGTGTTCCATCTGCGACCAGCAGAAAAAAGCATTAGAGGTCTGTTTCGCCGAAAGGAGACCAAGTAAGAGCATGCGAACACCGGATGGGAAACAGTCATGGAAACGCGACTGCCCTGTCGAAGCGACCTTGCGACGTTCAATGGAAACATTGTTCATGTACGGAAACCAAGGAACAGGTCACCGACATCCGTCGTTTCCATGTGTTACCAGAAGATTCCTGGACTGTCGAAAAAGCCGGAAGGAAGCAGCGAGAAGACACCGACCTGGCAGTCATCATCGATTACCAAGAACGAGGTTTTCCACAACTTGGCAGCAAATATCTAGAGAAATCGTAAAAGCCTACCTGGCTCAATAGCAAAGTTTGAAGCTAAAGAACGATGGCCTTTACCGCAATTGGGAAAGTGGGAACGGGGGCATTGTATACGATCTGCTGGTAATTCCAAAGGGACAAGTCGACGAGGTCATCCGAGAATATCACGAGGGACCAAGTGGTGGTCATCTTGGTGTTAACAAGACTTTAGAAAGATTAGGAGACGTTTCTACTGGGTAGGATGCCATGAATCGGTCACAAATCTCCTTCGCTTAGGAAAACTCGAGGAACCGTTCGAACGTATTGCAATGGACATTGCAGGCCCATCCCCAACGAGTAACGCTGAAAACAATTACGCGCTGGTGGTGATCGATTACTTCAGCAAGTGGCATGAAGTATTTTGCATCCCGAACCAAGACAAAACCATTTCGGATGCATTCGTGAATAACTGGGTTGCGCGTTACGGAATACCGCTGGAACTGAACTCAGACCAAGGAAGGAACGTCGAGTCGTCGGTGTTCAAAGAACTCTGCGACATGCTAAGTATCAGAAAAACGCGGAAAATGCCATTAGACCCACAACCTGATGGCATGGTCGAAAGGATCAATCGGACGATGGAGGAATACTTGAGAAAAATCGTCGTCGGAGATCCCGCTTTTCTTAATGGCGTATTGATTGGCCCACCACAATTCAACGGCGATAACACCATATTAAGCCATTTTTTGGAACTGATCTCCGACTTCCATCGGATCTGAAGTTCGGTGTGGTACTACCGACAACTAGCGGCAGGGTGGACTTCGTAAGCGAAAAGAAGGAGAAGCTGAATTCTATCCACCGGTTCATCCGGGAGCGACTAAACTTGGTCAATGATAAAATGAATGGGAGATATGAATTAAGGGCGAACACTTCTGGATTCGAGATAGGACAATTGGTATTGCTGTACAACCCACAACGAATAAAAGGCTTGTGCCCCAAATTACACTCGGCTTGGAACGGGCCATATGAGGTCATCAAGAAACTTAACGATGTGGTATATCGAATACAGCAGACAGGAAACAGACGAGCGAAGTGTAAAATTGTCCACTTGGAAAGGCTAGCGCCATACTACGGAGAAGGATCAAAATGCTTATTCGAGGACGAACAAGTTCAGGAGGAGGGAGTGTTGCGGACACGAACCGACGGTTATGTTCGAAATTCGCTGTCGAAGTTCAAATGCTCTGGTGAAGCTGAAATGGAAATGATGGTAACTGAATGGTTATAAGTTGACCCTGGAAAATGCTCGCTGCTCCATCCGAATCGGTGCAGAACTGACCGATAGTTTCGAAGTCAAGAAAGGATTTAGACAGGGCGATGCGTCGTCGTGTGATTTTTTTAACATCATATTAGAAATGATTGTGCAAAAATCACAATGTCGCCGACGACATTGACATAATAGGTAGATCGCAGCGAGATGTCAATGAGGCGTTTGCGAGTATTGAGATGGAGGCGGCAAAAATTGGTTTGGCAGTTAACGAAGGCAAGACTAAATATCTGCTATCATCGAAAAAGGACATTTACCACCGACGTCTTGGACAGAACGTGCATATTGGCAGATATAAGTTCGAGGTAGTTAAGGACTTCATATACCTCGGCTCCGCGGTGACTTGGAACAACGACACCAGTTTCGAAATCAAGCGCAGAATTACTCTTGCCAACCGCTGCTTCTTTGAGAGCACCGTGGCGCAGTGGGTAGTGTGTTGGCCTCTGACGCCGATGACACGGGATCGAATCCCGACACAGCCATGTCATCGAACGGGTTTTTCACGGTGTTTCTCCTCAGCGGGGTTCTGACAAAACCCCCTGTAGTAAAAATTGTCATGAAAAGCTTCTCGAAATTCGCCGTTCGGAACCGGCAATAAACTGTAGGTCCCTTTCACCTATGGGAAAATGAAATCACACACAACATGGGTGATTGAGAGAAGCTCGGCTCAGGTCCTTCATGGACTGTAACGCCAATATACATACAACCGCTGCTTCTTTGGGCTCAAGAGGCAACTGAGAAGTAGAGCCCTCTCTCGTACGACCAAGTTGACCTTATATAAGACCTTAATTATCCCGGTCCTGTTATACGGTGCAGAAACATGGACTTTATCTAAGGCGGGTGAGGAAATCCTTGGTCGTTTCGAGAGAAAGATTCTGCGTTCGATTTTCGGTCCCATAAACACAGAGGAGGGTTGGAGGAGAAGATTCAATCACGAACTGTACGGGTTGTACAGCGACATGAGTCTGGTCAGGCGTCTACGAGCGAATGGACACCACAGCTCCAGCCCGTAGAGCTTTGAATCCAACCCCGAGGGACGAAGAAATAGAGGACGGCCGCACCTGAGGTGGCGCGCACAGTTGGAAAGGGACCTCAACCAACTGGGCGTGCGGCATTGGAAAAGACTAGCGAAAGATCGTGCTAGGTGGAGAGGCATGTTGGTTGAGGCCCAGGTTCACCCCGAACTGTAGCGCCCGTTAAGTAAGTAAGTAAGAATAAATAAAGGTGAAGTGTTCAGATAATTGATCTGAGGCGAAATAACAAAAGTATGTGTGTGTGTATTGAATTCGAATGAAAAGTAGACAGCTGTGGTTTATCGCAATCCAGTGATACGAACCCCATCCGACGTGGGATTCATTCTCGTAACAATAAGATTAACAATACAACATGCCAAAATGTAATCCGACCATAAGCCCTCTACTGTCACTCTTCACTTCCATGCGTTCCGATAACATCTTCCTTCTGTTCTCATTGGAATACAACAACAATCTGTACGCGTATTTCAATTCCCAAACCGGCGCAATTTTCTTTTCCGTCCCTTCCAATAGAAATTCTACAAGGAAAAAATACATTTACTTCAATCTTCATACTTGAGTTGACTTTCGCAGTCTACGCCATTCCTGCTTTAGTGGAAAATTATCATGGCAAAGGTGAGTTTTTCTTTTCTTCAATTTTTTTTTTTGGTTTTTGTATTTTTTCACAATTCCTTTTCTTTCGATTTTTGCCCAAAAATCCTGTGAAATGTCTGTGTTATTTGAATTGGAATTCTTATGTTTGCGAATAGTTATTGTGTGTTTTCAGCATAAACGACTCGATATTGTGGTAAATTTCCATTTTTTACTTTTGCTCTCCCGTGTTACCATTTTTCTTGTTGTTTTTCTTCATCTACTGTTAGTTTACTAGTGCAGATACAAATATATATATTTGCGTTAAACGAAAAAAAAAAGAAGATGAATTTCCTTTGGAAGGAATTACGTCGGGCGATTGGAAAAGAAAAAAGTGTGCTCCCTCTCCCTATACATAGAAGAGTTGATTTTTTCTTTTTTCAAGGACACGGACAAAAGTCGATTACTCGCAACCACCCCACTCCCTGTACACATTTTTCTTCGTTTCGGTCGAATTTCCTCCATGGGAATATGTAGGGGAGAAGGAGATTTTTTTTTTATTCTTTTTTTTTTGCGACAGTGATGTACTACTATTGCTGGTTGTCTTGCTCAGATCACAGCTGCTGCGTTCTTATTTCCATTCTTTTCTCGTTTTACCAAAATGTAATGCATTCGTCTTTTGTATATGGTTCTATCTCGTTTGTTCGCATCCGGATTGTTTTTGTGTTTACGTAAAATATCTGCTTATGGATGGAAGAGTGCAAAAACAAAAAAAAATACGCGAAAAAAAATGAGTTTAGTTGTGAATTGTGGAGCCCGAGGCACATTTTGATCGTGTACGAAGGGAATGGGAAGAGCACCGATCTAGGGAGCAAAGCTAGTCAATCAACCAGGTCAGTACACCATGCACGCGAGGGTTGAAAATAGTAGTAATTTATTGTTTTGAGTTCAAAATCGAAAAAATTCTATAAAAAACAAGAGGAAACATGTGGTAGTAAAGGTCTCCCTTATCTGCATTGCGCATATTTTGTATAGTAGGCGAATCTCAGCTTGTAAAATACATCTTTTAATACATATGTACGTATGTATATGAGTGTATGTACAACAAATCCAGAGCAGATTCCTCCTCGTGTTTTAGCCATTACATGTGGACATTCAGTTCTGCTAGTGCAAGTTTGTGAATTGTTTTTATTTTTATTGTTTATGAAAGAAATTCAATGCTATGTGCAAGTTATTCGTTGGTGAGTAAAACAAATGTCAAAATCTGGCCCCCCTTACCACGCTTGTAGGTCATACTTTTGCTAAATTGAATTCAATTTCAATTATATAATCACGCTGTTGATTATGACTGATTCTTGTGTATTGTGTATACAGATATTGTATACACAAGTAGACGAATCTAATGTGTGCTATTTCAGTTGGAATTGATTCTTATTGTCATAAGTCGTAATCGATTTATGAATGAACAAGGCACAAAAAAAAAAAGGAATACAATCCGGGGAATGGCTTTAGATCGTGTGCATGCATATGACTTCCTTCACGACTGGTTTTGCTTACATAGGCAAATGTGCATCGTATAAAAGGGTGTTTAGACTCGTGTTTGATTCATACACATGAATCGATTTTGTTACTTAGCTTGATATCAAATCTTTCCACGTTGCTTGCATTATTAATGAATTTTTATTACAAATGTATACATATGTACCTATCTATGGACATTTCTTATTGCATAATCTGTTCCTAGTCGTTTAGTCGAATTAGGTTTCCAACGGGGATAGTAGTATGTATAATATGTACATGCATACCTTGGTGAGGTGCTTCCTGTGAGGAAATGATTAGAGCAGTTTACAAATTGGAATAATACGTTTTTGTTCTTTTTTCTGGAATACATTTCTGCACCGATTTCCTTATTCCAGACTTGTGTTCTATTTTTGGCGCCAAAAAAATTGGACTAGCGACACTCGTTAGCACGATCTAATTTCATTCGAATTATGTTACCTGCGAATAAAATCTAAAAACTACAATGGTGGCTAATGCACATATTTTTTTTATTTTTTGTAAAGTATCTACCATTTAAAATTCAAAGATTTTATATTTTATCATTGCACTCATTTGTACATTTAAACGCCGCCGTACCCTTTCCTCGGAATCCTACTTTTGTTTTGATATGTATAAAAACGATATATGTTCATACAGTGAAATCTCCCTTGAACGGACAGCAATGGTGCAATATTTCTTGTCCGCCTAAGGGCTATGTCGGTTCAAGGGAAACCAAAAAAAAAAAACTTTATTTTTCGAAACTAATATACCTAGTAGGTAATCATAAAAAAATATAAAAAACAGATAAACTCCATATTTTTTATTATCACATAACTATCTTCAAATTATTAGGTGGTGAATTATGAGCCTCTATGTTACATCACACAAGAAATAGTAGATACACTCCGCGACACTTGATTACCCTCAGTTAAAGTTTCTACCGAAATCATAAAGTATGCGTACTATTACTTCGAATCTATTTTTACAACTCTTATTTTCACTTCCTCTCGGCTACCTGACGACTGAGCTGTGAAAAATTAAGGATAAAAAAAAAGGAAATCGCCATTTCCGGTTTTTCGCCTATTTGAAGCGCGACACTTGATTACCCTCATCTCTAAAAACACAAGAAAAAGGGAATATTTGTAATGTTTTTATAATATTTTTTACTGCTAATACTTCGTAGGTCCTCCCTTACTGCGAATAACTTCAAAAAGCCTATTCTCTACAGATCGATATAAATTTTTTAAATAGGTTACAGGAATCCCCTCGAAAGCGTCTTCAATGGCCTCAATAAGACGTTCCCTACTTTCAAATTGTCTTCCTTCCGCGTAAACTCTCCGCGACAGCCATCCCAAACATGTTCAACTATGTTAAGATCGGTAGAAAGAGGCGGCCAATCTAAAACTTTCACAATTTCTCTTCTAAACCATTGTTTTACACATGCTGCTGTGTGGATGGCTGCATTGTCCTGCTAGAAAATCCAACGTTGACCATCAAACATTTCATGAAAATTGATTATTTGCGTTTCCAGAAGCTCGATGAAAGAAGAGAGAGCACGGAAAGTGTGAGATCGAGGAGATGGAGAGATGCTTCCGCAGGAATGACGCCCGTAAATTTTACAGCAAGGTAAAACGAACATGCCATGGCTAGAAAGCCAGAGTGGCGGCCTGCAGGGATGAAAATGGAGAACTGATAGTAGAGTCGCAGTCGATGCTGAGGATTTGGAAAGACCACTTCTGCAGACTGTATAACGGCGATGATAGACAAGATACCGCTGTCAGGCAGAACGAGCCATTCGCAATGGACCACGAAGTAACAGAATTGGGTCCACCCGACCTAGACGAAGTCAAAACAGCGATATCAAGACTTAAGTCTAATAAAGCCGCTGGCGCAGATGAGCTGGAGATGAGCTGGTAAGGTGCATGCACCATCTCATCTGCAAGGTATGGTCGGAGGAAAGCATGCCCGACGAATGGAATCTCAGCATCGTTTGCCCGGTCCATAAGAAAGGAGACCCCTATAACTGCGCCAACTATAGGGGAATAAGTCTCCTTAACATCGCATATAAGATCTTCTCTGCCGTATTGTGTGAACGCCTGAAACCGTTTGTGGATAACCTGATCGGCTCTTATCAGTGTGGTTTCAGGCCAGGTAAGTCCACAAATATTTACGCTACGGCAGATCTTGGAGAAGACCCAGGAATACCAAATCGACACTCACCACCTCTTCGTCGATTTCAAGGCCGCGTATGACAGCGTATATAGAGACGAGCTGTACAAAGCCATGTCTAGTTTTAACATCCCTGTCAAACTCGTCCGACTGTGCAGGATGACAATGGAGAATTCTCGTTGCTCCATTAAGGTCGGTAATGAGCATACCGAGACCTTTGATGTAAAAAAAGGATTTAGGCAGGGCGACGCGCTGTCGTGCAACTTTTTCAACATCGTGCTTGAAAAGATTGTGCAAGAGTCACTGGCCAACACAAGAGGTACGATCTATTTCAAGTCTACGCAATTGCTTGCGTACGCCGACGATATTGACGTAATTGGACGAAAACAGCAAGACGTCAATGAGGCTTTTGTGAGCATTGAGGTAGAAGCGGCTAAGATGGGTCTCAAGGTTAATGAGGGTAAAACCAAATATCTGCTCTCATCTAAAAGAGACGGACAACAAGAGACCTTGGCTCACTGATTACCAGCGACAACAACACCAGCGCTGAGATAAAACGCAGAATCACTCTTGCCAACCGCTGTTTCTTTGGGCTCAAGAGGCAATTGAGAAGTAGAGCCCTCTCTCGGAAAACCAAGGTGACACTATATAAGACCTTGATCATCCCAGTCCTCCTTTACGGCGCAGAGGCTTGGACCTTAACAAAAGCGGATGAAGATGCCCTTGGTCGTTTCGAGAGGAAAATTCTGCGCACTATCTACGGTCCCGTTTGTTCAAACGGTGTATGGAGGAGAAGATATAACGAAGGACTGTACGGGTTGTACAGCGACATCGGCCTGGTACGACGTCTACGGATACAGCGTCTAAGGTGGCTAGGCCATGTAGAGCGCATGGAAGATACAGCTCCGACCCGAAAAGTCTTCGAATCCACTCCGGAAGGAAGGCGCGGCAGAGGACGGCCGCCTCAGCGGTGGTGCACGCAGGTGGAAAGGGTCCTCAACCATTTGGGCGTGCGGCACTGGAAACAGCTGGCCAAAGACCGTGCCGGCTGGAGACGCTTGTTGGTTGAGGCCCAGGTTCACCACGGACTGTAGCGCCACCTAAGTAAGTAAATAAGAAGCTCGATGTAATCCTCTGAGTTTTGCCGACCATCTAAGACAACCAGATCTATTGGGCCATGAAATGAAATTGCAGCCCACACCATGACAGAACCAACAGCAGTGTGACGACGTGACAGGAACATCTCCGATTTTCTCAAATCGTGGAAGTAATATTGAAAGCCATCAGGGCCATCCAAATTAAATTATTTTTCGTCGGAAAAAATTACGGTTTCCCATTCTTTCTTCCAGGCTATGTGAGCCCGGCAGAATTCCAATCTCTGAACTCTATGATGCTGGAGTAAACGTGGTTTTTTCTTCAGTTTTTGCCGTCGGAGATGTGGACACTGTTGAATCACCCTTTGAACTGTCCGGACACTCCCTGAAGTTCGAACTTTCTCCTTTCTTTTGCGAGCGGTCGCAGCGGAATTTGAAGCTTCACGTAAAATGGACCTGCGATCTCGTTCTGTTGTCGCTCTTGCTGTGTGCCTTTTTCGGTTTTTACCATAATTTTCTGGATCTTTTAGAAAATTATTGACTGTCCATGGATCTCGACCAATTTTTCTAGCAATCACCCGGTTGGAATAATTTTCTTGGTTGAGCGCAAGAATTTTGTCAATTTCTAAATTTGTTAGCGTTTTACCTCGACCCATCTTTTCTAAATTGCAACTTAAATAAAAACAATTGTAATAAATAATAAGTGGGAATGAAATAGAACAAAGTTTTACTTAATTTAAAGGACCTTGCGCTTTAAATGTTGAAAACAAACTGATGAGGGTAATCAAGTGTCACGGAGTGTATGTATTTATGTATTCAAGTATTTTTTTCTAAAAGTACCTCAATGTTTGTTTGTTTGTTTAGTTTTAGAAAAGGCGCCTTTGTTTTGGAATCTGGTCCATAGATCAAACAAAATTTGAACAGCCTCACACATTTTTAAGCTTTCAATAGCAGCGTTAGCTTCTTGGTATGAATTAATTGAAGGCTCTACCTGGTCCTGGTTTCCACTTTCTGTTTCAACAATTTCACCAGGAAATGCAACGTCTTCTGGTACCATCTCGAAGTCATCTTCCACATTTACAGTTTCATCCATTAGGACAAAATGTTCGGGTTCTCCTCCAATCGGCATTCTGTAAGAATCTTGGAAATTGCCCTTAAATTCGAAAGAGGAAAGTCATCTTCAGGATCGAATTCATCTTTTTCCAGATTCAAACTTTG
Organism: Eumerus sabulonum; assembly: GCA_951905685.1. Lineage (NCBI taxonomy): Eukaryota > Metazoa > Arthropoda > Insecta > Diptera > Syrphidae > Eumerus > Eumerus sabulonum. Next base: position 16,906,606 of record OX645062.1, on the reverse strand, counting down.
TCCATAAGTTGCAAAGTTAAAACAATTTGCTACTGTTTTTCTTGTGGCTGGACTTGCCATGAAAAAGCTTGCCGACTCACGCCTTTCGGAATCGGCATTAAACTGTAGGTCTCTTTCACTTGTATAAAAAATAAATCAAACACAACATGAATGATTGAAGCTGGGCTCTGGGTCTCCACCACAGCAGGCAAAGTACAGCTAAAGATCACAGTAATTAAGCTACAGCGTTTCCAAAGGCAAACATAACAGGTCTTAGGTGGAACTCAGTTGGGCTCGAAAATAGAATCCAGCATTGATGCTGGTATCTTTGTTGTCTTCCATCTAAACATACTTTCTTATAGGTGGCGCTACAGTCTGGTGTGAACCTGGGTTCAACCAATAAGCTTCTTCAGCTGGCACGGTCATTTGCTAGCTGTTTACAGCGACGCTTTCCGAGTTGGTTAAGGTCCCATTTCACCAGTGTGCGCCACCTTAGATTCGGTCATCCTCTGATGCGTTGTCCCTCAGGGTTGGACCGCAGTTGTGTTATTCATTTGCTAGCCTAACCATCTTTGACGTTGAATCAGTAGACGTCGTACTATCTCCTCCTCCACTCTCCGTTTATACAAACGGGACCGTATATTGAACGCAGAATTTTCCTTTCGAAACGACCAAGGGTTTCCTCACCCGCTTTCGTTAAAAGTCCAGGATTCTACGACATAGAGGAGGACCGGGATGATTAAGGTTTTATATAGCACAACCTTGGCCCTTTCGAGAGAGGGCTCTACTTTTCAATTGTCTCTTGAGCCTAAAGAAGCAGCCGTTCGCAAGAATTATTCTGCGTTTCATCTCAGCGCTGGTATTGTTGTCGCTGGTTACTAGTGGGCCAAGGTAGACGAAGTCTTTGTTCACTTCGAAATTGTGACGTTCTGGCTGAGATGTCAGTGGTTTGGTTGACAGCATATGTTTCATTTTACCCTCGTTAACCGAAAGACCCATTTTGACCACTTCTGCTTCAATGTTTTCGACTGCTTAATTGACGTCCCGCTGTGTTTGTCCAAATTCGTCCTATCTAGGACAAACCACCCCTTAGAGTAGTAAACGAACATCTTTGACCCAAAACCACTGCAGGTTGTGTGTGAACCTGCGCGAAACTCTCCCTCTCCCTATTTACCTTCGCTCGCGAAGGTTAACGTTATAAGGCCTTAGCCTCGAGTGCGGGTGGAACTATAAAAAGAAAAGTCTTGAAATAAATCGTACCTCTTGTGTTGGCCAGTGAGTCGTATGATCTTTTCAAGCACGATGTTGAAAAAATTTCGCGCGTCAACATCAAAAGCATCGGCGAGAATTCTCATTGTCATCCTGCACAATCTGACGATTTTGACAGGGATGTTAAAACTAAACATGGCTCCGTATAGCTCGTCTCTATGCCCAATGTCATATGAGGCTTTAAAATCGACAATAAGATGGCGTGTCGATTTGGAATAGTTGGGTCTTTTCCAAAATCTACCGCAGTGTGAACATTTAGCATGCTGGAGGAGTGCCTGGCGTCGATCGCAATGTGATCAATCTGATTGATGGTCGACTGATCAAGTGATCGTCAGGTTCCTTTGTGGACGATAAGATGCGAGATTTGTGTGCTAGGCAAGTAGCCGATGTCCGTTTTCGGACGTGGTGTCCTCTGGTCCATATTTCCCCATAATCGACTCAAATGTCCTCTTTGCCCACTTTCGCATTGAAATCTTCTAGCACTATTTTCATATCCTAGATGGAACATTGCAGGGGTCGTCAGCTTTGTATCCGTCCGTATCCGAGGCTTGTGGTTGCTTCGCAACAGTTTGATAGGGATATTACTCCTAAGAACAACCCCCAACCAGGAGGGCTAGGTTCCTAGCCTAGTTCCCAGAAGCAAGGGAGCCCATCTAAGTAGGTAGGTAGGTAGGATCGTCGCCTTCCCAGAATTGAGAAGAATACACATAGGCCAGTGAGGCCCGTTGTGCAGCTACGAGGGGGTTTGCCCCCCTATTCGTGGAACCATTTTGTACTTCCTAAGAAGTTAAGAAGATCAGATATCCCTACTTTCTGAACATCTGTCAGATCGTTAAGGAAGTAAGAGCCTAGGTATCGTTTCCTGATTCTGCAGAATGCTGGACAGGCGCAGAGAAGGTGGTGAATGGATTCGACCTCCTCCTCGTCTTGACAGCTTCTGCAGAAATCATTCGGAACTATTCCTAGTTTTTGTGCGTGACTGCCAATGAGGCAGTGTCCTGTGATGACACCGATAACTTCCATCTCAGGTTCGTCTCGGCCCTGGCGAGATGTTTAATGGTTGTAAGGGGTACTCCCTTACAAGCCACGATTGATTGTAGCGTCGTTCCTTGTTTGGCGAGTGTGTCGGCTTTTTCATTTCCTGTAATGTCGCTGTGTCCCGGTACTCAGATAAGCTGTATGTTGAACTGTTCTGCCATCTCGTTAAGAGATAGGCGACAGTCGAGACTAGATTTTGGTGTGTACACATAGGACTCCAACGACTTAAAGGCTGCTTGACTGTCCGTCAGAATGCGAATATCCGTGGTGGGTATTACGTTCCACTTCAGCCAAGACAAGGCCTCTTATATTGCCAACAGTTTCGCCTGGAAAGCGCTGCAGTGATTTGGTTATTTTAAAGCTTTATACAGCTTAAGTTGTTTGCAGAAGACTCCACTGCCCACCCCGTCTTTGGTTTTAGACCCGTCAGTGTAAAAATCCACGCAGTTTCTGCGGGGTTGAGTTTGGCGAGTCTAGTTTTGTCTGTCCGGCTTAGTCGTCGTAAAGTTTTTTTTCCAAGACTGTGGTGGGTTCTGTGTGGTCCAAGTTTTCTGCCATAGTTATCCTGTTTTGCAGGATGGAGGAGTGGCCAGTGACATACATAGCTCGTCCGTTTCGAGTTGGCTCTTAGGTCTTATGGCCGTGTGTGTGGTAATTTGCTTGCCGAAAATATCGAGTGGTGTAAGGTCGAGTATCATGTTAAGCGCAGCCCTTGGTGTGGACCTGAGGGCCTGAGGTAATGCACATACATATGTACATGCCATCCTTTGTATCTTATCGAGTTGTTTGTGGTTTGTTGTCTTGTCCAGTTCAGTCCACCAGACTTATCATTCCATACATTAGTATGGGTCTAACGACCGTGATGTAGAGCAATAGGGTGATCTTGGGGTTGAATCTCCATTTTTTTCCTAGGACTTTCTTGCACGTGTAGAGAGCTATTGTTGCTTTTTTTGCTCTTTCAGTTGTGTTGCTCTTCCAAGTTAATTTCCTATCTAGTATAATGCCTAGGTATTTGGCACTGGAGGAATAGGTTAACCTACATGGGACAATGTTTCGGGATTTTAAGCTTTTTGGTAAATAGCACGAGCTCCGTTTTCTGGGGACTTATCCTGAGCTCGTTACTATGCGCCCATTTGCACGGAATTGAGAATGCCGATTGCATACGGTCATTCAGTGTGGATAGGTATTGAAATGGCAACGTCATCAGCGTAGGCAATACCGTCCAGGCCTTCTTTCTCCAGTTTGATTAGTAGTTCGTTTACAACTACATTCCAGAGAAGAGGTGAGAGGGGCCCTCCTTGCGGGGTTCCCTTGGTAACCACTCTGGTAGTTACTAGGCTTCCCCACTGAGTGAATCTTGCGCGTTAATAACAACTCGCTGATCAGCTCTATCAGAGTTCTCTCCACCTTTAGCTTTTCTAGCCCTTCTATTACTGCTTTCGGAGTTACGTTGTTAAAGACGCCCTCTATGTCTAGGAAGGCTGTTAGAATATATTCATTGAGATGGATTGATCTTTCGATTTTCCTCACTAGTGTGTACAAAGCTGTTTCGACCGATCTACTCTTACAGTAGGCGTGCTGTGCCTTAGAAATTAGGAAGGGATCCAAACTGTGGCGTATGTGTAAGTCTTATCAGCCTTTCCAAAGTTTTTAGTGCGAAGGATGATAGACAGATAGGCCTTAGATTTTTGGGGGAAGTATGAGAGTTCCTGCCGGCCTTGGGGATGAAAAGTACCTTTGCGCACTTCCATCTAAACATGCGTCATTATCATTTTCGAATCCAGTTCCGTCATGGAATGCTTTGATTCTCCGCAAACCCTATCCAAAAAGCAAAGTGGGGTGTGTACCTATTGCTATTGGGTACCGTCGCTTTCGTCAATCGCAATATTCAAAACCGCACATCATATTCAAAACAAAAAAAAAAAAGCAAAATATTACTGTAGCTTCTTACCTACCTACATCAATTGAAAAACAAAAAACAAACACTTTGCAGAAGTAGAAACAAATCTCCACGCAGAAATGCCTTGGCAACCAAATATAAGTATTTTTTCACAATACACACAATTAGTATGAGTTTTGCTATCCTCAAAGCTATACAAAACAAAGACCTCTTCGCTTCGCAATAGAGAAAAAAGCTAACACATTTTGTTTTTTTGTTTTTGCTCTTGTCTTTTCAATTTGTTTTCATAGACTTTGGGTGAGACTGTTTAAAAAGATCCCATGCAAGCAAAACACAACAATAACAACAACAATATTTAAACATATTATCAACCAAGGAAAGAAGAGAAGAAAACAACAACTTATTATTAGAGAATCGCTGCTGTAATCTGAAAACAACAACAAGCAAGAAGTCTACATTACACCAAGCAACAAAGAATTCAAAACGTGATCACATCAATATTTTTAATTCAAAATAAACCAAAAATATATAAAACTATAACGAATAACTACAATAATCGGTAACAACAACAGTATACCTATTAACAAAATCGAAACCGACAAAAAACAAAACAAAAAAAAATCTTAACTATTTTTACAAGGCATACAAGGGAGTGGAGTTTATTATAAAACACAACACCGATCAAGGAGAGAAGAAACCGTGTTGTTTAATCAAAAAAAAAATAGTAAGGAAGACAAGAAAGGAATAAACTGTGTTCGTCTTTTTCAACAAACCAGTATAGTTGACTTATTTAATTTATTTTTTAGTGTTAAATATATCTTTTTTTATTTGTTTTTTTTTTTACATTACGTAATTGGTTTTCTCACTATTTTGTCGTTGTTTAAAACGTAGACAAAAACAATACGGAAATCTGCCATTTTTTGCGGTGTATTTGATCCTCAGAAAATTTTTTTTTTTTTTTTCTAACTACAAAGTATATATATATATGTATACACATATGTATCTGTATATTTCCATCCAAGTGCGTGTTTCTAAGTGTTGATATACAAAGAAGAGTAAATAAATACAATATTTATCGTCGTTGCTAGTAACAAGAAAACCAAGTGATAGTTGGAGTTTAAACTAAAAAAAAACAAAAAGAATAATTCACAAAAGACTTGCGATAAAAAAGGCAAACAGTGCGGGTAAACATTTCTGCTTGGTAGTAGTTATAACGGTAATTATCTTTTCAATAAAGTTGTATTCAACTTATGGCATCAACCGACGAGATTTCGAATAATTTGCAACAAACCAACGGTATTTTTGGTAAACTTGACAATAATAATAAAAAGGAAACGGATTCGGCGGTTAACAAACTACTCGAGGAGGCTGTTGATAATTTAACGCTTCAAACGGCGACGGCAATGTTTAGCGAGGTGTTTGAGAACGCCAATAAAGGAGACGAACTGGAGTCGTCGCCATTAGAGGATCCTTGCACATTTGCCGATGGAATGGAAAAGAACTGCAAGATTTGCTCGTAAGTTTTTTTTTTTTTTTTGTGATCGCGTGGGGGAAGCGAAGCAGCTTTCACTTCTATTTCAAATTAATTTTCATTTATAGGTGCCGCCTGGTGTCGCCGAGAGTACTGTCTTGTCTTCATGTTTTCTGTGAAGCATGCTTGGCCAAATTGCTGATGGGTGAAAATGGATCCGGTGAACAATTGCCTTCATCAATTCTTAAGAATTCGATTGAATGTCCAACTTGCAAGCAAATCACTCCGGTAACAACAAGCATACAAATCAATTTGACTTAGTTCTCGTAATCAACTTTATCGTTTTATAGGTTGGTCCAAAGGGTGTTGAGTCGTTGACATGTGATTACATTTTGACAAATATCTTAGACTTGTCATCGATCGAATCGGAAATGTTATCGTGCACCTCATGCAAGAGCAAGGAGAAAGCCATCTCACGTTGCAATGATTGTGCAAATTTTTTGTGCAGCGGCTGTGACAATGCCCATAAGTATATGCGCTGCTTCGAAAATCATGAGGTTGTTAAATTAGAGGACTTGCAAAAGACCACCGAGAAATTGACCATCCATAAGCCATTATTTTGCAATGTCCATACCAGTGAGAATCTGAAGTATTATTGCTTCAACTGCCAAATACCCGTTTGTAATGATTGCTTGATTGCCGATCATAAGGGCTCGGAACATCATTACGAAGTGATTGTTAGCGCGGAGAAATGTGTACGCGCCGATATTGAAGATCTAATGAAAGAGGCTAAATCGAAAGTTCAATACTGTGATTCGGCTGCATCGAAGTTGTCTAGTGATTTGACTGAGTTACAATCGCAGCACGATACCGCCCGTGATTTAATTGAGGAATCCTTTCAGAGCTTCAAAGCTGTACTTGAGAAATGTCGCGATCAATCGCTTAAAGAACTGGGAAAATTGCATTCGGAACGTGAATTGAAAATCATGGATCTCTTGCAGAATATCGAGAATACAATGGGAAAAATCGATGGAGTATGCAAGTTCACTAAACGCGTCCTGGAACAGGCTAATGCTGCAGAGTTATTGAGTATGAAGAAATTGATTGCCAAACAATTTATTAATTTGATTAATAATACGCCAAAATGTGATGTAAACTTTTCGCTTGAGTTTGATACGAAATTTGAGAAATTCGAGCAATTGGCACACGAGTCATTTGGAAAATTCCGTACCGAATCGACTCCACTTAGTCCAAAGGAGAGTACGCCGCCACCAACATTGCCCGGCATGCCGCCATCACTTATGACTCGTAATATAATGACAAATAATTCGCAAAATGCACTAGCAAGCTCAGTGACGGCTAGTAGCCCAATCTCGTTGCCCACATCAATGCAGTCATCTTTCGATGGTGATTTATCCGTTTTGGGCAATGGTTTCATGATGCCAAGCGTTCTAACACCTGATTCGCCACCTCAACACGCAATCGGTGGTGGACCATTATCCGGTGGTGGTAATGTGGTTGCTCCGTCTGTTAATGTTGGCAATACAGCAGCACCGCCAGCTTCCATCAGTATGCTCGAGTATAATTTACAGCGATTGGCAAATTTGGCTGAAAATTCTCCGGACGGTCTTACCGATGCCATGGTAGCTGCTGGTAATCCGACTCAAGCTCAACAAAATCAAACGATTACACTGGCCGACATATTATCCGGGGATCAGAGGGCTTTCAACAATCTTCAGGCACTGGCTAAGCTAGGATTGAATGGTAACGGTAGGTTTCAGTTTATTTCACAATAATATACACAACGGCGTATCTCTGATACCCATATATGCATACACTAAACCATTGGTTGCCCCCTCCATTCCCTCGAATTAGATTCTATTTAGTTTGCTAACAAAATTGATTTTTATTTTGATTTTTGATTGAATGTGTACTAAATTGAAATGAGAGAGCAGACAATCTGAGTAGAGCAAAAAAATCGACTTTTGTTTATGATCGGTTGAGACTTCAGCTTCCTCTCTAGTCCTAGGACTTAAGAAAACGTGAAGACTATACATTTGTACTAATTATTATTTTATTTTTTATTTTTTTCAATTAATGTTTGGTCTTTTAACAACGCGTTTTGTTTGCAATGAACTTTTGATCTTTATTTGATGAAATCATGTAATGAAAAATAAACAAACACAATACGCTGATTTGTTGTTGGCGCTTAATAGTAGATCTTCACACAGACATGACAACCAATCAGCTTTTACCGAGTGGACCTTCAACCGGCATTGATTGTTTATTGTCAGATTTTTGCCTCCCGCCGGCCACATCACCGAGTTTGCCAACACTTGCTCCGCTTACCGATGACTTGACCATTACAAATTTCCATGCAGGCCTCAGTGTTAGTGCACGTAATAAAGCAACGCCTATGCAAATTCGATCAAAATTCGGCTCGTTGGGTACGGCTAAGGGACAATTTAATTCACCGCATGGCTTTTGCTTGGGTGTGGATGAAGAGATCATTGTGGCTGATACGAATAACCATCGTATTGAAATATTCGAGAAGAATGGTCAATTGAAGTTCCACTTTGGCGTACCTGGTAAGGATGAAGGTCAACTATGGTACCCGAGGAAGGTTGCTGTTATGCATACTAATGGCAAGTTTGTGGTCTGCGATCGTGGAAATGAACGCTCTCGCATGCAGATATTCTCTAAATGCGGGCATTTTATGCGAAAGATTGCCATAAGGTAATATATACACATTCTTTTGGTTCGAAAACTTTAATCGAAGGGTTAATTTACATTTTTTTTTCATAGATACATCGATATAGTTGCTGGATTGGCTGTGACTTCAAAGGGACACATTGTTGCTGTGGATAGTGTTTCGCCGACTGTTTTTGTTATTTCCGAAGAAGGTGAACTGGTTCGTTGGTTTGACTGTAGCGACTACATGCGCGAGCCATCTGATATTGCAATAAGGGGTGAGCTGTTTGTTTTTTAACTGATTGATTGATTTTTCCATCTCCACGTTTCTTACATTCGATTCAGGTCTTTTACTAGGTGGTAGTTAGAGAGTGCCATGGTACAACGCCGATGACACGGCATCGAATCCCGACAACAGACATGTTATCGAATGTTTTTTTTTACGGCGCTTCTCCTCAGCAGTGTACTGACACAACCCTTTGTAATATAATTGTCATAAAAAAAAGCTTCTCGAAATTCGACCTTCGGAATCAGCAATAAGCTGCAGGTCCCTTTCACCTATGTACATATCAGGATATAAAATCACACACAACAGGGGTGATTGACAGAAACTTGGCTTACATAGGTTCTCTCTGAGCTGTAACGCCACATACTCACATACGAGGTGGTAGTTATGATTTTTCCATTCAAACATACAGCGTTCGACTGCAAAGCTTAGCTTTTGTAATCCTTCCTTCCATTCAATTTTGATTTTTAGGGTCGATGCGGCATAGACACCGGCACACCCATACCATTGCCTGTCGTGGACCCGTCCGTATATATTTCCAATGCAGTACTCTTGCTTGGGAATTCATTCCCTTTTCATTGTCGTCGGTTGGGAGGTTTTCCAATAAGGACTTGACAACTTTTCTATTAAATAAAACGCAAACCATTTGAGATACATATTTCAAAAACTTTATTATCGGCTTACATCGAAGTACAATCAAAACATTTATGAATGGAACTCGACTTTTTTTGTTGAAGGCTTCTGTTATCCGCTGGAGCACTCAGACGCAATCACTGGTCCATTGTACTCCAGACAGACACCTTACATTACTGTATTTTCTCCGTTTTCCGGAGAAAAATTTGAAGGAGCTTCAGTGATGTAGAGCTAAGGGATTCGGCACACACCACGTCGGCTCCAAGGGTGCGCCACCGTATGCGTGCAAAGGCGGGACAATAACAGAGGAAATGCTCTGCAGTATCATCCTCCTCTTCGCCACATGCAGCACAGGTAGGCGTCTCACTGATGCCGAGCACGTAGAGATGCTTGGCAAAAGTGTAATGGCCCGTGATAACTCCCACAAGCCTTCTGCAGTCGATTCTCCTTAAAGACAGGAGGAATGCTGCAGATTTTTTGCAGACATCAGGGCATACGCGCTTAGTCATCCTGCAACCCGGACAATCCCTCCATCTACGGTTGTGTGTTTTAAATACACAATCGTTAATGTAGGAATTTACCGTGGATGTAGGTAGACCTAGAGCGGGTTCAGGTCCTGAGAAGCTCTCTGAACCCATTCTAGCGAGTTCGTCAGAGGTCTCATTACCTGGGATCCCAGAGTGGCCTGGAACCCATACAAGCCTTAATGAATTTAGTCTGCCGACTCTGTTCAAGAAGGACTTGAGTTCAAGCACTAATTTGGAGCTAGTTAAGGGGTTACACACAGCTTTTAGTGCAGCTTGGCTGTCACTACATACGCATATGCTTTCCCCCTTCCACCTGTGCTTCACAACATAGTGCATGGCCATTAGGATTGCGTATATCTCTGATTGGAAGACAGACGCATATTTTCCTAAGGAGAAGTGCAGTCGAATGTTTTCGCGCTCAAAGAAGACCCCAGCACCGGACCCCCGCCCAGATCTGGAGCCATCCGTGAAAATCCGAAGACTGTCCTTTCCAGGTTCAGTATCCAGCCATAGCCAATCCTGACGCCATGGAAACTCGACTGTGAAATTACGACGCAATAGGATAACGGGCGTCAGTGCGTCAGAAGGCATGTCCATGAGACAGGGGTTGCAGGACAATTCTTGCGCAAGCACACCGTTATCCTATGCGAGTTGTACCAAAAGCCATTTCTCTTCAGACGAGACATGGCTTTCAGAGCACACCCTCTGATAAATATATCAAGAGGTGGAAGGTTCATCATAACATCTAGAGCAGCGCCCGGCGTGCTGGGGAAAGCCCCCGTGCAGCTGAGATAAACCGTTCTTTGAAGTTTGGTGAAACAAACAGTTCTTTGGAGTTTGGTGGTTCTGTTCTACCAGACAACTGATGGATATACGATTATAAGTCTTATCATTGTCGTATAGATCCAGAGGACCTTTACCGGCGATAAACCACATGTTTTGCCAAAAGCTCCTTTGCATTGCCAGAAAACTGACAGCGCTTTGGTGGTTTTTGACTCGACATGGTTTGACCAGATAAGCTTGCTAACTAAGCTGACTCCTAGATAATTAGCCTTCTTGGATATCGGGATGGAAGTGCCTTTTAGTACCAGCTGAGTCATATCAGTATTTTTCCTCCTTCTCGTGAAGAGAACGACATTGGTCTTAAAAGGATTGACCGACAGCCCATTTCTGATACACCAATCATCGATCACATTTAGCGCCGCCTGTGCTTGACAGTCGCTAAGCATGAGCCGACAGAAAGAACGTCGACATCATCCGCATCGGCCTGGGTATAGATTCCAGAGGCATTGAAAGTCGACCAGCATACACCATAACAGCGGAGACAGGACGCCACCTTGCGGGCAGCCCCTGTTTACATTGCGGCGATAGTACTCCTCCCTGTGGTGTGCCACGTCTTATTGCCCTACTATATATATATATATTTATCGCTCTCCTTCAACCCAATTCACTCACATCTAATTACATATGGCTCCTTTCTGTGGCATGCTTGGAAAAGTTTTATATGAGAAAGTGACTTAAGTATAGTTGTGTGAACTGCAGACGGTAGACTCAAAACGTTCCATGATACAGAGATACTAGCACCCGTTCTTTGGTTTTACAATACTCAATTTGAATCCTATAAAAAAAAAACTTCTGATTATAAAAAAAATAAATCATTCGTTGAATTTTAGATAAGTGTGGTGTAACTTTTGTATGAGTTTTGTTTTCAGACAACGATTTCTACGTCTGCGATTTCAAAGGGCATTGCGTTGCAGTATTTAAGGAAGACGGCGTATTTCAATATCGCATCGGAAACGAGAAAGTTACTTGTTTCCCGAATGGTATTGATATATCAAATGCAGGTGACATCCTTATTGGCGATTCTCATGGTAATCGATTCCATGTTGCCTGCTATTCGCGCGATGGTATTTTGCAATCAGAATTCGAGTGTCCACACGTAAAGGTATGCATATTTTTACCCATCACATCAAACAAAACGATAACATTAAATTCATTTTATTTAAACAATAAATATGCTTTATTTAGGTTTCCCGTTGCTGTGGTTTAAAAATTACTTCCGAAGGCTATGTCGTAACACTAGCCAAGAATAATCATCATGTCTTAGTGCTTAATACTCTCTATGTTCACTGATTGAAAACGAAAAACCAAATCGCGAATTATTATTTCAAACCAAATCGTTAAATCGCCGAAACACTTTATAAAAATGAAGACAACAGAAAAATGCTTTAATATTTAATTGAGATAAAAAAATAAAAAACAACAAATCAACCTATCTATATATACAGCGCCGTGATCCCGATATGTAAAGTAAAAAGAAGAAAAACAACAAAAACAGCAAACGTATCAAGATATACAACAAAAATAATAAAACACTTTTTGATCTCCTTCTTTTTTTTTATATTTACAATGAACACAAAACGAAGAAAACGGAAACGAAGAAAGAAGCATATTTTCTCTCTTCAATCAATAATATATTTTCACATTTAAAAAAAAACTCCGAAGTTAACGAACTTGATATATACACATAAAAAAGAAACAAAAAAGCAAAAAAAAATCAACATACCATTTATAAAATGTTAAATATTTTACTATATTCCTTTTTTTCCGTTTTAATAAGGCTGGTTATCCAAGACATTATTTACGCGTTACTATTTTAATTCTTTTTTTTTTTTTTATTGATTAACTATACATACATATATACATTTTTTTTCAATACATTTATTTTTTTAGTCAGATTCTGCGTATTTAATTTTTTTTTTTTTTTTTAATATCAAAAAATGTACAAAATGTTTTTTTTTTTTTTATCAAATCATAAATCAAAACAAAACTCCGATGAAGGAGAGATATATCTGATAAAAAAAAAAAGAAAAGCAAACAAAAAATTGAGATGAGAGAACATAGCAAGGAAAAGCATACCTTCAAGTCATTTTTTTTTTCAATTTATTTTAACAAAAAATGTAGTTCTAGTTATTTAATGTTTTTTTCCATTTTTATATGTAAGTTTTTTTTTTTTTTTTTCATTGTTCACTAACCTTTCTTTTTTGTTAATAACTTTAAAAATAGTATATTTTAATTGTACCAATTCCACGCGCTTTTATTGTATAAGTTGTGTTTTGTCAAACAAAACTAGTTTTTAGCTGATATTTTACTTTTATTTTTAAATGAAACAAAACGAAAAACAACAACTACAAGATATTAAAAACAAAAAACAAACAGAATCATAATGTAAAACAATTTTAATTTGTTTTTCAAAACCACCATTGTTTTTCTTTTTTTGTTTTTTTTTTCCTTTTTTTCTACAACTTTTTCCCCTGGATATTTTATTGTATTTTTGTTTTTATTATTTTTAAATACTCTTTACTTGTTGTTTTTTTTATTTTATTAACTATTTATGCGTTCGAATCTCCATATTATATATGTATACAATTTATGATTGTTAACTGTTCCACCTTTTTATTAATGTATTTACAAATGCAAAAAAAAAAAAATATTAAAAAGAAAAAAAATGTAAAAAAAAATATTTTATTTTTATTAAAACGATAAATCATTTTTGGTTATTTATATAATCAGAAAATGAGAACCTAGTGATAGATGGTTTTAAGAGAGTTTTATTTTATTTTAAATTGAGTTCAAATTTTTTTTTTTTTTTTAATACATTTTACATTTAGAAAAAAGAAAAAAAAATGAAAGATTGGGCGTGTTTACAAACAGACTGATTTTAATTGAACTAACAAATATACACAGTGGATGTGTGTAGTTAACTACTAAGAAGGCATAACAAAATACATTCAATTGTGATTTGTTTTATTAAATGAATACGACTTAAATATGTACCGACCACCAAAGAAAGGTTTTAGCTTATGTTTTCTTTAAAATTATATTGTATTTTGGTAATACTATAATACGAAGTTGCCTTTAAATTGTATAAAAAAAAAAATGTATTTACGGAATGTATTTGTAATTAAATTTGTCATAAACAAAATAGAATTGATAGTGTATTTTTCGGTTTTTGTATGTATCTTGAAAACGAAAAATTTTACAGGGATTTTACGAAAAATGAAAATTGATGTATTCACTGTATTTTTCTTTTTAAAAACGAACTGTGTAGAACACGCCCATCGATATGTCTAAACTTCTGAAATTCGTGTTTCATATTTTTTCGCACTGCTATATAAAATTTATGGAAAAAGCAAAACAAAAACAAAAATTTTCTTGCATTTAAAAAAGAAGAAAACTAAAATGTAAAACTGTTTAGGGTGTAGTATAAGGAAAGACGAATTTGGTTTGTTCCAAACAATTTAACGTTCTTTTACGGCGGGGAAAACATTTTATTTAGGCGCACTTTTTCCATTTGATTTTTATAGGTATGCCAGTTTGAGTAAGAGGCTAACTAGTAATGTTTTTTCTTTTTTGTTCCCGTACTCTAATCGTGTTTTACGTGTACGTATAGTACATATATCGTGTTAAAGAAAAATCCATTTCTACATATTTCGACTTGTCTTTTGCTGCCGAAAGAACGTTTTAGATGTGTCAAAATAAATGTCTTAGATTTTAGTGATTTACAGCAATAATTGGTACATATTTCACGCTTAAAATGATCTTATGCCGTGCGAACCAAATATGTATTTTAATTGAGAGACGAAAAAAAAAAAAATGTAAAAATGTTTTTCATTACTTTTTTCTAGTTTTTTGGTTTAATAATATTTGTTTGGGTTTACTTGTGTTCTTGCAAATCATACATCATTAACCTACGTATGGATTTACAACAAACTATTTATATATATATATATATAGAAACCAAACCATAATATATATAGAAACATATTTTAGGATATAATCCTGTTAATCGAATACAAAAATAAATACCAATGTCAATGAAACACAATGGGGAGAAGTAGAAATTTATAACAAAATGTTATATATTATTATATTGTAATATTACATGCAGTATCAAAAAACAAATATGTACTACGTCTCTACATACATATATATATATTTTTTTTTAATTAAAATATTCAAATTAAAAACAAAAACAAAAGAATTGCTTTACCTGTGGTGTATAAGTTCCTCAAATTCTTATGTATACTTTTACCTTTTATTTCGTCTTTTTTTTTTTTTGTGTGTAATATATTGTTTATTTTTTATTTAATTCTTTTTAGTTGTTAAATATTAAAAATAAAAAAGAACATGAATTCTTATTTTTTAAAGAAAAATCATCTAATTTTTATTATTAATCATTTTTTGTTTATGGCTTTTGGCCACATTCTTTATTTTGATAATCCTCCTTATAGTAAGAGTTACACGTTAAGTTGAGTGCTTCTAATGCCAAAAAAAGAGAGAAAGGAAAATTATTAATTTGCAAACAAGTAGCTATGAAGAATTGATTTCCGTATGGTAAAAATTACGGTATATTTGTTGTCAGTAAATATTTTTGGATCTAAAATGTGCTACTTTCCCTAAATGTATTGGCTATTACAGTTATTACATATATACAGTGAACTCTCATTGAACACGTACAACACCAGGGCCGTTCAAGTTAATGGATTATTCAAGTTACTGGACAAAAAGAAAAAAGTTGTCTTTTTTTTTAAACACGTTTTTTAACGTTTAACGTTTTTTTTTTTTTAATTTAAAATAAGAAAGCACACTTTTTAAGACAAATTTGAAGAAAAAAAGATGTTTTTTTACATTGCTTGGCCTTGCGCAATACCTTTTGTAAAGCCAATTCTCGAAGACTGGAGAACTGTTAATTCCGAGAATGCTCTTTCGTTTTAAAAACTTCCAACGCAGATACAAAAACAAAAAAAAAAATGATGGGAATCCCCTTTTATGAATAAAAACTTCCAACGCAGATACAAAAGAAATTGTATGGGAATCCCCTTTTATGAATAAAAACTTCCAACGCAGATACAAAAGAAATTGTATGGGAATCTCCTTTTATGAAAACCGTTGAAGATTCCAGTTTAAAACGATTTGGTTGTCACATAAAATTTGTTCAAGTTAAAGAGTTTTGAATTTTTTCATTGTTCAAGTTATAGAGGGCGCCGTGGCGCAGTGGTTAATGTGTTGGACTTTGGCGCACGATGAGCGAGTTCGGTTCCCGATAATACCAACGCCATCGAATGTTTATTTCGCGACGTTCCTCCTCGGCGGGGTACTGGCAAAACCCCCCGCAGTAATCTTGCCATGAAAATGCTTCTCGCCTCACGCCGTTCGGAATCGGCATTAAACTGTAGGTCCCTTTCACCTGTGTGAAATATAGATCACACACAACGTGGGTGATTGAGAGAAGCTTGGCTCTGGTCCTTCATGGGCTGTAACGCCACCAAAAGAAGAAGTTATAGAATACATAATGAAAAAAATCAAGTCACCGAATATAAAGAACCTGTCTGTTTAAGTTGTAAGATAGCTACAGAGAAAAAATAGTATCTATGTACACGTACAAGTTATTGGATTGTTCAAGATATCATATGTTCAAGTTAACGAGAGTCCACTGTAGTTTGATTTTGATCACTCATAAAAAACCAATTCGACATCCGCACATGACGTAGAATGTTTGCTGAGGTATAGCCTGACTCTAATTGTATTTTTCCTTGTTGAGCTTTATTTTTTATTTTTATTTTTTCAAATCCAATACGTGATGGATACACTTTTTTTTTAATTAAATTTTTCAATATTTACATATCAGAAAACAGGACGTCAGTTTTTTGTTTTTTCTTTGCCAAAAAAATACAATACGCCTTTCCTGCGCCAGAAAAATACTATTACTTTGTTGTTCGTAATTTTTATTATTTTACACATCAAGCATTTTGCAAACTTAAATTTACATGTGGATGAAAAATCAAAAAAAAAAAAACAAAAACGAAACAAAAAACTAATATTTATCATCAAGTAAATAAAATAGTGCCATGATTTTTTTAATAATTTTGAAAAAAAAGGAAAAATCAAACTATATATATATATATATATATATATATACATATATATATATATATACTATTAATCAACATTTTAAACAAAAACAAAAAAGATTACGTACATATATAAAACAATTAGGACGTTTATTTTTCTAGCAATTTAATGCGAAATATGATTGATGTTATTTCACAAACAAGGAAAAAAAAATACGAAGCTAATACAGTCAATAAACGTACATTATGTATACATACATATATATATATATATATATATAATGAAAATGTATTTGCGTTAAACGGATGGTTTGACAATTATTTAAAAGTGAATATTGAAATCTTCCTCTTCCTATATTTTCTCAGTGTAAAACCTAATACATATACATATATATGTATATATATAATAACAACATGGTATACGTATGTATAAATACGTGGATATATTTTAATTTTATCTTCAAACGAACAAAATATACAATATATATATGTAAAAAAAAAAACAAGAACTAAAATTTGAAATTTTTCTCTGGGTTGTTATATATTACATCATAGACAAAATATTTCTTTTTTTTTTTTGTTTTTTTTAATAAACTAGGATAATGAATTATACACATATATATAAAAATATAAACATCAAAAACAAAATAGAAACGTTTGCCATGGTAGAAGTTAATAAAAATATGAAAACAGAAAACATTGCAATTAAAAATAAATGAATTAAATAAAATAGATAAGATCTGACCAATATTATTCTAAAAAGAATTCGCATACATACATATATGTATGTACATATATGTGTATATAAACAATTGTGCGAAATCAGATTTTAACACAAACTGATCTATGTAATGTATATGTATACACAAAAATGCACATATGATGAATGAATAACGATAAAGATAAATTAACTATTCTAATAAGCAATATTAAAATTATATACGTTTGAACTTATAGAACTGTGTATATATTCATGAATTTAGAAATTAATATTTTTTTAAATGCATATTAATATATTGAAATAAAATATAAACTTATACATACAAATATATATTTTCTGTATATGTTTAATTTTAACTAAGCAAATGAACCATTTAATAGTAAACCAGCATTTCCACAGGGAAATAACGATTTTTTTTTAGTTTTATTATTTTTAAACCATAGAAGACAATGTACACACAATTGTATGTTGGTAAACTTTTCCATCGTCATCTTTGAATGCACTACTATAACAAAAAAAAAAAATAAAATAAAAAGAAATATCTTGATTATAAAATATCTGATTGTCATTTCCAGAACGTACGTTACATGTAGTAAAAATAAAGTAAAACAAAAAATTGTATGTGTGTTTGAAAGTTCTAATATAATATGAACCTACTATATAATATTTGGCAATAGCTACTTAAATGTTATTAGTGCTGTTTACCGTTTTTGTGATTAAAATGCTTTTTTAATGTTTTAAAAATTATAAAAAAAGACTAACAGAAATAAAATGAATACAAAAAAAACATGATTAGAGATACAAAAGAAATGCAATTAATATTAGGCAATAACCCTTTTCCTGCTGCTTTCTTGTGTAAACAAGGACTTTGTCGACCTTAAATTCTAAACTTGTATTCTCGTATGAATTGGTATCGTTTAGTGTATTGTAAAACGGTTCAGAGGATAATAAACAGCTAGGATACTAGCTAGCGATGTGGATTTGATTCATTATTATTATTTTTTTCTTTTTAATTAAATCCACTATATAAAAATGGTATTCATAAACTATAAAAAAAAAGATTAAACGTATATCGTTCCTTTTCACCATCGATGTAGTATTAATAAAGCAAAGCCAAACTTTTTAATTAATTCATACATACATACTGTCTTTCAAACTGTCGATTGTTGTTTTCCATCTATAGAACCAAACAAAAGGCTAAGAAACAACGCTTTCCAACAAAAAGTAATTAACCTTATTGACCTTAAAATACAAATCGATAATATACAAATATATACTAATCCTATTTAACATTCAAGCGAAAAAAAAAGAAGAGAGAAAAAAGAAAATAGTTCGATAGGATTTTGTTTGTGCAATATTTAGAAATCTGAACTGTTTTGATATATAACTATATGTACATCATTTTTGCACAGTTTAAATAAGAAATGTTTCATAGACTTATGTTATATATTAGTCTTTTGACTATAATATTTACAATGATTGAAAGAAAGAAAAAAAGAACAAATTAATAATAGTTAATAAACAACCCCGCTTTAATTAATCCCATTTATATAGATATTTTCAAATAATTCTTATATAAACAAAAAATAAAATAAATAAAAAATTAAAGTCGAGTAACAAGATTTGGGGTGAAATTGAATATTCACGTATGAAAAATGCATACGTACTTCCAGTTCATCCAAAAGTGCTTTTTTTTAAGCCTAATGGCGCGTCCTATCCATTTGCACTAGAGCGAACAAAAATCGCAAATCTCCACCCACTTTATAAAACAACTAAGAACAATTGTAACAAAAAATATTTACATTAAAAAAGAAAACACTAAAAATGAATGCTGCCTCATACATATATAAAAATAACAAGAAAATAAAAGCAAACATTTTGAAAAGTTTGTCTTTTGAAATAAGTGTTTTTAACTAAATTAAAATTCAAAGAAAAAAAAAAACAAACATGATGTAAAAGACGAAACAAATCTTAAACACCAAACGTTTACAAAAACAAAAATTAATTAAAATATGCTATTTACAAATACACATCAATATTTTTGTTCGTTTATATGTACATAAATCGACATGTTTCGTTAAAAAGTTAATTATGACCAGATGTATTTGAAAACAAAAATACCTTTTATAGTACATACTTCGTTTTCTTATTTTACAATTCTTCCCTCTCTCCGTATGCACGTATGAGCATTTTTGTTTTTTCGTTTTGATATTGTCCTGCCTGTGATAATGTTTGATTTTCCCCTGTAACATCATACGTGTGTCATACTATGAACATTGCTTTTTCTCTTTTGTATATATTATTTAGTGACTTTTTTGTTTTTTAATAATCATACTCTTATTTCCTTGAATTAATTGTTGAGGCTCAAACGAATACGTGTAAACAAAAAAGGTATATGTGGTCGTTTTTTTTTTTTTTTTTGGGAGGATTTGTAGGTGTATATTCAATAAATTTAGATGAAAAATATACACATTAGTCAAATCAAATTAAAAACAACAAAATAACATGGAAGAACAGAAGAGAAAATTATTTTTCGTATACATATTTGTTATATTTTGCAATTTTGTTTTTCCTATTTTTCTGTTTTTTATATTTAAGAGAATTGTAAAGTAAAAATTAGTAATTCCAAAAACTAAGACATAAAGAAAACAATTTTCTTGCGGTTAAATGGATACAATTTTTGCCTTTGGAACATTTTACATTTGTTTTTGTAATTACATTTATATACAAAACATTTTTTATTGTATTCTTTATTTAATTGATTTTGTTTAACTTTTACTTTAATTGTCAGACTTGTGTCGAGTGAGGGTATTTTGTGTTGTTTTTATTTTATTTTTTAAAGTAGTCGAAAAAATTTACAAAAGTAGCGTAATGCTCATATGAGTGGCACATTTTTAAATTACATATATACAATTGATGTTTTTATTTTATTTTTTTTTTCTATTGTATTTATTGAAAACATTTTTGAGGTTATATACACGCATATATACATTTATATATATATATATACATAAATTGTATGTAATTTTTGGTATTTAGTCATACACGAATTATATTGAAGAGCTTATTCGATTTAAATATATATTTTTTTTTATTTAAAAAAAAGTGATTTGTTCGTTTTATTTTTTATTTGCTGTTTTTGTTTTTTTTTTTTAGTCAGAGGTTGTTTATATTTTTGTAGATTTTTAATACAATATATAAGGGCTCATGCTTAGTATAGATTGGATTGAATACGCTGTGGATAAACATGATACAAATGTATAGTGATATTGATCGGATTAAGAAAAATGTCAACGTGACGATCCATGGCCATTAGTAAATCTACTTGCAATGTTCTCTCACTGCCTTTTGGTATCCGAATATAATTTTTCATAAAATTTTTACGAGCTCGCTTCTTCATTTGCAATTTGGTTTCCAAATTTACAACGGTTATGAACAAATTTGCCGAAGAACGTAAGAACACTCAAGGACCAACCACAATAGATTATGCCCGTATCACCGTTCGCAAGCTGTCGAACTCCCAGGCGAACTATGCTGATCGAGGTTTCACGGTTCGCGAATCTCTTAATTCGCCTGAAATTCACCCAAATTCGCTCGGTGACAATTGACTGACTGTTTCACAATGCTACTACACGGCGATGTGACAGCGCGACTACAAACGCCGTAACTGTCAAATCCATATTCATGCAATGGAAGTATATGGAGTAAGTCACATAGGCACGTATGTAGTCGTGTCGCAGCGCTGTAATTTCGAAAATTCGAAAAACTGTCGAAACTACACGGCGTTGTGCCATTTCGAATTCGACATTGGAGGAATACGTTTGATAACTTGGTCTTACCCACCACCTTCTGACTTTTGTTTTCGCTTTTAACTTTTCACAGGCTAAAGCAGCCGCACATGTTAGCAATAATGTTTTGTTCAAATTGTTTTTATCCATTTATAAACTAATTTCAGTTTCCATCTTCGAATTTTTTACTGTTGCCAACTTCACTCTATAGAATTCACCTCCAACTTCACTCACAGAAGCAACCTCGCTGTCAAAAAAAATCGCCGTTGAAAGTCGCTCCATTGTGTATTGACTGAACGACTTTACAACCACAGCATACGGCAGCGTTTGTAGTTGCGCTGTCGCATCGCCGTGTAGTAGCATTGTGAAACAGGCATGACTGACTGTCAATTCACTGGTTAGCGGCGTTCACACTGTACGGCTTGTCTGTACGATTGGCTTGATGACTTGAACTGCCAATCGTCAATCTGGACGCTCCCTACTGCAAGTCGATACGTTTTGTAGTAAAAAATTTGTTGGAAATGAGAAAATAAACGCCAATTACTTTGAAATCCATGCATTTTATTTGTAATTACTTACATTTTCCTACTTTCTGTCATTTCTACAAATGTTTCTTTTGAATGCAGCAAACGTTCGCCTCCCAGGCACCAACTTTTTGTGTTCGACTGAATTTGACATAAGAAACAGCAATCCAGTCGAACGTTCGCCAACGGTGATACGGTGAAATCGCTGTTCGCCGAAATTGTGACATTTGAGTCGAATGCCATCTGCGCGACTCGCGAACGGTGATACGAATTTATGTGACTCGACTCATTTTTCTTTTGACTCGCGAACGGTGATACGGGCATTAAGCTTGTATGTGAAAACCGAACGAAAGTCTTATTTAAGTTTCAACGAAAAGTCAAGTTATCCAAAACTTGAACGAAGGAACTGTCAAATTGTTTTTAATCGTTAAGTGAGAAAAAACAAATTAACAAAATCGTATTCCGACATATTGAAATTAGTTATTATCTTGCTTTCCCGTTTCTTTCACTGTCAGCTGTCAAAATTCCGCGCGGAATGTCTTCTTTCATTGAGACCTTTCATAAGCTCGCTTAAGTTAACGAACATTTAACGAACCCACGCATATTCCCATTACGGGTAGGTCAAAATCTTTGCATGTAATAAGTCATGTCCGTAAGCTGGCGTACGCTCGCTTAAGTCTATTATGGTCAGCCCTTAAATTTGAAAGTGCTCTAATTAAGGAAATTTATTTTTAAATGGGACTAATTAACCATTTCGCTAGCCGATCAATTCATAAAACGAAACTATATACAGTCACTCACTTTAGTATTCGAGCAGATAGTCTTAATACATTTATTTGAACGTAAAAAAGAAAATTAAGGGCCTAAAAACTCAAATTCCATACATTATATTTAAGAAAAGAAAACGTCTAAAAACCTAAAAATATTCAGCTAAAAGTTAAGGAAAAATATTTTTTTTAACAAAAGCACATTATGTAAATTGGATTCACAAAAATATTCGGGCAAACAATACCAATACGAATAAACAGGCAATACTTTGTGTGGTAACCTTTTTGCAGAATGACACTCTTTAATCTTCGAGGCATAGAAGACACTAGGTTTTTTGTTGTTGTTTCGTAAATTTTGTGCCATTCGTCTTGGAGAATCATTTTAAGCTGTGTCTTAAATTCGATCTCGTAGTTCGAACTGATGGCAAAGATTTTCTATGGGGTTCATGTCCGGTGGTTGAGGTGGAAGATTAAGGACTTTTGGGCAGTTATAAAACAACCATGTCTTAAGAGCAGTGTGCTTGGGGTCATTGTTTTGATAGAACCGAAAGCTCTCTCCTATTCCAAAGCTTGGTGCACTCTTCTTCAAATGGTCTTTTAAAATGTTCAGGTTCATAGCCGTGTTCATTATGCCATCGATATAGACTAAGTCACCCAACCCTTTCGCCGACATACACCACCAAACCATAGCCGAGGTGCCACCATGTCTGACTGTACCCAGCAAATTTTTTTTATTTATTTGCTGATTTCTTTCCTCCATACTATTGCCGTTCTTATTGACCCGAAAACATTAAATTTGCTTTCATCGCAAAATAAAACGTTGTCCCAAGAGTCTTCAACCTCATTCTAGTACAATCTTGCAAATTCTAATCTTGTTTTTATTCACTTCACTTATTGACGGTTTTTCACCGTGCCGATCTGCAGTTGAACCCGTACCCTTGTATGCACCTCCTAACAGTTTCAGCGCTAACAACCTTGCCGTGATTTTCTCCCAATTCTGTTTTTATTTTAGTTGCAGCTATCCTAGGGCCTTCTTTGACTCTTTTAAGTACTACCTGATTGAGAGAGCCGAGGAGAGACTGCAAACCAACAAACCGCGATGCTTGCTGTCCAAAACCCAAGTGCAGTAGCCACCCACTCAGCAGCAGTCACGAGACATTGAGATGGATGCTGTGGTACGATCGTTAAGCGAACTGTACCAATGAACATCCGATGTGCGCAGACGAGAGTGCTGCTGAGAGTATAGTTGGTATGTTATCATTTTGTCAATCAATATACATACATGTACCATACGATCAATGACGTATTTCGGTAATGGGTTGTGTGGTAGATGTACAGTGAGTGTAAACTACTTCGTTTAGAAAACACAAAATTTGATTTTTTCAAACACTACCCTTACTTCCTTGTCGGTTAACACTCGTTTCTCACTTTTGAGCCTTTTTATTATGTCACCAGCTGTGCTTTTACTAATATTTAATATTTAATCGGCAATTCGGTGTTGTGTTTTGCCTCGTTCAAAAATTAAAAATGACCGTTACTCATTGTTCGAGAGTAGTATTTTTACCTCTGCTTCCCATTTCAATGATCACTTTTGACAGTATTTTCTAAATATTTAAATTATATGCACACTCTGTGCAAACATACACGAAACTAAAAAAACATTCTACAAACAAGGTGTGTTCCTGTACTTGTGCACCAAAATTCACACTTTGGCATTCCATGGAGTGCCTCTCTCAAAGAGAGGCAAAATCACCAAATAGTACAGGAACGCATTAAACCTCAAATGCTACACTTTTTAAATGTCAAAAACATACACTCGCTCGCATAAGTTTGTGTACAAGTTCTTTTGAGCAAAGGAAACAAACAGTACAAATTTATTTTCCTTTATTTTCCATAGAGCACCGTGGCGCAGAGGGTAGTGTGTTGGCCTCTGACGCCGTGAACGTGTTTTTCACGGTGATTAGCGCCGTTCACACCACACGATTTGTCTATACGATTTGCTTGATGACTCGTGTCTGTACTGCCAATCGTCAATGTGAACGCTCCATACTGTAAGTCGATACGATTTGTAGTATGAAGTTCAGAATTTTCAACTTTTTGCCTTGCTTGTGTGGGTGCCCGTGTATGTGTAAAAGTCAGAAACTATACTTCCATACGTTTTTCACTTTTTTTGTGATTTCGAAGGGTGAACATCAGCGGACAAAGGCGATATGAGGACGAATTTAGTGACAAGTTATGGCATTTCCATACTTGTAGATGTAATAATAGACTATTGTTGGCGGGATTGGTGTCTACTTCCGAGCTGCGGATATATGTATGTAGCTGGCTTAAATTGGTAGTGGTCAGCAAAACTCTAAATCTTGTGGTTATAATTCCAAAAATATTTTCTACTACACGCCACCACGATACTTCCACTTGGGAGCCGCCGGGACCGACGCCAGGCACCGAGATACCGACCGCCAGTTGCGGGGGCTCCTGTTTCTCGTGGTACCAGACTATAGCTACCGGTGGAGCTTCGCGATCGCAAGGTCACTTCCAGATCAGTCCCGCAAAGCTCGAGGTCTAGCACCTCACCCTAGAAAAACTCTCAACTTTGGAGCAAGGCAGTACTCCAGCGCCTCGCCTCTTACGACAGGCATGCCTTTCATTCTCCCCATTTTGTAACAACTCGGATGTATATTTGAAAAAAACAGGGGTAACGATATTCACGACACAAATTCTCTCCAACAAATTAAATCGATCAAACTTGATTTTGCCCACACAAATTTCTTGGGCAGAAATTCGTAGCATGGGGTAATTGTTTGCTCTCTCGAGAGCGCTCTCTTTTGCCCAAAAGTGTGGATTTTTTTGAGTACGGGGACAGGTTTTCGATGTTTTTCGTAGTTTTTCGTAGATTTTCGTAGATTTTCGCGATCATAATTAAGATCTACTAAATTATATCATTAATAGTTTCCCATACTGCCCGAATATTAAAGTGAGTGAGTGTATGTATATCTCTAGATTTTGGAACTATAGGTGCTTAGAGAAGTTTCTAAAATCTGGGTGTACAATATTTATTGCATGAAGTCGGAAAAACAAAACGAAACTATACCAATATACACTTGTGCTCTTATAATTAAGTCACAAAAAAAGTTTTATATCAATGTTTTTAAAGTTTGTGTTTTATTTATAGAATAAAATTGATTATTAAAAAATATATTTACATTTTTCGTAAGTAATAAAGGCTTATACATAAAATCAAAAAATGAAGTCATAGGGAAAAAAAGACAGCAAATATAAGATGGATTAATTTTATTGGATGTAACATATAATTAAGTCATCTGTAAGAAAATGTTGTAATTTGTCTAGGTTTTATTCTAAATAATTAATTTCTACCTTTCTCATCCTAGTACTTGGTTGAGTAACCTTTTTGTTTGATAACATGGGCACACCGATCACTCATTTTCGCGACCAATGCAGCACATTGGGCGGGAGTGATCTTATGCCACTCTTGTTTTATTACTTCCCAGAGCGAACTTTTGTTGTGGGGTTTTCTAGCCGAAACTACCCTTTTTATAATACCCCATAGATTTTCTATGGGGTTCAGGTCAGGCCAGTGAAGAACTTTAATTTTCTCGTTCTCTAACCAAGACTTAACGACCCGAGAGCAGTGTTTGGGATCGTTGTCCTGCTGAAATGTCCAAGCAAGTGGCAAACTGTCAGCAAAATCGCTA
Source organism: Eumerus sabulonum (assembly GCA_951905685.1). Classification (NCBI taxonomy): domain Eukaryota; kingdom Metazoa; phylum Arthropoda; class Insecta; order Diptera; family Syrphidae; genus Eumerus; species Eumerus sabulonum. The sequence goes on along the minus strand of OX645062.1, from coordinate 16,880,385 downwards.
TTTAAATGTTCATTTAGAATGGTCTTATACATTTCACCTGTCATTTTGCCATTAATCTGGACCTACCCCAGATGAGGTGAAACATCCCCAAACCATTATCGACGAGCCTCCATACTTGACGATTTTCTCGGTATACTTAGGGACCAATTCTTTTAGTGGTGGTCGTCGAAGGTATGGTCTTCCGTCGTTCTCGAAGACGTTGAACTAAGACTCATCACTCCACACTATCATTTGCCGGAATTTAGAGTCCTTACGCCAGTGTTTATGAGCGAATTCTAACCTTTTTTTAATATTTTTTTTGACGTGATAACGTCTTATAAATCGATGAACACCGGCCGCACGTACGAAAAAGTATGACTCATTGTCACGTTCCGCCTGAGCTGAGCGTGCAAGCGAGAGCGCAAAACAAGCGATAGAGAGTCATCTATTTTGCCCATGGGATAGAATTTTGTTTGCATACTTGGGGCATGGAAAATTGTGCGATGGCGTATGCATACTTTTAGGAGTAATCAGTAATCCAGGTGATACATACACACATGCATACACACTAATTCTGTTCTTAGACGACAAATACGATTCTGAAGAATTCGTGTGAAAAAGTCTGGAGTTTGTATGTTGGATATACATATACATACATATGTATGGGCCCATTTCCAAATCGAAAAAAATGCTCACAGCCAATTACTCATGTACGCGTGCGTTCAATAATTGCTCGTTGGGTAGCGCACACTCACGAGCAGCTCATGAGTGTTTGCGTTTCCTTACCAAACCACAACACTGTCCGAGCAATCTCAGATGTATCGGCTGTCGTCCGAATACCGTAATCAAGCAGCATCGGGTGCGGTTAGTATTAAGATGGTGGACCGCTTGGGAACACCGCGTGTTGTTCACTTCTCATCAATGTTTTCTAATGAAGTTATCACGTAAAATAATCGTCCGTAAACCGACTTTACAGACAACCAACATTTTCTTGATACGTTGGGCTTTCGTCGTGCAATTCGCCCATTTAAGTTATATTCTTTCAAACGCTTTCGGACGGTCTGAGCGGAAATGTTAACACCGTAGTAGCTCTCCATTTCAGCTCTTAGCTCAGTTGAGGTGAGAAATGGATCTGATTTGCTTATCCTAGCCAATTTTCGATCCTCAGCTTTCGTAGTCTTTCGTGGTCTCTTCCGCGGTAGATCGTTAAAGGTGGCATTTTTTTTTTGTAGAAATGAATCGCGTTGTTAATTTTACCTTAAATGTCTTGAAACTGTCGCAACGCTTTTCATCTTTTGAAAGGTTTCCCATATGAGCTTGCGTTCGTCTGGAGTGGAGGTTTTCTTCTTTCCCATTGTAGCAATTTCCTTTTATTAACAACAAACAAATATATTATAACAAATAGTAACAAATATTAAAAATACATTAAATAGAGCTCACACCTCGTATACAGTCGGTTTACCCTTTTTAAAATAAATGACTTAATTATATGAGCACCTACGCGTTCCACTTACTGAACATGAATGTTCCCTATTTGAAATTTTTTTTTTCGATGTAAATGTGAATGCATAACGGAGTTAACGGAGAATCATAGTCATGCGATAAAAAAAAAATAAAATACACGCGCGAAAAAAGAAAATAATTAGTAATAATGCAACGTTTTTTCCTGTGACTTAATTATATGAGCACTACTGTATATGTATATCCTTAAGAGGCATCAGATAGTCCTCGACACCCGGTTATATATACGATATGACAATATTTTTTTATCGATTTTATTTATTGAACTTTTGTTTTGTTTTTATTTAAATACAAAATGATATTATTCCATCCACTAATATAAATCCTAATATTTTACGATAACCTTTAGTGAACAATAATATTTATAATGGTTAAATAAATAGAACAAAATATGTAGTATCGGAAACAGAAAAACAAATAAATTAACACTTATATGTATATGTAGAGAACGCTAATATAATAAAAAAAAGTTTTTCTTTTTTTTTTAAATGTAACAATTTCCTCTTACAATACTTATAACCTTAGAAGTTATGAGTTAATACATATATATATGTATACATTATGAATAAATATATATATTTATATTGAAAAAAGAAAAAAAAAAACGAAATATGTAATAACTTACCTTAAGTGCTATTGCACGGAAATTATTTTAAAAGTTTACTGAAATGAAGGGCGAAATAAAATCAGTGTACGTATTAAGAAAACAACTCAACCAAATTTAATAATTCTAATCAGAACAATACAAGTGTACGTTTGCAATTGTGTTAATTATAATAGAAGTAGAACAAAAAAAAAAAATGTATGATAGGACAGTACATTAAATCCAATTCTATAGTAGATGCAAAAAGATAATATCACAAGCTCACTGTTTAATGTCTTCCTAATATTATTTGCTATATCGTATGGAGCAATTGACCTAATCTTAAATTAAATATTACCCAACGCTAACAGCGTACTATTTTATTTTCATTTTCCGTTTGGTTTGGTTTTTGTTTTTTTAATTTTTCATTATATTTTACGTTTCGGATGTGGGCATATCCTTAAAAAAATATATTTTTAAGATGAATATAAAAATAAATGTATATACTTACAATTTTATATATCACAGTGGAATAATATAATCTAGAAAACATCGTATATGTATGTATATGTACTAAGTATATTTTCTTCGTAAATTTTAAAAACATTCAAATAAAAAAAAAAAAAAAAAAAAAACAAGACAGAAGGAAATTAAAAAAATAGAACGCTGAATTGTCGTAGAATTATTGAAATCGTATTTAAAGAGTTCACAAGATGAGGGGGAACATAAAATAAAAAATTAAATAAAACAGAATATAATCTCATTTACACCATCATTTTAAAGTGCGTGACTTATTTTATTAGTTGATTTTGAACCTTTTACAAGATCCCTATTTACATACAAAAAGATATATATATATATATATATATACATATATACATATACATATATTTATGGTGTAAGTCCATTTTACTAAATTAAATTTTTGACAGACAAAATAAAAACTTAAAAAAAATAAAAAACTAAATTTATACTAAAATTAACAAAAACAAAAAAACCAATGTACATATATACGAAATTGAAAAACCTTTTGATTTTTTTGTATGCTCGTTTATATACATAACTAAGGAGAATGTAGTAACGTAAGTAAATATTTAAAATCACAACATTAGGTGAGACAATACTTATGCAAATAAAACAAATTACACCAACACATTACATTACTCTTACATACGAAAAACAATTAGAAATTTTTAATCAAACTTTTGAAGATAGTTAAAAATAATCATAATAATACAAATATATAATGTAATTTAATAAGAACTCTGCATAACCAAATAGAAAGTTAAGTGAAAACTTATGACGCACCCTATTTTCGGTAAGCAATATACATACAGTGGTGTTCTCATAAATAGCACACCCTTATTCAAATATGTATTTGCTTGCAATACACTATGTACTTACAAACTGCACAGGAGTAAGGCCATAATATCCCAAGGTAGTACCGTTATGAATATGAAAATATACAACAATGAAGATGCCGTTAGGTTTTCCTGGTTTTGTAATCGTTAGAGTTGGTGATCATAGCGAATTGGGTGTTCATATAAATAGCACATACATATCATGGTGTGTCAGAAAAAAAATATTTTTCAGTGATTTAAATGAGTTTAGTGTGAATCAGTTTAAGGATAGCCATAATTACACTCATTTCTTACACAAATAGGAGTATTTAAAATGGGCAGAGGTAAGCATTGCACGGAAAAAAGGAGGCAAATAGTCGGTACCATGAAAAAATAGATGGAAAGACTATTTCAGAGGTGGCAAAGACATTAAGGTGCTCTAGGAAGCTTGCTTAAAATGCAATGAAGGTCGTACGGTACAGCAAATTTATCGTTAACCCGTAAGGAAAAACAAAAAAGGAAAACGTCAGAAGTGACTGAAAGAATTATCCACAAGATCAGTGGCAGCGACCTTTTCATAACTTCCCGGGAGATAAAGCAACAACTACTTGACCAACACAATGTCCAAATATCATCCGTAACTGTAAGTCGCCGCTTAATGGAATCCCAGCTTCATGGAAGAATCGCCAGAAAAAAAACCTCTTGTCTCCAAAAAAAAAAAAAACGCTCACACAAGAACAAACCCTTGTACTTTTGGAAAAATATCTTGTGGAGCGACGAAAGTAAGTTCAACAGGTTGGGATCAGATGGAAAAAAGTATGTGCGAAGGCCAACGATCCAAGAGTACCATCCCTGATACACCATTAAAACTGTCAAGCATGGCGGTAGGAGTATAATGGTGGGGGTGGCGATGCCATGGCATGGCGTTGGATCAATTGTGAAAATAAATGGCATTATGGATCAACATCAGTATAAGCTAATCCAAGAGAACCAAATGGAGCCATATACCGACGACTCTATGCCTATATCATGTATTTTTATGCAAGACAATTATCCAAAGCATACTTCGCGGATAGTGAAGAATTGGCTTTCGGAGCGACAAATTTCCGTGCTTGATTGGCCGGCCCGAAGTCCCGATCTGAATCCTATCGAGAATCTTTGGAATGATGTTGACTCCCTTGTTGAAGACTCCAGTTCAAAAAATTTAGAAGAATTTCGGTAAACCGCAAACGCTACTTGGGAAGCTATACCTGCCCAGAAATGTAAGCGCTTAGTAGAGTTTGCCAAAACGTTGTCAAGTGTGATAAGGAACAAGGGATATCTTACCAAATATGAAAAAATATTTACTTATACATTCGTTTTTTTGGATTATATATTAAATTTTTTGAGTATTCCGCTGACTGTGCTGTTTAAATGAACAACAATTTTTTTATTTTTTCCCATTTTGAATTATTATTTTTAAGTTAATTTAACGGAACTATGTTAATTTTAATAAAGCACATATAAACGCACATCCGTTATAAAACAAAAAAAAAAAACTGAACCTCCTTTCAGACTTTTGGCACAACATAATGTATGAGAACTTACGGGTGTGCTATTTATCTGAACACCACTGTACATTCGAATGCAGTTTCGGACTTTGTACTATTTTTATCTTTTGTTTGTATTTGCTTTTCAGATGTGGAATGTATGGTAAGGATTCAAATTGAGCTGCTGTGAATGAATTATGGGTTCATCTGAAAATCTGGTACGTATTTGATAATTTTTGCATCAGTTTTATCTATTTATTTTGGTCTGTCAGGTGTAACATTAAAATAACAAAACCCAAAATGTTCTTTTGATATTTCTTATCACCGGCAAATTACCAAAAGAGGGTGGCTGTAGTACGGTGGTAAACATCACCGACTGTAAATGGCCAAGAAATACAATTCCTATACGGACATGAAAGCATGATGAAAGCATAACACTCACAACATATGGTCACTTCAAATTCATACTTAATTCTAATATAACACCATAATGGCATTGAATATTTGCTGAGAACTACAACCAACGTGAAAACTTAGACGAGTTCCTCTCGAATCTTATCTAGGACAACCACCCCTGGAGAGCAGTGAACGGACATCTACGACCCACACCATCTGCACTCCGCCCAGGTTGTGTGACAAACTTAATAAGAGTATGAACTTTCCATCCTCGTCATCTTGTCGTTTTCTCTCTGCAAGTCGCTCGTTTTTTAGAAAAAAATTGAAAAATCTCCGATGTGAATTGCGATCCATTATTTGAGGACATGCCGCGGGACAGTGGTTAGTATGTTGGACTCTAACGTACGATGAGCGAGTTCCGATCCCGGTAACACCAACGCCATCGAATGTTTATTTCGCGACGAAGAAGGTTCAGTGATGTAGAGCTAATAGATTCGGCACAAATCACGTCGGCCCCAAGGGTGCGTAACCGTGCGCGAGCAAAGGCGGGACAGTCACAGAGAAAATGCTCTGCAGTGTCATCGTCCTCGCAACAATCAGCACAGATAGGCGTCTCACTTATGCCAAGCACGCAGAGATGCTTAGCAAAAATGTAATCGCCCGTAATGAGCCCCACAAGTCTTCTGCAGTCGATTCTCCTTAAAGACAGGAGGAATGCTGCGGATTTCTTGCAGGCATTAGGGCATACGCGCTTTGTCATCTTGCATCCTGGGCCACTCCTCCATCTACGGTTGTGTGTATTAAACACCCAATCGTTAATGCGGGAATTAACCGTGGACGCAGGTAGACCTATAGCGGGTTCAGGTCTTGAGAAGCTCTCTTCTGAACCCATTCTGGCGAGTTCATCAGAGATCTCATTTCCTGGGATCCCAGAGTGGCCTGGAACCCATACAAGCCTTAATGAATTTAGCCTACCGACTCTGTTCAAAAAGGACTTGAGTTCAAGCACTAATTTGGAGCTGGTTAACTGGTTGCACACAGCCTTGAGTGCAGCTTGGCTGTCACTGCAGACGCATATGCTTTTCGCCCTCCACCTGTGCTTCACAACATATGTAGTGCATGGCCATTAGGATCGCGTATATCTCTGACTTGAAGACAGACGCATATTTTCCTAACGTGAAGTGCAGTCCCGCCCAGACCTGGAGCCATCCGTGAAAATTCGAAGACTATCCCTTCCAGGTTCAGTATCCAGCCAGAGCCAATCCTGACGCCATGGAAACTCGACTGTGAAATTACGGCGCAGTAGGATAACGGGCGTTAGTGCGTCAGAAGGCATGCCCATGAAACAGGGGTCGCAGAACAACAGATGCATATGTATGAGATTATAGATCTTATCATTACCGCGTAGATCAAGAGGACATTTACCGGCGATAAAACCCATGTTTTGCCAAAAGCCCCTTTGCACTGCCAGAAAGCTGTCAGCGCTTTGATGGTTTTTGACTCAACATGCTTTGACCAGAGAAGCTTGCTTTCTAAGATGACTCCTAAATACTTAGCCTCCTTGGATATCGGAATGGAAGTGCCCTTTAGTGCCAGCTGAGTCATATCAGTATTTTTCCTACTTCTCGTGAAGAGAACGACATCGGTCTTAAGAGGATTGACCGACAGCCCATTTCTGGTACACCAATCATCGATCACATTTAGCGCTGCCTGTGCTTTAAGACGGACAGTCGCTAAGCATGAACCGTCAGAAAGAACGGCGTGCAAAGACGATAGTAGTAGTAACATTTTGTTGTCTTGATAGTCTTATCATCCATATTCATGCTTCCTCCACGAAAGAGAAACTACCAGCGAACACGATCCTCATACAATACTTCTTTTGGCCGAATCTCCAAATATATCATAGTAGTCCAAGTACAAAGTGCATTGCCTTTGGCTACACATACATATGTAAAACACCGACTTCAAATAAATGTTTTCAATTTACTTTATTTTATTTAAAAAAAAGGAAAAAAAAATTCAAGTTTGAATCACTGCGGGAATATGGAGTCGGACCTCGTAGTACAGTTGTTTGTCTTCAACTGTCCTTTTCTTTTTCTTTCTCTCGCTCGTTGGGTTTCGGTTTTCGAATTCGCAGAACGGGGTGATCCAAAAAAAATCCCACATATATGGATCTTTTCTTTGACGACTATAAACAAATTGTATCCTTAAACTCTATATATAAATATATTTTTAAATTAACATTATTTGCCTTTTTAATTAGTTTTATTTATTTATCCTTTCTCAGATATACTACCACCATACGGCATTACTCAATTGAAATTAATTGCAATTAGATGGGTTCTAATATTTAGATTTTGCTTCCATATTTGTTTAAGGTTTTTTTCGGGTTTTTAAATGGAAAAAACTTGTATACATTTACCATATATATACATAAATACATACATGCATACGCAACCTAGGTATATGTAAGAGAAAAGATTAAAAAAAAAAAAGAAAAACTTATAAAATTCAGGTTTTTAGAAGAGAAATCGGGGACTAAATATAATATTTTCCTTAACCAGTCATCTGCAAATAATCTGCAAATATTTCTTTATTATTTCCGTTCTAAACCAACTTTTTTAGAATGTAGGTTTTATATATTTAAAAATCAAAAAATTGAAAAAAAATGAACCATTTACATATATTATACATAAAATATATATATTGCATATAGAAATGTATGTTTAGTCCATGAACCAAATATACTAAAATTTAATTCTTATTGTGAACGTATGTACATTATTGAATGTTTTACTAAACTAGGAACGGTGCAAGTACGTGAAAAGAGTAAACATTGAGGAAAAAACTTGATTTGTGACTTAAATTTGATTGTATCTATGTGTGTCTATGACGGACGGAAAAATATAATCTGACGAATTTTATAAAAGTATGAATAAAAATAAAAATTCTGAAACTAATTGAAAGCAATGTCCCTCTACCTAAATACATAGGCTTAGTTTAATAGTGTGTAGTGATTAAAAAAAAAAAAAAAATGTACTTCTTAATATACAGTGGTGGAACACTATTTAGAAACACATAATTCCGTGTGAAAAAGTAGTTTATTTTTCCTTAAAAGCATATGTTTTTTTTATTTTTTTTTATAAACGACAATTGCTATTGCATTCACTTACATAAACAAAAAGAAATGAACATTTCAACTGTCTAACTATCACGGTTCATGAGATACAGCCTGGTGACAGACGGACGGACAGCGAAGTCTTAGTAATAGGGTTTCGTCTTACCTTTGGGTACGGAACCCTAAAAATGATTTATATCACATACACAATCACAAAAACAAAAAAAAAATCAGTTAGGTATGCTTTTTAATTGGAAATATAATTAGATACACAGCTCTGAGAGACTAACAATTGAACACAAAACAACCAAAAACTAAATATAATTATTCAAATACGTAATGATTGAAAGCGTAAGGCTCCATAACATAAACCAATATGTTTTTTTAAACATGCTGATCCATTCGCCCGTTGATGCGTACAATTGGACCAACACCGTACCATGGTGTGCTGCCCGCACCATGACATTTCCACCCCCATGTTTCATGGTCTTAATGGTATACCTTGGGTCGAGTTCTCTTTTGGCAGGTCGTCTCACATACTTCTTACCATCAGATCCAAACATATTAAATTTGGATTCATCACTCCAAAATACTTTTTTTAAGAAGGACAAGGGCTTATCTATGTGCTCTTTTGCAAGTTCTAGCCGACGTTTTATATTTTTTTTCGAAACGTGCGGCTTTTCGCGTACATGCACCCCCGCAAGGCTCTTTTAAGTAATCTGTTCCTTACAGTTCTAGCTGTAATTTGATTACTTATTTCAGGCGCTACAGCTGAGTGAATGTTCTTACTAGTCAGAAAAGGATTGGTCTTACTCAACCGGCAAATTAGTCTATCCTCTCTGACTGTGGCTTTCCTCGCCCGGGGTTTTCTTTTGGGGTTTTCCATGTTGCCTGTCTCCATGTAGACGTTAATTGCACCGTAAACCATCTTTTTGGAGCACATTAAGTCTTTAGCGACAGAATCCATAGAAGCCTTTCCTTGGCAATACTTTTGTATTATGAGCTTCCTCAATTCCGGTGTGCAGCTCTTATTTTTTCCCATTTTGTATAATTCTAAATAATATTAATTCTAAAGACACAGCGTTGAATATTTACCGGAAAGTAACACGGCAATCCCAATGTTTCTAATTATTTTTCCAATTAAAAAGCATACCTAACTGATTTTTTTTAATTGTCGTTTATAAAAAAATTAAAAAAAAAACATATGCTTTTAAGGAAAAATAAATTACTTTTTTCACACGGAATTATGTGTTTCTAATTCGTGTTCCAGCGCTGTACATATGTATATACATACATATGTATATCAAATTAAGGAGTACTTTTTAATTAAATCTTTCATTTTAAATCTAAAATGTTTTCATCAATTGTGTAACTAGATGAGTGTATACATCTGTATATGTTTTTTGACATATATGCATGGTTTGTTCAATAACCACACATATACATATATATTTATTTATCTTTTTTTTAACAAACTTTAAGAAAAAAAATATGATAAACAGAAATTAATAAATACAAATCCCTGTTTCAACGAAAGCGCAATGAAAACTACAAAGAACATATATACCTAAACAATTTTACAGTGTACTGTATTCTACGTATAGCCATGAAATAGTACGTATTTTATAATTAACAAAGTATTAAAATGAATGCTTGAATTCAACAAAAGCTAATAACTAAATCATACACACACACAAAAAAATGCAAAAAAAAAAAAAAAAAAACAAACCGACAACTTCGTAACTATAAAAATTTGATTAGCTTAAGGAGACAATTAACACATATTTATCTATTATTATATATACATATATATATATAAACATTTATATACATATTGACATATGGAAGAAATGACAATTGATAGCTTTGGATGAAGGACAAATGTCACTTATTTTTTATATGAACATTTTTAAATTATAAGATTTGTTCTTTTTTGAAAATTATTTATTTTATATTCAATTCGTTTTTATTTTGTTTTATTTTTATTTATTTTTTATTGTATACAATATATGTATGTATGTAAAAATATTTTTACAAATAATTAAAAACAATAAGGAATAAAAACAAATATATTCATGTATGAATTGTATGTTTCAAATTAAATATAATATGATGATGGGAAAAATTGAAATGAAAGGATGCAGTTTATGACAAAAGCAATAATATACACATTTTAATGTTTATGTTTTTTTTAATAATTTTTTTTTCTGTTGAAATGAAAAAAAGAAATCAATTTTAATTTATTATACCGAATTTGTTGACTACACGATTTTTAAGTTGCTATTAAACAAAAAAAAAAAAAGAAAATAAAAACCAAAAATGAGAAATGATATGATGAACAAAACAATCAATATAAATTAAATTATTTTTAATTAAATGGTTGTGAGACTTGTAATATTAATTTTATTCTTCTTGTAAGTAAAACTTGTTTAGATTTTTTTTATTTATTTTCTTCTTCGTACAAGTATATACATATATACATAACAATTATAAATTGCGTCAGGCATATTTAGATAGAATGCTTTTTTTAAATGTGTCACAAAGATTTTGATCTAATTGGCAATCTTGAATCCAATCAAATAGGGGAGGATTCCCCCATTTAGTTCTCGTGCGAATATATTCTTATCCCAGCACATGTGTGACTTGGTAGGGTGTTAAATTAAATGTTCGTGCTGTTATTCTGATAACGAAAAATCTGAAGATATTTTCAATAGGAATTTATGTGTTATAGTCAATTAATGGTTTTTACGACCTGTACAAACGTAATGAATTGCTCTCATACGTATTTCTATCTATTTAGATAATTATGTACGAGTATATGTGAATGTAAGCTTTTCTTTACCGAACGTATGTACATAGTTTGCGAAACATTGAAGAGTCTGCTTGAATATTCCTCTGCCTTGACAAGCTATTTTGAACGCAACACCAATTTTTTCACCGATCAAAATAAAATAAAATAAAAACACCGACGCAGATAGCAGCACACTTAACATATTATTCTATTGTGTATGATATTGTTTTCCTTTCCACGATTTCTTTAGTAATAAAGTCTAATGTTATGGAATAATTGTATAATACATACGCCTATGATTTTTGTAGGTAAAAGAAAAATAAAGTGAAAAAAAAATAAAATTTAAAAAATCTATATTTAATAATTGCATTTATTAAATATTGAATATTTATGTATATTCATGCGTGTGCCCTCCTATATATTTTGCTCATATATTTGTATACCTTTATTAAAATATATATACATTTACATAAAAAAATCAGAAAAAATGCAAAAAAAAAAAATTAAAAACATTTCTAAACGTTGCCTATGTATTTGATCATGGATGGAGATGTAATGAAACATGAAAAAGAAAAATTCATAAAAACAAAAGAAAATTGAAGACAGAATTCTATGCAGGCGAAAGTAATATTCATATACAATCAGGTATAAGGAAATCAAAATTTTCGTGCTTATCATTTACATAATGAAATAAAAACAAATTCGTTTCTTTTTATTTTTATTTTTGTTTTAAATTGTAATGTAAATTAGGTATTCATGTTCTGCGAATATCGCTTCTGACAATAAGCTTTATCCATTGGATCCTTGATTTTGTTTCGAAGAAGAAAAAAAATGAAATAAACAAAATAGCACATCACTCGCAATAAACTAGTTTCCATGCATTTTATTTCAATGTTTAGCTGTTAACGAAATAAACCAATAATGTAAACCAACAAATAACTATCTTTACCGCCCCATCTAGCGAATACTTCTTTACAAGAGTACATACATACGTTTGTATATTTTTTTGAATTATATAACAAACAAAAAATAAATAATAATATAAATGCAAGGCATGAAATGAAATAACTATAAGAATATTATATAGACTTTTTAAATGCTGCAACCAAACTTGTTTCATTTTAAAAACAAATATATATACATATATTTATACAAATTATATTATATACATTCATATTTTTATTTTTTTCAAAGAATCATAGTGTGCGATAAATTAAAAAAAAAATACTATAAAGGAAGAAAAAAAAAATTGAAACAAACACAAAACGAATATATTCACATCTTTTGTTTTTAGTTTATAAAAAAACAAATTTAAAGCGTTTTTAACATATCAATACAAATTGTAGTATTTTGAATATTTTTAGTCCCTCATCAAAACTTAAAAAAAAAAACAAAAACAACATGTAGGTATTTTATTCTATATTTTTAAAGACATTTTAATGCTTGACGTTTTCAAGGCATTAACAAACTCTTAACTGAACATGAAAACTAACTGATCAAATGAACATTTTTTGATTATATATAATATACAAAAAAAATGCATATATACATTTAGAAGACATATGTATATTTACATGTACATGTATATTTAAGTATTGATCATTATATATACATATAAACCTATACAAAAATAAATTAACGTTCTTGAGCTGTTGCATATAAATGTAGTTGTTTATTATTGTGTTTATAACAAACACATACAAAACCTAAAACTTGATAAAATTCAAACTATATTAAATATGAAAAATAGATTACTGAACAAAACGGTATAACAATTCAAATTTATATTATTTCAATAAAAAAACCGAAAGCAAAAAAGGAAAAAAAACGAAAAAAAAAATTATTGTGTCTTTGTGTCTTAGTCCATGTTGTAACGAATTTAATGAAAAAAGAAAAAAAAACTTTTATTTATAAATTAATTATTTACATGCAAATTATTGTATCAAAAAATCTTTTTGTTTTAATTTTGTTCTCCATCATCAACGTTAAGATCAGAAAAAAAAAGAAAAAAAAAAACGAAAACAACATTCTATGGTTTCTTGTACTAAATGAGAAGTAAGTTTACTATAAAATAATAAAGCAAATTGTAAACAATTGAGAATCAGTAATTCCTATTTATTTATATATCTCGCAGGATATAACTACATACATGAGTTAATAAGGACATTCAAAGCACCAAATCTATGTTTAATTTCATAGCATAACAAACTACATTTATTTATTAGACATTCAGTACTTTAATTTAGAGACAATATAGTTAATGTTGGATAAAATCGAAACAGTAAAAAGGATGTATTAAAAAGCAAAAATGTAAATTGTTCCATATGAAGATAATAAAACGGCGTTAATCAAACAAAATTCCTGTGAATTCATTTTTCCCTAGAAGTTTATGTAAGAATGCTTACTTACTTAAGTAAGTGGCGCTACAGTCCGTGGTGAACCTGGGCCTCAACCAACAAGCGTCTCCACCTGGCACGGTCTTTGGCCAGCTATTTCCAAGGCCGCACGCACAGTTGGTTAAGGCCGCCGTTGATGCGGCCGTCCTCTTCCGCGCCTTCCTTCCGGGGTGGATTCGAAGACTCTTCGGGTCGGAGCTGTATTTTCCATGCGCTCTACATGGCCTAGCCACCTTAGACGCTGTATCCGTAGACGTCGTACCAGGCCGATGTCGTTGTACAATCCGTACAGTTCTTCGTTATATCTTCTCCTCCATACACCGTTTGAACAAACGGGACCGTAGATAGTGCGCAGAATTTTCCTCTCGAAGCGACCAAGGGCATCTTCCGTTTTTGTTAAGATCCAAGCCTCTGCGCCGTAAAAGAGGACTGGGATGATTAAGGTCTTATATAGTGTCACCTTGGTTTTCCGGGGGCACTACTTCGCCCGCTGTCATATGCAGCCTTGAAATCGACAAAGAGGTGGTGAGTATCGATTTGGTATTCCTTGGTCTTCTCCAAGATCTGCCGTAGCGTAAATATTTGGTCTATTGTGGATTTACCTAGCCTGAAACCACACTGATAAGAGTCGATCAGGTTATCCACAAACGTTTTCAGGCGTTCACCCAATACGGTTGTGGCTGTGGTGCAGTGGTTAACATCATCGACCGCCGAGCGGAAGGTCTATAGTTCAAATTCGCTTCGTAGCCAAGAAAAAGTAATTCCTATACCGACAAAAACTATGCAACACAGTTGTGAATGGAAAGCGACCAGACGTACTGCTGCAGGCATAACACTCACAGTATATGGTCAACAGAAATTCATCCTCTGCGTATGCAATACTAAAGTGCTCGAACGAATTACTACGGACTATAACCAACCCGGAATTGGTCGGCTCTCGTCCTATCTAGGACAACCACCCCTGAGAGTAGTGAACGAACATCAACGACACAAACCACTGCACTCCGTTCAGGTTGTTTGTCTAAACCTGCGCGAGTGTCTAAAAAAAAAAAAAAAAACGGAGTGAGACTTATTCCCCTATAGCTGGCGCAAATTATAGGGGTCTTCTTTCTTATGGACCGGGCAAACGATGCTGAGATTCCATTCGTTGGGCATGCTTTCCTCCGACCATACCTTGCAAATGAGATTGTGCATGCACCTTACCAGCTCATCTCCAGCCGCCTTAAGAATCTCAGCAGACAGGCCGTCTGCGCCCGCGGCTTTATAAGACTTAAGTCTTGATATCGCTATTTTGACTTCGTCTAGGTCGGGTGGACTGAATTCTGTTACATCGTCGTCCATTACGAATGGCTCATTCTGCCTGACAGCGGTATCCTGTCTATCATCGCCTCCGTTCAGGTTGTTTGTCTAAACCTGCGCGAGTGTCTAAAAAAAAAAAAAAAAAACGGAGGGAGACTTATTCCCCTATAGCTGGCGCATATTATAGGGGTCTCCTTTCTTATAGACCGGGCAAACGATGCTGAGATTCCATTCGTCGGGCATGCTTTCCTCCGACCATACCTTGCAAATGAGATTGTGCATGCACCTTACCAGCTCATCTCCAGCCGCCTTAAGAATCTCAGCAGACAGGCCGTCTGCGCCCGCGGCTTTATTAGACTTAAGTCTTGATATCGCTATTTTGACTTCGTCTAGGTCGGGTGGACTGAATTCTGTTATATCGTCGTCCATTACGAATGGCTCATTCTGCCTGACAGCGGTATCTTGTCTATCATCGCCGTTATACAGTCTGCAGAAGTGGTCTTTCCAAATCCTCAGCATCGACTGCGACTCTACTACCAGTTCTGCATTTGCATCCCTGCAGGCCACCGCTCTGGCTTTGTAGCCATGGCATGTTCGTTTTTCCTTATTGTAAAACTTACGGGCGATCTCGCGCTTTCCGTGCTCTCTCTTCTTTCTGCAAAGCATGTGTTCCTCTCTTCTCTTCTGCTAATAGATTTAGCGAGCAGCTCTCGTCCGTCGTTGCAGCATGGCTTTATATGCCTCTTGTTTTGCTGAATGGGCTTGGTCGCCTTGTTCATTGAACCAAGGGTTTTTAGGTGGTGGCGTTTTGAAACCCAGCACCTCTGAGGCAGCGTTTTTGGCGGCGCTCTGGCAATGCGCCCATTCCTGCTCTATTGTTTGTGCTGCTGTGGGCGGATTTTGAGAGAGCTTGGAGGAGACACGATCGGCAAAGATTCTTTACTTTACTCTTGTTGAGTTATGGAGGAGACAATGTTTACATTCGTCATGAATGTTACATTGGGAAGCATAAAAGCCGAGACTATGTGGGCAATGTTGTCTTTGCGATACCATGACTCCTTACTTACTTACTTAACGGGCGCTACAGTTCGGGGTGAACTTGGGCCTCAACCAACATGTCTCTCCACCGCACGCCCAGTTGGTTGTTATCCCTTTCCACCTGTGTGCGCTACCTTAGGCGCTGCCGTCTTCTATTTTTTCGTCCCTCGGGTTTGGATTCAAAGACTCTACGGACTGGACCTGTGGTGTCCATTCGCTCTACATGGCCTAGCTATCTTAGGCGTTGGAGGCGTTGGATCCATAGACGCCTGACTACACTCATGTCGCTGTACAAGCCGTACAGTTCGTGATTGAATCTTCTCCTCCAACCCCCCTCTGTGTTTGTATGTATGTTGGCGTTACAGTCCATGAAGGACCAAAGCCAAGCCTCTCTCAATCACCCATGTTGTGTGCAATATTATTTTCCCATAGGTGAAAGAGACCTACAGTTCCGAACGGCGAAATTCGAGAAGCTTACGTTGGCAATTATACTACAGGGGATTTTGTCAGTACCTCGCTGAAAAACATGTTCGATGACATGGCTGTTGTCGGGATTCGATCCCATGCCATCGGCGTCAGAGGCCAACACACTACCTACTGCGCTACGGCGCTCTCTGTGTTTATAGGACCGAAAATCGCACGCAGAATCTTTCTCTCGAAACGACCAAGGATTTCCTCATCCTCTTTAGATAAAGTCCATGTTTCTGCACCGTATAACAGGACCGGGTTAATTAAGGTCTTATATAAGGTCAATTTGGTCGTACGAGACAGGGCTCTACTTCTCAATTGCCTCTTGAGCCCAAAGAAGCAACGGTTGGCAAGAGTAATTCTGTGCTTGATTTCGAAACTGGTGTCGTTGTTCAGGTCACTGCGGAGCCGAGGTATATGAAGTCCTTAACTACCTCTAACTTATATCCAAGACGTCGGTGGTAAATGTCCTTTTTCGATAACAGCAGGCAAACGCCTCATTGACATCTCGCTGTGATCTACCTATTATGTCAATGTCGTCAGCGTATGCAAGGAGTTGCGAGGATGAAACAGATTGCGCCCCTTGTATTGGCCTGTGATTTTTGCACAACAATTTTTATTATGATGTTAAAAAAATCACATGACAGCACATCGCCCTGTCTAAATCCTTTTTTGACTTCGAAACTATCGGTCAGTTCTGCACCGATTCGGATGCAGCAGCGAGCATTCTCTAGAGTCATCCTGTAAATTCTGACGAGCTTAGCAGGGATGTCAAAAGTAAACATGGCGTTATATTGCTCGTCTCTAATTACGCTGTCGTATGCGGCCTTGAAGTCGACGAATAGATGGTGAGTGTCGACTTGAAATTCATTGATATTCTCCAGGACCTGCCGTAGTGTGAAGATTTGATCGATGGTGGCCTTCCCTGGCCTGAAGCCACACTGATAAGGACCTGTCAGCTTATTTACGAACGGTTTCATGCGTTCACACAAAACGGCAGCGAAGATCTTGTATGCGACATTTAGGAGACTTAATCCTCTGTAGTTGGCGCAGTGAAAGGGGTCTCCTTTTTTGTGGATCGGGTACACAATGCTGAGACTCCATTCCTCGGGCATGCTTTCCTCTGACCATATCTTACAGATGAGCTGGTGCATGCTCCTAACCAGGTCATCCCCACCTGCTTGGAAGAGCTCAGCAGAAAGTCCATCTACGCCAGCAGCTTTATTCGACTTGAGTTCCGACATGGCAATCTCAACTTCGTCGAGGTCCGGCGGACGGAATTCTTTCCGATCTTCATCATTAAGAAATGGATCATTCTGCCTGACGGCTGTCCTCGCCGTTATACAGTCTACAGAAGTGATTTTTCCAAAAAATCGCCCGTTCATATCCTTACAGGCCTCCGTTCGGGCTTTATAGCCTTGAGGCATTCGTTTTATCCGTTGATAAAATCTTCGAACGTCGTGCCTGCCGTAGCACCTCTCCAAGTTTTCAATCGCCCGCTTCTCGTGCTCTTTCTTTTTTCTCTTGAGAAGCTTATGCTCCTCTCTTCTTTTTAACTTGTAGAGCTCACGAGCTGCTCTTGTTCTGTTATGCAGCAAAGCTTTATATGCATCCTGCTTCGCTATGTGAATCCTCCTGCAGTCGTCATCGAACCAGGTGTTTCTTCGTGGTGGAGCCGTGAAGCCCAAAATGTCGGATGCAGAGCTTTTCAGGGCTTGTTTGCAAAGGTTCCACTGGCTATTCTATTTAAAGCGTGGACGGTTGATATCCGTAGACGCATCTTGGCTACTACAAGATAGTGGTCCGAGTCGATGTTAGCCCCTCGGAAAGTTTGAACATCAAGAATAGTGGAGGAGTATCTGACGTCGATCGCGATGTGATCAATCTGGTTGGTGGTCGATTGATCAAAAGACCGCCAGGTGCCTTTGTGTATTTCGAGGTGCGGGAGGCGCGTACTGGCTAGAAGGAGATTTCGCTCCATAGCAAGATCAATCAGCCTGTGTCCGTTATCGGATGTGGTGTCGTGTAGGCTGTCTGCCGATGGTTCGTTTAAGGATGCTTTACTTACCCAGCTTAGCATTGAAGTCTCCTAGTACAATTTTGATGTCATAGCTGGGACATTGGGCATACGTTCTGTCTAGGAGATCGTAGAACTCATCTTTGGCGGAGTCATACTTGTCTTCCGTCGGGGCGTGGACGCAGATCAGGCTGATGCTAAAAAATTTCGCCTTGATACGGATCCTTATGAGGCGTTCGCTCACATGCGGAAAGCTTAGAACTTTTTGCCTTAGTCCACCTCGAACAGCAAATCCGCATCCGAGCAATCGTTGTCCTCTCTCCCTATAGCAGTTGCCGTAGTAAATATCGCAGTTTGTCATCGGCTGGATAGCGGTTATGTCTGCTTTATATCGGTCTAGGGCGTCCGCAAATTGTCTACGTTTAGTGGGCTGTTTACGGACCTAATATTCCACGTACAGAGCCGACCGTTTTTTGCAAGGGTCGTCAACATTAATCCGGTCCGTTATATCGGAGGCTTGTGGTTGTTTCAGAGTTTGTGGTTTTTTACGGTTCCGGCTTACTAGGCCGTAGCTCAACCGACTTATCCTGTTTTTTGGCGCAGGAGGCTCGCCATTCGCCCTTTCCCGCCTACGAGTTCCATAGGAAATCTCCAGATGGCATCACGAGGAGGTGGGGATGTGACTTACATACTAATAGTGCCGCAAAATGTTCGACTGCGGTGGCTCTTCTCGCTTTTAAGCAGGCCAGCATCCGTCGGATAGATGCTATCCCTACGAGGCCTTTGTTAGTCCTTTGCCATCCTGTTGATCCTTTTACCTGAGAGATTTTCTCTAAAAATCAAGTTCGCAGCCTGTTTAATTGCGAATACCTCAGCCTGGTAAACCCTGTAGCCTAAAGCCCTCATTAATTCTATAGGAGTGATTTGCTTTACGAGATTTGAAATAGTTCATTTTGCGTACGTACCATACAACTGGTCCATTCCTCCCTGAAAGAAATTCCGATAGAAATTCTCGCAGCAAGGAAGTCGGGTGATAAGGTCCGTTTCGGTTTTGGATTCCGAGATGGCCCGTCGATCCAAGACTGATGCTTGGCCATGAGGACTCCTTGCCCAGAGACTTGCATTCTTAGCGCAGTATATGTCTAAAGGTGGAAGGTTCATCATTCTTTCAAGGGCCATAGGAGAAGCGATAGAACATCACCTTGTGGTGTGCCCCGATTGACATTCACCCTTCTAAGCATTTGTTCAATCCACCTGCATATTGCCGAGTTTATTTAGGCCATCTGAAGGCTGTACACTATTGCCTCAGTACTAACATTATTAATGGCACCCTCAATGTCTAGAAAGGCACATATAGCAAATTCTTTGACATTGAGTGCATTTCCTATCGTACAGACTACCTCGTGAAGAGCAGTATTTACCGATTTAGCCTTTATGTACGCGTTGTGTGATTGTGATAGATAGCTGTCACATCATCCTATAGAGGGTACACTATTGATCAGGAGTTGTGTAAATATCGGTTTTGCTGACTCCGCTGTTGTTAATTGTTTTACGTAACTCGGAGGCTGTATTCAGTCCCGCGTTGCTTACATTAATACCTGCATCTCTCAATAGGCAGTTTCCTGGAGCTGCTTGTTCTTGTTGATAGCAGTAAGTTGGCCAGCTAACGCTACTCAACTTTTGTACTGTCAGCACCAGTGGCGGCAAACGTCTTTACCAGCCTGAATAGCAGAGATGCTTTTATCAAGAGATTTCGTAGTATTGGCTTGAGTTCCGTTTGATGTAGATGTGTAGACTGGAGATCTGCTTACGGCATTGCGCCCTCAGATTTGAGGTTCGTTTCAAAACGAAGTGTTGCTGAGCTGATATTTCTTAGATTTAGATGACGAGTGACAATAATAAGCATCACACCAGTAGTTAGTCAAAGAGTTACAAATTAGGACCAGGAGGACCCAATAACTTTGTTTTTTGTAGTTAAATGCTCAGCTTTACATGCTGGTATATTTAGCTCAAGTAATTAAAAAGAAAGTATAAAATACAAAGAATTTGGAATACAATTGTTGTTTACACGTCAATCTTATAGACGCATTCACCAGCTATCCAAGTAGATAGTACAAGCAAGTCATCGTTCAGCATAACAAAGTCCGCGTCTGAGTTAAAATCAAGAGTACCTTTCGATCTTTCGATGCCGAGACATTTTGCCGGATGTAACGTAGCCGTTTCTAGTGCGTAAACAGTGGAACAATCTGTAAATCAAACCAATGATCCATCCTAATTCTTCAGTGTATAAAATTGTTACGAGTTTTACCAGTAGATTTTCGGAAAATTCGCACACACTCATCGAGGGGTGCAATGCTTCCACATAGAGTATTAGTACCAGCTATAAATGCCTTTTTGTCTCGAACTTGTAGCGTCAGCTGACCAATGTGATGGATACCTTCTTCAAGACCTAAAGCTGATATGGCATCAGTAACCAATATCAGACCATTTGGGTGGGTCCTTTGCGCGATCCGCAGAGCAGCAGGATGAGTGTGTATGCCGTCAGAAATGATTCCAAAATACATGGTCCTGTTTGTTGGTATCTTATTGGATGCCAGTAATCCAACAAGACCCGGATCTCTGTGATGGAACTGCGGATATATAAATTATCAGCAAAGGAATGTAGGATTAGATATGGCGTTAGTACGTACCGGTAACATTGCATTAAATAAATGTGTTATTAAGGTGGCTCCATTCTTTGCTGCATTTTCGCCGTCTGATAAACTGCCCATGGAATGTCCCAAAGACACTGTTATTCCTATTGATGTTAGCTTACGTGTTACTTCGCCTGACGGATCGTTTTCTGGTGCTAGCGTCACTATACTCACGTTATCTAGAGATCCATAGCAACTTAGAATAGAGTCAAATCCCTGTAAGCGGGAGTACGTTTAAATTAAATTCAATGTTATCGTCTAAAAGTAAATTTTGGGCAAGCTATGGTAAGAAAGGATAGATTTAATACATCTATTCAGACGGTGATGCCCAGCCAGGCAGGCATGTAACTCTGACCGGACATATACCTATACAGTTGGCCAGGCAGATATAGTAAGTCTGTCTAATGTCCATGACGGTTGAGTAATGTTCTGAATTGAAGGAGAACAATCACAGAGATTGAAACGTATGTACCTCGATCATTTTGATGTCGGACATTTAAGTAATGCTCACTGGATAGTGCTGCAGAATGTGGTAAGTACCACATAGTCAGCAAGTATCATTTCTATTGCACAGTTGGTGTGCGTTTTTGTAAATCAAAATTGAGTTCATGAATCTCAAATAAGTGAAACTTGAAAGTCCACTGATTGACTTGACCTTCAACGGACGTAAAAGTGAGATCACCAACTGACTTCAGATATGTATCTATCAAGTGCTGTGGAAAATAACACGACCATGTGTACGAATTAAGCCGTAGAAAGTATTTCACATGCATACGTATATAAAATTTATCATTTGGAGCAGCGGTTCTATCGGTTAGATTACCTTATCAAGTTTCCTTAAGCATTCCTCGGGATGGGCGCCTTTCTTCTGTGGATTTATAAACGGTCCCTCCAAATGTACACCTAAAACACCGGCACCATTCGAAATATATTTTGGAATTTGAGGCAACACCTTATGGTAGACGGATTCCGGTGAACTAACCAAAGTAGGACAGAACGAGGTGACTCCATTGGTTATCAGCCCTTTCGCCACTTTATTAACCCCTTGTGCGACTGTATCTATGTCGGATGAAAAATCAACTCCATAGCCACCTAAAACAAAAAACAAAACATAACAGATAAGCTTCCTAAGTATTTGGCGTGATGTTTACCATTGATTTGTAGGTCAATGAACCCGGGAGCAATGATTGCATTATTGCAATCGATCTGCCTATCCGCCTGGAGCTTTTCATCGAAGAACACTTGTTCGGGGTTAATAATCTTGGCCTGTCGTATCCAGAGATCCTCCTTAACAATGGCACTATCCCGAAGAATACGACAATTCGTGAATTGAACCAGTTCCGCATCTCTTGTCATTTTGCATGAAGAACACAACAACTTGACGCCAGCCGACCTACTTTGGAACTAATTCTTCATAGAGATAATCACACTCAACTAATTCGGGAAAGAAACAACATTATTACGAAAGAGAAGCGCTTTACCGACTTCGCGGACAGATTATGTTTATGGTAGCTGCGGCTTAATTGAAACAAGTGGAACCGCAGATACAGATAGCAAGTTTTTGACGGACACATTCTTGATTTGTGGGTAAATTCTGACAGCAGGCGATCAGCTGATTGGGTTGAGTGGCTTGCGAGCATTTGAGTGGGTTTTCCGCACTCAAATAAAGGTTGTGTTCATATAGTCGAGATGTTTTCTGGTGGTATTTTGATTGCCTGCTTTGCTGGTGTTACAGCCCATGAAGGACCAGAGCCGAGCTTCCCTCAATCACCAATGTTGAGTGTGATTTATTTTTTACACAGGTGAAAGGGACCTCCACCGGAAGGGACGCCGCAAAATGAACGTTCGACGACGTTGGTGTTATCAGGATCCGAACTCGCTCGTTGTGCGTCATGATGATTTGGGGAGAGAGGGAGAGGGAGAGGGAGAGCACTGCTTGCTCATAGTGCAAAGAAGTGTTTAACATGACAAACACCATCTTCGATCTCTGTCTCTGCTCAATTCAGGTAAAGCAGCGGACTAAATACGCTTCTTTGCGGAACGCCAGCTGTAATCGCTCAGAAATTTGAGTATTCGCTCCCGTCTTTAACACGAAAGAGTCTATTGGATGAGTAGTTTACCAGAAGGTTCGATAGTTGTTCAAGGAAAACTTGTCTCAGTTTATATCGCAAACCTTCGTGCACTTTGTCAAAGGCTTGGGAGACGTCAAATAATACACTCGAACATATTAGCTGTGTTCGGGTGCTTTTTCGATGCACTTGGTCTAAAGTGGAATGCTTGCTTGTGGAACCAAATTGATGATCCGGCAAAAGATGCTTTTCATCGACGATCGGCTTTAAACGATTGATTATAATTCTTTCGAAAACTTTCGAAATTATCGGCAACAACGATATTGGACGGTAAGATTTTTTATATCCCCCCGGAAAGCTGGCCGCTCGGATTAGGGGCAACAGGTTTGGGGTGTGTGAGCTGATTTTCGTACAGCTCAAACCTGGCTAACAAAGCACAAAACCCCTCTGGATGACAAAAAGGAGACCTGCCTCGGAAACTGCCTGCCCTGGTGTGCTAGGGCCCCATTCGTAGCCAGACCTAATGGTGGCAGTATGCGATCATCTGGTGGCCGGTCTGTCCCGCTCGGCAGCCGGTCGGCAGCCGAAGAAGTCACGAGCAACCCGGCAGTGGCCTCATGAGCCATTACGGAGGTGGAGGGGGATGCACCCCATGCACTAACCAGTGCCTGCAAAAGGCAACAGACAACGGCATCGACTTAGGGTGGGCATATGGAACGTCTCATCGCTCACAGGAAAGCATCTCGAGCTGGTTGAGGAAGCTGCCAGGTATCGGTTAGATATCGTAGGTATCTCTTCGACAAAGCAAAGAGGATATAGAGCTGTGGACCTTTCGGACGGGTGGAAACTCTTCCTGTCGGGAGTTGCAGCTCAAACATCTGCACAGGCGGGAATGGGGATATTCACAAGTCCCAGGCTGGCAGACAGGGTATTGGAGTGGATACCATTAGGAGGGAGAGTCGGGACCTTAAGACTCAAGCTTGAAAGATCAACTTTGATAGATTTCTCTGTGTTATCATCGTGTTTGGAACGGGTGGTTTGTGACGTTCGTGTGTTGGGAGGGGCTGAACTGTCAACTGATCATCAGCTGGTGTTGTGTAAGCTGTATCTTACTGATAGAGTACTTCGTCTGCCAAGGTGGAAACCAAGAGTGGTTACACGCATACAGCACGGCACATATCCGAAAGGTTTGAGCAAATACCATCGCATGTAGAGGAAGAATGGCGACTATTTTCAACAACTGTCATTGCCTTTGCACGCGATGTTTGTGGAGAGAAGCGGATTCTCTTGGGGGACTCTGCTTCCGTGACCGGTACACTGTGGCGCGAAGAGCTTGCAAATTGGCTGTGCGAGAAACTAAAGAGCAGGAAGGAATTCGGCGAGAAGTTGGAAGGCCGGCTCAGAGGAAGGAAATTCAACATAATCGAAGAAGTTAAATCCAAAGATGGTGTGTTGCTTTCCAATGAGATGGACATCTTACGCAGATGGAACGAGCACTTTTCGGAGCTGCTCAATCCTGAACAGGGCACTGAGGTGGGCAGAGAATAGTCCAACGGTGGAGGAAGTAATTTGAGCGATTGAATCGCTATGATCGTATGACCGAGTTCCTCGAGGTATACTCTGGAGTGTTCTGCAGGAATATGGGATTGATGGTCCTCTGCTGAGGGCCATTTAGTCTCTATACACAAATTGTAGCAGCTGCGTTGCGTTCGGGTTAACGGTAGTAAATCAACACCTTTCATCGTGGGCGTTGGACTTCGACAAGGTTGCGTCTTGTCACCTCTCCTTTTCATTATATATATGGATTGGATGTTGCAGCGCAGTCGAGGCGAGGAGTGTTTCACATTGGGAGAGTTGAGGGTAAGCCATCTTCTTTTTGCGGATGACTTAGCTTTCCTCACATCCACCTAGACGGAACTCCAGCGCGCGCTAGATAGGTTTGTGGCCGTATGTGCTGATGCTGGAATGAGGGTTAACGTGGTGGGGAAGTTTAAGTTTCTCGGGGTCTTCTTCACGAGTGATGGGAGGAGTAATACTGACTTTTCCTGCAGGATTGACAAAGCTGGGTCAATTTTGAAACAGCTTGGAAGATCTGTAATTAGGAAGACCGAGCTTGGTGTTAAAGCCAAGTTCTTCTTCTTCTTCTTTGGTGGCGTTACAGCCCATGAAGGACCATAGCCAAGCTTCCCTTCAATCACCCATGTTGTGTGTGATTCTATTTTTCACACAGGTGAAAGGGACCTACAGTTTAATGATTCCGAACGGCGTGAGTCGAGAAGCTTTTTTTAGGCAAGTTATACTACGGGGGGTTTTGCCAGTACCCCGCCGAGGAGGGACGCCGCGAAATAAACATTCGATGGCGTTGGTGTTATCGGTGTTATCGTTGGTGTAATCGCGAATACAAGTTGCCGAAATGAGATTTCTAGGTGAGAAACACGACAGTGCGCGAGAAGCTCAATGTTGAACAGCTGCTTCTCCGAACGGAAAGGGCTACGCTTCGATGGTTTGATCACGTGAGACGAATGTCGCCATCATCACGACTTCCGAAGCGTGTCCTGGGTGCAATACCATCAGGCAGGAGACCGCTTGGCAGACCCAGGACGAGGGTGCGCTTGGGCGTAGCGCCTGATGAGTTAGAGTCGATGGCGGAGGATCGAGTGGCCTGGAGATCCCGCGTGCGCGCATTACCTCCGTGAACTTATTAGTGGAACATGCGGCCCACATGTATGTATGTATATAAGATTTTTTATCCATCGGTGGCCTTCCGGGCTTTAGAACTATAATAACTTCGGCGACCTTCCATTGGCCTTCTATCGGCAGGTGTTCTAACCTAACCCCTGCGTTAAAAAGATATAAAAGTTTGAGCAGAGCATTTCTCGGTACATTTTTAAGAACTTCGCTTATGATTAAGTTGTAGCCTGGTGCTTTATTTAGCCTTTTTTCAACGCCTTTCACCCATTCATTTTGGTTTTTCCTTATTGGTGGTAGCTGCAGTTTAGGCTTTTTTAATGCCCTTAATAGTTTTCCAGAGGGAGTAATTTGATTCTCTGTCAGTGGTTAGGCTTTGTAATTACGAACGAACCCCATGATTTTCGAATTCTCTGAGAGATTTCTGTTGCAGATGATTTGATGGCATATCTTACCGAAAGTGAAATAGCTCGCTTCACTAAGCAGGTGAAAGCAAAATAGTTGCATTGGTACTAATCCCTTACGACGAAAATGCGTGCTTTTGAGTCCATTTTTCCGAAAGAGTGTCGTGGCATCTTGTCTGTTGCTTCTAATCCAATCCACTCGTTCGCGGAAGATAGTAGGCTCAGCTTCACGTATCTATTCATTTTCTAACGACGCTGCCGCTGTAAATATTTAGCGGCAGCGTATGTTAGGTTAATTAAATTTCGACATTGGAATTGAATGCTGTATTCTATCGTCCAAGCGTTCCATCGACTCGCAGCTAGGAGTATAGAATTTTCCCTATCGATACGACCAGGGGCCACTTTATCCATTTTTGATAAGGTCCAAGCCTCTGCCATGTAGGAGAGGACTTAGGGGATTAAGGTTCTATAGAGGATCACCTTAGTTTTCCGAGAGAGGGCTCTACTACTTAATTGCCTCTTGAGTCTGAAGAAACAGCAGTTGGCAAGAGTTATTCTGCGTCTAATCTCAGCGCTGGTGTCATTGCCACTTGTTATCACTGAGCCAAGGTGGACGAAATCCTTGACTACATCAAAGTAAAAGCTGCGGATAGTGACGTCGGTGTTGTGGGTCTTTCTTTGACGACAGCATATACATATTTGGTTTTGCCCTCGTTTACCTTCAGACCCACCTTAGCCGCTTCTGCTTTAATGCTCACAAAAGCTTCATTGGCGCCTCGCTGCATTGTCCCAATCACGTCAATGTTTTCAGCGTACGCGAGCAATTGTACAGACTTGAAGTAGATCGTTAATCTTGTATTGGCCAGTGAATCCCGCATGATCTTTCGAGGTTGATGTTGAAAAAATCATATGAGAGGGCCTCGTCCTGTCTGAATCCTTTTTTGACATCGAAGGTCCCGGTTAACTCCTTACCAACCTTAATGGAGAAGCGAGAATTTTCACTGCCATCCTGCACAACCTGAAGAGTTGGGCAGGGATGTCAAAACATGACATGGCTCTATATAGCTCGTCGCTATAGACATAGCCATATGCGGCTTTAAAATTGATGTAAAGGTGGTGTGTGTCGACCTGAAATTCATGGGTATTCTACAGGATCTGCTGTATTCTGAACATTTGGTCTATTGTGGATTTTCCTGGCCTGAAGCCATATTGTTAGGAACCTATCAAATTGTCCACGAATGGTTTCAGGCGTTCACACAGCACGGCTGAAAAGATCTTATACGTGATGAGACTTATTCTCCTAAAATTGGCGCAGTTATAGGGGTCTCCTTTTTTAAGAACCGGGCAAACGATGTTGAGATTCCATTCATCGGGCATGCTTACTTCCGACCATATCTTACAGATGACCTGGTGCATGTTCTCAACTAAATCATCTCCAGCTCCAACCGATGTTATGGACTTGCAAATGAAAATTGATTTTGTGGTTTCACTGTGTAGAAGGCGTTTAAAAACCAAGTGTGCTAATTTGGGCCAGAGGTACTGAGACTGGACGCGTCCTGCTAGTTTTTATGTCGGTCGGAGGGAAATTCGAGAGAGCGCCGTGGCGCAGTGTTTTAACATATTGGACTCTGACGCACGATGAGCGAGTTTGTATCCCGGTAACACCAACGCCATCGAATGTTTATTTCGCGGCGTCCTTCCTCAGTGGGGTGCTGGAAAAACCCCCCTTAGTATGTATGTATGTATGTATGTTGGCGTTACAGTCCATGAAGAACCTGAGCCGAGCTTCTCTCAATCACCCATGTTGTGTGTAATTTCATTTTCCCATAGGTGAAAGGGACCTACAGTTTATTGCCGGTTCCGAACGGCGAATTTCGAGAAGCTTTTCATGACAATTTTACTACAGCGGGTTTTGTCAGAACCCCGCTGAGGAGAAACACCGTGAAAAACACGTTCGGTGACATGGCTGTGTCGGGATTCGATCCCGTGTCATCGGCGTCAGAGGTCAACACACTACCCCCCTTAATATACTTGCCATTAAAAAGCTTCTCGACTCAAGCTATTCAGAATCGGCATTAAACTGTAGGTCCCTTGAGAGAAGCTTGGCCTTGGTGCTTTATGAACTGTGACGTCACCAAAGAGGAGTGAAAATAAGCGCCGAAGGTTGTTTGAAACCATGGGTAGCCAAACATTTACAAAACGGACTCTACATCTGGTCATAAAGCTAGGACAACTCCAGTTGGCTTCGTGAAAATGTTCCTGACTTTATTCCTTCGACAGAATTCACTTTGTACTCACCCAACCTCAACCCGATTGACCTCGCCATATGGGGCATTTTGGGGACAAAGTTAACAACAACATGCGCGAAAGCGTTGATGTATAGGTATATACCATGCATCTGAAAATGTATCTCGTCTCTTCGGGGCAACACAGAACGATCCAGAGTACATTTAAGCGAAATGAAAGAGTAATATCCCCTCACTAATCAATGTGACGCGATATATCCATTCAGAAGCTAACAAGTACTGACATTGAAATGCTAATTTTTAAAAAGGCACAAATACGAGTAAGAAAGAAATGTACATAGGTACTCTAAACGTTTATTCGTTTGTTCTTGAAATAGAGCTTGTGACAGATGGAGATTAATTTGTCCTTTTTTTTAAACTTTTTCAAGGCCTTTTTGTCTTCATTCATTGCCTCGGGTCTTTTGACGGACAGTTTCTTGCTTTTTCTTTTCTTTTTCATTTTTTTTAGGAAAACTGTTTTCCTCTTTATTTTCCCTACATAAGAATGCAGTGCAAGCTTTGGGAGGACAGGGAACAAATGAAGAGGCGAAAATAAAAAACAAAAAGAGGAAAAGCTGTTGGAGTGTGCTTCCGTTTCTTGGGCGGGTTTGGAAAGCAATAAATTAAAGTGCAAACCATCCGGTGTCCAGTCGGGCTATTGCTGTTAGTCTATGATATTTTGAAAACGAATTTAAGTTGTATTCACATTATCTTAAGAACGATGACATGCATTGTTGGCCTATTACTTTTTGAATAAGAAAAAGTTTTTTACGAAAGGAAGTGTAGCTATGTAAAAAGGCCCAAGGCTACCAAATGGCTCAGGATCAATGTAATATCCGCCAAGGATATTATCATTTGCACGGACAGCCAATCTGCGATAAAATCCCTGGCAGCGGTAGCCCACAAATCAAAGACATTTCTTAACTGTCGCCTATCACTAGATGAGATGGCTGAGCAGTTCAACATTAAAGTATTGTGGGTTCCCGGGCATAGGGATATTCCAGGAAACTGCGCGGCCGACGAACTCGCAAAGTTAGGGTCTAGCACACACAGCCTACCTACCCTCGGGTACCTAGAAACACCAATAAGTACGGTAAAGCACATGATAAAACTCCAAACCATTGAGGCGACCAATAGCCAATGGAATGAGAGTAATATCGGCTTTATCACCAAACAACTTTGGCCTAAATTAAACCTAGGACGAACACGGGGCCTGGAGGGCATTGGCTCGGACATACAGGGTAAGGTTGTTGATCGCTCTCAGCCTGCCCGGGTCAAGTTGACATACGGCCTCCTCGCGGCGCCCTCTGGATAGCCTTTTCAACAACCGTTGGGAGGTGAACAAACGTATGCAGCGACAAAACCCCGACCGGAATGGCGGTTGTGCGACGGGCAAAATATCCGCCCACGTAAAAAAGATGCCTCGGATACACGGACGGATACTCGACAACGATAACTACTGCGGTCCAGGAAATACGCTGGATAGGAAACGGTATGATTAGGAAGAAAAATTGCGACATCTATTACAGCTGTCACAAAAGGTTGCACTTACTGGGATGCGGATTTGTCGTGGGAAAGCGGTTAAGGTCGAAGGTCATCGACTTTAAACCTATAAGTGATCGCCTGGCTGTGATCCGCATCAGAGGCAGATTTTATAACATCAGCCTTATATGTGCACACGCCCCTACCGACGAGGCTGAAGACCCTATCAAGGAGGACTTCTATGACCTCCTGGACAACGCCTACGAAGCTTGTCCGGAGTACGATGTAAAAATCGTGCTCGGGGACTTCAACGCCAAAATCAGTAGGGAGAACACCCTTGGCGGAGTGATCGGAAAGCACAGCCTCCACGATACAACAAAAGATAACGGTTTCCGACTCACGGACCTTGGGACAGCTCGTAATGCGGTGATAAGTAGCACAAGATTCCCTCGTAAGCGAATCCACACAGCAACTTGGCGATCTCCGGACGGTCGAACCGCCAACCAAATCGACCATGTGCTCACTGACGCGAGGCACTCGTCAAACATCCTGGATGTGCGAAAATTCAGAGGGGCAGATATCGACTCTGGCCACTTCCTCGTAGCAGCAAGATTCAGAGCTCGACTGTCCAATGTCAGAAAGCTGCACCAGCCCATCAGGAGGAGGTTCGACATTGGGCGCCGGAGCACACCGGAGGTTACCAGAGTCTACAGGGAGCCGCTGAGCGAAAGACTCTACGGTATGCCTACGTCGAACACAAATGCCAATAATATGTGGCTGCATTGCCGCTCAGCCAAGAAACCCGTGGTATGTGGCGAATGTGAGCAGAAAAAGGCAGCAACCAACCAGGCGTACCAAAAGGCGCTGCAGAGGAAAACCAGGGCAGCGCAAGAAGAGTACCGAGCCAGAAGAAGGGAGGAGAAAAAACTACTGCGACAAAAGAAAAGAATCTTCGCAGCCTCCGAGCTCAAGGATATCAAGGAGTCTAGGGTTAAACATAAAACACGAGCCTTTTACAAGAAAGCCAAAGGCCTTGCAGGAGGCTTCAAAAATGGCACCCAGGCTCTTCGAAACTGCGAGGGTAATCTTGTCACCGACCCGCAGGGAATAGTGGATGTATTTAAGCAGCATTTCCAGCAGGTGCTTAACGAGCATGACCAAGAGAGAGTGGTAGGCACCGAGGAAATCTCAACTTCAGCCACTGAAGTAGTCCTTCCACCGAGCATCGAAGAAGTCGGCACAGCTATTCAGAAGCTGAAGAACAACAAGGCCACAGGCTCAGGTGGCTTGCCATCAGAGCTCTTCAAGGCTGGTGGCGATGTTCTGGTAGGGAGCATGCACTAGATCATCTGCAGAATTTGGGAAGATGAAAGCATGCCCGACGACTGGAATACCAGCTCTATATGCTCCATCCACAAAAAAAGCGAACCTACCTCTTGCAAGAACTAAAGAGGTATATCCCTGCTCAATGTCGCATACAAGATCTTGTCCAGCGTATTGTGTGAACGTCTAAGACCACTTTGCACCGCACTAATCGGCAGCTACCAGTGCGGCTTCCAGCCCGGCAAATCAACTAGAGACCAAATTTTCACTCTTCGACAAATCCTGGAAAAGACCAACGAGTTTCGAATCGATACACACCATCTTTTCATCGATTTCAAAGCCGCATACGACAGCATTCATCGTGAAGAACTGTTTGGTGCGATGGCCGAATTCGGGATCCCGGGAAAACTGATCCAGTTGTGTCGTGCCACGGTAAAAAAATACGCTATGCACCGTGCAACTCGGTTCTAGGACTTCGGAACCGTTTGAAACATGCACCGGATTCCGGCAAGGAGATGCGCTGTCATGTGACTTCTTCAAGTTGGTGCTGAAGCAGATAGTGCGACGGGCAGGCGTCAACAGGGAAGGCACTATCTTCTACAAGTCCGTCTAGCTGCTCTGATAGGATACGCGGGGATGATATCGACATCATCGCGTGTTCTCGCCGTGACATTGTGGAATCATTCACGTCGATTAAAGAACAGGCGAAACGAGTTAGTCTTAAGGTCAATGAAGTACAAAACGAAGTACATGCTGTCAAGCAAAAACCAATCCGTCGCTCACCACCTGGGACAAAATATAACAATTGACAGTTACAATTTCGAGGTAGTTAAGGAGTTTGTCTACCTCGGGGTAAACGTAAATTCCACAAATAACACCACAGTGGAGATCCGGCATAGTATAGCCCTTGGCAACTGCTGCTACTTCGGCTTGTCCAAACAACTTGAGTCAAAACTCCTCACTCGAAAGACCAAAGTCATGCTCTACACAACGCTCATACTGCCAGTTTTGCTGGACGATAAGCAGGACAGCGGAACTGATTTTGGGTTCTTTCGAAAGGAAAATTCTGCGCCGGATATTTGGTCCCGTCTGTGAGGAAGGTGAATGGAGAAGAAGACACAACCGCGAACTCTACGAGCTGTACCAAGATGTGGATGTAGTTCGGAAGGCAAGGATCCGTCGACTACACTGGCTCGGCCACATCGAGCTCGGCCACGACTCCGAGCCTCCTGGTTCGAGAAGAAGAAGAAGACCGAACCTCCGGTATAAAGACCTAGTAATCGCGGATGTAAGACATCTTGGTCTTGACAACTGGAAGCCCGGGACCGTCAAGGATGGAAGGCAGATATAGCTCAGGCTCAGATCCTCCATGGATTGCTGGCCTGATAAGAAAGTAAGAACCCGGGACCTAGTGGCCACCAAAAGGGTAACCTTAAGTACTCTGATGGGTGTCATTACAGGTCACTGCATCATTGGGAAACACGCCGCCAGACTAGGACTACCCTCCAACGACTTCTGTCGCGGCTGCATGGACGAGGAGGAAGAGAAATCAATACATCGCCTCCTCTGCTCATGCCCCTCTTTTGCGAATCGCAGGAGGAAGTTAGGTATCCAGGTATTGACCTTGATCACAAACTTAATTGGAATTCCAACATCAAAAACAAACTCCCAAGGGCGACTAAGGTACTATGGGCTTGTCGACGTACTTACGGTAAAACCTGGGATTTAAAGCTCATGCTACATGTCCATTTTGCAACACCTTTCTGAACTGGATATGATTACCATGGTTTCGGACGCATTACCACAAAAGCTCGCTTCATAAGAGATTTGAGATACTGATCCCAAACTGCATGGCTTTCGGCGTTGGCGCAGGCGTCTTCGGACCAAATCGGAAAATCTCGAAGGCTCTGGGAATAAGACCTAGTATCTTCTAGGCCGAATTATACACCATCCTTGACGTGCGTCAACCTAATCTTAGTTACTCGCATAAGAGGTGTAACCATCAATATGATCTCAGTCAAGCAACGCTTAAAGCGTTGAGCTTGTATAACTCAAAGTCCGTTAAGGAATGCTATGATACCCTACAGGACCTAGTCAATAGGTATAAGGTCAAACTCTAATAGGTGCCAGGGCACAAGGGCCTTAAGGGCAATGAAATCACCGACTAACTCGATAGGAAAGATTCCAGCCAAAGGTACATAGGTGTAGAACCTTTTTGCGGCGTTCCCAAAACTTAGATTAACTTTTTCCTATACATTTGGGGAAAATCGCAACATCTGTCCTTTTTGAACAGCATTCAAAGATTTCGCCAATCGAAAAGATGTATACGGCCGCTGAACAAACACTCTATTGATATTCTTAAACTTAATAGAGTCGATATCAGAAGACTGGTCAGCTACCTTACGGGACACTGTGGTCTGAGATATCATCTCAATAAAATTAATCTCTCGTCTGAAACTGAGTGTAGACTCTGTCTTGAGGACGAAGAAACTGCAAAACGCATACCATGTGATAGTGTTGCCGTTTGCCATCTTAGGAAGCGGTTCCTTCTCTGTGAAATTATCACTCCTGAGGGGATCATCTCAGCTCTTACGAGAGACATTCTCAACTTTGTTAAGGAAGTGGAGAAACTGCTCGTCTGATCGGCTTGCAGACACAATAGATCTGCATAGGTCGCAGTGCCCCATACTTTACAATTGATGGCTTAAATTACGAATATATCGGAAGAAGCTCCGAAAGAAGTGGAGTGTGCTGCAAGTTAAGGCGAACTCTCTACCCAGCATTTTTTAATCTTCAATGCCAACCCTTGAACGTATACCATAGGGTGCTCATGCTATGTAGTCTCGAATTGAGACACGGGTCTGTACACCAACTCCCACTGGTGGTTTCATTGCGATTGTTATCCTCTAATTTGTAAATTGTCTTCGCAATGACTGATTTTGTGTGTGTCACTTGCAGCCCGAGCAAAAGAAAGGCAACCAAAGGAACTCCAAAAGCAAACAATCCAACGAGTGAATCTCATTTGTTCTGCAATACAAATGTCATGATTTGCGGTTATATCGAAGTCAAGCCCTCCGACAGGTCTTATACCGTAACTAAGAAATCCCATCCATCGTCTGCAGCAATCCCTTCCCGCGTCATGTCTTATTGTATAGAGGGTTAGCACTTAAGAAAAATAAAACGTATTTGAACGCTGATATGGATAGATGTGTACCGAACAGTGATATGCAAATAGAACAATAAGGAAGGACTGTGTTTTCGTTTCAGCGAAATGGCAGCAAGTTGATTAAATGCTTGTCTTGAATGGATGTAGGTCGCGTTGTTGCTCAAAGCTACACACATGCCCCTCTTCATCTCGTTCGTCCGTCATTTAGTAGCATGCGTGTCACTTTTTGGGACACTCGACTTAAAAGTGCATCTAGGAATGAGAATGTCTTGTTGTAGAATTGCCTCGTCTTTCTATTGTTTGGGGGAAGTTGGTTTTTATTTTACATACGAAATTGGCATAGTAGTCGGGGCCAATAAGGATTCACCAAAGAAGACAGGAGGCAAGAAGTGCGAATTTATCTTGCGATCCACAAAGCACAGTCTCTTTATTGTTCATGACAGATGATCAGGAGAACAGAATTTAAGTTTATATGTACCTGAGTGCAAAGATATACATATGCATGTACCACTCGTAGATTCCTATAACCTCATGATGGAAGAG
The DNA here is from genome assembly GCA_951905685.1 of Eumerus sabulonum. Lineage (NCBI taxonomy): Eukaryota > Metazoa > Arthropoda > Insecta > Diptera > Syrphidae > Eumerus > Eumerus sabulonum. The sequence continues at coordinate 16,845,257 of OX645062.1, read as the reverse complement.
GATGATATAAGCAGTATCGGTAAGCTGCTCCGAATGGGTACGGGAAGCCATTATCCCCACATTCGTAGGTATTTTCGTGTTTTTACATCGTTTCCCTGGCGCAGAGAGAAAATTCAAAATCACTTAATTTTCTGTCAGACAATTCCTCATTTCAAACAAATAGGAAAATTTACTGAGGATATCACACGGAGAGTAGCAACAGTCAGAGGCCGCTATCGTGGGCCTGATTCGGTAACGACGTAGAGAATCGGAGGAAACTGCTCACATCATTAACACAAAAAAAAAAACCAAAAAAACCGGGAAGAGGTGAAGTGAAAATGATTACGCGAAAGCATTTATCTCACACATCCAGAAATAGGTAGGTGTTCACTTTGGGTAACTGAAATAAGGGCGTGGCAAGGTTCAGAGATTTTGGAAAGCAACCAAGTCAGATTGGAGAAAAGTTTTCTCTTCAATTGGGATTTAAGTTAATTCTTTGTGTTAATTCCGAAAGGATGTGTTGGGCTTATGTATTATACTTGTTTTCGCTCGTTTCGTACTTTGTACTTTTCATTTTGATTTTCTTACTTCGAGTTTAGGAGGGATTAATTTCAATTCAAGATTTCGAGAGTGGTTCTATGAGCTAAGTTGAGATAAAAAATTACATTTGTACATAGATCAAGTGTGCCTTCATATGCTAAATTAACTCATTAGGATTAGGGTACTGAACTTTCGCCGGAAGTACTTACTTACTTACTTTGTTGACGCTACAGTTCGGGGTGAACTAGGGCCTTAACCAACAAGCCTCCCCAGCTGGCCCGATCTTTGGCCAGCCGCTTCCAGTGCCGCACGCCCAGTTGGTTCAGGTCCCTTTCCAGCTGTGCGCGCCACCTTAAATGCGGTTTTTCATCCGCTTTTTGCCTGGCCCATCCCATCGCACTTCTTGGAGCGCGGTAATGTCTGATGTTAGTGGATAACTGGGTCAAGGGGCGAGGCCTGGGAGTAAATCCGGCGAAAACAGAGGTAGTACTCTTTACAAGGAAAAGATCTGTACCAAGATACACCTACCCCCGTATGAATGGTATAGATCTGATCCCTGAAAAATCTGCCATATATATTGGCATAATACTGGACTCCAAACTTAGTTGGAGAGAAAATATTGAGGAAAGAATCAAAAAGGCATACGTGGCACTATATTCGTGCAAGGTAGCCTTTGGAAAGACATGGGGCCTCAAGCCGAGGCTAGTAAATTGGTTGTACACTGCGGTGGTAAGACCTATCCTAGTCTATGGCTCGGTTGTCTGGTAGAAGGCGCTTGAGAAAAAGTGTCATCTTCAGAGTGTGTCAAAGGTTCAAGGGGCAGGCTGTCTGGCGGTGACAGGATCTATGAAGTCCACACCAACGGCGGCTCTTAAAGTCATGCTGAACCTTCCACCCCTGGACATATACTGCGAGAGCGCCGCAACCAGAACTGGGCTAAGACTACAGGAATCCGGCCTCTGGAAAAGGAGTCCTCACGGACATGCATCAGTCTTGGATCGATGGGCCGTCTCGGGATTCAGAACCGTAACGGACTATGTCACCCGACTTCCTTCCTGGGAGAGGAGATTCTCTATTAGAATTCCCTCCAGTGATTTGGTACGCACGGAAAGTGAACTGGCACTCTACACCGATGGATCCAAAATGGATGTTGGCACAGGTTCTGGAGTTTACTTTGAGTCTCGGGATATGCATCGCTCCTACAGGCTCGAAGATGGATGCAGTGTCTTCCAAGCTGAGGTCTTCGCTATCAAGTAGGCGGCGGACCTGATCAGCAAAGAGAATATCTCAGGAAAAAGGATCAGCATCTATGTTGACAGCTAGGCAGCCATTAAGGCTCTGCAGGCAGCATGGATAAGACCCAAACTCGTCAAACTCTGCAAGGAGAAGTTAGAAGAGATATCCAATGTAAATGAGCTGACCCTTTGCTGGATACCTGGTCATATGAATATCTCCGGAAACGAGAGAGCGGACGAGCTGGCTAGGGTGGGATCAAGTGCTTACATTGCGCAGATCTCAGCTGAGGCCCAATTCCATTCAGTGCGCTCTACAGGGAGATAGAGACGGAGCTATTAGTGAAAGCCAATAAGCGATGGTGTCGCTTAGATACATGCGCAACGGCGAGATCGACTTGGCCCGTTTATCATAAGAAAAGAACGGAAAATCTGCTGAGGTTCAATCGTGGGAATATTCGACTGGCAGTCGGTGCCCTCACCGGGCACTGCATGCTGTCCTACAATGCAGCTCGACTAGGCCAGCCCTACAATGACTTCTGCAGAAGCTGCAGGGACGAAGAGGAAATTGAATCCATTCGTCACCTGCTGTGCGAATGTCCGGCGCTAGCTCAAAAAAGGAATATATTCCTAGGAAGATACTTCCTTTCGGGACTAGAAGAGGTAGGTAATATTGGGCTGAACTGGGATTCTTATCCTCGTCTGCATGGTTCAGCTCAATGATAAATGTCTAGGTATCAACGGGTTAAACAAAACAAGTGGGCACAATGGACTCAACGTAGTCAACGTGAGCCTTGACTTTCCGTCAAAAGGGCACCCATATACCTAACCTAATGTCTGCCTTATAGCAGTCCAAAGAGTTGACCAGTTGTTCGGCTGCACCTGGTCTGTTAAGGGACCTAACGTTCCAGGTGCAGACCCGAAATTCGTTTCCTTTTTGACGTTTGTGGGGGTCGTTAATCATCACATTCATACCAAAAGCGGAAAAAAACCTCCCACATAACTGCTAAAGACTACAGACGCATCAGTCTCTCTTCCTTTCTTCTTAAGACGCTGGAGATACTGATGGACCTGTACATTCGCGAAACCCTACAAAAAAGTATATTTTCGTCATCACAGCATGCCTATTGTAAGGGAAATCAGTATATACAGCTTTACACACTATAGTTGGAATCATTGAGAAATCACTTTCCAACAAAGAATTTACAATTATTGTCTTCCTTGACATTGAAGGGGTTTCAAGGGGTATCACCAATGCATTAGGTAAGCTAGAGGTTAATGGTAATACATACATATGTATAATACTTTGGATCAAACAAATGCTTTCAAGCAGGTTGGTTGATTCGAAATTCACCTGCTACAAACAAAGGGCAGTAATACGTGGCACACCACAGGGGGGAGTACTTCTTCTTCTTAACGGGTGCTACAGTTCGGTGTGACCTGGGCCTCAACCAACATGCCCCTCTAACTAGCACGATCTTTTGCTAGCCTTTTCCATTGCCGCACACCCATTTGGCTGAGGTTCCCTTCCACCTGTGTGCGCCAACTTAAGTGCGGCCGTCCTCTGCTCCTTCGTCCCTCGGGGTTGGATTCAAAGACTCTCTTGGCTGGAGCTAGACTCATGTTGCTGTACAGCCCGTAAGCTTCGTGGTTGAATCTTTTCCTCCATCCTCCCGTCTGTAGACATAGCGTTGTATAGCTCGTCTCTAATAACGTTGTCGTATGCGGCTTTGAAGTCGACAAATAGGTGGTGAGTGTCGACTTGAAATTCATTGGTTTTTTCCAGGATCTGCCGTAGTGTGAAGATTTTGTCGATGGTGGACTTCCCTGGCCTGAATCCGCACTGATAAGGATCTATCAGCTTTTTTACAAAAGGTTTCAGGTGTTCACACAAAACTTATTCCTCTATAGTTGGCGCAGTCAGAAGGATCTCCTTTCTTGTGGATCGGGCATACGATGCTGAGACTCCATTCCTCGGGCATGCTTTTCTCTGACCATATCTTACAGATGAGCTAGTGCATGCTCCTAACCAGGTCATCCCCAGCTGCCTTGAAGAGATCAGCAGACAGTCCGTCTGCGCCAGCAGCTTTATTCGACTTAAGTTTCGAAATGGCAATCTTACCTTCGTCGAGGTCAGGGGGACGGAATTTTCTGCGATCTTCGTCGATTAGAAATGGATCATTCTGCCTGACAGCGGTATATTGACTAACATCGCCGTTGTACAGTCTGCAGAAATGGTTTTTCCATATTCTCAGCATCGACTGCGATTTTACAACTAGGTGTCCGTTCTCATCCGGACATCATCCACAAGGAGACATGGCGGTCTCCGGATCAAGCAACTTCAACCAGGCGGAATGACGGCAGGCACGCGTCTGATATTCTGGATGTACGAACTTTCCGAGACGCCAAAATCAACTCGGACTACTATCTTGTGGCAATCAGGTTACGACTACGAATATGCCTTGCCCAGAAAAATCAAGTAAGGCCAGCGGCATACAACGTCGCAATGCTACAATCGCAAGATAAAGCCAGAGCCTATGCCAATCGCATCTCTCAACGGACGAGGAAAGCAGAGAATTTCGCCTCCCTGACCTGAACAAACTTAGAAATGCTTTTTCTAAGCTTAAGTCTAACAAAACTGCTCGAGTAGACGAACAACCTGCCGAACTCTTTAAGGCAGCTGGAGATGACCTGATTGGGAGTATGCACCAGCTCATCTATAATATATGTTCAGAGGAATGCATGCCCGATGAATGGAGTCTTAGTATCGTTCGGCGATCCACAAGTAAGGAGACCCCTTTGATTGAGCTAATTATAGAGGTATAAGTCTCCTAAACATCTCCTATAAGATCTTCTCTGCTGCTCTGTGTGAACGCCTGAAACCGTTGGTCAATAAACACATATCAGAGTGGTTTCCGGCCCGGGAAATCCACTATCGATCAAGTAATCACAATGCGGCGGATCTTGGAAAAAACCAACGAAATCCACGTCGACACCCATCATCTGTTTGTCGACTTTAAACCCGCATACGATAGCGTACATAGAGACGAGGTACTCGTATATAGCGCCATGTCTAGTTTCGACGTCCCTGCCAAACTCGTCAGATTGTGCAGGATGACATTGGAGTCGAAAGCGACTTGACCAATACCTTTAATGTCAAAAAAGGTTTTAGAAAGGACGACACGCTATAGTGTGACTTTTTCAACATCATTCTTGAAAGGATCGTGCAAAATTCACTGGTCAATACGAGGGGCACTATCACTTTGAAGTCCGTACACCTGTTTGCATATGCCGATGATATTGACTTAATTGGACGAACTCAACGAGATGTCATTGAGACCTTTACGAGCATTGAGGCAAAAGCGGCTAAAAAGGTACTGCTGGTAAATGAGGATAAGACGAAATATGTGCTGTCGTCGAAAACGGACACGAATCAGTGGCGTCTTGGCCCACGCACACATATTGGCAGGTATAATTTCGAAGTAGTCAAGGACTTCATCTACCTAGGCTCCGCAGTGACATGCAGCAATGACATATGTAGGTGCCAGAATCAAACGTAGAATAACTCTTGCTAACCGCTGTTTTCTTTGGGCTCGGGAGGCGACTGAGAAGCAGAGCCCTCTCTTGGAAAACCAAGGTGACCCTTGTCATCCCGGTCCTACTTTATGGCATAGAGACATCGAACTTATCGAAAGGGATGAGGAGGCCCTTGGTCGTTTTGAGACGACGATTTTCGACCCAATCTGCATATATGAGGAGTAGAGGAGAAGTCTTAATAGTGAATTGTATAGTCTGTACAGCGACATGAAAGTAGCATGGCGCCTACGGATCAAACGCCTAAGATGGCTAGGTCATATAGAGTGCATGGAAATCACAGCTCCGGCCTGGAAGGTCTTTGAATCCAATCCTGAGAGGCGACGCAGTCGAATGGCCAGATTGAAGGTGGCGCACGCAAGTGGATGAGTACTTCAACCAACTAGGCGTGCGGCACTGGAAATTGCTGGCGAAAAACCGTGTCAGTTGGAGAGGTCTTTTAAAGGAGGTCCAGGTTCGCTATGAACTGTAACGCCGAAAAAGAAGAAGAAGAATAAGAGTTGTGACGAGATTGGCAGGACTTTTCTGAATAGAAACCGCACTAACAGGAACTTATCAAGCTGTTTATAGATGAGTTTATGCGTTTGCACAGCTACCACAGATCTTAAGGAGACCTATATCTGTAAAGATGACGTAGTAATGGCCTACATACTTGTCGAATTTTTAGTATCGATATTGCAGTCTTAAACTCGTCTACATGCATATATGTATGTACATCTATGGGTGCTCCAAATCCTCTTTTATCTGCACAAAGATAAGAGTAGAAGTCAGTGGACAGAGGTTAAATATTTCTAATTGTTTTCTACATTCAATACACAGTTTTCATTCCACATCACTTTGCTCCTAGCCGAAATCAAAAAATAAAAAATAACGTCAGTGTCCTACCCCATCTGGGCCCATCTCTCCAAATACTCATTCCAATTAAACAGGAAGAAAATAAAAAATTAAAAGGAAACGACAAAGCTTTTAAAGTGATATTTGCGAACGAGTGCAATGTGTCTGGATACGCCACATAAGCGAAAATGGCTTAAAAGCAAAATCAAAAAAAAATAGGATTGTAGAAACTCGTATACATTAATGGACGTAACGTCCACGGCCACCCGACGAGCACAGGGAGGATTCGAAGGCCAAACGGTTTGCAGCTAAATGACGGCGTTCCTGCTATACTACCGAGAGAGTCTGTAATCTAATGCCAATGAATTGACGTTGACAACGTCCAGTATATAGCCGGTGAGTCATTAAGCGTCTCCAGATGTATTATTGGTTTTAATACGCGACGAGCTAAAAAAGAGCACACAGTTTATCGGACGATGAAAATGTCCACTAAATGGAATTGCAAACCTTTTTAGTTCGTCTCGATGATGTGTGCATTCAAAATGACAGGTGCGATTGAAACACTTTGAGCGGAAAAAACTGGCACGGGCCTAGTTGGGTTTGGTAAGGCGGGTCATATCACTTTCATACATATTGTTACGGACACGAACCGATGGTTATGTTCGAATTTCGCTGTCGAAGTTCGAATGCTCTGGTAAAGCTGAAATGAAAATGATGGTAACTTTCAGCGGCATACTGCTGAATGCTAGAACATTCTAGAAACTGTCGAAGGGGAACGTCTGACGGCGAACATTCGAGAAAGTGGACCGAGGGTATATAAGCACGAACGCTCGCCCTCGGGAGCATTCAGGTCCCGGGATTCAGTAACAAGTGATCGGTCGGTAATGAAGCCATCTAGCGAGATGTGAAGCGCATAGATAACTGATCTGTGGTGGAATAGTAAAGTGTGTGTAATAAAGTGTAACGTGTGTGTAAAAGGTTCTAATAAGAAATAAAGGTGAAGTCATCAGATAATTGATCTGAGGTGAAATAACAAAAGTGTGTGTGTATTGAACTCGATTAAAAAGTAGACAATTCTAGTTTATCGCAATCCAGTGATACGAACTCTATTGATCGTGCCCCTAGTGCTTACTTATGAGTTTCGCACGATCTTCTCAAGTTTGTTTTGGTGGCGTTACAGCCCCTGAAAGGCCACAGCTAAGCTTCTCTCAATTACCCATGTTGTGTGTGATTTATTTTTTACACAGGTGAAAGGAGCCTACAGTTTAATCCCGATTCCGAACGGATTGAGTTGAGAAGCTTTTTCATGGCAAGTATACTACGGGGGGTTTTGCCAGTACCCCGCCGAGGAGGGACGCCGTAAGATAAACATTCGATGGCATGGGTGTTATCGGGGTCTGAACTCGCTCATCGTGCGTCAGAGTCCAATGCACTAACTATTGTATGAAGTTTAAAAAATTCACATGATAGCGCGTAGCCTTGCCTAAAACCTTTTTTTTAGCGTAAATATTTGGTCTATTGTGGATTTACCTGGCCTGATACCACACTGATAAGAGCCGATTAGGTTATGCACAAACGGTTTCAGGCGTTCACACAATACGGCAGGGAAGATCTTATATGCGATGTTAAGGAGACATCGCAGTTGTAGGGGTCTCCTTTTTTATGGACCGGGCAAACGATGCTGATATTCCATTCGTCGGGCATGCTTTCCTTCGACTATACCTTGCAAATGAGATGGTGCATGCACCTTACCATCTCATGGATGTTGAGATGGGGGAATCGTGCGCTTGCTACAAGGTGGTCCCGTTGTCGGATGCGGTGTTATAGAGGCTATGCTATGCTATGTTTTCCTATGATCGACTCAAATCTGTCCTCTTTGCCCAGTTTTGCATTAAAATCTCCTAGAACTATTTTTGTGTCTCAGCTGGGGCACTGGGCATAGGTTCTGTCTAGGATATCGTAGAATTCTTGTTTGAGTCGATCGTCCTTTTCATCCGTTGTCAAGGTGATATTTCCAAATTTGGCTTTGATACGAATTGTCATGAGGCGTTCGCTTACATCCCGGAAGCTTAAGACTTTTTGTCTTCCTCGAATAACGAATCCTCACCCGAGTAAGGGCTGTTTGTTCTCCTGTAGCCTTTCCGGTAGTAGAAATCGCAGTTTTTCATCCGTCTTTGGCCTGGTCCATCCCACCGCACTTCTTGGAGTGCGGTTATACCTGCTTTATAGCAATTGAGGGTTTGCTCCAATTGATCGCCTGCACCCGGTCTGTTAAGGGACCTCACATTCGAGGTGCAGACTCTCAAGTGCATTAGTCGTTTGCAGCGGTCGTCAGCTTTGTATCCGTCCGTATCCGAGGTTTTTACGTGATAGGGATGTTACCCCTAAGCACAACCCCCAACCTGGAGGGCCAGGTTCCTCTTTCCCCAGGAACAAGGGATTGGGTCGCTGCACACATTGGTTCACTACCTGACGGGTGCCAGGGTAGCTATCCAGGGGGGGTCATGCGGAGGCTGTGTGTTAACTTGGATTGAGCAGGGACAGAGGTCGAAGCTGGCGTTTACTGTGTTAAACGCGATCAACTTCTTTGCTCGGTTTGCTCGCTGCCTCTCCCCTCACGCTATCATATGCGGCCTTGAAATCAACAAATCGATGGTGAGTGTCGATTTGCATTTTTTTGAGTTTTTTCCAGGATGCACTACAGTGTGAAGATTTGGTCTATTGTGGACTTCCATGGCCTGAAAGCACACTGATAAGGACCTATTAGGGTGCTGACGAATGGTTTCAGGCGTTCACACCAAGCAGCATTGACGATTTTGTATGCGATGATGATAAGACTGATACCTTTGTTATTGACGCAGTCAAAGAAGTCTTATCGGGCAAGCGACACTAAGATTCCACTCGTCGGGCATGCTTTCTTCCGACCATATCTTACAGCTGCTTTAAAGAGTTCCACCGCCCGTTCGCTCCAGCAGCTTTGTTTGACTTCAACCTCGATATTGCTATCTTGATTCCGTCCAATCCGGTGTAATGTCGTCCAAGTTGAGTGGAACATTCTCCCTTACAGCAATTTTTGGGTCTACCTCGCCATTTAACAGTCTGCGGAAGTGATTCTACCAAATTCTCAGTATCGACAGCGACCCTGTTACCAGTAGTCTATTTTCGTCCCGGCAGGCTTCGGTCCGAAATTTACATCCACTGGATATCTGTCTTACTTTCTGGTAAAACTTCCGGACCTCATTCCTGCTGAAACACCTCTCCATCTTCTCGACCGCGCGCTTTCCATGCTGGTTCCCTTCTCTCCTTTTCTGTTCCTAGAGCATTGCCTTTAAGGCGTCTTACCTAGCTGCGTGGGCCTGTCTGCACTCGTTGTCAAACCACGGGTTTTCCCTGGGCGGTGCTGTCGTACAACCCAGCACATCAGTGACAACTTCTTTAATAGCTTTTTGACAACGCTTCCATTTTTCTTCTCCTGTTAGTGCAGGCGGCGTTGACCTCGTATATATACATATGTGGTTAATACCCTCTTGGACACAAATTAATATTCACTCAACCCGGTCCAATCCCAAAGGTTTCCTCACAGATAAAATGAAAATAATTATTCGACCAAGAAAGAGCAGTCACCAAATGGGTGTACCTGCCTGGTCATCCAGTCCTACTGTGTAAAATGAACGACCGTGTGCATATTATTAATTGTAGACATTCCATTCAATGACCACACAACGGCATACACCACGGCCAGCACAAGCTGTCTGTCTCCAAAGCTGAGGTGTATGCAAATGGTATAGGAACACATTTATGTTTTGGTAAGCAGGGCACTAGAATGTGCTCTAACTTACGGAAATGCCAGGACGCAACCCGATGGGGACAACGAACGTCCACTTTGGACTATAATAATGGTAATAATCATTATAGCTCCGCAACGTGTTTCCCCCATTTGAATGATGTTGATGTCTCGTCCTGCTGCTCGTATAACCAAATACAAATACAGACGCGAACCAGTGCTTTCTTGAGTTTTCCTTCTCCACATTAACCTTATGGCTACAAGACGAGAACGCTTACGTATGCTTGTGGTCAGTGTGTTAACAAATTACTGCAATATTGTTGAAATGCTCTTTTCTGCAACAAAACCAAACTCGAAAGTTTTACAAACACACTATCGTCCATAAGAAAACCTTTCCTTTGCAAGGAGCTATGACAATTTAGCATGACGTCAAAACAACACACTACAGCAGCGCTCGTTAGAATTGGTTTGTTGATTTTGTTGTTCACTCTACGTACCCAGGTTTGTCTTTAACCAATAAATGTGGCTGCTAGTGGTTTAACAGCCGACTTTGTTGGCCAGCATAAAACAATTGCAAGTGAAGACAAATAAGAGGACATTTATCTGTGTAGTACGTGAAAGTGAAGTTGTGGATGTGCGGATAAGGTACTTATTACGGATACAGATGTGGTTGCTATAAATCTCCATTGGGAAATGCCGGACGAGCATGCTGTGCGGTTCAGCCTTACTTCTGGCCTTGTCTTCTATTTCTTGCCTTGCTTTCGTAAGAGAGGACCATTGTTTGTGCAAATAATTAATTTAAAAAATGGTACTTATGTATATATGAATAAATGACAGGTCTGGAAACTTTTGCGTTCGTTAGATTCATTTCGTAAAAAAGAAGAGGCCATTAGGTAACAAATGTGATACAGAACTCAACACTGCGTGCGTAAATACATTTCAATCTCTTTTTATACTTCAAAAGGTTTGATAGTGTAAGGAAATCATCAAGAATGGTACAAACTTGGATGGATATTTTTGAGAAACTAATACAGAAACTAGAGTTTACTCTTTCGAAGGGGATAGTCAAGCTTTGCAACGATGATGGAACCCTGGTGCCGTCGAAGAGGATAATTTGGCGGAACGGGATGAAAATGATTGTACGAAATATTGAACGCAAACCTTGATCTAAAATTTCGTGGTGGCTTTTAATAAACGCAATGGTTCTGCCAGGGGGAAGAGGGAGCGAGCAAACAGAGCAAAGAAGCTGATCGAGTTTAACAATATAAACGATACCTTCGATCTCTGTCCCTGTTCAATTCAAGTTGACACACAACTTCCGCGTGGCCTCCCCTGGATAGCTGCCGGTATCTGTCTGGGTAGTGAACCATAGTGAGCACGACTCGACTCCTTTTTCATGGGGAGGAACCTGACCCTTCAGGTTGGGGGTTGTGCTTAGGGGTAACATCCCTATTACGGAAAATATAAATTGTTACGAAACAACGACAAGCGTCGGATGCGGACGGATACAAAGCTGACGACCCCTGCAAACGATTAAATGACTAGCGAGTCTGTACCGGGAATGTGAGGTCCCTTAAGAGACCGGGTGCAGGCAATGAGTTGGAGCAAACCATCAGTTGCTGTAAAGCAGATATACATATGTAACCGCCCTCCAAGAAGTGCGACATCTACTAGGAGAATTGCTAAAAGGAGAATAAACAACGCTTATTCAGATGTGGATTCGTTATTGGAGAAAGACTCCGACAAAAAGTCTTTACTTTCGGCATTTTTTTTTTTTTAATAATTTGCGCGCACTCAAGGTCTAATAACCTTATTATGTCGGCGACACAGTGCGGGCAGAAGGTAGAGAGGAAGAGGAATAGAGGAGATGCCGATGGACATTGATCTTAAATGCTTGCATGTTGCATTGAGGGGGGAAAACCGAATCCGGCAGGGAGTTCCAGATTCGTGTGGTTCGGTTAATGAAAGATTCTCTATATTTGACAGTACGTCCGAAAGCGGGCTTCAGAGTATATTGGTGAGCATTCCTAGAGAGACGTGTATTGCGGGAGAAATGTTGAAGGGGCGGAATGCAACTGGCTATTTCATCAGAGCATTTTTGGTGGTAGTAACGATAAAACAGGGAGAGGCAGGTAACATTCCTGCGGTGTTCCAGCGAGTCTAATGTTTTGGTAATGCTGGAGTCACCTATCAGTTTTATGGCTCGTTTTTGTATTCTGTCTAGTAGGTGCAGTGAGGTCTTGGAAGCACCGGACCAGACATGAGCGTTAAACTCTAATTTGGGACGAATGGACGCCTTATAGATTGTAGCCAGATCTAAGGGTGAGAATTATTTCTTGCATCTGTATAAGAATCCTAGGCATTTCGCAGCATTCTTGGCGACACTGAATATATGGTCGCTCCAATTAAGATTGTGAGCAACACTCATACCCAGGATAGAAAGCTTTTCAGTTTCTGAGATGCAAGTGCCATTCATGGATAATGGCTGCGGGTTATTTATACGCTTTAACGACAAGAGACAGCATTGTGTTTTGGAAGCATTAAATTCCACTCTATTGTTTTTACCCCATTGGATGATGCTGTCGATATCGGAATTTAATGAGCCTAACATACGCTGCCGCTCATTATCTACAACCGAAGTGCAGGGTCGTAAACTGGTGAACGAATATAAGAAGCTGAGGGTACTGTCGTCAGCGAAGGAGTGAATTGGATTAGAAGTAACAGACAAGAGATCATTTATAAAAATAAGAAAGAGTGTCGGAGACAAAACGGAGCCCTGGGGAACACCGGCATTTACAAAGTGAGTATCAGACTTGAATCCGTCCAAAACAACTTGAATTGAACGATTCGAAAGGTAGCTTCTAATCCATTGAAAGAGAGACTCATCGATCCCAAAAGCACGCATTTTCGACAAAAGGGCTTCATGCCGAACCCTGTCAAATGCTTTCGAAATATCCAGTGCAACAATTTTGCTTTCACCTGCTTGGTGAAGCGAGTGATTCCACTTTTCAGCGAGATATGCCATCATATCACCAGTGGATCTGTTGCTGCGGAAACCGAATTGGCGGTCATTGAGGAGTTTCCGTGATTCAAGATATTTCATAAGCTGACGGTTAATCAGCGTTTCCATGACCTTGGAAAGAAGGGACGTTAGTGCAATGGGTCGGTAGTTGAAGGGAGAAGATGATTCGCCTTTTTTGGGTATAGGCTGGACAAATGCTGTTTTCCACCTACTCGGAAAGAGCCCAGAGGTGTAGGAAAGGTGAAAAAGCTTACGCAGTGGTTTCGCCAGCGTAGAAGAACACCTCTTCAGAACATGTACGCGAACGCATGTATGCGAACGCCCCATAACAACCCGCAACAAATCTAAATTCCGGAACATTAGCTTAATATATGTTTTTGTTCCATCTGAAGAAAAGGTTTAATGTGAAACTGGGCAAAGAGGGCATCGATCACGGGGAAATATAGCCTACACGACACCACGTCCGAAAACATAGGACATAGGATACTTGTGCCTGGTGGAGCGTCAAGTCCTTCTAGCTAGCACGATTCCTGCATCTCAACATCCACAAAGGAAGCTGGCGATCACCTGATCAGTCGACCACCAACCAGATTGATCACTTTGCAATCGACGCCAAACACTTTTCCAGCGTCCTAAATGTACGAAATCTCTTAGGAGCCAATGCCGACTCGGATCATACCTTGTTGTAGCCAAAATACGAATGAGAATATCAAGGATGCCACGGATTCGAGCCGGACAACGAAAGTTTGACGTCGCAAAGCTACAATCGCAGGAGACCGCTAGGATATTTGGCGATCGAGAATAACAGTGGGAGAATCGCCAGCGTGCCATCAGAGACGTTGCGTCTGATGTACTGGGTTTCAAACCGCCGTCGGCTAGAAGCCCCTGGTTTGATGAGCAATGTGATCAAGCCCATGTACCAAACTGCCTATAAAGTCATGCTACATAGACGGCCGAGAGCCGCTCGTGAACTCTACGAGCAGAAAAGGAAAGAGGAAAACACGCTTTTAAGGAAGAAAAAAAGGGAGCATGGAAAGAATGAGATCGACGGGATGGAGGAATGCTACCATAGGAATGACGCTTGCAAGTCTTACGAAAAAGTAAAACGAACCAGGGCTATAAAGCCAGAGCAGAGGCCACAGTCGATGCTGAGAATATGGAAAGAACAGTTCTGTTTACTGTTTAAAGATAACGATAGCTCCGATACCGCTCTCAGGCAGTATGATCCATTCAGAACAGACGAAGATGCGAGAGAGTTCCATCCACCTTACTTACCCGACGAATAGAAACTCAGCACCGTTTGCCCGGTCTACAAGAAAGGAGACCACTATAACTGCGCCAACTACAGGGGAATAAGTCTCGTTAACTTCGCATATACGATCTTCTCTGCTGTACTGTGTGAACGCCTGAAACCCACTGTGGATAATCTGAGAGGTTCTTATCAGTGAGGTTTTAGGCCAGGTAAATCGGCAATAGACCATTTATTCACACTGCGGCAAATCTTGGAGAAGACCCAAGAATACCAATCGTCTATTTCGAGGCCGCGTATGACAGTGTGCATAGAGACAAGCTATACAGCGCCATGTCTATATGGACTTGTTGTTTGTATACCAAAACCCTACAATATCTTTCATTCTTTCTATCTGTCTTATCAGCGACAAGCTGATTTCGATTTAAAGTTTAATAATGCTACGTTCTTCTTCTTCGTCTTCTTCGGCGCTAAATTTCATGGCGAACTTGGGCCTCCTTTAAAAATCTCCCCAACTGACACGGTTGAGGTACTCTTCCACTTGCGTGCACCACCTTAAATTTGGCCGTCCTCGACCGCGTTGCCCTCCGAGTTGGATTCAAAGACCTTCCGGGTCGGAGCTGTGATTTCCATGCGGTCTACATGACCTAGCCATCTTAGGCTTTGGATGCGCAGACGCCGTACTACGTTCATGTCGCCGTACAGCCCGTACAATTCATTATTAAGTCTTTTCCTTCGTTCCCCATTAATGCAGATTGGGCCGAAAATCGTACGCAGGATTTTTCTCTCAAAACAACCTCCTCCGCTTTCGATAAGGTCTATGTCTCTGCACCATAAAGCAGAACCGGGATGATAAGGGTATTTTATATGGTCACCGTGGTTTCCGAGAGAGGGCTCTGCCCCCTCAATTGCCTCCCAAGGTCAAAGAAACAGCGGTTGGCAAGAGTTATTTCGTGTTTGAGTTTGTCACTGAAATCTGCAGAGCCTAGGTAGATGAAGTCCTTGAATACCTCGAAATTATACCTGCCAATATGTGCACACTGGCCAAGACGCGCCGGTGGTTCGTGTCCTTCTTCGACGACAGCATATATTTCGTCTTGCTCCCATTTACCGCCAGTCCCATTGTAGCCGCTTCCGGCTCAATGCTCGTAAGGGCCTTAATGACATCTCGCTGAGTTCGTCGAATTATGTCAATGTCATCGTCATAAGCGAGCAGTTCTATGAACTTGAAAAAGATCGTGCCGCCCGTATTGACCAGTGAGATTTGCACGATCCTTTCAAGAACAATGATTAAAAAGTCACACGATAGCGTGTCGCTCTAGCAACAATTTCTTTGACATTAAAGGTCTCGGTCAAGTAGCTTCCGACCCTGATGGAGCAGCGAGGATTCTTCAATGTCATCCTACATACTCGTAATCTGATGAGTTTGGCAGGGATATCAAAACTAGACATGGTGCTGTCTCTATGTACGCTATCGTATGTGGCCTTAAAGTTGACAAACAGATGATGGGGGTCGATTTGGTTTTTTCAGGATCTGCAATGTGAATACTTGATCGAATCAGTTTATTAACGAACGGTTTCACGCGTTCACACAGTGCAGCAGAGAACATCTTATAAGCGATGTTCATGAGACTTTTTTGTTTACCGGGCAAACAATACTAAGATTCAATTCATTCCAAGCTGTGGCGTATTCCAAGCTGTGGCGTATGTGTAAGTTTATCAGCCTTTCCCGAGTTTCTAGTGCAAAGGATGACAGCCAGATAGGCCTTAGATCCTTGGGTGAAGTTTGAGAGTGCCTGCCGGCCTTGGGGATGAAAAGTACCTTCGCGCACTTCCACTTTTCTAAAACGTGACTCCAAGCCATGGTATAATCCATTCCATAGTTTGTGTGAGTTCGATAGGGTAAATTTCAGCCGGACCTGGCGATTTATAGGGCTTAAAGCTTTTTACCACCCATTTTTACAATTTTCTCCATTTTTCCTATTGGTGGTTCAAGATGCATTTCAAAGACAGGTAAAACACTTTACGAAGCTTTTATAGAATACGGTTGCAACTTTTATTCCACTGGAAAGCCGACGTATTAGCCAACGGATCTCGCAGATCTATGCAGAGCGGTGTGTAGTATATTGATAAGATACTGAAACAGCAATTTTTCATTTTGACGCGAACTGCGCTTATTTGAATTGCCTCGAACTCTATCTTTACTTCCAGAGAGTGTTCGATACAATATCTAGTAAATAGCGATGATCCTCCCCGTGCCCTTCCCGACGGGTGGCAAGGGTGGTAGGCGTGATAGCCCTCAGTTTAACACGCGATTGCAATGTCAGATGGGACGAGATTATTCAATTAAATGTTTGGCAAAGTTTCACGGCAATAAAGTTAAGGGTAACGAGAATCTGCCACTGTCTCATTAATTTTTATAAAAATATACCGATAAACAACAAACAACTTATTCCCTTGATAAGGTACAGGCACTATTAAATGGTTAAATGCTCACGCATGTGTTCCATCCTTACATCTCCGTTCGAAGGACGAATAATCAGCAAACTATAATAAACAAAAACGATGAGCATTACCATTGTTGCTGTATTCAAATTGACGGCTTGTTGCTGCGAGTAACACGCAACAGAATGGATGAACTTCATCATCGTCACCATCTGTCTGTTCTTCGACACCGGAGACTGGTGGCAATTGTTATAACTATTCCAATTTCATTTATATGCTAATAAGACACCTGTTATTATTCTGTTTACCAAGCTCGGACCAGGTCCATTGGATCCACCTCTAACCGAAGCAGCCGCATATAGGTGAGTCTTACCGCTAGTGTTAGTGTTTCCATCCTCCATCCGGCATGAATATATGCAGACAGTTTTCCCCACACTTAAGGCCACGTTTGCAAGCACTTACTACAACACCTCTTCTGTCCGCCTGTAGTTGTGCTGCAACACCACGTGAACTTGTTGCCCGCCAAAGGATATTATGTTGTGCTCTGTGATGGTGCTGGAGCGCATAATAATTGTAATGGTCGAAAGTTAACGGCTATGACATAGTCGTCACCATCGTCCTTTACGAAGGAATCGAGCTCAATCCCGGGTCGTCCAGCGTGGATCGAGTTTGTTGCTTATGCAAACTCATTTTAATGTTTGCTTTCTTTGCATTCGTAGCAAAGTGGAGAAGAAATAAATTTACCGAGATGCTTTTTCCTTCACCTGATTTAGTGGATGAGAAGGTCTAAGAGCATTTCCACGGAACTGCCTCGTTGTGCAAAGTCGGATGTCGTGCCGTAGAGTCGTAAACTTTTATTGCTTATTCACTCTTTCAAGCGCATTCGTAGCCCGAATAATTGGTTCGTTAAATTGCCACGTTTCCGGCATGCAATCGCCGTAACTTGTCTTGGTAATCATTAATTTGCTTTGTTTGAATCGAGTATAATTTTTCTTGATACGGATAATAAACTAACTGGGAATCGGAATGAAGTCAGTCTTCAATAGTCATAGGCAAGATATAAGAAAATGCATACTATCCTGTACATATATATCTTCATCTATCATCTGCATTTGAAAAGTGCATAAAAAGGAATTGGTTGCCAGAAAAGAGGACATAGCTTACACAAAACCCTCAAGAAGAATGTGTCTGGAGAACAAGCACTTAATTTGGAGTTTAACTTAAAAAGACACTATTATTGAGAGCCCCAGAACTAGACAATCATTTCTCAACCATTTTAGGTCCATCTTAAGCCTGATTTGTTTAGTGATTTCGTACATAATCTTCTGCCCAATACATTCGCAATTAAGTTCCGGGAATTGTAAACAAAAAAAAAACAAACAAATTAAATTTGTTGCAAATTAAGTTACTATCGACCTTTACAATAGTCCCCCTCTTACTCAACATAATGATTACAACTTTGTTCCCATGAAGTTTATGAAGTTTCCTTGATAATCCTCAGAAGTTAACTCGTTCAGTACCATGATCATAGTCTCTTTGACCTCCTCTACACCGTCATGATAAGTTGCCTAGAGGTATGACCTCATCTTGGGGAGTAAAAAAAAAGACGCAGTGGGCAATATCAGAGCTATAGGGTGGATGTGGCAACGATGGAATGCTAAAAACTCTTACAGAGTCAGCGAGGAATGAGCTCGAATATCTTTAGAACGACAATAAAAACTGTCCACTCACTGTTTGGTCGGTAGGAACATATTCACGATGAACGATGCAGCGGTACGAGAGGTGACGTAAGCTCCTTCACGTGGATCGCCGCACACTGTCGAGCGGAAGGTCTGTAGTTCAAAGTCTGTTGTAGCCAACAAATATAATGCCTATACGGAGAAATTATGCAACAGAGCTGTTGTCAATGGGAAGTGATCAAAATACTGATGAAGGCATAACACTCACAGTATATGGGCGATTTAAATTTGTACCCTAATTCTAATATAAAACCATAAGTGCATGAAACAGTTGCTGAGAACTACATGCAACCAACGTGAAAATTCGGTCGATTCCTCTCCTATCTAGGATAACCACCCCTAGAGAGGAGAGTAGTGAACGAACATCTACGACCCAAACCATTTGCACTCCGCCTAGATTGTGTGACAACCTGTGAGTGAGTTATCATGACGAGAGCAGACAGTACATGCAGAAAAACAGAATGCATACATGACCACGTTTCGTTGACTAGACTAAGATGAAGCTAAAATAGCGATTTCTGAACTGAAGTCTAATAAAGCTGTTAGTGCAGGCGCCTGCCTACTGAGCTATTTAAAGTATCTGAAGATGAGTTGGTTGGGAACATGCAGCAGCTATTTTGTAACATATGGTCGGAAGAAAGCATGCCTGATAAACTGAATTTCAGCATCGTTTGTCCGGTTCGTAAAAAAAGGAGACCCCTATAACTGCGCTAACTATATGTCAATAAGTCTCTCGCCTGAAACGCCTGAAACCATTCGTGAACAATTGATAGGTTCCTGTCAATGTGGCTTCAGGCCAGGAAAATCCACGATAGACCAAACGTTCATACTGCGGCAGATCTCGGAGAAGACCCATGAATTTCAGGTCGACAGACACTAGCTTTTCGTCGATTTTATAGCCGCATATGACAGTGTCTATAGGGACAAGCTATATAGAGCTATGTTATTTAGTGACATTTCTGTCAAACTCGTCCGGTTGTGCAGGACGACAATGGAGAACTCTCGCTGCTCTATTAAGGTCGGTAAGGACTTAACCGGGACTTTCGATATCACAAAAGGATTTAGACAGGGAGACACACTGATGTTTCAACACTAATTCAAAGATCGCGCGGGATTCCCTATTTCAAGCCTGCACAATTGCTCGCTGATGACATTGGTGTGATTGGGAGACGTCAATGAATGTTTTGTGAGCATTGAAGTAGAAGCCACTAAAGTGGGTCTGAAAGTAAACGGGAGCAAAACCAAATATATGAAAGACGCACAACACTGACGTTTTGGTCAGACCGTCACTAGTGGCTATAAAACTTTGATGTAGTCAAGGTTTCGTCTATCTTGGCTCACTGGTAACAAGCGGCAGTAACACCAGCGCTCTGAGATTAGATGGGGAATAACTCTTGCCAACCGTTGTTTCATCAGGCTTCAGAGGCCATTGAGAAAAACTAAGCTGACCCTCTATAAAACCTCAATCATCGAGATCGTCCTGTACGGCGCAGAGGATTGGACCTTTTTTTTTGTTTTTTAGAGACTCGCGCAGGTTCAAGAGTTTTTATATTCTCTTATGGTGTGTTGCACACACAACCTGAACGGCGTGCAGTGCTTCGGGTCATTGATGTTCGTTCACTACTCTCAGGGGTGGTTGTCCTAGATAGGACGAGAGCCGACCAAATTCCGCGTTGGTTATAGTCCGTAGTAATTCGTTCGAGCACTTTTCTATTGCATACGTATAGGATGAATTTCAGTTGACCATATACTGTGAGTGTTTGCCTGCAGCAGTACGTCTGGTTACTTTCCATTCACAACTGCGTTGCATACTTTCTGGTCGTATAGGAACTACTTTTTCTTGGCTATGAAGCGAATTTGAACCTAGACCTTCCGTTCGGCGGTAGAAGATGTTAACCACTGCACCACGGCCACCCCTTATCAAAAATGAATGAAGAGGCCCTTGGTCGTTTCGAAAGGAAAATTCTGTGTACAATCTTCGGTACCGTTTGTGTTGACGGCGACTGGAGGCGAATATTCAACCACGAACTGTACGGACTGTACAGCGACATCAGCCTAGTAGGACGTCTACGGATCTAACGTCTAAGATGACCAGGCCATGTAGAGTGAATGGAGATCGGAGCTCCGGCCCGTATTCATCTTCAACCCTTAGGGGTGACGTTGCATCTAAGGTGGGGGCATACAGGTGGAAAGGGACCTCAACCAACTGGGCGTGCGACAGCTGGAAGGACTTGTTGGTTGAGGTCCAGGTTCACCTCAAAATGTGCCGCCACCCAAGTAAGTAGTTTTCGGAGTAAACTGTGTTCCAATTGTGAAAGTATTGTGCGATTAAATGCATTGCCTTTCTTTACAAAAGCAGTTTGATTGGCACCGAATATCTAGGGCATCGAGCTGTAATTTTGATGCTTTCTTTCACACAGGCTAAGTTGTTGTCTTTTTTCAGGACTTCCAGAGGCTGGAAGTGAAGCAGAGTGGTTACGACCATACTTAGAAGATAGTGTCCACTTATGCACAGGTCAGCTGGTATTTGAAATCATTCAAAGAGGTTGTGCTAAACGCCCCTCTTGAAGGCTACATGCTATACCAAGTCATTAAACCGAAGTATAGTAGTAGTTTCTCTTACATTACCCAGAAATATGGGTCTCCAGCAAGGTTTCTTGTCCAGAACAGTACCCAAGTATCATGCGTGATTCGTAAGCAGTGAACAGCATAAGCATGCCTCCAACCTCGACATTCATACAACTGTATAAGGTTCATGTGACACCATTTCGTTGACAAGTCAGCAGTGAAAGTAGTTTAGATTGATTAACTTGGAAGTGATCGATGTAATGTGATGCGGGTAAAGTTTCTATAACTTTCATAAAGATCGTCGAGAAAGTTAAAGATGCATTTGTGATATTAATAGACTGGAACCATTTGAACAATTTGACTCATCGTGCCAGATATATTGAATATCCGAATGGTGTTCACTTCTCGATCTGTTCGAATATACACAGTCCAATAAGTATGTATGTGTGTATTGTATGTGTGTTGGCGTTACATGAAGGACTCTCTCAATCACCCAAGAGATTTCCCATAGGTGAAAGGGGCCTGCAGTTTATTGCGAATTCCGAGAAACTTTTCATGAAAATTATCCCTCGCTGAGGAGAAGCACCGTGAAACCACGTTCGTTGACATGGCTGTTGTCGGGATTTGACCCCGTATCATCGGCGTCAGAGGCCAATACACTACCCACTGCGCTACGGCGCAATCAACTATTAGGAAGAAAATAAAATCTACATTTTCATCCGAAGTGAATTAATTAAGTAGCTGCGACCAATGCCTCTATTACCTGTGTCCTTCCTGCTATTCGTATTCGGTTTGTTGTGGTTGCACTCCCATAAAGTAGAGAACAGCTTTGGATGGTTCCGGTATATATAAAAATCTTACTCAGATAAAGTCAGATAAATAAAAGAAGAAAACAAGATAAAGAAACCGAAAAAAAAACACGAGAAACTGGAGTAAATTCTCATTTCTGTCCAATTCAATTCATTCACATTGTATCCCCGAGCGTAGCCAAATAACAAGCTTGCTGGGAAACGAATCCTTCCCCACAAGTCCGCCAACAAGTCGACCCTCACAGCCGCATGGGTAACAAACAAACCTCTATATTCACATAGTGTCTTATAACAGCACACATGACCATGGAAAATCATAAAAATCATATTGCGCACAGATGAAGGTACCCGATAAACGACTGTCTTCTATCCAA
This sequence comes from Eumerus sabulonum, assembly GCA_951905685.1. Classification (NCBI taxonomy): domain Eukaryota; kingdom Metazoa; phylum Arthropoda; class Insecta; order Diptera; family Syrphidae; genus Eumerus; species Eumerus sabulonum. Next base: position 16,823,088 of record OX645062.1, on the reverse strand, counting down.
GTGCAGTGCCTCTCCCAGTACCAGCACATACCGCAGAGCCTAGAGAGATGAATATATGACTCGGATGATAGGAGAAAAGTGCAACCACGAGAGGGGCAAATAATGTTTTTAATGCCAGAGAATATTTTTGCACTACATAAAGAGACACACGGATACGCACACTGTTCCCATATTTGGTATCCTTTATGTCGTCCTTGGGCCATAATGCGATGCCATATGAAGCAGAATGCTCATACACTTCTAGACACTCACCCGTATCTGGCAACATTGGATTTTACAATTGCAACGTGCCGCAGTAACGTGCTGCTAAACGTGACACAGTGTTGCACATTCGCCCCCAACCGCCCCGATCTTCCGAAAGAAAATTGTAGGGCAAGTAAAGCTGCATGTGAAAGGCGCAGAAAAAAAATCGGAGAAACAAAAAGAAACCATCCTATAAAACCAATCCGAAATACACTGTTTAATAAAATAAGGGAAACACAAAAAATTGTCTTATTCCTTATCACCCGAAATGTAATAAGATAAAATAGAACCCGAGTTTATTCCCGTCACCCTGTGCTATCTTTGTAAAGTTTTTCAATCTACGCGAAAACGAAATAAACAAGGATGCTTCACAGAACGACACGAAGGACAAAGCAGGATTCCTGCAACTTTCTTTTGTTACGTTTTTCGTGCATCTCTTCCTTTAGGTCTGCTCCTCTTTGAGTTTCTTTTTCGCGTTATATACTGTATGGTGGTACTATGAGTTATTTTGGCTGATACCGCAACTGCTATTTAAGGCACATGGATAATTCACGGTATGCTGCCTTGGGCAGAAACCGCACGTATACCATTTCAGTAAGTTATAAATTCTTTGTTAACTGCATACGTGTAATTACTTATTACTGTTGTTTTCTGTGAGATAAGTGAATACATCTTTTAATCTCTGGTTCCACAGGAATTGTATACGTATTATACATGTCCTCGTACGTACTTATACTTACTTACTTACTTATTTATCAGGCCAGCGATCCATGGAGGATCTGAGCCTGAGCTATAGCTGCCTTCCATCCTTGACGGTCAAGATCAAGATGTCTTACATGCGCGATTACTTGGTCTTTATACCGGAGGTTCGGTCTTCCTCTTCTTCTCGAACCAGTAGGCTCGGAGTGGAATACCTTCTTAGCTGGAGCGTTGATGTCCATGCACTCGATCTGGCCGAGCCAGTGTAGTCGACGGATCTTTGCCTTCCGGACTACATCCACATCTTTGTACAGCTCGTAGAGTTCGCGGTTATGACTTCTTCTCCATTCACCTTCCTCACAGACAGGACCAAACATCTGGCGCAGAATGTTCCTTTCGAAAGAACCCAAAATCAGTTCCGCTGTCCTGCTTATCGTCCAGCAAGACTGGCAGTATCAGCGTTTTGTAAAGCATGACTTTGGTCTTTCATGTGAGGAGTTTTGACTCAAGTTGTTTGGACAAGCCGAAGTAGCGGCGGTTGTCAAGGGCGATTCTATGCCGGATCTCCACTGTGGTGTCATTTGTGGAATTTACGATGAAGTGTCATGATTTTTACAGCTTTTCTGAACTCTCAAAAGATAAATTTGTTTGGAAACGCTTTAACCCTTTCCTAACGGCTACTAGAAATAATGCGAATATATAGCTTTTTGCACTAAAATCGTTTAAAGTGAGTTAATTAGAGCTCTAAGTACTCTTTTCAAAACCTGGACTTTTTAGTACCGTCAGGAACTTTGTGTCCAACAAATTTTGTATTTTACAGACTAAGGAATTTTTTGGACTTATTATTAACTCTTATCTGCTAACTAATCGACGCCGTGGTATTCTGAAAAACAGTTTTTTTAATCGTTTGAACACAAAAAAAAAACATTACAGTGCGAGCATTTTGTATAAGGCTTTGACTGTATGTTTTTCATGCTGCAGACTTCACATCTTCCCCAGCTTTTGTCGAAGCGAGGCCAATGAACCCCTCTGTTGCCCATCCTTACATCTTTGAGGGTAGAGAACCCCAACTTACGTCGCTTTGACACACTTCGGCTTGGAACATTGGCTTCTAAAGATTTACGTTTTTTGGAAATTGGTAGATCTTTCTTCGACATAAGGCCTTTTGCCACTGACCTCCTAAACTCTTTTAAGGGCGTTTTCTCCATTAGTAATCCATGCACAATATAGGCATTTACAAATACCATATCTAGCATGCCCCAGAACAATCTGTGCCACCACTTTGGAGACTTTCTGTATACACAATACAGGGCTCTCAAACGATCTGCGGTATCAACCCCTCCCATGAATTGGTTATAATCTTTTACAACCGTAGGACAGGAAACTGAAGATCTCGTGCCATCTTTTTCTTCTCGTGAAACAGTGGTTTTCTTATTTCCATGAGATGCAAAATGCACAATCTTATTGTCTCTCCACTTCCAAAAGCCAATGTCTAGACTTGAAAACCTGTAGTCGTAATCTCCTCTGTGCAATTTGTTATCAACTTGCATATTGTTAGGCAGTCCCTTACGGTTACTTTTGATTGTTCCACAACCAAGGGTCCCTTCAGTTATCAATTTCTCCACTAATGGTACAGATGAGAAAAAATTGTCAAAATATATAACTTTGTTTTTGTGCCATTCATTTTCCGTCAGTTCCAATACAACTCTTTCTCCAAGTGAATAATCTGCAAACTTCGCTGTCATTTGTTCATCTTTGCCTTGATAAATTATAAACTTTTTGATAAAACCTCTTTGATCTGCCAAGCACTATAATTTATATCCCCTTTTGTATAGGTTTCATCGGTAGGTATTGTTTCAGAACCGATCTGCCCTTGAATTTTACCATCGACTTATCAACACTCATTTCTCTGGTTCCATGATAACATTCCTGAAATTTTCGGTTCAGTTCGTCCACCATTGGCCTTATCTTGAACAACTTATCTTTACAGTTCGGGGGCATAGAATTATCATTACAATGTATAGATGACAGTATTGCCGCAAATCTGTCCCTGGTCATCGTGTGGGGCAGGTTCCAAGAGTGCAATGATCGTGTCAATAGTCGCACCAAGACTACGGAGACATGTTACGAAGAACTATTTGACTACGTCGCCGAACTGGATCACTGTGTAGCCCATAATCTATGGGCTAAACTGAAATAAGATCCAAGCATTCATAGTTTAATAATCTAAAGATTACTAAATGAAGATTGAAATATTTCTAAAGAGAACTGATTATTGATTTCTGATTTTTTTGATTTTCGAATTAAATTAGAGGAACTGAAGCTCCAGTAAGAATTGTGTCTTGTTTAGCTTATAAATAAAAAGAGAACAGTGGTACTGCCTGGTGGGATACGCATTTAAGAGCGTTGTTTAATCAGGCGCCGAAGAGAAATGGTCAGTCCAAGCTGGTCTCGAATTGTAGCCCATATAAAAGTTTATACCTATGAAGGCAATCAACCCTTCCTTTTTCAGATTGAGTACTTCATTTTTGGTGGTAGCGTAAAGGTTGCTTTGATACACGATGCTCTCTAGTATGGAATCAATCAAAATCAAAAAAGTATCTGTTGGCGTATCGCAATCCGAAAAAAATGCTTCAACTGGCCCAGTATCACCAGAATATTCTCACTAGTTAGTTTGCTTATCGCATTTTTTCCACTTGCGGTCTACTTCGAGCCTTTTCCGTAAACGTATTGCAGGAGAAACATTCACATCGGGGCTCGATGTAGAAGTAGTGACTGTGGCTGTTACCTGCGGAAGGTTGAATGATTGCTGCCTCTTTTTTTCCAACGTCGACGGCTGGTATTATTCGCCAGAATTCAAATAACACGCTGTCATTGACTTGCCAAACGATACTTTTATGGATCAATACTGTCCCTTACGCGGTCAGCTATTTGAAATATTAGGCGGATAAGTAGGCGCTATGAATTAGTACTGTCAGATAGGAAAGGGTCAACGAAAAGGGCGAACAGTCCACATGGAATACAATTAAGTCGGTTCCGCTACACAAAATGCATCAATAACGTATTGTACAAGACATCACTGGACAATGATGAGCCATTTAAAGCTCTGAAGGTTGGTAAAAGAGGTTTTACTGCTATTAGAAAAAACGATTTAAAAGAATTGGAGACTATTCCTTATATTTCACAAGAAAAGAAAAAAGATCTACTTGACTTAAAAGTCTTCATTAACCCTAAGCTTCACGCTTTTTACGATAGTCTGGCTATCAATACCGAAGAACGCAATACTCATCCCGACTTAACCATGGTGGACGATGAACAGGATGAAGACAATTAGACTACGCCATAACTCTAACTATTTTGTATATGTGTGGGTTTTTTATTTTCCTAAGAATGTGTTCTATGTACATTTTAATTTACTTGTACTTTTGTTTCTTTACTTATTTACTTTCCCAAATTTAAATGCTTATAGCGAAATAAAAAATTAATTCGCGATTTAATTTTTACTTCTGTGTTCTCATTTGTTTGAATGTAATATTTTATCTAAAACCTGGAAGTCTATTAAGCTTGAAACTCGTTGGTAAGGTATAACGTATAAGGTATAACCTAACTCAAGTTAGAAGCTTAAAGGATAGATTTATTCGCAAGGCAAAGTAACCTAAGTAGAATTAGTGTAGAGAATATTCTGTTTTGATCTCAGAGAATAAGAACCTAACTACCGAGCTACCGGCCACCTATAGTGTGCTGGTGAGCTCTCGAGCTGCCGGCCACCTATAGTTTGCTGGTGAGCTGTCGTGCTGCCGGCCACCTGTAGTGGTCTCATGAGCTGTCGTGCTGCCGGCCACCTATAGTGGTCTCGTGAGCTGTCGTGCTGCCGGCCACCTATAGTGGTCTGGTGAGCTGTCGTGCTGCCGGCCACCTATAGTGGCCTGGTGAGCTGTCGTGCTGCCGGCCACCTATAGTGGCCTGGTGAGCTGTCGTGCTACCGTCCACCTAGAGTGATCTCGTGAGCTGTCGTGCTGCCGGCCACCTGTAGTGATCTCGTGAGCTGTCGTGCTGCCGGCCACTTATAGTGGCCTGGTGAGCTCTCGAGCTACCGGCCACCTATAGTGGCCTGGAAAGCTGTCGTGCTGCCGGCTACCTATAGTGGCCTGGTGAGCTGTCGTGCTGCCGGCCACCTAGAGTAGCCTGGTGAGCTGTCGTGCTGCCGGCCACCTATAGTGGCCTGGTGAGCTGTCGTGCTGCCGTCCACCTGTAGTGGTCTCATGAGCTGTCGATCTGCCGGCCACCTATAGTGGTCTCGTGAGCTGTCGTGCTGCCGGCCACCTAGAGTGGCCTGGTGACCTGTCGTGCTGCCGGCCACCCATAGTGGCCTGGTGAGCTGTCGTACTACCGGCCACCTATAGTGGCCTGGTGAGCTGTCGTGCTGCCGGCCACCTATAGTGGCCTGGTGAGCTGTCGTGCTGCCGGCCACCTGTAGTGGTCTCATGAGCTGTCGTGCTGCCGGCCACCTATAGTGGCCTGGTGAGTTGTCGTGCTACCGGCCACCTATAGTGGCCTGGTGAGCTGTCGTGCTGCCGGTCACCTATAGTAACCTGGTGAGCTGTTGACCAGCCAGTAACATATAGCGGCCTCGTGAGCTGTCGAGCTGCCAGCCACCTATAGTAGCCTGGTGAGCTGTTGACCTGCCAGTAACATATAGTGGCCTGGTGAGCTGTCGAGCTGCCGGCCACCAATAGTGGCTTGGTGAGCTGTCGTGCTGCCGGCCACATATAGTGGCCTGGTGTGCTGTCGTGCTGCCGGCCACCTATAGAGGCCTGGTGAGCTGTCGTGCTGCCCGGCAGCTATAGTGGCCTGGGGAGCTGTCGTGCTACCGGCCACCTATAGTGGCCTGGTGAGCTGTCCTGCTGCCGGCCACCTATAGTGGCCTGGTGAGCTGTCCTCCTACCGGCCACCTGTAGTGGTCTCGTGAGCTGTCGTGCTGCCGGCCACTTATAGTGGCCTGGTGAGCTGACGTGCTGCCGGCCACCTATAGTGGCCTGGTCAGCTGTCGTGCTGCTGGTCACCTATAGTAGCCTGGTGAGCTGTTGACCTGTCAGTAACATATAGTGGCCTGGTGAGCTGTCGAGCCGCCGGCCACTTATAGTGGCCTGGTGAGCTGTCGTGCTGCCGGCCACCTATAGTGGCCTGGTGAGATGTCGTGCTGCCGGCCACCTATAGTGGCCTGGTGAGCTGTCGTGCTACCTTCCATCTAGAGTGGCCTGGTGAGTTGTCGTGCTGCCGGCCACCTGTAGTGGCCTGGTGAGCTGTCGTGCTACCGGCCACCTATAGTGGCCTGGTGAGCTGTCGTGCTGCCGGCCACCTGTAGTGACCTGATGAGCTGTCGTGCTACCGGCCACCTGTAGTGGTCTCGTGAGCTGTCGTGCTACCGGCCACCCATAGTGGCCTGGAGAGCTGTCGTGCTGCCGGCTACCTATAGTGGCCTGGTGAGCTGTCGTGCTGCCGGCCACCTGTAGTGGCCTGGTGAGCTGTCGAGCTGTCGGCCACCTATAGTGGCCTGGTGAGCTGTCGTGCTGCCGGCCACCTATAGTGGCCTGATGAGCTGTCGTGCTACCGTCGACCTAGAGTGGCCAGGTGAGCTGTCGTGCTGCCGGCCACCTGTAGTGGCCTGGTGAGCTGTCGTGCTACCGGCCACCTGTAGTGGTCTCATTAACTGTCTTGCTGCCGGCCACCTATAGTGATCCCACGAGCTGTCGTGCTGCCGGCCACCTATAGTGGCCTGGTGAGCTGTCGTGCTGCCGGCCACCTGTAGTGGTCTCATGAGCTGTCGTGCTGCCGGCCACCTATAGTGGCCTGGTGAGTTGTCGTGCTACCGGCCACCTATAGTGGCCTGGTGAGCTGTCGTGCTGCCGGTCACCTATAGTAACCTGGTGAGCTGTTGACCAGCCAGTAACATATAGCGGCCTCGTGAGCTGTCGAGCTGCCAGCCACCTATAGTAGCCTGGTGAGCTGTTGACCTGCCAGTAACATATAGTGGCCTGGTGAGCTGTCGAGCTGCCGGCCACCAATAGTGGCTTGGTGAGCTGTCGTGCTGCCGGCCACATATAGTGGCCTGGTGTGCTGTCGTGCTGCCGGCCACCTATAGAGGCCTGGTGAGCTGTCGTGCTGCCCGGCAGCTATAGTGGCCTGGGGAGCTGTCGTGCTACCGGCCACCTATAGTGGCCTGGTGAGCTGTCCTGCTGCCGGCCACCTATAGTGGCCTGGTGAGCTGTCCTCCTACCGGCCACCTGTAGTGGTCTCGTGAGCTGTCGTGCTGCCGGCCACTTATAGTGGCCTGGTGAGCTGACGTGCTGCCGGCCACCTATAGTGGCCTGGTCAGCTGTCGTGCTGCTGGTCACCTATAGTAGCCTGGTGAGCTGTTGACCTGTCAGTAACATATAGTGGCCTGGTGAGCTGTCGAGCCGCCGGCCACTTATAGTGGCCTGGTGAGCTGTCGTGCTGCCGGCCACCTATAGTGGCCTGGTGAGATGTCGTGCTGCCGGCCACCTATAGTGGCCTGGTGAGCTGTCGTGCTACCTTCCATCTAGAGTGGCCTGGTGAGTTGTCGTGCTGCCGGCCACCTGTAGTGGCCTGGTGAGCTGTCGTGCTACCGGCCACCTATAGTGGCCTGGTGAGCTGTCGTGCTGCCGGCCACCTGTAGTGACCTGATGAGCTGTCGTGCTACCGGCCACCTGTAGTGGTCTCGTGAGCTGTCGTGCTACCGGCCACCCATAGTGGCCTGGAGAGCTGTCGTGCTGCCGGCTACCTATAGTGACCTGGTGAGCTGTCGTGCTGCCGGCCACCTGTAGTGGCCTGGTGAGCTGTCGAGCTGTCGGCCACCTATAGTGGCCTGGTGAGCTGTCGTGCTGCCGGCCACCTATAGTGGCCTGATGAGCTGTCGTGCTACCGTCGACCTAGAGTGGCCAGGTGAGCTGTCGTGCTGCCGGCCACCTGTAGTGGCCTGGTGAGCTGTCGTGCTACCGGCCACCTGTAGTGGTCTCATTAACTGTCTTGCTGCCGGCCACCTATAGTGATCCCACGAGCTGTCGTGCTGCCGGCCACCTATAGTGGCCTGGTGAGCTGTCGTGCTGCCAGCCACCTATAGTGGCCTGGTGAGCTGTCGTGCTGCCGACCACCTATAGTGGCCTGGTGAGCTGTCGTGCTGCCGGCCACCTATAGCGGCCTGGTGAGCTGTCGTGCTACCGGCCACCTATAGTGGCCTGGAGAGCTGTCGTGCTGCCGGCTACCTATAGTGGCCTGGTGAGCTGTCGTGCTGCCGGCCACCAGAAGTAGCCTGGTGAGCTGTCGTGCTGCCGGCCACCTATAGTGGCCTGGTGAACTGTCGTGCTGCCGGCCACCTGTAGTGGTCTCATGAGCTGTCGATCTGCCGGCCACCTATAGTGGTCTCGTGAGCTGTCGTGCTGCCGGCCACCTATAGTGGCCTGGTGAGTTGTCGTGCTGCCGGCCACCTATAGTGGCCTGGTGAGCTGTCGTGCTGCCGACCACCTATAGTGATCTCGTGAGCTGTCGTGCTGCCGGCCACCTATAGTGGCCTGGTGAGCTCTCGAGCTACCGGCCATCTATAGTGGCCTGGTGAACTGTCGTGCTGCCGACCACCTATAGTGGCCTGGTGAGCTGTCGTGCTACCGGCCACCTATAGTGGGAATGGAGAGCTGTCGTGCTACCGGCCACCGATAGTGGCCTGGAGAGCTGTCGTGCTGCCGGCCACCTGTGGTGGTCTCATGAGCTGTCGACCTGCCGGCCACCTATGGTGGTCTCGTGAGCTGTCGTGCTGCCGGCCACCTATAGTGGCCTGGTGAGCTGTCGTGCTACCGTCCACCTAGAGTGATCTCGTGAGCTGTCGTGCTGCCGGCCACCTGTAGTGATCTCGTGAGCTGTCGTGCTGCCGGCCACTTATAGTGGCCTGGTGAGCTCTCGAGCTACCGGCCACCTATAGTGGCCTGGAAAGCTGTCGTGCTGCCGGCTATCTATAGTGGCCTGGTGAGCTGTCGTGCTGCCGGCCACCTAGAGTAGACTGGTGAGCTGTCGTGCTGCCGGCCACCCATAGTGGCCTGGTGAGCTGTCGTACTACCGGCCACCTATAGTGGCCTGGTGAGCTGTCGTGCTGCCGGCCACCTGTAGTGGTCTCATGAGCTGACGATCTGCCGGCCACCTATAGTGGTCTCGTGAGCTGTCGTGCTGCCGGCCACCTAGAGTGGCCTGGTGACCTGTCGTGCTGCCGGCCACCCATAGTGGCCTGGTGAGCTGTCGTACTACCGGCCACCTATAGTGGCCTGGTGAGCTGTCGTGCTACCGTCCACCTAGAGTGATCTCGTGAGCTGTCGTGCTGCCGGCCACCTGTAGTGATCTCGTGAGCTGTGGTGCTGCCGGCCACTTATAGTGGCCTGGTGAGCTCTCGAGCTACCGGCCACCTATAGTGGCCTGGAAAGCTGTCGTGCTGCCGGCTACCTATAGTGGCCTGGTGAGCTGTCGTGCTGCCGGCCACCTAGAGTAGCCTGGTGAGCTGTCGTGCTGCCGGCCACCTATAGTGGCCTGGTGAGCTGTCGTGCTGCCGTCCACCTGTAGTGGTCTCATGAGCTGTCGATCTGCCGGCCACCTATAGTGGTCTCGTGAGCTGTCGTGCTGCCGGCCACCTAGAGTGGCCTGGTGACCTGTCGTGCTGCCGGCCACCCATAGTGGCCTGGTGAGCTGTCGTACTACCGGCCACCTATAGTGGCCTGGTGAGCTGTCGTGCTGCCGGCCACCTATAGTGGCCTGGTGAGCTGTCGTGCTGCCGGCCACCTGTAGTGGTCTCATGAGCTGTCGTGCTGCCGGCCACCTATAGTGGCCTGGTGAGTTGTCGTGCTACCGGCCACCTATAGTGGCCTGGTGAGCTGTCGTGCTGCCGGTCACCTATAGTAACCTGGTGAGCTGTTGACCAGCCAGTAACATATAGCGGCCTCGTGAGCTGTCGAGCTGCCAGCCACCTATAGTAGCCTGGTGAGCTGTTGACCTGCCAGTAACATATAGTGGCCTGGTGAGCTGTCGAGCTGCCGGCCACCAATAGTGGCTTGGTGAGCTGTCGTGCTGCCGGCCACATATAGTGGCCTGGTGTGCTGTCGTGCTGCCGGCCACCTATAGAGGCCTGGTGAGCTGTCGTGCTGCCCGGCAGCTATAGTGGCCTGGGGAGCTGTCGTGCTACCGGCCACCTATAGTGGCCTGGTGAGCTGTCCTGCTGCCGGCCACCTATAGCGGCCTGGTGAGCTGTCGTGCTACCGGCCACCTATAGTGGCCTGGAGAGCTGTCGTGCTGCCGGCTACCTATAGTGGCCTGGTGAGCTGTCGTGCTGCCGGCCACCAGAAGTAGCCTGGTGAGCTGTCGTGCTGCCGGCCACCTATAGTGGCCTGGTGAACTGTCGTGCTGCCGGCCACCTGTAGTGGTCTCATGAGCTGTCGATCTGCCGGCCACCTATAGTGGTCTCGTGAGCTGTCGTGCTGCCGGCCACCTATAGTGGCCTGGTGAGTTGTCGTGCTGCCGGCCACCTATAGTGGCCTGGTGAGCTGTCGTGCTGCCGGCCACCTATAGTGATCTCGTGAGCTGTCGTGCTGCCGGCCACCTATAGTGGCCTGGTGAGCTCTCGAGCTACCGGCCATCTATAGTGGCCTGGTGAACTGTCGTGCTGCCGACCACCTATAGTGGCCTGGTGAGCTGTCGTGCTACCGGCCACCTATAGTGGGAATGGAGAGCTGTCGTGCTACCGGCCACCGATAGTGGCCTGGAGAGCTGTCGTGCTGCCGGCCACCTGTGGTGGTCTCATGAGCTGTCGACCTGCCGGCCACCTATGGTGGTCTCGTGAGCTGTCGTGCTGCCGGCCACCTATAGTGGCCTGGTGAGCTGTCGTGCTACCGTCCACCTAGAGTGATCTCGTGAGCTGTCGTGCTGCCGGCCACCTGTAGTGATCTCGTGAGCTGTCGTGCTGCCGGCCACTTATAGTGGCCTGGTGAGCTCTCGAGCTACCGGCCACCTATAGTGGCCTGGAAAGCTGTCGTGCTGCCGGCTATCTATAGTGGCCTGGTGAGCTGTCGTGCTGCCGGCCACCTAGAGTAGACTGGTGAGCTGTCGTGCTGCCGGCCACCCATAGTGGCCTGGTGAGCTGTCGTACTACCGGCCACCTATAGTGGCCTGGTGAGCTGTCGTGCTGCCGGCCACCTATAGTGGTCTCGTGAGCTGTCGTGCTGCCGGCCACCTAGAGTGGCCTGGTGACCTGTCGTGCTGCCGGCCACCCATAGTGGCCTGGTGAGCTGTCGTACTACCGGCCACCTATAGTGGCCTGGTGAGCTGTCGTGCTACCGTCCACCTAGAGTGATCTCGTGAGCTGTCGTGCTGCCGGCCACCTGTAGTGATCTCGTGAGCTGTGGTGCTGCCGGCCACTTATAGTGGCCTGGTGAGCTCTCGAGCTACCGGCCACCTATAGTGGCCTGGAAAGCTGTCGTGCTGCCGGCTACCTATAGTGGCCTGGTGAGCTGTCGTGCTGCCGGCCACCTAGAGTAGCCTGGTGAGCTGTCGTGCTGCCGGCCACCTATAGTGGCCTGGTGAGCTGTCGTGCTGCCGTCCACCTGTAGTGGTCTCATGAGCTGTCGATCTGCCGGCCACCTATAGTGGTCTCGTGAGCTGTCGTGCTGCCGGCCACCTAGAGTGGCCTGGTGACCTGTCGTGCTGCCGGCCACCCATAGTGGCCTGGTGAGCTGTCGTACTACCGGCCACCTATAGTGGCCTGGTGAGCTGTCGTGCTGCCGGCCACCTATAGTGGCCTGGTGAGCTGTCGTGCTGCCGGCCACCTGTAGTGGTCTCATGAGCTGTCGTGCTGCCGGCCACCTATAGTGGCCTGGTGAGTTGTCGTGCTACCGGCCACCTATAGTGGCCTGGTGAGCTGTCGTGCTGCCGGTCACCTATAGTAACCTGGTGAGCTGTTGACCAGCCAGTAACATATAGCGGCCTCGTGAGCTGTCGAGCTGCCAGCCACCTATAGTAGCCTGGTGAGCTGTTGACCTGCCAGTAACATATAGTGGCCTGGTGAGCTGTCGAGCTGCCGGCCACCAATAGTGGCTTGGTGAGCTGTCGTGCTGCCGGCCACATATAGTGGCCTGGTGTGCTGTCGTGCTGCCGGCCACCTATAGAGGCCTGGTGAGCTGTCGTGCTGCCCGGCAGCTATAGTGGCCTGGGGAGCTGTCGTGCTACCGGCCACCTATAGTGGCCTGGTGAGCTGTCCTGCTGCCGGCCACCTATAGTGGCCTGGTGAGCTGTCCTGCTACCGGCCACCTGTAGTGGTCTCGTGAGCTGTCGTGCTGCCGGCCACTTATAGTGGCCTGGTGAGCTGACGTGCTGCCGGCCACCTATAGTGGCCTGGTCAGCTGTCGTGCTGCTGGTCACCTATAGTAGCCTGGTGAGCTGTTGACCTGTCAGTAACATATAGTGGCCTGGTGAGCTGTCGAGCCGCCGGCCACTTATAGTGGCCTGGTGAGCTGTCGTGCTGCCGGCCACCTATAGTGGCCTGGTGAGATGTCGTGCTGCCGGCCACCTATAGTGGCCTGGTGAGCTGTCGTGCTACCTTCCATCTAGAGTGGCCTGGTGAGTTGTCGTGCTGCCGGCCACCTGTAGTGGCCTGGTGAGCTGTCGTGCTACCGGCCACCTATAGTGGCCTGGTGAGCTGTCGTGCTGCCGGCCACCTGTAGTGACCTGATGAGCTGTCGTGCTACCGGCCACCTGTAGTGGTCTCGTGAGCTGTCGTGCTACCGGCCACCCATAGTGGCCTGGAGAGCTGTCGTGCTGCCGGCTACCTATAGTGGCCTGGTGAGCTGTCGTGCTGCCGGCCACCTGTAGTGGCCTGGTGAGCTGTCGAGCTGTCGGCCACCTATAGTGGCCTGGTGAGCTGTCGTGCTGCCGGCCACCTATAGTGGCCTGATGAGCTGTCGTGCTACCGTCGACCTAGAGTGGCCAGGTGAGCTGTCGTGCTGCCGGCCACCTGTAGTGGCCTGGTGAGCTGTCGTGCTACCGGCCACCTGTAGTGGTCTCATTAACTGTCTTGCTGCCGGCCACCTATAGTGATCCCACGAGCTGTCGTGCTGCCGGCCACCTATAGTGGCCTGGTGAGCTGTCGTGCTGCCAGCCACCTATAGTGGCCTGGTGAGCTGTCGTGCTGCCGACCACCTATAGTGGCCTGGTGAGCTGTCGTGCTGCCGGCCACCTATAGCGGCCTGGTGAGCTGTCGTGCTACCGGCCACCTATAGTGGCCTGGAGAGCTGTCGTGCTGCCGGCTACCTATAGTGGCCTGGTGAGCTGTCGTGCTGCCGGCCACCAGAAGTAGCCTGGTGAGCTGTCGTGCTGCCGGCCACCTATAGTGGCCTGGTGAGCTGTCGTGCTGCCGGCCACCTGTAGTGGTCTCATGAGCTGTCGATCTGCCGGCCACCTATAGTGGTCTCGTGAGCTGTCGTGCTGCCGGCCACCTATAGTGGCCTGGTGAGTTGTCGTGCTGCCGGCCACCTATAGTGGCCTGGTGAGCTGTCGTGCTGCCGGCCACCTATAGTGATCTCGTGAGCTGTCGTGCTGCCGGCCACCTATAGTGGCCTGGTGAGCTCTCGAGCTACCGGCCATCTATAGTGGCCTGGTGAGCTGTCGTGCTGCCGACCACCTATAGTGGCCTGGTGAGCTGTCGTGCTACCGGCCACCTATAGTGGACTGGAGAGCTGTCGTGCTACCGGCCACCGATAGTGGCCTGGAGAGCTGTCGTGCTGCCGGCCACCTGTGGTGGTCTCATGAGCTGTCGACCTGCCGGCCACCTATAGTGGTCTCGTGAGCTGTCGTGCTGCCGGTCACCTATAGAAACCTGGTGAGCTGTTGACCAGCCAGTAACATATAGCGGCCTCGTGAGCTGTCGAGCTGCCAGCCACCTAAAGTAGACTGGTGAGCTGTTGACCTGCCCGTAACATATAGTGGCCTGGTGAGCTGTCGAGCTGCCGGTCACCAATAGTGGCTTGGTGAGCTGTCGTGCTGCCGGCCACATATAGTGGCCTGGTGTGCTGTCGTGCTGCCGGCCACCTATAGAGGCCTGGTGAGCTGTCGTGCTGCCCGGCAGCTATAGTGGCCTGGGGAGCTGTCGTGCTACCGGCCACCTATAGTGGCCTGGTGAGCTGTCCTGCTGCCGGCCACCTATAGTGGCCTGGTGAGCTGTCCTGCTACCGGCCACCTGTAGTGGTCTCGTGAGCTGTCGTGCTGCCGGCCACTTATAGTGGCCTGGTGAGCTGACGTGCTGCCGACCACCTATAGTGGCCTGGTGAGCTGTCGTGCTACCGGCCACCTATAGTGGACTGGAGAGCTGTCGTGCTACCGGCCACCGATAGTGGCCTGGAGAGCTGTCGTGCTGCCGGCCACCTGTGGTGGTCTCATGAGCTGTCGACCTGCCGGCCACCTATAGTGGTCTCGTGAGCTGTCGTGCTGCCGGTCACCTATAGTGGTCTCGTGAGCTGTCGTGCTACCGGCCACCTATAGTGGACTGGAGAGCTGTCGTGCTACCGGCCACCGATAGTGGCCTGGAGAGCTGTCGTGCTGCCGGCCACCTGTGGTGGTCTCATGAGCTGTCGACCTGCCGGCCACCTATAGTGGTCTCGTGAGCTGTCGTGCTGCCGGTCACCTATAGAAACCTGGTGAGCTGTTGACCAGCCAGTAACATATAGCGGCCTCGTGAGCTGTCGAGCTGTCGGCCACCTATAGTGGCCTGGTGAGCTGTCGTGCTGCCGGCCACCTATAGTGGCCTGATGAGCTGTCGTGCTACCGTCGACCTAGAGTGGCCAGGTGAGCTGTCGTGCTGCCGGCCACCTGTAGTGGCCTGGTGAGCTGTCGTGCTACCGGCCACCTGTAGTGGTCTCATTAACTGTCTTGCTGCCGGCCACCTATAGTGATCCCACGAGCTGTCGTGCTGCCGGCCACCTATAGTGGCCTGGTGAGCTGTCGTGCTGCCAGCCACCTATAGTGGCCTGGTGAGCTGTCGTGCTGCCGACCACCTATAGTGGCCTGGTGAGCTGTCGTGCTGCCGGCCACCTATAGCGGCCTGGTGAGCTGTCGTGCTACCGGCCACCTATAGTGGCCTGGAGAGCTGTCGTGCTGCCGGCTACCTATAGTGGCCTGGTGAGCTGTCGTGCTGCCGGCCACCAGAAGTAGCCTGGTGAGCTGTCGTGCTGCCGGCCACCTATAGTGGCCTGGTGAGCTGTCGTGCTGCCGGCCACCTGTAGTGGTCTCATGAGCTGTCGATCTGCCGGCCACCTATAGTGGTCTCGTGAGCTGTCGTGCTGCCGGCCACCTATAGTGGCCTGGTGAGTTGTCGTGCTGCCGGCCACCTATAGTGGCCTGGTGAGCTGTCGTGCTGCCGGCCACCTATAGTGATCTCGTGAGCTGTCGTGCTGCCGGCCACCTATAGTGGCCTGGTGAGCTCTCGAGCTACCGGCCATCTATAGTGGCCTGGTGAGCTGTCGTGCTGCCGACCACCTATAGTGGCCTGGTGAGCTGTCGTGCTACCGGCCACCTATAGTGGACTGGAGAGCTGTCGTGCTACCGGCCACCGATAGTGGCCTGGAGAGCTGTCGTGCTGCCGGCCACCTGTGGTGGTCTCATGAGCTGTCGACCTGCCGGCCACCTATAGTGGTCTCGTGAGCTGTCGTGCTGCCGGTCACCTATAGAAACCTGGTGAGCTGTTGACCAGCCAGTAACATATAGCGGCCTCGTGAGCTGTCGAGCTGCCAGCCACCTAAAGTAGACTGGTGAGCTGTTGACCTGCCCGTAACATATAGTGGCCTGGTGAGCTGTCGAGCTGCCGGTCACCAATAGTGGCTTGGTGAGCTGTCGTGCTGCCGGCCACATATAGTGGCCTGGTGTGCTGTCGTGCTGCCGGCCACCTATAGAGGCCTGGTGAGCTGTCGTGCTGCCCGGCAGCTATAGTGGCCTGGGGAGCTGTCGTGCTACCGGCCACCTATAGTGGCCTGGTGAGCTGTCCTGCTGCCGGCCACCTATAGTGGCCTGGTGAGCTGTCCTGCTACCGGCCACCTGTAGTGGTCTCGTGAGCTGTCGTGCTGCCGGCCACTTATAGTGGCCTGGTGAGCTGACGTGCTGCCGGCCACCTATAGTGGCCTGGTCAGCTGTCGTGCTGCTGGTCACCTATAGTAGCCTGGTGAGCTGTTGACCTGTCAGTAACATATAGTGGCCTGGTGAGCTGTCGAGCTGCCGGCCACTTATAGTGGCCTGGTGAGCGGTCGTGCTGCAGGCCACCTATAGTGGCCTGGCGAGCTGTCGTGCTGCCGGCCACCTATAGTGGCCTGGTGAGCTGTCGTGCTGCCGGCCACCTATAGTGGCCTGGTGAGCTGTCGTGCTGCCGGCCACCTTTAGTGGCCTGGTGAGCTGTCGTGCTGCCGGCCACCTATAGTGGCCTGGTGAGCTGTCGTGCTACCTTCCACCTAGAGTGGCCTGGTGAGTTGTCGTGCTGCCGGCCACCTGTAGTGGCCTGGTGAGCTGTCGTGCTACCGGCCACCTATAGTGGCCTGGTGAGCTGTCGTGCTGCCGGCCACCTGTAGTGACCTGATAAGCTGTCGTGCTACCGGCCACCTGTAGTGGTCTCGTGAGCTGTCGTGCTACCGGCCACCCATAGTGACCTGGCGAGCTGTCGTGCTGCCGGCTACCCATACTGGCCTGATGAGCTGTCGTGCTGCCGGCCACCTGTAGTGGCCTGGTGAGCTGTCGTGCGGTCGGCCACCTATAGTGGCCTGGTGAGCTGTCGTGCTGCCGGCCACCTATAGTGGCCTGATGAGCTGTCGTGCTACCGTCGACCTAAAGTGGCCAGGTGAGCTGTCGTGCTGCCGGCCACCTGTAGTGGCCTGGTGAGCTGTCGTGCTACCGGCCACCTGTAGTGGTCTCATTAACTGTCTTGCTGCCGGCCACCTATAGTGATCCCACGAGCTGTCGTGCTGCCGGCCACCTATAGTGGCCTGGTGAGCTGTCGTGCTGCCGGCCACCTATAGTGGCCTGGTGAGCTGTCGTGCTGCCGGCCACCTATAGTGGCCTGGTGAGCTGTCGTGCTGCCGACCAGCTATGGTGGCCTGGTGAGCTGTCGTGCTGCCGGCCACCTATAGTGATCTCGTGAGCTGTCCTGCTGCCGGCCACCTATAGTGGCCTGGTGAGCTGTCGTGCTGCCGGCCACCTGTGGTGGTCTCATGAGCTGTCGATCTGCCGGCCACCTATAGTGGTCTCGTGAGCTGTCGTGCTGATGGCCACCTATAGTGGCCTGGTGAGTTGTCGTGCTGCCGGCCACCTATAGTGGCCTGGTGAGCTGTCGTGCTGCCGGCCACCTATAGTGATCTCGTGAGCTGTCCTGCTGCCGGCCACCTATAGTGGCCTGGTGAGCTCTCGAGCTACCGGCCACCTATAGTGGCCTGGTGAGCTGTTGTGCTGCCGACCACCTATAGTGGCCTGGTGAGCTGTCGTGCTAACGGCCACCTATAGTGGACTGGAAAGTGTCGTGCTACCGGCCACCGATAGTGGCCTGGAGAGCTGTCGTGCTGCCGGCCACCTGTGGTGGTCTCATGAGATGTCGACCTGCCGGCCACCTATACCCTATAGTGGTCTCGTGAGCTGTCGTGCTGCCGGCCACCTATAGTGGCCTGGTGAGCTGTCGTGCTGCCGGCCACCTGTGGTGGTCTCATGAGCTGTCGACCTGCCGGCCACCTATAGTGGTCTCGTGAGCTGTCGTGCTGCCGGCCACCTATAGTGGCCTGGTGAGCTGTCGTGCTGCCGGCCACCTATAGTGATCTCGTGAGCTGTCGTGCTGCCGGCCATCTGTAGTGATCTCGTGAGCTGTCGATCTGCCGGCCACCTATAGTGGTCTCGTGAGCTGTCGTGCTGCCGGCCACCTATAGTGGCCTGGTGAGTTGTCGTGCTGCCGGCCACCTATAGTGGCCTGGTGAGCTGTCGTGCTGCCGGCCACCTATAGTGATCTCTTGAGCTGTCGTGCTGCCGGCCACCTATAGTGGCCTGGTGAGCTCTCGAGCTACCGGCCACCTATAGTGGCCTGGTGAGCTGTCGTGCTGCCGACCACCTATAGTGGCCTGGTGAGCTGTCGTGCTACCGGCCACTTATAGTGGACTGGAGAGCTGTCGTGCTACCGGCCACCGATAGTGGCCTGGAGAGCTGTCGTGCTGCCGGCCACCTGTGGTGGTCTGATGAGCTGTCGACCTGCCGGCCACCTATAGTGGTCTCGTGAGCTGTCGTGCTGCCGGCCACCTATAGTGGCCTGGTGAGCTGTCGTGCTGCCGGCCACCTGTGGTGGTCTCATGAGCGGCAGCCTATAGTGGCCTGGTGAGCTATAGTGGCCTGGTGAGCTCTCGAGCTAACGGCCACCTATAGTGGCCTGGTGAGCTGTCGTGCTGCCGACCACCTATAGTGGCCTGGTGAGCTGTCGTGCTACCGGCCACCTATAGTGGACTGGAGAGCTGTCGTGCTACCGGCCACCGATAGTGGCCTGGTGAGCTGTCGTGCTGCCGGCCACCTATAGTGTCCTGGTGAGCTGTCGTGCTACCTTCCACCTAGAGTGGCCTGGTGAGTTGTCGTGCTGCCGGCCATCTGTATTGGCCTGGTGAGCTGTCGTGCTACCGGCCACCTATAGTGGCCTGGTGAGCTGTCGTGCTGCCGGCCACCTGTAGTGACCTGATGAGCTGACGTGGTACCGGCCACCTGTAGTGGTCTCGTGAACTGTCGTGCTGCCGGCCACCTATAGTGGTCTCGTGAACTGTGGTGCTGCCGGCCACTTATAGTGGCCTGGTGAGCTGTCGTGCTGCCGGCCACCTATAGTGGTCTCGTGAGCTGTCGTGTTGCCGGCCACCCATAGTGGCCTGGTGAGCTGTCGTGCTAGCGGCCACTTGTTCTGGTCTCGTGAGCTGTCGTGCTGCCGGCCCCCTATAGTGGCCTGGTGAGCTGTCGTGCTACCGTCCACCTAGAGTGGCCTGGTGAGCCGTCCTGCTGCCCGCCACCTATAGTGGCCTGGTGAGCTGTCGTGATGCCCGCCACCTATAGTGGCCTGGTGAGCTGTCGTGCTGCCGGCAGCCTATAGAGGCGTGGTGAGCTGTCGTGCTGCCCGCCACCTATAGTGGCCTGGTGAGCTGTCGTGATGCCGGCCACCTATAGTGGCCTGGTGAGCTGTCGTGCTACCGGCCACCTGTAGTGGTCTCGTGAGCTGTCGTGCTGCCGGCCACCTATAGTGGCCTGGTGAGCTGTCGTGCTACCGGCCACCTGTAGTGACCTGATGAGCTGTCGTGCTACCGGCCACCTGTAGTGGTCTCGTGAGCTGTCGTGCTACCGGCTACCTATAGTGGCCTGGTGAGCTGTCGTGCTGCCGGCCACCTGTAGTGGCCTGGTGAGCTTTCGTGCTGTCGGCCACCTATAGTGGCCTGGTGAGCTGTCGTGCTGCCGGCCACCTATAGTGGCCTGATGAGCTGTCGTGCTACCGTCGACCTAGAGTGGCCAGGTGAGCTGTCGTGCTGCCGGCCACCTGTAGTGGCCTGGTGAGCTGTTGTGCTACCGGCCACCTGTAGTGGTCTCATTAACTGTCTTGCTGCCTGCCACCTATAGTGATCCCACGAGCTGTCGTGCTGCCGGCCACCTATAGTAGCCTGGTGAGCTGTCGTGCTGCCGGCCACCTTTAGAGGCCTGGTGAGCTGTCGTGCTGCCCGGCAGCTATAGTGGCCTGGGGAGCTGTCTTGCTACCGGCCACCTATAGTGGCCTGGTGAGCTGTCCTGCTGCCGGCCACCTATAGTGGCCTGGTGAGCTGTCCTGCTACCGGCCACCTGTAGTGGTCTCGTGAGCTGTCGTGCTGCCGGCCACTTATAGTGGCCTGGTGAGCTGACGTGCTGCCGGCCACCTATAGTGGCCTGGTGAGTTGTCGTGCTACCGGCCACTTAAAGTGGCCTGGTGAGCTCTCGAGCTACCGGCCACCTATAGTGGCCTGGAAAGCTGTCGTGCTGCCGGCTATCTATAGTGGCCTGGTGAGCTGTCGTGCTGCCGGCCACCTAGAGTAGACTGGTGAGCTGTCGTGCTGCCGGCCACCTATAGTGGCCTGGTGAGCTGTCGTGCTGCCGGCCACCTGTAGTGGTCTCATGAGCTGTCGATCTGCCGGCCACCTATAGTGGTCTCGTGAGCTGTCGTGCTGCCGGCCACCTAGAGTGGCCTGGTGACCTGTCGTGCTGCCGGCCACCCATAGTGGCCTGGTGAGCTGTCGTACTACCGGCCACCTATAGTGGCCTGGTGAGCTGTCGTGCTGCCGGCCACCTATAGTGGCCTGGTGAGCTGTCGTGCTGCCGGCCACCTGTAGTGGTCTCATGAGCTGTCGTGCTGCCAGCCACCTATAGTGGCCTGGTGAGTTGTCGTGCTACCGGCCACCTATAGTGGCCTGGTGAGCTGTCGTGCTGCCGGTCACCTATAGAAACCTGGTGAGCTGTTGACCAGCCAGTAACATATAGCGGCCTCGTAAGCTGTCGAGCTGCCAGCCACCTAAAGTAGAGTGGTGAGCTGTTGACCTGCCCGTAACATATAGTGGCCTGGTGAGCTGTCGAGCTGCCGGCCACCAATAGTGGCTTGGTGAGCTGTCGTGCTGCCGGCCACATATAGTGGCCTGGTGTGCTGTCGTGCTGCCGGCCACCTATAGAGGCCTAGTGAGATGTCGTGCTGCCCGGCAGCTATAGTGGCCTGGGGAGCTGTCGTGCTACCGGCCACCTATAGTGGCCTGGTGAGCTGTCCTGCTGCCGGCCACCTATAGTGGCCTGGTGAGCTGTCCTGCTACCGGCCACCTGTAGTGGTCTCGTGAGCTGTCGTGCTGCCGGCCACTTATAGTGGCCTGGTGAGCTGACGTGCTGCCGGCCACCTATAGTGGCCTGGTCAGCTGTCGTGCTGCTGGTCACCTATAGTAGCCTGGTGAGCTGTTGACCTGTCAGTAACATATAGTGGCCTGGTGAGCTGTCGAGCTGCCGGCCACTTATAGTGGCCTGGTGAGCGGTCGTGCTGCAGGCCACCTATAGTGGCCTGGTGAGCTGTCGTGCTGCCGGCCATCTATAGTGGCCTGGTGAGCTGTCGTGCTGCCGGCCACCTATAGTGGCCTGGTGAGCTGTCGTGCTACCTTCCACCTAGAGTGGCCTGGTGAGTTGTCGTGCTGCCGGCCACCTGTAGTGGCCTGGTGAGCTGTCGTGCTACCGGCCACCTATAGTGGCCTGGTGAGCTGTCGTGCTGCCGGCCACCTGTAGTGACCTGATAAGCTGTCGTGCTACCGGCCACCTGTAGTGGTCTCGTGAGCTGTCGTGCTACCGGCCACCCATAGTGACCTGGCGAGCTGTCGTGCTGCCGGCTACCTATACTGGCCTGATGAGCTGTCGTGCTGCCGGCCACCTGTAGTGGCCTGGTGAGCTATCGTGCGGTCGGCCACCTATAGTGGCCTGGTGAGCTGTCGTGCTGCCGGCCACCTATAGTGGCCTGATGAGCTGTCGTGCTACCGTCGACCTAAAGTGGCCAGGTGAGCTGTCGTGCTGCCGGCCACCTGTAGTGGCCTGGTGAGCTGTCGTGCTACCGGCCACCTGTAGTGGTCTCATTAACTGTCTTGCTGCCGGCCACCTATAGTGATCCCACGAGCTGTCGTGCTGCCGGCCACCTATAGTGGCCTGGTGAGCTGTCGTGCTGCCGGCCACCTATAGTGGCCTGGTGAGCTGTCGTCCTGCCGACCACCTATGGTGGCCTGGTGAGCTGTCGTGCTGCCGGCCACCTATAGTGATCTCGTGAGCTGTCCTGCTGCCGGCCACCTATAGTGGCCTGGTGAGCTGTCGTGCTGCCGGCCACCTGTAGTGGTCTCATGAGCTGTCGATCTGCCGGCCACCTATAGTGGTCTCGTGAGCTGTCGTGCTGCCGGCCACCTATAGTGGCCTGGTGAGTTGTCGTGCTGCCGGCCACCTATAGTGGCCTGGTGAGCTGTCGTGCTGCCGGCCACCTATAGTGATCTCGTGAGCTGTCCTGCTGCCGGCCACCTATAGTGGCCTGGTGAGCTCTCGAGCTACCGGCCACCTATAGTGGCCTGGTGAGCTGTTGTGCTGCCGACCACCTATAGTGGCCTGGTGAGCTGTCGTGCTAACGGCCACCTATAGTGGACTGGAAAGTGTCGTGCTACCGGCCACCGATAGTGGCCTGGAGAGCTGTCGTGCTGCCGGCCACCTGTGGTGGTCTCATGAGATGTCGACCTGCCGGCCACCTATAGTGGTCTCGTGAGCTGTCGTGCTGCCGGCCACCTATAGTGGCCTGGTGAGCTGTCGTGCTGCCGGCCACCTGTGGTGGTCTCATGAGCTGTCGACCTGCCGGCCACCTATAGTGGTCTCGTGAGCTGTCGTGCTGCCGGCCACCTATAGTGGCCTGGTGAGCTGTCGTGCTGCCGGCCACCTATAGTGATCTCGTGAGCTGTCGTGCTGCCGGCCATCTGTAGTGATCTCGTGAGCTGTCGATCTGCCGGCCACCTATAGTGGTCTCGTGAGCTGTCGTGCTGCCGGCCACCTATAGTGGCCTGGTGAGTTGTCGTGCTGCCGGCCACCTATAGTGGCCTGGTGAGCTGTCGTGCTGCCGGCCACCTATAGTGATCTCTTGAGCTGTCGTGCTGCCGGCCACCTATAGTGGCCTGGTGAGCTCTCGAGCTACCGGCCACCTATAGTGGCCTGGTGAGCTGTCGTGCTGCCGACCACCTATAGTGGCCTGGTGAGCTGTCGTGCTACCGGCCACTTATAGTGGACTGGAGAGCTGTCGTGCTACCGGCCACCGATAGTGGCCTGGAGAGCTGTCGTGCTGCCGGCCACCTGTGGTGGTCTCATGAGCTGTCGACCTGCCGGCCACCTATAGTGGTCTCGTGAGCTGTCGTGCTGCCGGCCACCTATAGTGGCCTGGTGAGCTGTCGTGCTGCCGGCCACGTGTGGTGGTCTCATGAGCTGCCGACCTGCCGGCCACCTATAGTGGTCTCGTGAGCTGTCGTGCTGCCGGCCACCTATAGTGGCCTGGTGAGCTCTCGAGCTAACGGCCACCTATAGTGGCCTGGTGAGCTGTCGTGCTGCCGACCACCTATAGTGGCCTGGTGAGCTGTCGTGCTACCGGCCACCTATAGTGGACTGGAGAGCTGTCGTGCTACCGGCCACCGATAGTGGCCTGGTGAGCTGTCGTGCTGCCGGCCACCTATAGTGTCCTGGTGAGCTGTCGTGCTACCTTCCACCTAGAGTGGCCTGGTGAGTTGTCGTGCTGCCGGCCACCTGTATTGGCCCGGTGAGCTGTCGTGCTACCGGCCACCTATAGTGGCCTGGTGAGCTGTCGTGCTGCCGGCCACCTGTAGTGACCTGATGAGCTGACGTGGTACCGGCCACCTGTAGTGGTCTCGTGAGCTGTCGTGCTGCCGGCCACCTATAGTGGTCTCGTGAAATGTGGTGCTGCCGGCCACTTATAGTGGCCTGGTGAGCTGTCGTGCTGCCGGCCACCTATAGTGGTCTCGTGAGCTGTCGTGCTGCCGGCCACCCATAGTGGCCTGGTGAGCTGTCGTGCTAGCGGCCACTTGTTCTGGTCTCGTGAGCTGTCGTGCTGCCGGCCCCCTATAGTGGCCTGGTGAGCTGTCGTGCTACCGTCCACCTAGAGTGGCCTGGTGAGCCGTCCTGCTGCCCGCCACCTATAGTGGCCTGGTGAGCTGTCGTGATGCCCGCCACCTATAGTGGCCTGGTGAGCTGTCGTGATGCCGGCCACCTATAGTGGCCTGGTGAGCTGTCGTGCTACCGGCCACCTGTAGTGGTCTCGTGAGCTGTCGTGCTGCCGGCCACCTATAGTGGCCTGGTGAGCTGTCGTGCTGCCGGCCACCTGTAGTGACCTGATGAGCTGACGTGGTACCGGCCACCTGTAGTGGTCTCGTGAGCTGTCGTGCTGCCGGCCACCTATAGTGGTCTCGTGAAATGTGGTGCTGCCGGCCACTTATAGTGGCCTGGTGAGCTGTCGTGCTGCCGGCCACCTATAGTGGTCTCGTGAGCTGTCGTGCTGCCGGCCACCTATAGTGGTCTCGTGAAATGTGGTGCTGCCGGCCACTTATAGTGGCCTGGTGAGCTGTCGTGCTGCCGGCCACCTATAGTGGTCTCGTGAGCTGTCGTGCTGCCGGCCACCCATAGTGGCCTGGTGAGCTGTCGTGCTAGCGGCCACTTGTTCTGGTCTCGTGAGCTGTCGTGCTGCCGGCCCCCTATAGTGGCCTGGTGAGCTGTCGTGCTACCGGCCACCTGTAGTGACCTGATGAGCTGTCGTGCTACCGGCCACCTGTAGTGGTCTCGTGAGCTGTCGTGCTACCGGCCACCCATAGTGGCCTGGAGAGCTGTCGTGCTGCCGGCTACCTATAGTGGCCTGGTGAGCTGTCGTGCTGCCGGCCACCTGTAGTGGCCTGGTGAGCTGTCGTGCTACCGGCCACCTGTAGTGACCTGATGAGCTGTCGTGCTACCGGCCACCTGTAGTGGTCTCGTGAGCTGTCGTGCTACCGGCCACCCATAGTGGCCTGGAGAGCTGTCGTGCTGCCGGCTACCTATAGTGGCCTGGTGAGCTGTCGTGCTGCCGGCCACCTGTAGTGGCCTGGTGAGCTGTCGTGCTGTCGGCCACCTATAGTGGCCTGGTGAGCTGTCGTGCTGCCGGCCACCTATAGTGGCCTGATGAGCTGTCGTGCTACCGTCGACCTAGAGTGGCCAGGTGAGCTGTCGTGCTACCGTCCACCTAGAGTGGCCTGGTGAGCTGTCGTGCTACCGGCCACCTGTAGTGACCTGATGAGCTGTCGTGCTACCGGCCACCTGTAGTGGTCTCGTGAGCTGTCGTGCTACCGGCCACCCATAGTGGCCTGGAGAGCTGTCGTGCTGCCGGCCACCTGTATTGGTCTCGTGAGCTGTCGTGCTGCCGGCCACCTATAGTGGCCTGGTGAGCTGTCGTGCTACCGGCCACCTGTAGTGACCTGATGAGCTGTCGTGCTACCGGCCACCTGTAGTGGTCTCGTGAGCTGTCGTGCTACCGGCCACCCATAGTGGCCTGGAGAGCTGTCGTGCTGCCGGCTACCTATAGTGGCCTGGTGAGCTGTCGTGCTGCCGGCCACCTGTAGTGGCCTGGTGAGCTGTCGTGCTGTCGGCCACCTATAGTGGCCTGGTGAGCTGTCGTGCTGCCGGCCACCTATAGTGGCCTGATGAGCTGTCGTGCTACCGTCGACCTAGAGTGGCCAGGTGAGCTGTCGTGCTGCCGGCCACCTGTAGTGGCCTGGTGAGCTGTCGTGCTACCGGCCACCTGTAGTGGTCTCATTAACTGTCTTGCTGCCTGCCACCTATAGTGATCCCACGAGCTGTCGTGCTGCCGGCCACCTATAGTAGCCTGGTGAGCTGTCGTGCTGCCGGCCACCTATAGAGGCCTGGTGAGCTGTCGTGCTGCCCGGCAGCTATAGTGGCCTGGGGAGCTGTCTTGCTACCGGCCACCTATAGTGGCCTGGTGAGCTGTCCTGCTGCCGGCCACCTATAGTGGCCTGGTGAGCTGTCCTGCTACCGGCCACCTGTAGTGGTCTCGTGAGCTGTCGTGCTGCCGGCCACTTATAGTGGCCTGGTGAGCTGACGTGCTGCCGGCCACCTATAGTGGCCTGGTGAGTTGTCGTGCTACCGGCCACCTATAGTGGCCTGGTGAGCTGTCGTGCTGCCGGTCACCTATAGTAACCTGGTGAGCTGTTGACCAGCCAGTAACATATAGCGGCCTCGTGAGCTGTCGAGCTGCCAGCCACCTATAGTAGCCTGGTGAGCTGTTGACCTGCCAGTAACATATAGTGGCCTGGTGAGCTGTCGAGCTGCCGGCCACCAATAGTGGCTTGGTGAGCTGTCGTGCTGCCGGCCACATATAGTGGCCTGGTGTGCTGTCGTGCTGCCGGCCACCTATAGAGGCCTGGTGAGCTGTCGTGCTGCCCGGCAGCTATAGTGGCCTGGTGAGCTGTCCTGCTGCCGGCCACCTATAGTGGCCTGGTGAGCTGTCCTGCTACCGGCCGCCTGTAGTGGTCTCGTGAGCTGTCGTGCTGCCGGCCACTTATAGTGGCCTGGTGAGCTGACGTGCTGCCGGCCACCTATAGTGGCCTGGTCAGCTGTCGTGCTGCTGGTCACCTATAGTAGCCTGGTGAGCTGTTGACCTGTCAGTAACATATAGTGGCCTGGTGAGCTGTCGAGCTGCCGGCCACTTATAGTGGCCTGGTGAGCTGTCGTGCTGCCGGCCACCTATAGTGGCCTGGTGAGATGTCGTGCTGCCGGCCACCTATAGTGGCCTGGTGAGCTGTCGTGCTACCTTCCACCTAGAGTGGCCTGGTGAGTTGTCGTGCTGCCGGCCACCTGTAGTGGCCTGGTGAGCTGTCGTGCTACCGGCCACCTATAGTGGCCTGGTGAGCTGTCGTGCTGCCGGCCACCTGTAGTGACCTGATGAGATGTCGTGCTACCGGCCACCTGTAGTGGTCTCGTGAGCTGTCGTGCTGCCGGCCACTTATAGTGGCCTGGTGAGCTGACGTGCTGCCGGCCACCTATAATGGCCTGGTCAGCTGTCGTGCTGCTGGTCACCTATAGTAGCCTGGTGAGCTGTTGACCTGTCAGTAACATATAGTGGCCTGGTGAGCTGTCGAGCTGCCGGCCACTTATAGTGGCCTGGTGAGCTGTCGTGCTGCAGGCCACCTATAGTGGCCTGGTGAGCTGTCGTGCTGCCGGCCACCTATAGTGGCCTGGTGAGCTGTCGTGCTGCCGGCCACCTATAGTGGCCTGGTGAGCTGTCGTGCTACCTTCCACCTAGAGTGGCCTGGTGAGTTGTCGTGCTGCCGGCCACCTGTAGTGGCCTTGTGAGCCGTCGTGCTACCGGCCACCTATAGTGGCCTGGTGAGCTGTCGTGCTGCCGGCCACCTGTAGTGACCTGATGAGCTGTCGTGCTACCGGCCACCTGTAGTGGTCTCGTGAGCTGTCGTGCTACCGGCCACCCATAGTGGCCTGGCGAGCTGTCGTGC
The DNA here is from genome assembly GCA_951905685.1 of Eumerus sabulonum. NCBI lineage: Eukaryota > Metazoa > Arthropoda > Insecta > Diptera > Syrphidae > Eumerus > Eumerus sabulonum. The sequence goes on along the minus strand of OX645062.1, from coordinate 16,795,990 downwards.
TGCCGGCTACCTATAGTGGCCTGGTGAGCTGTCGTGCTGCCGGCCACCTGTAGTGGCCTGGTGAGCTGTCGTGCGGTCGGCCACCTATAGTGGCCTGGTGAGCTGTCGTGCTGCCGGCCACCAGGAGTAGCCTGGTGAGCTGTCGTTCTGCCGGCCACCTATAGTGGCCTGGTGAGCTGTCGTGCTGCCGGCCACCTGTAGTGGTCTCATGAGCTGTCGATCTGCCGGCCACCTATAGTGGTCTCGTGAGCTGTCGTGCTGCCGGCCACCTATAGTGGCCTGGTGAGTTGTCGTGCTGCCGGCCACCTATAGTGGCCTGGTGAGCTGTCGTGCTGCCGGCCACCTATAGTGATCTCGTGAGCTGTCCTGCTGCCGGCCACCTATAGTGGCCTGGTGAGCTCTCGAGCTACCGGCCACCTATAGTGGCCTGGTGAGCTGTAGTGCTGCCGACCACCTATAGTGGCCTGGTGAGCTGTCGTGCTACCGGCCACCTATAGTGGACTGGAGAGCTGTCGTGCTACCGGCCACCTATAGTGGCCTGGTGAGCTGTCGTGCTGCCGGCCACCTGTGGTGGTCTCATGAGCTGTCGACCTGCCGGCCACATATAGTGGTCTCGTGAGCTGTCGTGCTGCCGGCCACCTATAGTGGCCTGGTGAGCTGTCGTGCTGCCGGCCACCTATAGTGATCTCGTGAGCTGTCGTGCTGCCGGCCATCTGTAGTGATCTCGTGAGCTGTCGATCTGCCGGCCACCTATAGTGGTCTCGTGAGCTGTCGTGCTGCCGGCCACCTATAGTGGCCTGGTGAGTTGTCGTGCTGCCCGCCACCCATAGTAGCCTGGTGAGCTGTCGTGCTGCCGGCCACCTATAGTGATCTCTTGAGCTGTCGTGCTGCCGGCCACCTATAGTGGCCTGGTGAGCTCTCGAGCTACCGGCCACCTATAGTGGCCTGGTGAGCTGTCGTGCTGCCGACCACCTATAGTGGCCTGGTGAGCTGTCGTGCTACCGGCCACCTATAGTGGACTGGAGAGCTGTCGTGCTACCGGCCACCGATAGTGGCCTGGAGAGCTGTCGTGCTGCCGGCCACCTATAGTGGTCTCGTGAGCTGTCGTGCTGCCGGCCACCTATAGTGGCCTGGTGAGCTGTCGTGCTGCCGGCCACCTGTGGTGGTCTCATGAGCTGCCGACCTGCCGGCCACCCATAGTGGTCTCGTGAGCTGTCGTGCTGCCGGCCACCTATAGTGGCCTGGTGAGCTCTCGAGCTACCGGCCACCTATAGTGGCCTGGTGAGTTGTCGTGCTGCCGGCCACCTGTATTGGCCTGGTGAGCTGTCGTGCTACCGGCCACCTATAGTGGCCTGGTGAGCTGTCGTGCTGCCGGCCACCTGTAGTGACCTGATGAGCTGTCGTGGTACCGGCCACCTGTAGTGGTCTCGTGAGCTGTCGTGCTGCCGGAAACCTATAGTGGTCTCGTGAACTGTCGTGCTGCCGGCCACTTATAGTGGCCTGGTAAGCTGTCGTGCTGCCGGCCACCTATAGTGGTCTCGTGAGCTGTCGTGCTGCCGGCCACCCATAGTGGCCTGGTGAGCTGTCGTGCTAGCGGCCACATGTTCTGGTCTCGTGAGCTGTCTTGCTGCCGGCCCCCTATAGTGGCCTGGTGAGCTGTCGTGCTACCGTCCACCTAGAGTGGCCTGGTGAGCTGTCCTGCTGCCCGCCACCTATAGTGGCCTGGTGAGCTGTCGTGATGCCCGCCACCTATAGTGGCCTGGTGAGCTGTCGTGCTGCCGGCAACCTATAGAGGCGTGGTGAGCTGTCGTGCTGCCCGCCACCTATAGTGGCCTGGTGAGCTGTCGTGATGCCGGCCACCTATAGTGGCCTGGTGAGCTGTCGTGCTACCGGCCACCTGTAGTGGTCTCGTGAGCTGTCGTGCTGCCGGCCACCTATAGTGGCCTGGTGAGCTGTCGTGCTACCGGCCACCTGTAGTGGTCTCGTGAGCTGTCGTGCTGCCGGCCACCTATAGTGGTCTCGTGAGCTGTCGTCCTGCCGGCCTGGAGAGCTGTCGTGCTGCCGGCCACCTATAGTGGTCTCGTGAGCTGTCGTGCTGCCGGCCACCTATAGTGGCCTGGTGAGCTGTCGTGCTGCCGGCCACCTATAGTCCCCTGGTGAGCTGTCGTGCTGCCGGCCACATATAGTGGCCTGGTGAGCTGTCGTGTTGCCGGCCACCTATAGTGGCCTGGTGAGCTGTCGTGCTACCGTCCACCTAGAGTGGCCTGGTGACCTGTCGTGCTGCCGGCCACCCATAGTGGCCTGGTGAGCTGTTGTGCTACCGGCCACCTATAGTGGCCTGGTGAGCTTTCGTGCTGCCGGCCTCCTATAGTGGCCTGGTGCGCTGTCGTGCTGCCGGCCACCCATAGTGGCCTGGTGAGCTGTCGTGCTACCGGCCACCCATAGTGGCCTGGTGAGCTGTCGTGCTACCGGCCACCTATAGTGGCCTGGTGAGCTGTCGTGCTGCCGGCCACCTATAGTGGCCTGGTGAGCTGTCGTGCTGCCGGCCACCTTTAGTGGTCTCATGAGCTGTCGACCTGCCGGCCACCTAAAGTGGCCTGGTGAGCTTTCGTGCTGCCGGCCACCTATAGTGGCCTGGTGAGCTGTCGTGCTGCCGGCCACCTATAGTGGCCTGGTGAGCTGTCGTGCTGCCGGCCACCTATAGTGGCCTGGTGAGCTGTCGTGCTGCCGGCCACCTATAGTGGTCTCATGAGCTGTCGACCTGCCGGCCACCTATAGTGGTCTCGTGAGCTGTCGTGCTGCCGGCCACCTATAGTGGCCTGGTGAGCTGTCGTGCTACCGGCCACATATAGTGGCCTGGTGAGCTGTCGTGCGGCCGGCAACCTATAGTGGCCTGGTGAGCTGTCGTGCTACCGGCCACATATAGTGGCCCGGTGAGCTGTCGTGCTGCCGGCCACCTATAGTCGCCTGGTGAGCTGTCGTGTTGCCGGGCACCTATGGTGGCCTGGTGTGCTGTTGTGCTACCGGCCACCTATAGTGGCCTGGTGAGCTGTCGTGCTACCGTCCACCTACAGTGGCCTGGTGAGCTGTCGTGCTACCGGCCACATATACTGGCCTGGTGAGCTGTCGTGCGGCCTGGTGAGCTGTCGTGCTGTTGGCCACCTATAGTGGCCTGGTGTGCTGTTGTGCTACCGGCCACCTATAGTGGCCTGGTGAGCTGTCGTGCTACCGGCCACCTAAAGTGGCCTGGTGAGCTGTCGTGCTACCGGCCACCTATAGTGGCCTGGTGAGCTGTCGTGCTACCGGCCACCTATAGTGGCCTGGTGAGCTGTCGTGCTGCCGGCCACCTATAGTGGCCTGGTGAGCTGTCGTGTTGCCGTGCACCTATAGTGTCCTGGTGTGCTGTTGTGCTACCGGCCACCTATAGTGGCCTGGGGTGCTGTTGTGCTACCGGCCACCTATAGTGGCCTGGTGAGCTGTCGTGCTACCGGCCACCTATAGTGGCCTGGTGAGCTGTCGTGCTACCGGCCACCTATAGTGGCCTCGTGAGCTGTCGAGCTGCCGGCCACCTATAGTAGCATGGTGAGCTGTCGTGCTGCCGGCCACATGTTGCCGGGCACCTATAGTGGCCTGGTGTGCTGTTGTGCTACCGGCCACCTATAGTGGCCTGGTGAGCTGTCGTGCTACCGTCCACCTACAGTGGCCTGGTGAGCTGTTGTGCTACCGGCCACATATAGTGGCCTGGTGAGCTGTCGTGCGGCCGGCAACCTATAGTGGCCTGGTGAGCTGTCGTGCTGACGGCCACATATAGTGGCCTGGGGTGCTGTTGTGCTACCGGCTACCTATAGTGGCCTGGTGAGCTGTCGTGCTACCGGCCAGCTATAGTGGCCTGGTGAGCTGTCATGCTACCGGCCGCCTATAGTGGCCTGGTGAGCTGTCGTGCTGCCGGCCACATATAGTGGCCTGGTGAGCTGTCGTGTTGCCGGCCACCTATAGTGGCCTGGTGTGCTGTTGTGCTTCCGGCCACCTATAGTGGCCTGGTGAGCTGTCGTGCTGCCGGCCACCTACAGTTGCCTGGTGAGCTGTCGTGGCCTGGTGAGCTGTCGTGCTACCGGCCACCTATAGTGGCCTCGTGAGCTGTCGAGCTGCCGGCCACCTATAGTAGCATGGTGAGCTGTCGTGCTGCCGGCCACATATAGTGGCCTGGTGAGCTGTCGTGCTACCGGCCACCTATAGTGGCCTGGTGAGCAGTCGTGCTGCCGGTCACCTACAGTAACCTGGTGAGCTGTTGACCTGCTAGTAACATATAGCGGCCTCGTGAGCTGTCGAGCTGGGAGCCACCTTTAGTAGCCTGGTGAGCTGTTGATTTGCCTGTAACATATAGTGGCTTTGTGAGCTGTCGTGCTAGCGGCCTCCTGTTGTGGTCTCGTGAGCTGTCGTGCTGCCGGCCACCTATAGTGGCCTGGTGAGCTGTCGTGCTACCGTCCACCTAGAGTGGCCTGGTGAGCTGTCCTGCTGCCGGCCACCTATAGTGGCCTGGTGAGCTGTCGCGTTACCGGCCACCTATAGTGGCCTGGTGAGCTGTCGTGCTGCCGGCCACCTATAGTGGCCTGGTGAGCTGTCGTGTTGCCGGGCACCTATAGTGGCCTGGTGTGCTGTTGTGCTACCGGCCACCTATAGTGGCCTGGTGAGCTGTCGTGCTGCCGGCCACCTACAGTTGCCTGGTGAGCTGTCGTGCTGCCGGCCACCTATAGTGGCCAGGTGAGCTGTCGTGCTGCCGGCCACCTATAGAGGCCTGGTGAGCTGTCGTGCTGCCCGCCACCTATAGTGGCCTGGTGAGCTGTCGTGCTGCCGGCCACCTGTAGTGGCCTGGTGAGCAGTCGTGCTGCCGGTCACCTACAGTAACCTGGTGAGCTGTTGACCTGCTAGTAACATATAGCGGCCTCGTGAGCTGTCGAGCTGGGAGCCACCTTTAGTAGCCTGGTGAGCTGTTGATTTGCCTGTAACATATAGTGGCCTTGTGAGCTGTCGTGCTAGCGGCCTCCTGTTGTGGTCTCGTGAGCTGTCGTGCTGCCGGCCACCTATAGTGGCCTGGTGAGCTGTCGTGCTACCGTCCACCTAGAGTGGCCTGGTGAGCTGTCCTGCTGCCGGCCACCTATAGTGGCCTGGTGAGCTGTCGCGTTACCGGCCACCTATAGTGGCCTGGTGAGCTGTCGTGCTGCCGGCCACCTATAGTGGCCTGGTGAGCTGTCGTGTTGCCGGGCACCTATAGTGGCCTGGTGTGCTGTTGTGCTACCGGCCACCTATAGTGGCCTGGTGAGCTGTCGTGCTGCCGGCCACCTACAGTTGCCTGGTGAGCTGTCGTGCTGCCGGCCACCTATAGTGGCCAGGTGAGCTGTCGTGCTGCCGGCCACCTATAGAGGCCTGGTGAGCTGTCGTGCTGCCCGCCACCTATAGTGGCCTGGTGAGCTGTCGTGCTGCCGGCCACCTGTAGTGGCCTGGTGAGCTGTCGTGCTACCGGCCACCTGTAGTGGTCTCGTGAGCTGTCGTGCTGCCGGCCACCTATAGTGGTCTGGTGAGTTGTCGTGCTGCCGGCCACCAATAGTAGCCTGGTGAGCTGTCGTGCTGCCGGCCACCTATAGTGGCCTGGTGAGCTGTCGTGCTTCCGGCCACCCATAGTAGCCTGGTGAGCTGACGTGCTGCCGGCCACCTATAGTGGCCTGGTGAGCTGTCGTGATGCCCGCCACCTATAGTGGCCTGGTGAGCTGTCGTGCTTCCGGCCACCCATAGTAGCCTGGTGAGCTGTCGTGTTGCCGGGCACCTATAGTGGCCTGGTGTGCTGTTGTGCTACCGGCCACCTATAGTGGCCTGGCGAGCTGTCGTGCTGCCCGCCACCTATAATGGCCTGGTGAGCTGTCGTGCTCCCGGCCACCTACAGTTGCCTGGTGAGTTGTCGTGCGGCCGGCCACCTATAGTGGCCTGGTGAGCTGTCGAGCTGCCAGCCACCTTTAGTATCCTGGTGAGCTGTTGATCTGCCAGTAACATATAGTGGCCTGGTGAGCTGTCGTGCTAGCGGCCACTTGTTCTGGTCTCGTGAGCTGCCGTGCTGCCGGCCACCTATAGTGGCCTGGTGATCTGTCGTGCTACCGTCCACCTAGAGTGGCCTGGTGAGCTGTCCTGCTGCCCGCCACCTATAGTGGCCTGGTGAGCTGTCGTGATGCCCGCCACCTATAGTGGCCTGGTGAGCTGTCGTGCTGCCGGCAACATATAGAGGCCTGGTGAGCTGTCGTGCTGCCCGCCACCTATAGTGGCCTGGTGAGCTGTCGTGATGCCGGCCACCTATAGTGGCCTGGTGAGCTGTCGTGCTACCGGCCACCTGTAGTGGTCTCGTGAGCTGTCGTGCTGCCGGCCACCTATAGTGGCCTGGTGAGCTGTCGTGCTACCGGCCACCTGTAGTGGTCTCGTGAGCTGTCGTGCTGCCGGCCACCTATAGTGGTCTCGTGAGCTGTCGTCCTGCCGGCCTGGAGAGCCGTCGTGCTGCCGGCAACCTATAGTGGTCTCGTGAGCTGTCGTGCTGCCGGCCACCTATAGTGGCCTGGTGAGCTGTCGTGCTGCCGGCCACCTATAGTCCCCTGGTGAGCTGTCGTGCTGCCGGCCACATATAGTGGCCTGGTGAGCTGTCGTGCTGCCGGCCACCTATAGTGGCCTGGTGAGCTGTCGTGCTACCGTCCACCTAGAGTGGCTTGGTGACCTGTCGTGCTGCCGGCCACCCATAGTGGCCTGGTGAGCTGTTGTGCTACCGGCCACCTATAGTGGTCTGGTGAGCTGTCGTGCTGCCGGCCACCTATAGTGGCCTGTTGCGCTGTCGTGCTGCCGGCCACCCATAGTGGCCTGGTGAGCTGTCGTGCTACCGGCCACCTATAGTGGCCTGGTGAGCTGTCGTGCTGCCGGCCACCTATAGTGGCCTGGTGAGCTGTCGTGCTGCCGGCCACCTTTAGTGGTCTCATGAGCTGTCGACCTGCCGGTCACCTATAGTGGTCTCGTGATCTGTCGTGCTGCCGGCCACCTATAGTGGCCTGGTGAGCTTTCGTGCTGCCGGCCACCTATAGTGGCCTGGTGAGCTGTCGTGCGGCCGGCCACCTATAGTGGCCTGGTGAGCTGTCGTGCTACCGGCCACATATAGTAGCCCGGTGAGCTGTCGTGCTGCCGGCCACCTATAGTCGCCTGGTGAGCTGTCGTGTTGCCGGGCACCTATAGTGGCCTGGTGTGCTGTTGTGCTACCGGCCACCTATAGTGGCCTGGTGAGCTGTCGTGCTACCGTCTACCTACAGTGGCCTGGTGAGCTGTCGTGCTACCGGCCACATATAGTGGCCTGGTGAGCTGTCGTGCGGCCGGCCACCTATAGTGGCCTGGTGAGCTGTCGTGCTACCGTCCACCTATAGTGGCCTGGTGTGGTGTTGTGCTACCGGCCACCTATAGTGGCCTGGTGAGCTGTCGTGCTACCGTCCACCTACAGTGGCCTGGTGAGCTGTCGTGCTTTCGGCCACATATAGTGGCCTGGTGAGCTGTCGTGCGGCCGGCCACCTATAGTGGCCTGGTGAGCTGTCGTGCTACCGGCCACCTATAGTGGCCTGGTGAGCAGTCGTGCTGCCGGTCACCTACAGTAACCTGGTGAGCTGTTGACCTGCTAGTAACATATAGCGGCCTCGTGAGCTGTCGAGCTGGGAGCCACCTTTAGTAGCCTGGTGAGCTGTTGATTTGCCTGTAACATATAGTGGCCTTGTGAGCTGTCGTGCTAGCGGCCTCCTGTTGCGGTCTCGTGAGCTGTCGTGCTGCCGGCCACCTATAGTGGCCTGGTGAGCTGTCGTGCTACCGTCCACCTAGAGTGGCCTGGTGAGCTGTCCTGCTGCCGGCCACCTATAGTAGCCTGGTGAGCTGTCGCGTTACCGGCCACCTATAGTGGCCTGGTGAGCTGTCGTGCTGCCGGCCACCTATAGTGGCCTGGTGAGCTGTCGTGTTGCCGGGCACCTATAGTGGCCTGGTGTGCTGTTGTGCTACCGGCCACCTATAGTGGCCTGGTGAGCTGTCGTGATGCCCGCCACCTATAGTGGCCTGGTGAGCTGTCGTGCTGCCGGCAACCTATAGAGGCCTGGTGAGCTGTCGTGCTGCCCGCCACCTATAGTGGCCTGGTGAGCTGTCGTGATGCCGGCCACCTATAGTGGCCTGGTGAGCTGTCGTGCTGCCGGCCACCTGTAGTGGCCTGGTGAGCTGTCGTGCTACCGGCCACCTGTAGTGGTCTCGTGAGCTGTCGTGCTGCCGGCCACCTATAGTGGTCTGGTGAGTTGTCGTGCTGCCGGCCACCAATAGTAGCCTGGTGAGCTGTCGTGCTGCCGGCCACCTATAGTGGCCTGGTGAGCTGTCGTGCTTCCGGCCACCCATAGTAGCCTGGTGAGCTGACGTGCTGCCGGCCACCTATAGTGGCCTGGTGAGCTGTCGTGATGCCCGCCACCTATAGTGGCCTGATAAGCTGTCGTGCTGCCGGCAACCTATAGAGGCCTGGTGAGTGGTCGAGCTGCCGGCCACCTATAGTAGCATGGTGAGCTGTCGTGCTGCCGGCCACATGTTGCCGGGCACCTATAGTGGCCTGGTGTGCTGTTGTGCTACCGGCCACCTATAGTGGCCTGGTGAGCTGTCGTGCTACCGTCCACCTACAGTGGCCTGGTGAGCTGTTGTGCTACCGGCCACATATAGTGGCCTGGTGAGCTGTCGTGCGGCCGGCAACCTATAGTGGCCTGGTGAGCTGTCGTGCTGCCGGCCACATATAGTGGCCTGGGGTGCTGTTGTGCTACCGGCCACCTATAGTGGCCTGGTGAGCTGTCGTGCTACCGGCCAGCTATAGTGGCCTGGTGAGCTGTCATGCTACCGGCCACCTATAGTGGCCTGGTGAGCTGTCGTGCTGCCGGCCACATATAGTGGCCTGGTGAGCTGTCGTGTTGCCGGCCACCTATAGTGGCCTGGTGTGCTGTTGTGCTTTCGGCCACCTATAGTGGCCTGGTGAGCTGTCGTGCTGCCGGCCACCTACAGTTGCCTGGTGAGCTGTCGTGGCCTGGTGAGCTGTCGTGCTACCGGCCACCTATAGTGGCCTCGTGAGCTGTCGAGCTGCCGGCCACCTATAGTAGCATGGTGAGCTGTCGTGCTGCCGGCCACATATAGTGGCCTGGTGAGCTGTCGTGCTACCGGCCACCTATAGTGGCCTGGTGAGCAGTCGTGCTGCCGGTCACCTACAGTAACCTGGTGAGCTGTTGACCTGCTAGTAACATATAGCGGCCTCGTGAGCTGTCGAGCTGGGAGCCACCTTTAGTAGCCTGGTGAGCTGTTGATTTGCCTGTAACATATAGTGGCCTTGTGAGCTGTCGTGCTAGCGGCCTCCTGTTGTGGTCTCGTGAGCTGTCGTGCTGCCGGCCACCTATAGTGGCCTGGTGAGCTGTCGTGCTACCGTCCACCTAGAGTGGCCTGGTGAGCTGTCCTGCTGCCGGCCACCTATAGTGGCCTGGTGAGCTGTCGCGTTACCGGCCACCTATAGTGGCCTGGTGAGCTGTCGTGCTGCCGGCCACCTATAGTGGCCTGGTGAGCTGTCGTGTTGCCGGGCACCTATAGTGGCCTGGTGTGCTGTTGTGCTACCGGCCACCTATAGTGGCCTGGTGAGCTGTCGTGCTGCCGGCCACCTACAGTTGCCTGGTGAGCTGTCGTGCTGCCGGCCACCTATAGTGGCCAGGTGAGCTGTCGTGCTGCCGACCACCTATAGAGGCCTGGTGAGCTGTCGTGCTGCCCGCCACCTATAGTGGCCTGGTGTGCTGTCGTGCTGCCGGCCACCTGTAGTGGCCTGGTGAGCTGTCGTGCTACCGGCCACCTGTAGTGGTCTCGTGAGCTGTCGTGCTGCCGGCCACCTATAGTGGTCTGGTGAGTTGTCGTGATGCCGGCCACCAATAGTAGCCTGGTGAGCTGTCGTGCTGCCGGCCACCTATAGTGGCCTGGTGAGCTGTCGTGCTTCCGGCCACCCATAGTAGCCTGGTGAGCTGACGTGCTGCCGGCCACCTATAGTGGCCTGGTGAGCTGTCGTGATGCCCGCCACCTATAGTGGCCTGGTAAGCTGTCGTGCTGCCGGCAACCTATAGAGGCCTGGTGAGTGGTCGTGCTGCCCGCCACCCATAGTGGCCTGGTGAGCTGTCGTGTTGCCGGGCACCTATAGTGGCCTGGTGTGCTGTTGTGCTACCGGCCACCTATAGTGGCCTGGTGAGCTGTCGTGCTGCCCGCCACCTATAATGGCCTGGTGAGCTGTCGTGCTCCCGGCCACCTACAGTTGCCTGGTGAGTTGTCGTGCGGCCGGCCACCTATAGTGGCCTGGTGAGCTGTCGAGCTGCCAGCCACCTTTAGTATCCTGGTGGGCTGTTGATCTGCCAGTAACATATAGTGGCCTGGTGAGCTGTCGTGCTAGCGGCCACTTGTTCTGGTCTCGTGAGCTGCCGTGCTGCCGGCCACCTATAGTGGCCTGGTGAGCTGTCGTGCTACCGTCCACCTAGAGTGGCCTGGTGAGCTGTCCTGCTGCCCGCCACCTATAGTGGCCTGGTGAGCTGTCGTGATGCCCGCCACCTATAGTGGCCTGGTGAGCTGTCGTGCTGCCGGCAACCTATAGAGGCCTGGTGAGCTGTCGTGCTGCCCGCCACCTATAGTGGCCTGGTGAGCTGTCGTGATGCCGGCCACCTATAGTGGCCTGGTGAGCTGTCGTGCTACCGGCCACCTGTAGTGGTCTCGTGAGCTGTCGTGCTGCCGGCCACCTATAGTGGCCTGGTGAGCTGTCGTGCTACCGGCCACCTGTAGTGGTCTCGTGAGCTGTCGTGCTGCCGGCCACCTATAGTGGTCTCGTGAGCTGTCGTCCTGCCGGCCTGGAGAGCCGTCGTGCTGCCGGCAACCTATAGTGGTCTCGTGAGCTGTCGTGCTGCCGGCCACCTATAGTGGCCTGGTGAGCTGTCGTGCTGACGGCCACCTATAGTCCCCTGGTGAGCTGTCGTGCTGCCGGCCACATATAGTGGCCTGGTGAGCTGTCGTGCTGCCGGCCACCTATAGTGGCCTGGTGAGCTGTCGTGCTACCGTCCACCTAGAGTGGCCTGGTGACCTGTCGTGCTGCCGGCCACCCATAGTGGCCTGGTGAGCTGTTGTGCTACCGGCCACCTATAGTGGCCTGGTGAGCTGTCGTGCTGCCGGCCACCTATAGTGGCCTGTTGCGCTGTCGTGCTGCCGGCCACCCATAGTGGCCTGGTGAGCTGTCGTGCTACCGGCCACCTATAGTGGCCTGGTGAGCTGTCGTGCTGCCGGCCACCTATAGTGGCCTGGTGAGCTGTCGTGCTGCCGGCCACCTTTAGTGGTCTCATGAGCTGTCGACCTGCCGGTCACCTATAGTGGTCTCGTGATCTGTCGTGCTGCCGGCCACCTATAGTGGCCTGGTGAGCTTTCGTGCTGCCGGCCACCTATAGTGGCCTGGTGAGCTGTCGTGCGGCCGGCCACCTATAGTGGCCTGGTGAGCTGTTATGCTACCGGCCACATATAGTAGCCCGGTGAGCTGTCGTGCTGCCGGCCACCTATAGTCGCCTGGTGAGCTGTCGTGTTGCCGGGCACCTATAGTGGCCTGGTGTGCTGTTGTGCTACCGGCCACCTATAGTGGCCTGGTGAGCTGTCGTGCTACCGTCCACCTACAGTGGCCTGGTGAGCTGTCGTGCTACCGGCCACATATAGTGGCCTGGTGAGCTGTCGTGCGGCCGGCCACCTATAGTGGCCTGGTGAGCTGTCGTGCTACCGTCCACCTATAGTGGCCTGGTGTGCTGTTGTGCTACCGGCCACCTATAGTGGCCTGGTGAGCTGTCGTGCTACCGTCCACCTACAGTGGCCTGGTGAGCTGTCGTGCTACCGGCCACATATAGTGGCCTGGTGAGCTGTCGTGCGGCCGGCCACCTATAGTGGCCTGGTGAGCTGTCGACCTGCCGGCCACCTATAGTGGCCTGGTGAGCTGTCGTGCTGCCGGCCACCTATAGTGGCCTGGTGTGCTGTTGTGCTACCGGCCACCTATAGTGGCCTGGTGAGCTGTCGTGCTACCGTCCACCTACAGTGGCCTGGTGAGCTGTCGTGCTACCGGCCACATATAGTGGCCTGGTGAGCTGTCGTGCGGCCGGCCACCTATAGTGGCCTGGTGAGCTGTCGTGCTGCCGGCCACCTATAGTGGCCTGGTGTGCTGTTGTGCTACCGGCCACCTATAGTGGCCTGGAGAGCTGTCGTGCTACCGGCCACCTATAGTGGCCTGGTGAGCTGTCGTGCTACCGGCCACCTATAGTGGCCTGGTGAGCTGTCGTGCTGCCGGCCACCTATAGTGGCCTGGTGAGCTGTCGTGTTGCCGTGCACCTATAGTGGCCTGGTGTGCTGTTGTGCTACCGGCCACCTATAGTGGCCTGGTGAGCTGTCGTGCTGCCGGCCACCTACAGTTGCCTGGTGAGCTGTCGTGGCCTGGTGAGCTGCCACCTATAGTAGCATGGTGAGCTGTCTTGCTGCCGGCCACATATAGTGGCCTGGTGGGTTGTCGTGCTGCCGACCACCTATAGTGATCTCGTGAGCTGTCGTGCTGCAGGCTACCTAAAATGGCCAGGTGAGCTGTCGTGCTGCCGGCCCCCTATAGTGGCCTGGTGAGCTGTCGTGCTGCCGGCCACCTATAGTGGCCTGGTGAGCTGTCGTGCTACCGGCCACATATAGTGGCCCGGTGAGCTGTCGTGCTGCCGGCCACCTATAGTGGCCTGGTGAGCTGTCGTGTTGCCGGGCACCTATAGTGGCCTGGTGTGCTGTTGTGCTACCGTCCACCTACAGTGGCCTGGTGAGCTGTCGTGCTACCGGCCACATATAGTGGCCTGGTGAGCTGTCGTGCGGCCGGCAACCTATAGTGGCCTGGTGAGCTGTCGTGCTGCCGGCCACCTATAGTGGCCTGGTGTGCTGTTGTGCTACCGGCCACCTATAGTGGCCTGGTGAGCTGTCGTGCTACCGGCCATCTATAGTGGCCTGGTGAGCTGTCGTGCTACCGGCCACCTATAGTGGCCTGGTGAGCTGTCGTGCTACCGGCCAGCTATAGTGGCCCGGTGAGCTGTCGTGCTGCCGGCCACATATAGTGGCCTGGTGAGCTGTCGTGTTGCCGGGCACCTATAGTGGCCTGGTGTGCTGTTGTGCTTCCGGCCACCTATAGTGGCCTGGTGAGCTGTCGTGCTGCCGGCCACCTATAGTGGCCTGGTGTGCTGTTGTGCTACCGGCCACCTATAGTGGCCTGGTGAGCTGTCGTGCTACCGGCCACCTATAGTGGCCTGGTGAGCTGTCGTGCTACCGGCCACCTATAGTGGCCTGGTGAGCTGTCGTGCTGCCGGCCACCTATAGTGGCCTGGTGAGCTGTCGTGTTGCCGTGCACCTATTAGTGGCCTGGTGTGCTGTTGTGCTACCGGCCACCTATAGTGGCCTGGTGAGCTGTCGTGCTGCCGGCCACCTACAGTTGCCTGGTGAGCTGTCGTGGCCTGGTGAGCTGTCGTGCTACCGGCCACCTATACTGGCCTCGTGAGCTGTCGAGCTGCCGGCCACCTATAGTAGCATGGTGAGCTGTCTTGCTGCCGGCCACATATAGTGGCCTGGTGAGCTGTCGTGCTGCCGACCACCTATAGTGATCTCGTGAGCTGTCGTGCTGCAGGCTACCTAAAATGGCCAGGTGAGCTGTCGTGCTGCCGGCCCCCTATAGTGGCCTGGCGAGCCGTCGTGCTGCCGGCAACCTATAGTGGTCTCGTGAGCTGTCGTGCTGCCGGCCACCTATAGTGGCCTGGTGAGCTGTCGTGCTGCCGGCCACCTATAGTCCCCTGGTGAGCTGTCGTGCTGCCGGCCACATATAGTGGCCTGGTGAGCTGTCGTCCTGCCGGCCACCTATAGTGGCCTGGTGAGCTGTCGTGCTACCGTCCACCTAGAGTGGCCTGGTGACCTGTCGTGCTGCCGGCCACCCATAGTGGCCTGGTGAGCTGTTGTGCTACCGGCCACCTATAGTGGCCTGGTGAGCTGTCGTGCTGCCGGCCACCTATAGTGGCCTGTTGCGCTGTCGTGCTGCCGGCCACCCATAGTGGCCTGGTGAGCTGTCGTGCTACCGGCCACCTATAGTGGCCTGGTGAGCTGTCGTGCTGCCGGCCACCTATAGTGGCCTGGTGAGCTGTCGTGCTACCGGCCACCTGTAGTGGTCTCGTGAGCTGTCGTGCTGCCGGCCACCTATAGTGGTCTGGTGAGTTGTCGTGCTGCCGGCCACCAATAGTAGCCTGGTGAGCTGTCGTGCTGCCGGCCACCTATAGTGGCCTGGTGAGCTGTCGTGCTTCCGGCCACCCATAGTAGCCTGGTGAGCTGACGTGCTGCCGGCCACCTATAGTGGCCTGGTGAGCTGTCGTGATGCCCGCCACCTATAGTGGCCTGGTAAGCTGTCGTGCTGCCGGCAACCTATAGAGGCCTGGTGAGTGGTCGAGCTGCCGGCCACCTATAGTAGCATGGTGAGCTGTCGTGCTGCCGGCCACATGTTGCCGGGCACCTATAGTGGCCTGGTGTGCTGTTGTGCTACCGGCCACCTATAGTGGCCTGGTGAGCTGTCGTGCTACCGTCCACCTACAGTGACCTGGTGAGCTGTTGTGCTACCGGCCACATATAGTGGCCTGGTGAGCTGTCGTGCGGCCGGCAACCTATAGTGGCCTGGTGAGCTGTCGTGCTGCCGGCCACATATAGTGGCCTGGGGTGCTGTTGTGCTACCGGCCACCTATAGTGGCCTGGTGAGCTGTCGTGCTACCGGCCAGCTATAGTGGCCTGGTGAGCTGTCATGCTACCGGCCACCTATAGTGGCCTGGTGAGCTGTCGTGCTGCCGGCCACATATAGTGGCCTGGTGAGCTGTCGTGTTGCCGGCCACCTATAGTGGCCTGGTGTGCTGTTGTGCTTTCGGCCACCTATAGTGGCCTGGTGAGCTGTCGTGCTGCCGGCCACCTACAGTTGCCTGGTGAGCTGTCGTGGCCTGGTGAGCTGTCGTGCTACCGGCCACCTATAGTGGCCTCGTGAGCTGTCGAGCTGCCGGCCACCTATAGTAGCATGGTGAGCTGTCGTGCTGCCGGCCACATATAGTGGCCTGGTGAGCTGTCGTGCTACCGGCCACCTATAGTGGCCTGGTGAGCAGTCGTGCTGCCGGTCACCTACAGTAACCTGGTGAGCTGTTGACCTGCTAGTAACATATAGCGGCCTCGTGAGCTGTCGAGCTGGGAGCCACCTTTAGTAGCCTGGTGAGCTGTTGATTTGCCTGTAACATATAGTGGCCTTGTGAGCTGTCGTGCTAGCGGCCTCCTGTTGTGGTCTCGTGAGCTGTCGTGCTGCCGGCCACCTATAGTGGCCTGGTGAGCTGTCGTGCTACCGTCCACCTAGAGTGGCCTGGTGAGCTGTCCTGCTGCCGGCCACCTATAGTGGCCTGGTGAGCTGTCGCGTTACCGGCCACCTATAGTGGCCTGGTGAGCTGTCGTGCTGCCGGCCACCTATAGTGGCCTGGTGAGCTGTCGTGTTGCCGGGCACCTATAGTGGTCTGGTGTGCTGTTGTGCTACCGGCCACCTATAGTGGCCTGGTGAGCTGTCGTGCTGCCGGCCACCTACAGTTGCCTGGTGAGCTGTCGTGCTGCCGGCCACCTATAGTGGCCAGGTGAGCTGTCGTGCTGCCGACCACCTATAGAGGCCTGGTGAGCTGTCGTGCTGCCCGCCACCTATAGTGGCCTGGTGAGCTGTCGTGCTGCCGGCCACCTGCAGTGGCCTGGTGAGCTGTCGTGCTACCGGCCACCTGTAGTGGTCTCGTGAGCTGTCGTGCTGCCGGCCACCTATAGTGGTCTGGTGAGTTGTCGTGATGCCGGCCACCAATAGTAGCCTGGTGAGCTGTCGTGCTGCCGGCCACCTATAGTGGGCTGGTGAGCTGTCGTGCTTCCGGCCACCCATAGTAGCCTGGTGAGCTGACGTGCTGCCGGCCACCTATAGTGGCCTGGTGAGCTGTCGTGATGCCCGCCACCTATAGTGGCCTGGTAAGCTGTCGTGCTGCCGGCAACCTATAGAGGCCTGGTGAGTGGTCGTGCTGCCCGCCACCCATAGTGGCCTGGTGAGCTGTCGTGTTGCCGGGCACCTATAGTGGCCTGGTGTGCTGTTGTGCTACCGGCCACCTATAGTGGCCTGGTGAGCTGTCGTGCTGCCCGCCACCTATAATGGCCTGGTGAGCTGTCGGGCTCCCGGCCACCTACAGTTGCCTGGTGAGTTGTCGTGCGGCCGGCCACCTATAGTGGCCTGGTGAGCTGTCGAGCTGCCAGCCACCTTTAGTATCCTGGTGAGCTGTTGATCTGCCAGTAACATATAGTGGCCTGGTGAGCTGTCGTGCTAGCGGCCACTTGTTCTGGTCTCGTGAGCTGCCGTGCTGCCGGCCACCTATAGTGGCCTGGTGAGCTGTCGTGCTACCGTCCACCTAGAGTGGCCTGGTGAGCTGTCCTGCTGCCCGCCACCTATAGTGGCCTGGTGAGCTGTCGTGATGCCCGCCACCTATAGTGGCCTGGTGAGCTGTCGTGCTGCCGGCAACCTATAGAGGCCTGGTGAGCTGTCGTGCTGCCCGCCACCTATAGTGGCCTGGTGAGCTGTCGTGATGCCGGCCACCTATAGTGGCCTGGTGAGCTGTCGTGCTACCGGCCACCTGTAGTGGTCTCGTGAGCTGTCGTGCTGCCGGCCACCTATAGTGGCCTGGTGAGCTGTCGTGCTACCGGCCACCTGTAGTGGTCTCGTGAGCTGTCGTGCCGCCGGCCACCTATAGTGGTCTCGTGAGCTGTCGTCCTGCCGGCCTGGAGAGCCGTCGTGCTGCCGGCAACCTATAGTGGTCTCGTGAGCTGTCGTGCTGCCGGCCACCTATAGTGGCCTGGTGAGCTGTCGTGCTGCCGGCCACCTATAGTCCCCTGGTGAGCTGTCGTGCTGCCGGCCACATATAGTGGCCTGGTGAGCTGTCGTGCTGCCGGCCACCTATAGTGGCCTGGTGAGCTGTCGTGCTGCCGGTCACCTACAGTAACCTGGTGAGCTGTTGACCTGCTAGTAACATATAGCGGCCTCGTGAGCTGTCGAGCTGGGAGCCACCTTTAGTAGCCTGGTGAGCTGTTGATTTGCCTGTAACATATAGTGGCCTTGTGAGCTGTCGTGCTAGCGGCCTCCTGTTGTGGTCTCGTGAGCTGTCGTGCTGCCGGCCACCTATAGTGGCCTGGTGAGCTGTCGTGCTACCGTCCACCTAGAGTGGCCTGGTGAGCTGTCCTGCTGCCGGCCACCTATAGTGGCCTGGTGAGCTGTCGCGTTACCGGCCACCTATAGTGGCCTGGTGAGCTGTCGTGCTGCCGGCCACCTATAGTGGCCTGGTGAGCTGTCGTGTTGCCGGGCACCTATAGTGGTCTGGTGTGCTGTTGTGCTACCGGCCACCTATAGTGGCCTGGTGAGCTGTCGTGCTGCCGGCCACCTACAGTTGCCTGGTGAGCTGTCGTGCTGCCGGCCACCTATAGTGGCCAGGTGAGCTGTCGTGCTGCCGACCACCTATAGAGGCCTGGTGAGCTGTCGTGCTGCCCGCCACCTATAGTGGCCTGGTGAGCTGTCGTGCTGCCGGCCACCTGCAGTGGCCTGGTGAGCTGTCGTGCTACCGGCCACCTGTAGTGGTCTCGTGAGCTGTCGTGCTGCCGGCCACCTATAGTGGTCTGGTGAGTTGTCGTGATGCCGGCCACCAATAGTAGCCTGGTGAGCTGTCGTGCTGCCGGCCACCTATAGTGGGCTGGTGAGCTGTCGTGCTTCCGGCCACCCATAGTAGCCTGGTGAGCTGACGTGCTGCCGGCCACCTATAGTGGCCTGGTGAGCTGTCGTGATGCCCGCCACCTATAGTGGCCTGGTAAGCTGTCGTGCTGCCGGCAACCTATAGAGGCCTGGTGAGTGGTCGTGCTGCCCGCCACCCATAGTGGCCTGGTGAGCTGTCGTGTTGCCGGGCACCTATAGTGGCCTGGTGTGCTGTTGTGCTACCGGCCACCTATAGTGGCCTGGTGAGCTGTCGTGCTGCCCGCCACCTATAATGGCCTGGTGAGCTGTCGGGCTCCCGGCCACCTACAGTTGCCTGGTGAGTTGTCGTGCGGCCGGCCACCTATAGTGGCCTGGTGAGCTGTCGAGCTGCCAGCCACCTTTAGTATCCTGGTGAGCTGTTGATCTGCCAGTAACATATAGTGGCCTGGTGAGCTGTCGTGCTAGCGGCCACTTGTTCTGGTCTCGTGAGCTGCCGTGCTGCCGGCCACCTATAGTGGCCTGGTGAGCTGTCGTGCTACCGTCCACCTAGAGTGGCCTGGTGAGCTGTCCTGCTGCCCGCCACCTATAGTGGCCTGGTGAGCTGTCGTGATGCCCGCCACCTATAGTGGCCTGGTGAGCTGTCGTGCTGCCGGCAACCTATAGAGGCCTGGTGAGCTGTCGTGCTGCCCGCCACCTATAGTGGCCTGGTGAGCTGTCGTGATGCCGGCCACCTATAGTGGCCTGGTGAGCTGTCGTGCTACCGGCCACCTGTAGTGGTCTCGTGAGCTGTCGTGCTGCCGGCCACCTATAGTGGCCTGGTGAGCTGTCGTGCTACCGGCCACCTGTAGTGGTCTCGTGAGCTGTCGTGCCGCCGGCCACCTATAGTGGTCTCGTGAGCTGTCGTCCTGCCGGCCTGGAGAGCCGTCGTGCTGCCGGCAACCTATAGTGGTCTCGTGAGCTGTCGTGCTGCCGGCCACCTATAGTGGCCTGGTGAGCTGTTGACCTGCTAGTAACATATAGCGGCCTCGTGAGCTGTCGAGCTGGGAGCCACCTTTAGTAGCCTGGTGAGCTGTTGATTTGCCTGTAACATATAGTGGCCTTGTGAGCTGTCGTGCTAGCGGCCTCCTGTTGTGGTCTCGTGAGCTGTCGTGCTGCCGGCCACCTATAGTGGCCTGGTGAGCTGTCGTGCTACCGTCCACCTAGAGTGGCCTGGTGAGCTGTCCTGCTGCCGGCCACCTATAGTGGCCTGGTGAGCTGTCGCGTTACCGGCCACCTATAGTGGCCTGGTGAGCTGTCGTGCTGCCGGCCACCTATAGTGGCCTGGTGAGCTGTCGTGTTGCCGGGCACCTATAGTGGTCTGGTGTGCTGTTGTGCTACCGGCCACCTATAGTGGCCTGGTGAGCTGTCGTGCTGCCGGCCACCTACAGTTGCCTGGTGAGCTGTCGTGCTGCCGGCCACCTATAGTGGCCAGGTGAGCTGTCGTGCTGCCGACCACCTATAGAGGCCTGGTGAGCTGTCGTGCTGCCCGCCACCTATAGTGGCCTGGTGAGCTGTCGTGCTGCCGGCCACCTGCAGTGGCCTGGTGAGCTGTCGTGCTACCGGCCACCTGTAGTGGTCTCGTGAGCTGTCGTGCTGCCGGCCACCTATAGTGGTCTGGTGAGTTGTCGTGATGCCGGCCACCAATAGTAGCCTGGTGAGCTGTCGTGCTGCCGGCCACCTATAGTGGGCTGGTGAGCTGTCGTGCTTCCGGCCACCCATAGTAGCCTGGTGAGCTGACGTGCTGCCGGCCACCTATAGTGGCCTGGTGAGCTGTCGTGATGCCCGCCACCTATAGTGGCCTGGTAAGCTGTCGTGCTGCCGGCAACCTATAGAGGCCTGGTGAGTGGTCGTGCTGCCCGCCACCCATAGTGGCCTGGTGAGCTGTCGTGTTGCCGGGCACCTATAGTGGCCTGGTGTGCTGTTGTGCTACCGGCCACCTATAGTGGCCTGGTGAGCTGTCGTGCTGCCCGCCACCTATAATGGCCTGGTGAGCTGTCGGGCTCCCGGCCACCTACAGTTGCCTGGTGAGTTGTCGTGCGGCCGGCCACCTATAGTGGCCTGGTGAGCTGTCGAGCTGCCAGCCACCTTTAGTATCCTGGTGAGCTGTTGATCTGCCAGTAACATATAGTGGCCTGGTGAGCTGTCGTGCTAGCGGCCACTTGTTCTGGTCTCGTGAGCTGCCGTGCTGCCGGCCACCTATAGTGGCCTGGTGAGCTGTCGTGCTACCGTCCACCTAGAGTGGCCTGGTGAGCTGTCCTGCTGCCCGCCACCTATAGTGGCCTGGTGAGCTGTCGTGATGCCCGCCACCTATAGTGGCCTGGTGAGCTGTCGTGCTGCCGGCAACCTATAGAGGCCTGGTGAGCTGTCGTGCTGCCCGCCACCTATAGTGGCCTGGTGAGCTGTCGTGATGCCGGCCACCTATAGTGGCCTGGTGAGCTGTCGTGCTACCGGCCACCTGTAGTGGTCTCGTGAGCTGTCGTGCTGCCGGCCACCTATAGTGGCCTGGTGAGCTGTCGTGCTACCGGCCACCTGTAGTGGTCTCGTGAGCTGTCGTGCCGCCGGCCACCTATAGTGGTCTCGTGAGCTGTCGTCCTGCCGGCCTGGAGAGCCGTCGTGCTGCCGGCAACCTATAGTGGTCTCGTGAGCTGTCGTGCTGCCGGCCACCTATAGTGGCCTGGTGAGCTGTCGTGCTGCCGGCCACCTATAGTCCCCTGGTGAGCTGTCGTGCTGCCGGCCACATATAGTGGCCTGGTGAGCTGTCGTGCTGCCGGCCACCTATAGTGGCCTGGTGAGCTGTCGTGCTACCGTCCACCTAGCGTGGCCTGGTGACCTGTCGTGCTGCCGGCCACCCATAGTGGCCTGGTGAGCTGTTGTGCTACCGGCCACCTATAGTGGCCTGGTGAGCTGTCGTGCTGCCGGCCACCTATAGTGGCCTGTTGCGCTGTCGTGCTGCCGGCCACCCATAGTGGCCTGGTGAGCTGTCGTGCTACCGGCCACCTATAGTGGCCTGGTGAGCTGTCGTGCTGCCGGCCACCTATAGTGGCCTGGTGAGCTGTCGTGCTGCCGGCCACCTTTAGTGGTCTCATGAGCTGTCGACCTGCCGGTCACCTATAGTGGTCTCGTGATCTGTCGTGCTGCCGGCCACCTATAGTGGCCTGGTGAGCTTTCGTGCTGCCGGCCACCTATAGTGGCCTGGTGAGCTGTCGTGCGGCCGGCCACCTATAGTGGCCTGGTGAGCTGTCGTGCTACCGGCCACATATAGTAGCCCGGTGAGCTGTCGTGCTGCCGGCCACCTATAGTCGCCTGGTGAGCTGTCGTGTTGCCGGGCACCTATAGTGTCCTGGTGTGCTGTTGTGCTACCGGCCACCTATAGTGGCCTGGTGAGCTATCGTGCTACCGTCCACCTACAGTGGCCTGGTGAGCTG
Source organism: Eumerus sabulonum (assembly GCA_951905685.1). Taxonomy (NCBI): domain Eukaryota; kingdom Metazoa; phylum Arthropoda; class Insecta; order Diptera; family Syrphidae; genus Eumerus; species Eumerus sabulonum. The sequence continues at coordinate 16,774,621 of OX645062.1, read as the reverse complement.
TCGTGCTACCGGCCACATATAGTGGCCTGGTGAGCTGTCGTGCGGCCGGCCACCTATAGTGGCCTGGTGAGCTGTCGTGCTACCGTCCACCTGTAGTGGCCTGGTGTGCTGTTGTGCTACCGGCCACCTATAGTGGCCTGGTGAGCTGTCGTGCTACCGTCCACCTACAGTGGCCTGGTGAGCTGTCGTGCTACCGGCCACATATAGTGGCCTGGTGAGCTGTCGTGCGGCCGGCCACCTATAGTGGCCTGGTGAGCTGTCGACCTGCCGGCCACCTATAGTGGCCTGGTGAGCTGTCGTGCTGCCGGCCACCTATAGTGGCCTGGTGTGCTGTTGTGCTACCGGCCACCTATAGTGGCCTGGTGAGCTGTCGTGCTACCGTCCACCTACAGTGGCCTGGTGAGCTGTCGTGCTACCGGCCACATATAGTGGCCTGGTGAGCTGTCGTGCGGCCGGCCACCTATAGTGGCCTGGTGAGCTGTCGTGCTGCCGGCCACCTATAGTGGCCTGGTGTGCTGTTGTGCTACCGGCCACCTATAGTGGCCTGGTGAGCTGTCGTGCTACCGGCCACCTATAGTGGCCTGGTGAGCTGTCGTGCTACCGGCCACCTATAGTGGCCTGGTGAGCTGTCGTGCTGCCGGCCACTTATAGTGGCCTGGTGAGCTGTCGTGTTGCCGTGCACCTATAGTGGCCTGGTGTGCTGTTGTGCTACCGGCCACCTATAGTGGCCTGGTGAGCTGTCGTGCTGCCGGCCACCTATAGTTGCCTGGTGAGCTGTCGTGGCCTGGTGAGCTGTCGTGCTACCGGCCACCTATAGTGGCCTCGTGAGCTGTCGAGCTGCCGGCCGCCTATAGTAGCATGGTGAGCTGTCTTGCTGCCGGCCACATATAGTGGCCTGGTGGGTTGTCGTGCTGCCGACCACCTATAGTGATCTCGTGAGCTGTCGTGCTGCAGGCTACCTAAAATGGCCAGGTGAGCTGTCGTGCTGCCGGCCCCCTATAGTGGCCTGGTGAGCTGTCGTGCTGCCGGCCACCTATAGTGGCCTGGTGAGCTGTCGTGCTACCGGCCACATATAGTGGCCCGGTGAGCTGTCGTGCTGCCGGCCACCTATAGTGGCCTGGTGAGCTGTCGTGTTGCCGGGCACCTATAGTGGCCTGGTGTGCTGTTGTGCTACCGTCCACCTACAGTGGCCTGGTGAGCTGTCGTGCTACCGGCCACATATAGTGGCCTGGTGAGCTGTCGTGCGGCCGGCAACCTATAGTGGCCTGGTGAGCTGTCGTGCTGCCGGCCACCTATAGTGGCCTGGTGTGCTGTTGTGCTACCGGCCACCTATAGTGGCCTGGTGAGCTGTCGTGCTACCGGCCATCTATAGTGGCCTGGTGAGCTGTCGTGCTACCGGCCACCTATAGTGGCCTGGTGAGCTGTCGTGCTACCGGCCAGCTATAGTGGCCCGGTGAGCTGTCGTGCTGCCGGCCACATATAGTGGCCTGGTGAGCTGTCGTGTTGCCGGGCACCTATAGTGGCCTGGTGTGCTGTTGTGCTTCCGGCCACCTATAGTGGCCTGGTGAGCTGTCGTGCTACCGGCCACCTATAGTGGCCTGGTGTGCTGTTGTGCTACCGGCCACCTATAGTGGCCTGGTGAGCTGTCGTGCTACCGGCCACCTATAGTGGCCTGGTGAGCTGTCGTGCTACCGGCCACCTATAGTGGCCTGGTGAGCTGTCGTGCTGCCGGCCACCTATAGTGGCCTGGTGAGCTGTCGTGTTGCCGTGCACCTATAGTGGCCTGGTGTGCTGTTGTGCTACCGGCCACCTATAGTGGCCTGGTGAGCTGTCGTGCTGCCGGCCACCTACAGTTGCCTGGTGAGCTGTCGTGGCCTGGTGAGCTGTCGTGCTACCGGCCACCTATACTGGCCTCGTGAGCTGTCGAGCTGCCGGCCACCTATAGTATCATGGTGAGCTGTCTTGCTGCCGGCCACATATAGTGGCCTGGTGAGCTGTCGTGCTGCCGACCACCTATAGTGATCTCGTGAGCTGTCGTGCTGCAGGCTACCTAAAATGGCCAGGTGAGCTGTCGTGCTGCCGGCCCCCTATAGTGGCCTGGCGAGCCGTCGTGCTGCCGGCAACCTATAGTGGTCTCGTGAGCTGTCGTGCTGCCGGCCACCTATAGTGGCCTGGTGAGCTGTCGTGCTGCCGGCCACCTATAGTCCCCTGGTGAGCTGTCGTGCTGCCGGCCACATATAGTGGCCTGGTGAGCTGTCGTCCTGCCGGCCACCTATAGTGGCCTGGTGAGCTGTCGTGCTACCGTCCACCTAGAGTGGCCTGGTGACCTGTCGTGCTGCCGGCCACCCATAGTGGCCTGGTGAGCTGTTGTGCTACCGGCCACCTATAGTGGCCTGGTGAGCTGTCGTGCTGCCGGCCACCTATAGTGGCCTGTTGCGCTGTCGTGCTGCCGGCCACCCATAGTGGCCTGGTGAGCTGTCGTGCTACCGGCCACCTATAGTGGCCTGGTGAGCTGTCGTGCTGCCGGCCACCTATAGTGGCCTGGTGAGCTGTCGTGCTGCCGGCCACCTTTAGTGGTCTCATGAGCTGTCGACCTGCCGGTCACCTATAGTGGTCTCGTGATCTGTCGTGCTGCCGGCCACCTATAGTGGCCTGGTGAGCTTTCGTGCTGCCGGCCACCTATAGTGGCCTGGTGAGCTGTCGTGCTGCCGGCCACCTATAGTGGCCTGGTGAGCTGTCGTGCTGCCGGCCACCTATAGTGATCTCATGAGCTGTCGACCTGCCGGCCACCTATAGTGGTCTCGTGAGCTGTCGTGCTGCCGGCAACCTATAGTGGCCTGGTGAGCTGTCGTGCTACCGGCCACATATAGTGGCCTGGTGAGCTGTCGTGCGGCCGGCCACCTATAGTGGCCTGGTGAGCTGTCGTGCTACCGGCCACCCATAGTAGCCTGGTGAGCTGACGTGCTGCCGGCCACCTATAGTGGCCTGGTGAGCTGTCGTGATGCCCGCCACCTATAGTGGCCTGGTGAGCTGTCGTGCTGCCGGCAACCTATAGTCGCCTGGTGAGCTGTCGTATTGCCGGGCACCTATAGTGGCCTGGTGTGCTGTTGTGCTACCGGCCACCTATAGTGGCCTGGTGAGCTGTCGTGCTACCGTCCACCTACAGTGGCCTGGTGAGCTGTCGTGCTACCGGCCACATATAGTGGCCTGGTGAGCTGTCGTGCGGCCGGCCACCTATAGTGGCCTGGTGAGCTGTCGTGCTGCCGGCCACCTATAGTGGCCTGGTGTGCTGTTGTGCTACCGGCCACCTATAGTGGCCTGGTGAGCTGTCGTGCTACCGGCCAGCTATAGTGGCCTGGTGAGCTGTCATGCTACCGGCCACCTATAGTGGCCTGGTGAGCTGTCGTGCTGCCGGCCACCTATAGTGGCCTGGTGAGCTGTCGTGTTGCCGTGCACCTATAGTGGCCTGGTGTGCTGTTGTGCTACCGGCCACCTATAGTGGCCTGGTGGGCTGTCGTGCTGCCGGCCACCTACAGTTGCCTGGTAAGCTGTCGTGGCCTGGTGAGCTGTCGTGCTACCGGCCACCTATAGTGGCCTCGTGAGCTGTCGAGCTGCCGGCCACCTATAGTAGCATGGTGAGCTGTCTTGCTGCCGGCCACATATAGTGGCCTGGTGAGCTGTCGTGCTGCCGACCACCTATAGTGATCTCGTGAGCTGTCGTGCTGCAGGCTACCTAAAATGGCCAGGTGAGCTGTCGTGCTGCCGGCCCCCTATAGTGGCCTGGTGAGCTGTCGTGCTGCCGGCCACCTATAGTGGCCTGGTGAGCTGTCGTGCTACCGGCCACATATAGTGGCCCGGTGAGCTGTCGTGCTGCCGGCCACCTATAGTGGCCTGGTGAGCTGTCGTGTTGCCGGGCACCTATAGTGGCCTGGTGTGCTGTTGTGCTACCGTCCACCTACAGTGGCCTGGTGACCAGTCGTGCTACCGGCCACATATAGTGGCCTGGTGATCTGTCGTGCGGCCGGCAACCTATAGTGGCCTGGTGAGCTGTCGTGCTGCCGGCCACCTATAGTGGCCTGGTGTGCTGTTGTGCTACCGGCCATCTATAGTGGCCTGGTGAGCTGTCGTGCTACCGGCCACCTATAGTGGCCTAGTGAGCTGTCGTGCTACCGGCCACCTATAGTGGCCCGGTGAGCTGTCGTGCTGCCGGCCACATATAGTGGCCTGGTGAGCTGTCGTGTTGCCGGGCACCTATAGTGGCCTGGTGTGCTGTTGTGCTTCCGGCCACCTACAGTGGCCTGGTGAGCTGTCGTGCTGCCGGCCACCTACAGTTGCCTGGTGAGCTGTCGTGGCCTGGTGAGCTGTCGTGCTACCGGCCACCTATAGTGGCCTCGTGAGCTGTCGAGCTGCCGGCCACCTACAGTAGCATGGTGAGCTGTCGTGCTGCCGGCCACATATAGTGGCCTAATGAGCTGTCGTGCTACCGGCCACCTATAGTGGCCTGGTGAGCAGTCGTGCTGCCGGTCACCTACAGTAACCTGGTGAGCTGTTGACCTGCTATTAACACATAGCGGCCTCGTGAGCTGTCGAGCTGCCAGCCACCTTTAGTAGCCTGGTGAGCTGTTGATTTGCCTGTAACATATAGTGGCCTGGTGAGCTGTCGTGCTAGCGGCCTCCTGTTGTGGTCTCGTGAGCTGTCGTGCTGCCGGCCACCTATAGTGGCCTGGTGAACTGTCGTGCTACCGTCCACCTAGAGTGGCCTGGTGAGCTGTCCTGCTGCCGGCCACCTATAGTGGTCTCATGAGCTGTCGACCTGCCGGCCACCTATAGTGGTCTCGTGAGCTGTCGTGCTGCCGGCAACCTATAGTGGCCTGGTGAGCTGTCGTGCTACCGGCCACATATAGTGGCCTGGTGAGCTGTCGTGCGGCCGGCCACCTATAGTGGCCTGGTGAGCTGTCGTGCTACCGGCCACCCATAGTAGCCTGGTGAGCTGACGTGCTGCCGGCCACCTATAGTGGCCTGGTGAGCTGTCGTGATGCCCGCCACCTATAGTGGCCTGGTGAGCTGTCGTGCTGCCGGCAACCTATAGTCGCCTGGTGAGCTGTCGTATTGCCGGGCACCTATAGTGGCCTGGTGTGCTGTTGTGCTACCGGCCACCTATAGTGGCCTGGTGAGCTGTCGTGCTACCGTCCACCTACAGTGGCCTGGTGAGCTGTCGTGCTACCGGCCACATATAGTGGCCTGGTGAGCTGTCGTGCGGCCGGCCACCTATAGTGGCCTGGTGAGCTGTCGTGCTGCCGGCCACCTATAGTGGCCTGGTGTGCTGTTGTGCTACCGGCCACCTATAGTGGCCTGGTGAGCCTATAGTGGCCTGGTGAGCTGTCATGCTACCGGCCACCTATAGTGGCCTGGTGAGCTGTCGTGCTGCCGGCCACCTATAGTGGCCTGGTGAGCTGTCGTGTTGCCGTGCACCTATAGTGGCCTGGTGTGCTGTTGTGCTACCGGCCACCTATAGTGGCCTGGTGGGCTGTCGTGCTGCCGGCCACCTACAGTTGCCTGGTAAGCTGTCGTGGCCTGGTGAGCTGTCGTGCTACCGGCCACCTATAGTGGCCTCGTGAGCTGTCGAGCTGCCGGCCACCTATAGTAGCATGGTGAGCTGTCTTGCTGCCGGCCACATATAGTGGCCTGGTGAGCTGTCGTGCTGCCGACCACCTATAGTGATCTCGTGAGCTGTCGTGCTGCAGGCTACCTAAAATGGCCAGGTGAGCTGTCGTGCTGCCGGCCCCCTATAGTGGCCTGGTGAGCTGTCGTGCTGCCGGCCACCTATAGTGGCCTGGTGAGCTGTCGTGCTACCGGCCACATATAGTGGCCCGGTGAGCTGTCGTGCTGCCGGCCACCTATAGTGGCCTGGTGAGCTGTCGTGTTGCCGGGCACCTATAGTGGCCTGGTGTGCTGTTGTGCTACCGTCCACCTACAGTGGCCTGGTGAGCAGTCGTGCTACCGGCCACATATAGTGGCCTGGTGATCTGTCGTGCGGCCGGCAACCTATAGTGGCCTGGTGAGCTGTCGTGCTGCCGGCCACCTATAGTGGCCTGGTGTGCTGTTGTGCTACCGGCCACCTATAGTGGCCTGGTGAGCTGTCGTGCTACCGGCCACCTATAGTGGCCTGGTGAGCTGTCGTGCTACCGGCCACCTATAGTGGCCTAGTGAGCTGTCGTGCTACCGGCCACCTATAGTGGCCCGGTGAGCTGTCGTGCTGCCGGCCACATATAGTGGCCTGGTGAGCTGTCGTGTTGCCGGGCACCTATAGTGGCCTGGTGTGCTGTTGTGCTTCCGGCCACCTACAGTGGCCTGGTGAGCTGTCGTGCTGCCGGCCACCTACAGTTGCCTGGTGAGCTGTCGTGGCCTGGTGAGCTGTCGTGCTACCGGCCACCTATAGTGGCCTCGTGAGCTGTCGAGCTGCCGGCCACCTACAGTAGCATGGTGAGCTGTCGTGCTGCCGGCCACATATAGTGGCCTAATGAGCTGTCGTGCTACCGGCCACCTATAGTGGCCTGGTGAGCAGTCGTGCTGCCGGTCACCTACAGTAACCTGGTGAGCTGTTGACCTGCTATTAACACATAGCGGCCTCGTGAGCTGTCGAGCTGCCAGCCACCTTTAGTAGCCTGGTGAGCTGTTGATTTGCCTGTAACATATAGTGGCCTGGTGAGCTGTCGTGCTAGCGGCCTCCTGTTGTGGTCTCGTGAGCTGTCGTGCTGCCGGCCACCTATAGTGGCCTGGTGAACTGTCGTGCTACGGTCCACCTAGAGTGGCCTGGTGAGCTGTCCTGCTGCCGGCCACCTATAGTGGCCTGGTGTGCTGTTGTGCTTCCGGCCACCTACAGTTGCCTGGTGAGCTGTCGTGTTGCCGAGCACCTATAGTGGCCTGGTGAGCTGTCGTGCTGCCGGCCAGCTATAGTAGCCTGGTGAGCTGACGTGCTGCCGGCCACCTATAGTGGCCTGGTGAGCTGTCGTGATGCCCGCCACCCATAGTAGCCTGGTGAGCTGTCCTGCTGCCCGCCACCTATAGTGGCTTGGTGAGCTGTCGTGCTGGCGGAAACCTATTGTGGCCTGGTGAGCTGTCGTGCTGCCGGCCACCTATAGTGGCCTGGTGAGCTGCCGTGCTACCGGCCACCTATAGTGGCTTGGTGAGCTGTCGTGCTGGCGGAAACCTATTGTGGCCTGGTGAGCTGTTGTGCTAACGGCCACCTATAGTGGCCTGGTGAGCTGTCGTGTTGCCGAGCACCTATAGTGGCCTGGTGAGCTGTCGCGCTGCCGGCCACCTATAGTAGCCTGGTGAGCTGACGTGCTGCCGGCCACCTATAGTGGCCTGGTGAGTTGTCGTGCTGCCGGCCACCAATAGTAGCCTGGTGAGCTGTCGTGTTGCCGGACATCTATAGTGGCCTGGTGTGCTGTTGTGCTAACGGCCACCTATAGTGGCCTGGTGAGCTGTTATGTTGCCGAGCACCTATAGTGGCTTGGTGAGCTGTCGTGCTGGCGGAAACCTATTGTGGCCTGGTGAGCTGTTGTGCTGCCGGAAACCTATTGTGGCCTGGTGAGCTGTCGTTCTAGCGGCCACCTGTTGTGGTCTCGCGAGCTGTCGTGCTGCCAGCCACCTATAGTGGCATGGTGTACTGTCGTGCTGCCGGCCACCTATAGTGGCCTGATGAGCTGTTGTGCTGGCGGAAACCTATTGTGGCCTGGTGAGCTGTCGTGCTGCCGGCCACCTATTGTAACCTGGTGAGCTGCCGTGCTGCCGGCCACCTATAGTGGCCTGGTGAGCTGTCGAGCTGGCGGAAACCTATTGTGGCCTGGTGAGCTGTCGTGCTGCCGGCCACCTATTGTGGCCTGGCGATCTGTCGTGCTGCCGGCCACCTATAGTGACCTGGTGAGTTGTCGTGCTGCCGGCCACCAATAGTAGCCTGGTGAGCTGACGTGCTGCCGGCCACCTATAGTGGCCTGGTGAGCTGTCGTGATGCCCGCCACCTATAGTGGCCTGGTGAGCTGTCGTGCTGCCGGCAACCTATAGAGGCCTGGTGAGTGGTCGTGCTGCCCGCCACCCATAGTGGCCTGGTGAGCTGTCGGGTTGCCGGGCACCTATAGTGGCCTGGTGAGCTGTCGTGCTGCCGGCCACCCATAGTAGCCTGGTGAGCTGACGTGCTGCCGGCCACCTATAGTGGCCTGGTGAGCTGTCGTGATGCCCGCCACCTATAGTGGCCTGGTGAGCTGTCGTGTTACCGGGCACCTATAGTGGCCTGGTGTGCTGTTGTGCTGCCGGCCACCCATAGTGGCCTGGTGAGCTGTCGTGCTACCGGCCACCTATAGTGGCCTGGTGAGCTGACGTGCTGCCGGCCACCTATAGTGGCCTGGTGAGCTGTCGTGATGCCCGCCACCTATAGTGGCCTGGTGAGCTGTCGTGCTGCCGGCCACCTATAGTGGCCTGGTGCGCTGTCGTGCTGCCGGCCACCCATAGTGGCCTGGTGAGCTGTCGTGCTACCGGCCACCTATAGTGGCCTGGTGAGCTGTCGTGCTGCCGGCCACCCATAGTAGCCTGGTGAGCTGACGTGCTGCCGGCCACCTATAGTGGCCTGGTGAGCTGTCGTGATGCCCGCCATCTATAGTGGCCTGGTGAGCTGTCGTGTTACCGGGCACCTATAGTGGCCTGGTGTGCTGTTGTGCTGCCGGCCACCCATAGTGGCCTGGTGAGCTGTCGTGCTACCGGCCACCTATAGTGGCCTGGTGAGCTGACGTGCTGCCGGCCACCTATAGTGGCCTGGTGAGCTGTCGTGTTGCCGTGCACCTATAGTGGCCTGGTGTGCTGTTGTGCTACCGGCCACCTATAGTGGCCTGGTGGGCTGTCGTGCTGCCGGCCACCTACAGTTGCCTGGTAAGCTGTCGTGGCCTGGTGAGCTGTCGTGCTGCCGGCCACCTATAGTGGCCTGGTGAGCTGCCGTGCTACCGGCCACCTATAGTGGCTTGGTGAGCTGTCGTGCTGGCGGAAACCTATTGTGGCCTGGTGAGCTGTTGTGCTAACGGCCACCTATAGTGGCCTGGTGAGCTGTCGTGTTGCCGAGCACCTATAGTGGCCTGGTGAGCTGTCGCGCTGCCGGCCACCTATAGTAGCCTGGTGAGCTGACGTGCTGCCGGCCACCTATAGTGGCCTGGTGAGTTGTCGTGCTGCCGGCCACCAATAGTAGCCTGGTGAGCTGTCGTGTTGCCGGACATCTATAGTGGCCTGGTGTGCTGTTGTGCTAACGGCCACCTATAGTGGCCTGGTGAGCTGTCATGTTGCCGAGCACCTATAGTGGCTTGGTGAGCTGTCGTGCTGGCGGAAACCTATTGTGGCCTGGTGAGCTGTTGTGCTAACGGCCACCTATAGTGGCCTGGTGAGCTGTCGTGCTGCCGGCCACCTATAGTGGCCTGGTGCGCTGTCGTGCTGCCGGCCACCCATAGTGGCCTGGTGAGCTGTCGTGCTACCGGCCACCTATAGTGGCCTGGTGAGCTGTCGTGCTGCCGGCCACCCATAGTAGCCTGGTGAGCTGACGTGCTGCCGGCCACCTATAGTGGCCTGGTGAGCTGTCGTGATGCCCGCCATCTATAGTGGCCTGGTGAGCTGTCGTGTTACCGGGCACCTATAGTGGCCTGGTGTGCTGTTGTGCTGCCGGCCACCCATAGTGGCCTGGTGAGCTGTCGTGCTACCGGCCACCTATAGTGGCCTGGTGAGCTGTCGTGATGCCCGCCACCTATAGTGGCCTGGTGAGCTGTCGTGCTGCCGGCCACCTATAGTGGCCTGGTGTGCTGTTGTGCTACCGGCCACCTATAGTGGCCTGGTGAGCTGTCGTGCTACCGGCCACCTATAGTGGCCTGGTGAGCTGTCGTGCTACCGGCCACCTATAGTGGCCTAGTGAGCTGTCGTGCTACCGGCCACCTATAGTGGCCCGGTGAGCTGTCGTGCTGCCGGCCACATATAGTGGCCTGGTGAGCTGTCGTGTTGCCGGGCACCTATAGTGGCCTGGTGTGCTGTTGTGCTTCCGGCCACCTACAGTGGCCTGGTGAGCTGTCGTGCTGCCGGCCACCTACAGTTGCCTGGTGAGCTGTCGTGGCCTGGTGAGCTGTCGTGCTACCGGCCACCTATAGTGGCCTCGTGAGCTGTCGAGCTGCCGGCCACCTACAGTAGCATGGTGAGCTGTCGTGCTGCCGGCCACATATAGTGGCCTAATGAGCTGTCGTGCTACCGGCCACCTATAGTGGCCTGGTGAGCAGTCGTGCTGCCGGTCACCTACAGTAACCTGGTGAGCTGTTGACCTGCTATTAACACATAGCGGCCTCGTGAGCTGTCGAGCTGCCAGCCACCTTTAGTAGCCTGGTGAGCTGTTGATTTGCCTGTAACATATAGTGGCCTGGTGAGCTGTCGTGCTAGCGGCCTCCTGTTGTGGTCTCGTGAGCTGTCGTGCTGCCGGCCACCTATAGTGGCCTGGTGAACTGTCGTGCTACCGTCCACCTAGAGTGGCCTGGTGAGCTGTCCTGCTGCCGGCCACCTATAGTGGCCTGGTGTGCTGTTGTGCTTCCGGCCACCTACAGTTGCCTGGTGAGCTGTCGTGTTGCCGAGCACCTATAGTGGCCTGGTGAGCTGTCGTGCTGCCGGCCAGCTATAGTAGCCTGGTGAGCTGACGTGCTGCCGGCCACCTATAGTGGCCTGGTGAGCTGTCGTGATGCCCGCCACCCATAGTAGCCTGGTGAGCTGTCCTGCTGCCCGCCACCTATAGTGGCTTGGTGAGCTGTCGTGCTGGCGGAAACCTATTGTGGCCTGGTGAGCTGTCGTGCTGCCGGCCACCTATAGTGGCCTGGTGAGCTGCCGTGCTACCGGCCACCTATAGTGGCTTGGTGAGCTGTCGTGCTGGCGGAAACCTATTGTGGCCTGGTGAGCTGTTGTGCTAACGGCCACCTATAGTGGCCTGGTGAGCTGTCGTGTTGCCGAGCACCTATAGTGGCCTGGTGAGCTGTCGCGCTGCCGGCCACCTATAGTAGCCTGGTGAGCTGACGTGCTGCCGGCCACCTATAGTGGCCTGGTGAGTTGTCGTGCTGCCGGCCACCAATAGTAGCCTGGTGAGCTGTCGTGTTGCCGGACATCTATAGTGGCCTGGTGTGCTGTTGTGCTAACGGCCACCTATAGTGGCCTGGTGAGCTGTCATGTTGCCGAGCACCTATAGTGGCTTGGTGAGCTGTCGTGCTGGCGGAAACCTATTGTGGCCTGGTGAGCTGTTGTGCTGCCGGAAACCTATTGTGGCCTGGTGAGCTGTCGTTCTAGCGGCCACCTGTTGTGGTCTCGCGAGCTGTCGTGCTGCCAGCCACCTATAGTGGCATGGTGTACTGTCGTGCTGCCGGCCACCTATAGTGGCCTGATGAGCTGTTGTGCTGGCGGAAACCTATTGTGGCCTGGTGAGCTGTCGTGCTGCCGGCCACCTATTGTAACCTGGTGAGCTGCCGTGCTGCCGGCCACCTATAGTGGCCTGGTGAGCTGTCGAGCTGGCGGAAACCTATTGTGGCCTGGTGAGCTGTCGTGCTGCCGGCCACCTATTGTGGCCTGGCGATCTGTCGTGCTGCCGGCCACCTATAGTGACCTGGTGAGTTGTCGTGCTGCCGGCCACCAATAGTAGCCTGGTGAGCTGACGTGCTGCCGGCCACCTATAGTGGCCTGGTGAGCTGTCGTGATGCCCGCCACCTATAGTGGCCTGGTGAGCTGTCGTGCTGCCGGCAACCTATAGAGGCCTGGTGAGTGGTCGTGCTGCCCGCCACCCATAGTGGCCTGGTGAGCTGTCGTGTTGCCGGGCACCTATAGTGGCCTGGTGAGCTGTCGTGCTGCCGGCCACCCATAGTAGCCTGGTGAGCTGACGTGCTGCCGGCCACTTATAGTGGCCTGGTGAGCTGTCGTGATGCCCGCCACCTATAGTGGCCTGGTGAGCTGTCGTGTTACCGGGCACCTATAGTGGCCTGGTGTGCTGTTGTGCTGCCGGCCACCCATAGTGGCCTGGTGAGCTGTCGTGCTACCGGCCACCTATAGTGGCCTGGTGAGCTGACGTGCTGCCGGCCACCTATAGTGGCCTGGTGAGCTGTCGTGATGCCCGCCACCTATAGTGGCCTGGTGAGCTGTCGTGCTGCCGGCCACCTATAGTGGCCTGGTGCGCTGTCGTGCTGCCGGCCACCCATAGTGGCCTGGTGAGCTGTCGTGCTACCGGCCACCTATAGTGGCCTGGTGAGCTGTCGTGCTGCCGGCCACCCATAGTAGCCTGGTGAGCTGACGTGCTGCCGGCCACCTATAGTGGCCTGGTGAGCTGTCGTGATGCCCGCCATCTATAGTGGCCTGGTGAGCTGTCGTGTTACCGGGCACCTATAGTGGCCTGGTGTGCTGTTGTGCTGCCGGCCACCCATAGTGGCCTGGTGAGCTGTCGTGCTACCGGCCACCTATAGTGGCCTGGTGAGCTGACGTGCTGCCGGCCACCTATAGTGGCCTGGTGAGCTGTCGTGATGCCCGCCACCTATAGTGGCCTGGTGAGCTGTCGTGATACCCGCCACCTATAGTGGCCTGGTGAGCTGTCGTGTTACCGGGCACCTATAGTGGCCTGGTGTGCTGTTGTGCTGCCGGCCACCCATAGTGGCCTGGTGAGCTGTCGTGCTACCGGCCACCTATAGTGGCCTGGTGAGCTGACGTGCTGCCGGCCCCCTATAGTGGCCTGGTGAGCTGTCGTGATGCCCGCCACCTATAGTGGCCTGGTGAGCTGTCGTGCTGCCGGCCACCTATAGTGGCCTGGTGCGCTGTCGTGCTGCCGGCAACCCATAGTGGCCTGGTGAGCTGTCGTGCTACCGGCCACCTATAGTGGCCTGGTGAGCTGTCGTTCTGCCGGCCACCTATAGTGGCCTGGTGAGCTGTCGTGCTGCCGGCCACCTTTAGTGGTCTCATGAGCTGTCGACCTGCCGGCCACCTAAAGTGGTCTCGTGAGCTGACGTGCTGCCGGCCCCCTATAGTGGCCTGGTGAGCTGTCGTGATGCCCGCCACCTATAGTGGCCTGGTGAGCTGTCGTGCTGCCGGCCACCTATAGTGGCCTGGTGCGCTGTCGTGCTGCCGGCCACCCATAGTGGCCTGGTGAGCTGTCGTGCTACCGGCCACCTATAGTGGCCTGGTGAGCTGTCGTGCTACCGGCCACCTATAGTGGCCTGGTGTGCTGTCGTGCTACCGGCCACCTATAGTGGCCTGGTGTGCTGTCGTGCTACCGTCCACCTAAAGTGGCCTGGTGAGCTGTCCTGCTGCCCGCCACCTATAGTGGCCTGGTGAGCTGTCGTGATGCCAGCCACCTATAGTGGCCTGGTGAGGTGTCGTGCTGCCGGCAACCTATAGAGGCCTGGTGAGCTGTCGTGCTGCCCGCCACCTATAGTGGCCTGGTGAGCTGTCGTGATGCCGACCACCTATAGTGGCCTGGTGAGCTGTCGTGCTCCCGGCCACCTACAGTTGCCTGGTGAGTTGTCGTGCGGCCGGCCAACTATAGTGGCCTGGTGAGCTGTCGAGCTGCCAGCCACCTTTAGTATCCTGGTGAGCTGTTGATCTGCCAGTAACATATAGTGGCCTGGTGAGCTGTCGTGCTAGCGGCCACTTGTTCTGGTCTCGTGAGCTGTCGTGCTGCCGGCCACCTATAGTGGCCTGGTGAGCTGTCGTGCTACCGTCCACCTAGAGTGGCCTGGTGAGCTGTCCTGCTGCCCGCCACCTATAGTGGCCTGGTGAGCTGTCGTGTTGCCGGACATCTATAGTGGCCTGGTGTGCTGTTGTGCTAACGGCCACCTATAGTGGCCTGGTGAGCTGTCGTGTTGCCGAGCACCTATAGTGGCCTGGTGAGCTGTCGTGCTGCCGGCCACCTATAGTAGCCTGGTGAGCTGACGTGCTGCCGGCCACCTATAGTGGCCTGGTGAGTTGTCGTGATGCCCGCCACCTATAGTGGCCTGGTGAGCTGTCGTGCTGCCGGCAACCTATAGAGGCCTGGTGAGCTGTCGTTCTGCCCGCCACCTATAGTGGCCTGGTGAGCTGTCGTGTTACCGGGCACCTATAGTGGCCTGGTGTGCTGTTGTGCTACCGGCCACCTATAGTGGCCTGGTGAGTTGTCGCGCTGCCGGCCACCTATAGTGGCCTGGTGAGCTGTCGTGCTGCCGACCACCTATAGTGATCTCGTGAGCTGTCGTGCTGCCGGCCACCTAAAATGGCCTGGTGAGCTGTCGTGCTGCCGGCCACCTATAGTGGCCTGGTGAGCTGTCGTGCTGCCGGCCACCTATAGTGGCCTGGTGAGCTGTCGTGCTAGCGGCCAACTGTTGTGGTCTCGTGAGCTGTCGTGCTGCCGGCCACCTATAGTGGCCTGGTGAGCTGTTGTGCTGGCGGAAACCTATTGTGGCCTGGTGAGCTGTCGTGCTGCCGGCCACCCATAGTGGCTTGGTGAGCTGTCGTGTTGGCGGAAACCTATTGTGGCCTGGTGAGCTGTTGTGTTGGCGGAATCCTATCGTGGCCTGGTGAGCTGTCGTGCTGCCGGCCACCTATAGTGGCCTGGTGAGCTGTCGTGCTGCCGGCCACCTATAGTGGCTTGGTGAGCTGTCGTGCTGGCGGAAACCTATTGTGGCCTGGTGAGCTGTCGTGCTGCCGGCCACCTATAGTGGCCTGGTGAGCTGTCGTGCTACCGGCCGCCTATAGTGGCTTGGTGAGCTGTCGTGCTGGCGGAAACCTATTGTGGCCTGGTGAGCTGTTGTGCTGCCGGAAACCTATTGTGGCCTGGTGAGCTGTCGTTCTAGCGGCCACCTGTTGTGGTCTCGCGAGCTGTCGTGCTGCCGGCCACTTATAGTGGCATGGTGTACTGTCGTGCTGCCGGCCACCTATAGTGGCTTGATGAGCTGTTGTGCTGGCGGAAACCTATTGTGGCCTGGTGAGCTGTCGTGCTGCCGGCCACCTATTGTAACCTGGTGAGCTGCCGTGCTGCCGGCCACCTATAGTGGCCTGGTGAGCGGTCGAGCTGGCGGAAACCTATTGTGGCCTGGTGAGCTGTCGTGCTGCCGGCCACCTATTGTGGCCTGGCGAGCTGTCGTGCTGCCGGCCACCTATAGTGGCCTGGTGAGTTGTCGTGCTGCCGGCCACCAATAGTAGCCTGGTGAGCTGTCGTGCTGCCGGGCACCTATAGTGGCCTGGTGTGCTGTTGTGCTTCCGGCCACCTACAGTTGCCTTGTGAGCTGTCGTGTTGCCGAGCACCTATAGTGGCCTGGTGAGCTGTCGTGCTGCCGGCCAGCTATAGTAGCCTGGTGAGCTGTCGTGCTGCCGGGCACCTATAGTGGCCTGGTGTGCTGTTGTGCTTCCGGCCACCTACAGTTGCCTTGTGAGCTGTCGTGTTGCCGAGCACCTATAGTGGCCTGGTGAGCTGTCGTGCTGCCGGCCAGCTATAGTAGCCTGGTGAGCTGACGTGCTGCCGGCCACCTATAGTGGCCTGGTGAGCTGTCGTGATGCCCGCCACCCATAGTAGCCTGGTGAGCTGTCCTGCTGCCCGCCACCTATAGTGGCTTGGTGAGCTGTTGTGCTGGCGGAAACCTATTGTGGCCTGGTGAGCTGTCGTGCTGCCGGCCACCTATAGTAGCCTGGTGAGCTGACGTGCTGCCGGCCACCTATAGTGGCCTGGTGAGCTGTCGTGATGCCCGCCACCTATAGTGGCCTGGTGAGCTGTCGTGTTACCGGGCACCTATAGTGGCCTGGTGTGCTGTTGTGCTGCCGGCCACCCATAGTGGCCTGGTGAGCTGTCGTGCTACCGGCCACCTATAGTGGCCTGGTGAGCTGACGTGCTGCCGGCCACCTATAGTGGCCTGGTGAGCTGTCGTGATGCCCGCCACCTATAGTGGCCTGGTGAGCTGTCGTGCTGCCGGCCACCTATAGTGGCCTGGTGCGCTGTCGTGCTGCCGGCCACCCATAGTGGCCTGGTGAGCTGTCGTGCTACCGGCCACCTATAGTGGCCTGGTGAGCTGTCGTGCTGCCGGCCACCCATAGTAGCCTGGTGAGCTGACGTGCTGCCGGCCACCTATAGTGGCCTGGTGAGCTGTCGTGATGCCCGCCACCTATAGTGGCCTGGTGAGCTGTCGTGTTACCGGGCACCTATAGTGGCCTGGTGTGCTGTTGTGCTGCCGGCCACCCATAGTGGCCTGGTGAGCTGTCGTGCTACCGGCCACCTATAGTGGCCTGGTGAGCTGACGTGCTGCCGGCCACCTATAGTGGCCTGGTGAGCTGTCGTGATGCCCGCCACCTATAGTGGCCTGGTGAGCTGTCGTGTTACCGGGCACCTATAGTGGCCTGGTGTGCTGTTGTGCTGCCGGCCACCCATAGTGGCCTGGTGAGCTGTCGTGCTACCGGCCACCTATAGTGGCCTGGTGAGCTGACGTGCTGCCGGCCACCTATAGTGGCCTGGTGAGCTGTCGTGATGCCCGCCACCTATAGTGGCCTGGTGAGCTGTCGTGATGCCCGCCACCTATAGTGGCCTGGTGAGCTGTCGTGTTACCGGGCACCTATAGTGGCCTGGTGTGCTGTTGTGCTGCCGGCCACCCATAGTGGCCTGGTGAGCTGTCGTGCTACCGGCCACCTATAGTGGCCTGGTGAGCTGACGTGCTGCCGGCCACCTATAGTGGCCTGGTGAGCTGTCGTGATGCCCGCCACCTATAGTGGCCTGGTGAGCTGTCGTGCTGCCGGCCACCTATAGTGGCCTGGTGCGCTGTCGTGCTGCCGGCCACCCATAGTGGCCTGGTGAGCTGTCGTGCTACCGGCCACCTATAGTGGCCTGGTGAGCTGTCGTGCTGCCGGCCACCTATAGTGGCCTGGTGAGCTGTCGTGCTGCCGGCCACCTTTAGTGGTCTCATGAGCTGTCGACCTGCCGGCCACCTAAAGTGGTCTCGTGAGCTGTCGTGCTGCCGGCCACCTATAGTGGCCTGGTGAGCTTTCGTGCTGCCGGCCACCTATAGAGGCCTGGTGAGCTGTCGTGCTGCCGGCCACCTATAGTGGCCTGGTGAGCTGTCGTGCTGCCGGCCACCTATAGTGGCCTGGTGAGCTGTCGTGCTGCCGGCCACCTATAGTGGTCTCATGAGCTGTCGACCTGCCGGCCACCTATAGTGGTCTCGTGAGCTGTCGTGCTGCCGGCCACCTATAGTGGCCTGGTGAGCTGTCGTGCTACCGGCCACATATAGTGGCCTGGTGAGCTGTCGTGCGGCCGGCCACCTATAGTGGCCTGGTGAGCTGTTGTGCTACCGGCCACATATAGTGGCCCGGTGAGCTGTCGTGCTGCCGGCCACCTATAGTCGCCTGGTGAGCTGTCGTGTTGCCGGGCACCTATAGTGGCCTGGTGTGCTGTTGTGCTACCGGCCACCTATAGTGGCCTGGTGAGCTATCGTGCTACCGTCCACCTACAGTGGCCTGGTGAGCTGTCGTGCTACCGGCCACATATACTGGCCTGGTGAGCTGTCGTGCGGCCGGCCACCTATAGCGGCCTGGTGAGCTGTCGTGCTGTTGGCCACCTATAGTGGCCTGGTGTGCTGTTGTGCTACCGGCCACCTATAGTGGCCTGGTGAGCTGTCGTGCTACCGGCCACCTATAGTGGCCTGGTGAGCTGTCGTGCTACCGGCCACCTATAGTGGCCTGGTGAGCTGTCGTGCTACCGGCCACCTATAGTGGCCTGGTGAGCTGTCGTGCTACCGGCCACCTATAGTGGCCTGGTGAGCTGTTGTGCTACCGGCCACCTATAGTGGCCTGGTGAGCTGTCGTGCTGCCGGCCACCTATAGTGGCCTGGTGAGCTGTCGTGTTGCCGTGCACCTATAGTGTCCTGGTGTGCTGTTGTGCTACCGGCCACCTATAGTGGCCTGGGGTGCTGTTGTGCTACCGGCCACCTATAGTGGCCTGGTGAGCTGTCGTGCTACCGGCCACCTATAGTGGCCTGGTGAGCTGTCGTGCTACCGGCCACCTATAGTGGCCTCGTGAGCTGTCGAGCTGCCGGCCACCTATAGTAGCATGGTGAGCTGTCGTGCTGCCGGCCACATGTTGCCGGGCACCTATAGTGGCCTGGTGTGCTGTTGTGCTACCGGCCACCTATAGTGGCCTGGTGAGCTGTCGTGCTACCGTCCACCTACAGTGGCCTGGTGAGCTGTCGTGCTACCGGCCACATATAGTGGCCTGGTGAGCTGTCGTGCGGCCGGCAACCTATAGTGGCCTGGTGAGCTGTCGTGCTGCCGGCCACATATAGTGGCCTGGGGTGCTGTTGTGCTACCGGCCACCTATAGTGGCCTGGTGAGCTGTCGTGCTACCGGCCACCTATAGTGGCCTGGTGAGCTGTCGTGCTACCGGCCACCTATAGTGGCCTGGTGAGCTGTCGTGCTGCCGGCCACATATAGTGGCCTGGTGAGCTGTCGTGTTGCCGGCCACCTATAGTGGCCTGGTGTGCTGTTGTGCTTCCGCCCACCTATAGTGGCCTGGTGAGCTGTCGTGCTGCCGGCCACCTACAGTTGCCTGGTGAGCTGTCGTGGCCTGGTGAGCTGTCGTGCTACCGGCCACCTATAGTGGCCTCGTGAGCTGTCGAGCTGCCGGCCACCTATAGTAGCATGGTGAGCTGTCGTGCTGCCGGCCACATATAGTGGCCTGGTGAGCTGTCGTGCTACCGGCCACCTATAGTGGCCTGGTGAGCAGTCGTGCTGCCGGTCACCTACAGTAACCTGGTGAGCTGTTGACCTGCTAGTAACATATAGCGGCCTCGTGAGCTGTCGAGCTGGCAGCCACCTATAGTGGCCTGGTGAGCTGTCGTGCTACCGGCCACCTATAGTGGCCTGGTGAGCTGTCGTGCTACCGTCCACCTACAGTGGCCTGGTGAGCTGTCGTGCTACCGGCCACATATAGTGGCCTGGTGAGCTGTCGTGATGCCCGCCACCTATAGTGGCCTGGTGAGCTGTCGTGCTGCCGGCCACCTATAGTGGCCTGGTGCGCTGTCGTGCTGCCGGCCACCCATAGTGGCCTGGTGAGCTGTCGTGCTACCGGCCACCTATAGTGGCCTGGTGAGCTGTCGTGCTGCCGGCCACCTATAGTGGCCTGGTGAGCTGTCGTGCTGCCGGCCACCTTTAGTGGTCTCATGAGCTGTCGACCTGCCGGCCACCTAAAGTGGTCTCGTGAGCTGTCGTGCTGCCGGCCACCTATAGTGGCCTGGTGAGCTTTCGTGCTGCCGGCCACCTATAGTGGCCTGGTGAGCTGTCGTGCTGCCGGCCACCTATAGTGGCCTGGTGAGCTGTCGTGCTGCCGGCCACCTATAGTGGCCTGGTGAGCTGTCGTGCTGCCGGCCACCTATAGTGGTCTCATGAGCTGTCGACCTGCCGGCCACCTATAGTGGTCTCGTGAGCTGTCGTGCTGCCGGCCACCTATAGTGGCCTGGTGAGCTGTCGTGCTACCGGCCACATATAGTGGCCTGGTGAGCTGTCGTGCGGCCGGCCACCTATAGTGGCCTGGTGAGCTGTTGTGCTACCGGCCACATATAGTGGCCCGGTGAGCTGTCGTGCTGCCGGCCACCTATAGTCGCCTGGTGAGCTGTCGTGTTGCCGGGCACCTATAGTGGCCTGGTGTGCTGTTGTGCTACCGGCCACCTATAGTGGCCTGGTGAGCTATCGTGCTACCGTCCACCTACAGTGGCCTGGTGAGCTGTCGTGCTACCGGCCACATATACTGGCCTGGTGAGCTGTCGTGCGGCCGGCCACCTATAGCGGCCTGGTGAGCTGTCGTGCTGTTGGCCACCTATAGTGGCCTGGTGTGCTGTTGTGCTACCGGCCACCTATAGTGGCCTGGTGAGCTGTCGTACTACCGGCCACCTATAGTGGCCTGGTGAGCTGTCGTGCTACCGGCCACCTATAGTGGCCTGGTGAGCTGTCGTGCTACCGGCCACCTATAGTGGCCTGGTGAGCTGTCGTGCTACCGGCCACCTATAGTGGCCTGGTGAGCTGTCGTGCTACCGGCCACCTATAGTGGCCTGGTGAGCTGTCGTGCTGCCGGCCACCTATAGTGGCCTGGTGAGCTGTCGTGTTGCCGTGCACCTATAGTGTCCTGGTGTGCTGTTGTGCTACCGGCCACCTATAGTGGCCTGGGGTGCTGTTGTGCTACCGGCCACCTATAGTGGCCTGGTGAGCTGTCGTGCTACCGGCCACCTATAGTGGCCTGGTGAGCTGTCGTGCTACCGGCCACCTATAGTGGCCTCGTGAGCTGTCGAGCTGCCGGCCACCTATAGTAGCATGGTGAGCTGTCGTGCTGCCGGCCACATGTTGCCGGGCACCTATAGTGGCCTGGTGTGCTGTTGTGCTACCGGCCACCTATAGTGGCCTGGTGAGCTGTCGTGCTACCGTCCACCTACAGTGGCCTGGTGAGCTGTCGTGCTACCGGCCACATATAGTGGCCTGGTGAGCTGTCGTGCGGCCGGCAACCTATAGTGGCCTGGTGAGCTATCGTGCTGCCGGCCACATATAGTGGCCTGGGGTGCTGTTGTGCTACCGGCCACCTATAGTGGCCTGGTGAGCTGTCGTGCTACCGGCCACCTATAGTGGCCTGGTGAGCTGTCGTGCTACCGGCCACCTATAGTGGCCTGGTGAGCTGTCGTGCTGCCGGCCACATATAGTGGCCTGGTGAGCTGTCGTGTTGCCGGCCACCTATAGTGGCCTGGTGTGCTGTTGTGCTTCCGGCCACCTATAGTGGCCTGGTGAGCTGTCGTGGCCTGGTGAGCTGTCGTGCTACCGGCCACCTATAGTGGCCTCGTGAGCTGTCGAGCTGCCGGCCACCT
The DNA here is from genome assembly GCA_951905685.1 of Eumerus sabulonum. Taxonomy (NCBI): domain Eukaryota; kingdom Metazoa; phylum Arthropoda; class Insecta; order Diptera; family Syrphidae; genus Eumerus; species Eumerus sabulonum. The sequence continues at coordinate 16,753,730 of OX645062.1, read as the reverse complement.
ATAGTAGCATGGTGAGCTGTCGTGCTGCCGGCCACATATAGTGGCCTGGTGAGCTGTCGTGCTACCGGCCACCTATAGTGGCCTGGTGAGCAGTCGTGCTGCCGGTCACCTACAGTAACCTGGTGAGCTGTTGACCTGCTAGTAACATATAGCGGCCTCGTGAGCTGTCGAGCTGGCAGCCACCTATAGTGGCCTGGTGAGCTGTCGTGCTACCGGCCACCTATAGTGGCCTGGTGAGCTGTCGTGCTACCGTCCACCTACAGTGGCCTGGTGAGCTGTCGTGCTACCGGCCACATATAGTGGCCTGGTGAGCTGTCGTGCGGCCGGCAACCTATAGTGGCCTGGTGAGCTGTCGTGCTGCCGGCCACATATAGTGGCCTGGGGTGCTGTTGTGCTACCGGCCACCTATAGTGGCCTGGTGAGCTGTCGTGCTACCGGCCACCTATAGTGGCCTGGTGAGCTGTCGTGCTACCGGCCACCTATAGTGGCCTGGTGAGCTGTCGTGCTACCGTCCACCTACAGTGGCCTGGTGAGCTGTCGTGCTGCCGGCCACCTATAGTGGCCTGGTGAGCTGTCGCGTTGCCGTGCACCTATAGTGTCCTGGTGTGCTGTTGTGCTACCGGCCACCTATAGTGGCCTGGGGTGCTGTTGTGCTACCGGCCACCTATAGTGGCCTGGTGTGCTGTTGTGCTACCGGCCACCTATAGTGGCCTGGGGTGCTGTTGTGCTACCGGCCACCTATAGTGGCCTGGTGAGCTGTCGTGCTACCGGCCACCTATAGTGGCCTGGTGAGCTGTCGTGCTACCGGCCACCTATAGTGGCCTGGTGAGCTGTCGTGCTACCGTCCACCTACAGTGGCCTGGTGAGCTGTCGTGCTACCGGCCACATATAGTGGCCTGGTGAGCTGTCGTGCGGCCGGCAACCTATAGTGGCCTGGTGAGCTGTCGTGCTGCCGGCCACATATAGTGGCCTGGGGTGCTGTTGTGCTACCGGCCACCTATAGTGGCCTGGTGAGCTGTCGTGCTACGGGCCACCTATAGTGGCCTGGTGAGCTGTCGTGCTACCGGCCACCTATAGTGGCCTGGTGAGCTGTCGTGCTGCCGGCCACATATAGTGGCCTGGTGAGCTGTCGTGTTGCCGGCCACCTATAGTGGCCTGGTGTGCTGTTGTGCTTCCGGCCACCTATAGTGGCCTGGTGAGCTGTCGTGCTGCCGGCCACCTACAGTTGCCTGGTGAGCTGTCGTGGCCTGGTGAGCTGTCGTGCTACCGGCCACCTATAGTGGCCTCGTGAGCTGTCGAGCTGCCGGCCACCTATAGTAGCATGGTGAGCTGTCGTGCTGCCGGCCACATATAGTGGCCTGGTGCGCTGTCGTGCTGCCGGCCACCCATAGTGGCCTGGTGAGCTGTCGTGCTACCGGCCACCTATAGTGGCCTGGTGAGCTGTCGTGCTGCCGGCCACCTATAGTGGCCTGGTGAGCTGTCGTGCTGCCGGCCACCTTTAGTGGTCTCATGAGCTGTCGACCTGCCGGCCACCTAAAGTGGTCTCGTGAGCTGTCGTGCTGCCGGCCACCTATAGTGGCCTGGTGAGCTTTCGTGCTGCCGGCCACCTATAGTGGCCTGGTGAGCTGTCGTGCTGCCGGCCACCTATAGTGGCCTGGTGAGCTGTCGTGCTGCCGGCCACCTATAGTGGCCTGGTGAGCTGTCGTGCTGCCGGCCACCTATAGTGGTCTCATGAGCTGTCGACCTGCCGGCCACCTATAGTGGTCTCGTGAGCTGTCGTGCTGCCGGCCACCTATAGTGGCCTGGTGAGCTGTCGTGCTACCGGCCACATATAGTGGCCTGGTGAGCTGTCGTGCGGCCGGCCACCTATAGTGGCCTGGTGAGCTGTTGTGCTACCGGTCACATATAGTGGCCCGGTGAGCTGTCGTGCTGCCGGCCACCTATAGTCGCCTGGTGAGTGGTCGTGCTGCCCGCCACCCATAGTGGCCTGGTGAGCTGTCGTGTTGCCGGGCACCTATAGTGGCCTGGTGTGCTGTTGTGCTACCGGCCACCTATAGTGGCCTGGTGAGCTGTCGTGCTGCCCGCCACCTATAATGGCCTGGTGAGCTGTCGTGCTCCCGGCCACCTACAGTTGCCTGGTGAGTTGTCGTGCGGCCGGCCACCTATAGTGGCCTGGTGAGCTGTCGAGCTGCCAGCCACCTTTAGTATCCTGGTGAGCTGTTGATCTGCCAGTAACATATAGTGGCCTAGTGAGCTGTCGTGCTAGCGGCCACTTGTTCTGGTCTCGTGAGCTGTCGTGCTGCCGGCCACCTATAGTGGCCTGGTGAGCTGTCGTGCTACCGTCCACCTAGAGTGGCCTGGTGAGCTGTCCTGCTGCCCGCCACCTATAGTGGCCTGGTGAGCTGTCGTGATGCCCGCCACCTATAGTGGCCTGGTGAGCTGTCGTGCTGCCGGCCAATTATAGTGGCCTCGTGTGCTGTCGAGCTGCCGGCCACCTATAGTAGCATGGTGAGCTGTCGTGCTGCCGGCCACATATAGTGGCCTGGTGAGCTGTCGTGCTACCGGCCACCTATAGTGGCCTGGTGAGCTGTCGTGCTGCCGGCCACATATAGTGGCCTGGGGTGCTGTTGTGCTACCGGCCACCTATAGTGGCCTGGTGAGCTGTCGTGCTACCGGCCACCTATAGTGGCCTGGTGAGCTGTCGTGCTACCGGCCACCTATAGTGGCCTGGTGAGCTGTCGTGCTACCGTCCACCTACAGTGGCCTGGTGAGCTGTCGTGCTGCCGGCCACCTATAGTGGCCTGGTGAGCTGTCGTGTTGCCGTGCACCTATAGTGTCCTGGTGTGCTGTTGTGCTACCGGCCACCTATAGTGGCCTGGGGTGCTGTTGTGCTACCGGCCACCTATAGTGGCCTGGTGTGCTGTTGTGCTACCGGCCACCTATAGTGGCCTGGGGTGCTGTTGTGCTACCGGCCACCTATAGTGGCCTGGTGTGCTGTTGTGCTGCCGGCCACCCATAGTGGCCTGGTGAGCTGTCGTGCTACCGGCCACCTATAGTGGCCTGGTGAGCTGACGTGCTGCCGGCCACCTATAGTGGCCTGGTGAGCTGTCGTGATGCCCGCCACCTATAGTGGCCTGGTGAGCTGTCGTGTTACCGGGCACCTATAGTGGCCTGGTGTGCTGTTGTGCTGCCGGCCACCCATAGTGGCCTGGTGAGCTGTCGTGCTACCGGCCACCTATAGTGGCCTGGTGAGCTGACGTGCTGCCGGCCACCTATAGTGGCCTGGTGAGCTGTCGTGATGCCCGCCACCTATAGTGGCCTGGTGAGCTGTCGTGATGCCCGCCACCTATAGTGGCCTGGTGAGCTGTCGTGTTACCGGGCACCTATAGTGGCCTGGTGTGCTGTTGTGCTGCCGGCCACCCATAGTGGCCTGGTGAGCTGTCGTGCTACCGGCCACCTATAGTGGCCTGGTGAGCTGACGTGCTGCCGGCCACCTATAGTGGCCTGGTGAGCTGTCGTGATGCCCGCCACCTATAGTGGCCTGGTGAGCTGTCGTGCTGCCGGCCACCTATAGTGGCCTGGTGCGCTGTCGTGCTGCCGGCCACCCATAGTGGCCTGGTGAGCTGTCGTGCTACCGGCCACCTATAGTGGCCTGGTGAGCTGTCGTGCTGCCGGCCACCTATAGTGGCCTGGTGAGCTGTCGTGCTGCCGGCCACCTTTAGTGGTCTCATGAGCTGTCGACCTGCCGGCCACCTAAAGTGGTCTCGTGAGCTGTCGTGCTGCCGGCCACCTATAGTGGCCTGGTGAGCTTTCGTGCTGCCGGCCACCTATAGTGGCCTGGTGAGCTGTCGTGCTGCCGGCCACCTATAGTGGCCTGGTGAGCTGTCGTGCTGCCGGCCACCTATAGTGGCCTGGTGAGCTGTCGTGCTGCCGGCCACCTATAGTGGTCTCATGAGCTGTCGACCTGCCGGCCACCTATAGTGGTCTCGTGAGCTGTCGTGCTGCCGGCCACCTATAGTGGCCTGGTGAGCTGTCGTGCTACCGGCCACATATAGTGGCCTGGTGAGCTGTCGTGCGGCCGGCCACCTATAGTGGCCTGGTGAGCTGTTGTGCTACCGGCCACATATAGTGGCCCGGTGAGCTGTCGTGCTGCCGGCCACCTATAGTCGCCTGGTGAGCTGTCGTGTTGCCGGGCACCTATAGTGGCCTGGTGTGCTGTTGTGCTACCGGCCACCTATAGTGGCCTGGTGAGCTATCGTGCTACCGTCCACCTACAGTGGCCTGGTGAGCTGTCGTGCTACCGGCCACATATACTGGCCTGGTGAGCTGTCGTGCGGCCGGCCACCTATAGCGGCCTGGTGAGCTGTCGTGCTGTTGGCCACCTATAGTGGCCTGGTGTGCTGTTGTGCTACCGGCCACCTATAGTGGCCTGGTGAGCTGTCGTGCTACCGGCCACCTATAGTGGCCTGGTGAGCTGTCGTGCTACCGGCCACCTATAGTGGCCTGGTGAGCTGTCGTGCTACCGGCCACCTATAGTGGCCTGGTGAGCTGTCGTGCTACCGGCCACCTATAGTGGCCTGGTGAGCTGTCGTGCTACCGGCCACCTATAGTGGCCTGGTGAGCTGTCGTGCTACCGGCCACCTATAGTGGCCTGGTGAGCTGTCGTGCTGCCGGCCACCTATAGTGGCCTGGTGAGCTGTCGTGTTGCCGTGCACCTATAGTGTCCTGGTGTGCTGTTGTGCTACCGGCCACCTATAGTGGCCTGGGGTGCTGTTGTGCTACCGGCCACCTATAGTGGCCTGGTGAGCTGTCGTGCTACCGGCCACCTATAGTGGCCTGGTGAGCTGTCGTGCTACCGGCCACCTATAGTGGCCTCGTGAGCTGTCGAGCTGCCGGCCACCTATAGTAGCATGGTGAGCTGTCGTGCTGCCGGCCACATGTTGCCGGGCACCTATAGTGGCCTGGTGTGCTGTTGTGCTACCGGCCACCTATAGTGGCCTGGTGAGCTGTCGTGCTACCGTCCACCTACAGTGGCCTGGTGAGCTGTCGTGCTACCGGCCACATATAGTGGCCTGGTGAGCTGTCGTGCGGCCGGCAACCTATAGTGGCCTGGTGAGCTGTCGTGCTGCCGGCCACATATAGTGGCCTGGGGTGCTGTTGTGCTACCGGCCACCTATAGTGGCCTGGTGAGCTGTCGTGCTACCGGCCACCTATAGTGGCCTGGTGAGCTGTCGTGCTACCGGCCACCTATAGTGGCCTGGTGAGCTGTCGTGCTGCCGGCCACATATATTGGCCTGGTGAGCTGTCGTGTTGCCGGCCACCTATAGTGGCCTGGTGTGCTGTTGTGCTTCCGCCCACCTATAGCGGCCTGGTGAGCTGTCGTGCTGCCGGCCACCTACAGTTGCCTGGTGAGCTGTCGTGGCCTGGTGAGCTGTCGTGCTACCGGCCACCTATAGTGGCCTCGTGAGCTGTCGAGCTGCCGGCCACCTATAGTAGCATGGTGAGCTGTCGTGCTGCCGGCCACATATAGTGGCCTGGTGAGCTGTCGTGCTACCGGCCACCTATAGTGGCCTGGTGAGCAGTCGTGCTGCCGGTCACCTACAGTAACCTGGTGAGCTGTTGACCTGCTAGTAACATATAGCGGCCTCGTGAGCTGTCGAGCTGGCAGCCACCTATAGTGGCCTGGTGAGCTGTCGTGCTACCGGCCACCTATAGTGGCCTGGTGAGCTGTCGTGCTACCGTCCACCTACAGTGGCCTGGTGAGCTGTCGTGCTACCGGCCACATATAGTGGCCTGGTGAGCTGTCGTGATGCCCGCCACCTATAGTGGCCTGGTGAGCTGTCGTGCTGCCGGCCACCTATAGTGGCCTGGTGCGCTGTCGTGCTGCCGGCCACCTATAGTGGCCTGGTGCGCTGTCGTGCTGCCGGCCACCCATAGTGGCCTGGTGAGCTGTCGTGCTACCGGCCACCTATAGTGGCCTGGTGAGCTGTCGTGCTGCCGGCCACCTATAGTGGCCTGGTGAGCTGTCGTGCTGCCGGCCACCTTTAGTGGTCTCATGAGCTGTCGACCTGCCGGCCACCTAAAGTGGTCTCGTGAGCTGTCGTGCTGCCGGCCACCTATAGTGGCCTGGTGAGCTTTCGTGCTGCCGGCCACCTATAGTGGCCTGGTGAGCTGTCGTGCTGCCGGCCACCTATAGTGGCCTGGTGAGCTGTCGTGCTGCCGGCCACCTATAGTGGCCTGGTGAGCTGTCGTGCTGCCGGCCACCTATAGTGGTCTCATGAGCTGTCGACCTGCCGGCCACCTATAGTGGTCTCGTGAGCTGTCGTGCTGCCGGCCACCTATAGTGGCCTGGTGAGCTGTCGTGCTACCGGCCACATATAGTGGCCTGGTGAGCTGTCGTGCGGCCGGCCACCTATAGTGGCCTGGTGAGCTGTTGTGCTACCGGCCACATATAGTGGCCCGGTGAGCTGTCGTGCTGCCGGCCACCTATAGTCGCCTGGTGAGCTGTCGTGTTGCCGGGCACCTATAGTGGCCTGGTGTGCTGTTGTGCTACCGGCCACCTATAGTGGCCTGGTGAGCTATCGTGCTACCGTCCACCTACAGTGGCCTGGTGAGCTGTCGTGCTACCGGCCACATATACTGGCCTGGTGAGCTGTCGTGCGGCCGGCCACCTATAGCGGCCTGGTGAGCTGTCGTGCTGTTGGCCACCTATAGTGGCCTGGTGTGCTGTTGTGCTACCGGCCACCTATAGTGGCCTGGTGAGCTGTCGTGCTACCGGCCACCTATAGTGGCCTGGTGAGCTGTCGTGCTACCGGCCACCTATAGTGGCCTGGTGAGCTGTCGTGCTACCGGCCACCTATAGTGGCCTGGTGAGCTGTCGTGCTACCGGCCACCTATAGTGGCCTGGTGAGCTGTCGTGCTACCGGCCACCTATAGTGGCCTGGTGAGCTGTCGTGCTGCCGGCCACCTATAGTGGCCTGGTGAGCTGTCGTGTTGCCGTGCACCTATAGTGTCCTGGTGTGCTGTTGTGCTACCGGCCACCTATAGTGGCCTGGGGTGCTGTTGTGCTACCGGCCACCTATAGTGGCCTGGTGAGCTGTCGTGCTACCGGCCACCTATAGTGGCCTGGTGAGCTGTCGTGCTACCGGCCACCTATAGTAGCCTCGTGAGCTGTCGAGCTGCCGGCCACCTATAGTAGCATGGTGAGCTGTCGTGCTGCCGGCCACATGTTGCCGGGCACCTATAGTGGCCTGGTGTGCTGTTGTGCTACCGGCCACCTATAGTGGCCTGGTGAGCTGTCGTGCTACCGTCCACCTACAGTGGCCTGGTGAGCTGTCGTGCTACCGGCCACATATAGTGGCCTGGTGAGCTGTCGTGCGGCCGGCAACCTATAGTGGCCTGGTGAGCTATCGTGCTGCCGGCCACATATAGTGGCCTGGGGTGCTGTTGTGCTACCGGCCACCTATAGTGGCCTGGTGAGCTGTCGTGCTACCGGCCACCTATAGTGGCCTGGTGAGCTGTCGTGCTACCGGCCACCTATAGTGGCCTGGTGAGCTGTCGTGCTGCCGGCCACATATAGTGGCCTGGTGAGCTGTCGTGTTGCCGGCCACCTATAGTGGCCTGGTGTGCTGTTGTGCTTCCGGCCACCTATAGTGGCCTGGTGAGCTGTCGTGGCCTGGTGAGCTGTCGTGCTACCGGCCACCTATAGTGGCCTCGTGAGCTGTCGAGCTGCCGGCCACCTATAGTAGCATGGTGAGCTGTCGTGCTGCCGGCCACATATAGTGGCCTGGTGAGCTGTCGTGCTACCGGCCACCTATAGTGGCCTGGTGAGCAGTCGTGCTGCCGGTCACCTACAGTAACCTGGTGAGCTGTTGACCTGCTAGTAACATATAGCGGCCTCGTGAGCTGTCGAGCTGGCAGCCACCTATAGTGGCCTGGTGAGCTGTCGTGCTACCGGCCACCTATAGTGGCCTGGTGAGCTGTCGTGCTACCGTCCACCTACAGTGGCCTGGTGAGCTGTCGTGCTACCGGCCACATATAGTGGCCTGGTGAGCTGTCGTGCGGCCGGCAACCTATAGTGGCCTGGTGAGCTGTCGTGCTGCCGGCCACATATAGTGGCCTGGGGTGCTGTTGTGCTACCGGCCACCTATAGTGGCCTGGTGAGCTGTCGTGCTACCGGCCACCTATAGTGGCCTGGTGAGCTGTCGTGCTACCGGCCACCTATAGTGGCCTGGTGAGCTGTCGTGCTACCGTCCACCTACAGTGGCCTGGTGAGCTGTCGTGCTGCCGGCCACCTATAGTGGCCTGGTGAGCTGTCGTGTTGCCGTGCACCTATAGTGTCCTGGTGTGCTGTTGTGCTACCGGCCACCTATAGTGGCCTGGGGTGCTGTTGTGCTACCGGCCACCTATAGTGGCCTGGTGTGCTGTTGTGCTACCGGCCACCTATAGTGGCCTGGGGTGCTGTTGTGCTACCGGCCACCTATAGTGGCCTGGTGAGCTGTCGTGCTACCGGCCACCTATAGTGGCCTGGTGAGCTGTCGTGCTACCGGCCACCTATAGTGGCCTGGTGAGCTGTCGTGCTACCGTCCACCTACAGTGGCCTGGTGAGCTGTCGTGCTACCGGCCACATATAGTGGCCTGGTGAGCTGTCGTGCGGCCGGCAACCTATAGTGGCCTGGTGAGCTGTCGTGCTGCCGGCCACATATAGTGGCCTGGGGTGCTGTTGTGCTACCGGCCACCTATAGTGGCCTGGTGAGCTGTCGTGCTACCGGCCACCTATAGTGGCCTGGTGAGCTGTCGTGCTACCGGCCACCTATAGTGGCCTGGTGAGCTGTCGTGCTGCCGGCCACATATAGTGGCCTGGTGAGCTGTCGTGTTGCCGGCCACCTATAGTGGCCTGGTGTGCTGTTGTGCTTCCGGCCACCTATAGTGGCCTGGTGAGCTGTCGTGCTGCCGTCCACCTACAGTTGCCTGGTGAGCTGTCGTGGCCTGGTGAGCTGTCGTGCTACCGGCCACCTATAGTGGCCTCGTGAGCTGTCGAGCTGCCGGCCACCTATAGTAGCATGGTGAGCTGTCGTGCTGCCGGCCACATATAGTGGCCTGGTGCGCTGTCGTGCTGCCGGCCACCCATAGTGGCCTGGTGAGCTGTCGTGCTACCGGCCACCTATAGTGGCCTGGTGAGCTGTCGTGCTGCCGGCCACCTATAGTGGTCTCATGAGCTGTCGACCTGCCGGCCACCTATAGTGGTCTCGTGAGCTGTCGTGCTGCCGGCCACCTATAGTGGCCTGGTGAGCTGTCGTGCTACCGGCCACATATAGTGGCCTGGTGAGCTGTCGTGCGGCCGGCCACCTATAGTCGCCTGGTGAGTGGTCGTGCTGCCCGCCACCCATAGTGGCCTGGTGAGCTGTCGTGTTGCCGGGCACCTATAGTGGCCTGGTGTGCTGTTGTGCTACCGGCCACCTATAGTGGCCTGGTGAGCTGTCGTGCTGCCCGCCACCTATAATGGCCTGGTGAGCTGTCGTGCTCCCGGCCACCTACAGTTGCCTGGTGAGCTGTCGTGCTGCCGGCCACCTATAGTGGCCAGGTGAGCTGTCGTGCTGCCGGCCACCTATAGAGGCCTGGTGAGCTGTCGTGCTGCCCGCCACCTATAGTGGCCTGGTGAGCTGTCGTGCTGCCGGCCACCTGTAGTGGCCTGGTGAGCTGTCGAGCTGCCAGCCACCTTTAGTATCCTGGTGAGCTGTTGATCTGCCAGTAACATATAGTGGCCTAGTGAGCTGTCGTGCTAGCGGCCACTTGTTCTGGTCTCGTGAGCTGTCGTGCTGCCGGCCACCTATAGTGGCCTGGTGAGCTGTCGTGCTACCGTCCACCTAGAGTGGCCTGGTGAGCTGTCCTGCTGCCCGCCACCTATAGTGGCCTGGTGAGCTGTCGTGATGCCCGCCACCTATAGTGGCCTGGTGAGCTGTCGTGCTGCCGGCCAATTATAGTGGCCTCGTGAGCTGTCGAGCTGCCGGCCACCTATAGTCGCCTGGTGAGTGGTCGTGCTGCCCGCCACCCATAGTGGCCTGGTGAGCTGTCGTGTTGCCGGGCACCTATAGTGGCCTGGTGTGCTGTTGTGCTACCGGCCACCTATAGTGGCCTGGTGAGCTGTCGTGCTGCCGGCCACCTATAGTGGCCTGGTGAGCTGTCGTGTTGCCGGGCACCTATAGTGGCCTGTGTGCTGTTGTGCTACCGGCCACCTATAGTGGCCTGGTGAGCTGTCGTGCTGCCGGCCACCTACAGTTGCCTGGTGAGCTGTCGTGCTGCCGGCCACCTATAGTGGCCAGGTGAGCTGTCGTGCTGCCGGCCACCTATAGAGGCCTGGTGAGCTGTCGTGCTGCCCGCCACCTATAGTGGCCTGGTGAGCTGTCGTGCTGCCGGCCACCTGTAGTGGCCTGGTGAGCTGTCGTGCTACCGGCCACCTGTAGTGGTCTCGTGAGCTGTCGTGCTACCGGCCACCTATAGTGGCCTCGTGAGCTGTCGAGCTGCCGGCCACCTATAGTAGCATGGTGAGCTGTCGTGCTGCCGGCCACATATAGTGGCCTGGTGCGCTGTCGTGCTGCCGGCCACCCATAGTGGCCTGGTGAGCTGTCGTGCTACCGGCCACCTATAGTGGCCTGGTGAGCTGTCGTGCTGCCGGCCACCTATAGTGGCCTGGTGAGCTGTCGTGCTGCCGGCCACCTTTAGTGGTCTCATGAGCTGTCGACCTGCCGGCCACCTAAAGTGGTCTCGTGAGCTGTTGTGCTACCGGTCACATATAGTGGCCCGGTGAGCTGTCGTGCTGCCGGCCACCTATAGTCGCCTGGTGAGTGGTCGTGCTGCCCGCCACCCATAGTGGCCTGGTGAGCTGTCGTGTTGCCGGGCACCTATAGTGGCCTGGTGTGCTGTTGTGCTACCGGCCACCTATAGTGGCCTGGTGAGCTGTCGTGCTGCCCGCCACCTATAATGGCCTGGTGAGCTGTCGTGCTCCCGGCCACCTACAGTTGCCTGGTGAGTTGTCGTGCGGCCGGCCACCTATAGTGGCCTGGTGAGCTGTCGAGCTGCCAGCCACCTTTAGTATCCTGGTGAGCTGTTGATCTGCCAGTAACATATAGTGGCCTAGTGAGCTGTCGTGCTAGCGGCCACTTGTTCTGGTCTCGTGAGCTGTCGTGCTGCCGGCCACCTATAGTGGCCTGGTGAGCTGTCGTGCTACCGTCCACCTAGAGTGGCCTGGTGAGCTGTCCTGCTGCCCGCCACCTATAGTGGCCTGGTGAGCTGTCGTGATGCCCGCCACCTATAGTGGCCTGGTGAGCTGTCGTGCTGCCGGCCAATTATAGTGGCCTCGTGAGCTGTCGAGCTGCCGGCCACCTATAGTAGCATGGTGAGCTGTCGTGCTGCCGGCCACATATAGTGGCCTGGTGAGCTGTCGTGCTACCGGCCACCTATAGTGGCCTGGTGAGCAGTCGTGCTGCCGGTCACTTACAGTAACCTGGTGAGCTGTTGACCTGCTAGTAACATATAGCGGCCTCGTGAGCTGTCGAGCTGGCAGCCACCTTTAGTAGCCTGGTGAGCTGTTGATTTGCCTGTAACATATAGTGGCCTGGTGAGCTGTCGTGCTAGCGGCCTCCTGTTGTGGTCTCGTGAGCTGTCGTGCTGCCGGCCATCTATAGTGGCCTGGTGAGCTGTCGTGCTACCGTCCACCTAGAGTGGCCTGGTGAGCTGTCCTGCTGCGGCCACCTATAGTGGCCTGGTAAGCTGTCGCGTTACCGGCCACCTATAGTGGCCTGGTGAGCTGTCGTGCTGCCGGCCACCTATAGTGGCCTGGTGAGCTGTCGTGTTGCCGGGCACCTATAGTGGCCTGTGTGCTGTTGTGCTACCGGCCACCTATAGTGGCCTGGTGAGCTGTCGTGCTGCCGGCCACCTACAGTTGCCTGGTGAGCTGTCGTGCTGCCGGCCACCTATAGTGGCCAGGTGAGCTGTCGTGCTGCCGGCCACCTATAGAGGCCTGGTGAGCTGTCGTGCTGCCCGCCACCTATAGTGGCCTGGTGAGCTGTCGTGCTGCCGGCCACCTGTAGTGGCCTGGTGAGCTGTCGTGCTACCGGCCACCTGTAGTGGTCTCGTGAGCTGTCGTGCTGCCGGCCACCTATAGTGGTCTGGTGAGTTGTCGTGCTGCCGGCCACCAATAGTAGCCTGGTGAGCTGTCGTGCTGCCGGCCACCTATAGTGGCCTGGTGAGCTGTCGTGCTTCCGGCCACCCATAGTAGCCTGGTGAGCTGACGTGCTGCCGGCCACCTATAGTGGCCTGGTGAGCTGTCGTGCTGCCGGCCACCTACAGTTGCCTGGTGAGCTGTCGTGGCCTGGTGAGCTGTCGTGCTACCGGCCACCTATAGTGGCCTCGTGAGCTGTCGAGCTGCCGGCCACCTATAGTAGCATGGTGAGCTGTCGTGCTGCCGGCCACATATAGTGGCCTGGTGCGCTGTCGTGCTGCCGGCCACCCATAGTGGCCTGGTGAGCTGTCGTGCTACCGGCCACCTATAGTGGCCTGGTGAGCTGTCGTGCTGCCGGCCACCTATAGTGGCCTGGTGAGCTGTCGTGCTGCCGGCCACCTTTAGTGGTCTCATGAGCTGTCGACCTGCCGGCCACCTAAAGTGGTCTCGTGAGCTGTCGTGCTGCCGGCCACCTATAGTGGCCTGGTGAGCTTTCGTGCTGCCGGCCACCTATAGTGGCCTGGTGAGCTGTCGTGCTGCCGGCCACCTATAGTGGCCTGGTGAGCTGTCGTGCTGCCGGCCACCTATAGTGGCCTGGTGAGCTGTCGTGCTGCCGGCCACCTATAGTGGTCTCATGAGCTGTCGACCTGCCGGCCACCTATAGTGGTCTCGTGAGCTGTCGTGCTGCCGGCCACCTATAGTGGCCTGGTGAGCTGTCGTGCTACCGGCCACATATAGTGGCCTGGTGAGCTGTCGTGCGGCCGGCCACCTATAGTGGCCTGGTGAGCTGTTGTGCTACCGGTCACATATAGTGGCCCGGTGAGCTGTCGTGCTGCCGGCCACCTATAGTCGCCTGGTGAGTGGTCGTGCTGCCCGCCACCCATAGTGGCCTGGTGAGCTGTCGTGTTGCCGGGCACCTATAGTGGCCTGGTGTGCTGTTGTGCTTCCGGCCACCTATAGTGGCCTGGTGAGCTGTCGTGCTGCCCGCCACCTTTAATGGCCTGGTGAGCTGTCGTGCTCCCGGCCACCTACAGTTGCCTGGTGAGTTGTCGTGCGGCCGGCCACCTATAGTGGCCTGGTGAGCTGTCGAGCTGCCAGCCACCTTTAGTATCCTGGTGAGCTGTTGATCTGCCAGTAACATATAGTGGCCTAGTGAGCTGTCGTGCTAGCGGCCACTTGTTCTGGTCTCGTGAGCTGTCGTGCTGCCGGCCACCTATAGTGGCCTGGTGAGCTGTCGTGCTACCGTCCACCTAGAGTGGCCTGGTGAGCTGTCCTGCTGCCCGCCACCTATAGTGGCCTGGTGAGCTGTCGTGATGCCCGCCACCTATAGTGGCCTGGTGAGCTGTCGTGCTGCCGGCCACCTATAGTGGCCTCGTGAGCTGTCGAGCTGCCGGCCACCTATAGTAGCATGGTGAGCTGTCGTGCTGCCGGCCACATATAGTGGCCTGGTGAGCTGTCGTGCTACCGGCCACCTATAGTGGCCTGGTGAGCAGTCGTGCTGCCGGTCACCTACAGTAACCTGGTGAGCTGTTGACCTGCTAGTAACATATAGCGGCCTCGTGAGCTGTCGAGCTGGCAGCCACCTTTAGTAGCCTGGTGAGCTGTTGATTTGCCTGTAACATATAGTGGCCTGGTGAGCTGTCGTGCTAGCGGCCTCCTGTTGTGGTCTCGTGAGCTGTCGTGCTGCCGGCCATCTATAGTGGCCTGGTGAGCTGTCGTGCTACCGTCCACCTAGAGTGGCCTGGTGAGCTGTCCTGCTGCGGCCACCTATAGTGGCCTGGTAAGCTGTCGCGTTACCGGCCACCTATAGTGGCCTGGTGAGCTGTCGTGCTGCCGGCCACCTATAGTGGCCTGGTGAGCTGTCGTGTTGCCGGGCACCTATAGTGGCCTGTGTGCTGTTGTGCTACCGGCCACCTATAGTGGCCTGGTGAGCTGTCGTGCTGCCGGCCACCTACAGTTGCCTGGTGAGCTGTCGTGCTGCCGGCCACCTATAGTGGCCAGGTGAGCTGTCGTGCTGCCGGCCACCTATAGAGGCCTGGTGAGCTGTCGTGCTGCCCGCCACCTATAGTGGCCTGGTGAGCTGTCGTGCTGCCGGCCACCTGTAGTGGCCTGGTGTGCTGTCGTGCTACCGGCCACCTGTAGTGGTCTCGTGAGCTGTCGTGCTGCCGGCCACCTATAGTGGTCTGGTGAGTTGTCGTGCTGCCGGCCACCAATAGTAGCCTGGTGAGCTGTCGTGCTGCCGGCCACCTATAGTGGCCTGGTGAGCTGTCGTGCTTCCGGCCACCCATAGTAGCCTGGTGAGCTGACGTGCTGCCGGCCACCTATAGTGGCCTGGTGAGCTGTCGTGATGCCCGCCACCTATAGTGGCCTGGTGAGCTGTCGTGCTGCCGGCAACCTATAGAGGCCTGGTGAGTGGTCGTGCTGCCCGCCACCCATAGTGGCCTGGTGAGCTGTCGTGTTGCCGGGCACCTATAGTGGCCTGGTGTGCTGTTGTGCTACCGGCCACCTATAGTGGCCTGGTGAGCTGTCGTGCTGCCCGCCACCTATAATGGCCTGGTGAGCTGTCGTGCTCCCGGCCACCTACAGTTGCCTGGTGAGTTGTCGTGCGGCCGGCCACCTATAGTGGCTTGGTGAGCTGTCGAGCTGCCAGCCACCTTTAGTATCCTGGTGAGCTGTTGATCTGCCAGTAACATATAGTGGCCTGTGTGCTGTTGTGCTACCGGCCACCTATAGTGGCCTGGTGAGCTGTCGTGCTGCCGGCCACCTACAGTTGCCTGGTGAGCTGTCGTGCTGCCGGCCACCTATAGTGGCCAGGTGAGCTGTCGTGCTGCCGGCCACCTATAGTGGCCTGGTGAGCTGTCGTGCTACCGTCCACCTAGAGTGGCCTGGTGAGCTGTCCTGCTGCCCGCCACCTATAGTGGCCTGGTGAGCTGTCGTGATGCCCGCCACCTATAGTGGCCTGGTGAGCTGTCGTGCTGCCGGCAACCTATAGAGGCCTGGTGAGCTGTCGTGCTGCCCGCCACCTATAGTGGCCTGGTGAGCTGTCGTGATGCCGGCCACCTATAGTGGCCTGGTGAGCTGTCGTGCTACCGGCCACCTGTAGTGGTCTCGTGAGCTGTCGTGCTGCCGGCCACCTATAGTGGCCTGGTGAGCTGTCGTGCTACCGGCCACCTGTAGTGGTCTCGTGAGCTGTCGTGCTGCCGGCCACCTATAGTGGTCTCGTGAGCTGTCGTCCTGCCGGCCTGGAGAGCCGTCGTGCTGCCGGCAACCTATAGTGGTCTCGTGAGCTGTCGTGCTGCCGGCCACCTATAGTGGCCTGGTGAGCTGTCGTGCTGCCGGCCACCTATAGTCCCCTGGTGAGCTGTCGTGCTGCCGGCCACATATAGTAGCCTGGTGAGCTGTCGTGCTGCCTGCCACCTATAGTGGCCTGGTGAGCTGTCGTGCTACCGTCCACCTAGAGTGGCCTGGTGACTTGTCGTGCTGCCGGCCACCCATAGTGGCCTGGTGAGCTGTTGTGCTACCGGCCACCTATAGTGGCCTGGTGAGCTGTCGTGCTGCCGGCCACCTATAGTGGCCTGTTGCGCTGTCGTGCTGCCGGCCACCCATAGTGGCCTGGTGAGCTGTCGTGCTACCGGCCACCTATAGTGGCCTGGTGAGCTGTCGTGCTGCCGGCCACCTATAGTGGCCTGGTGAGCTGTCGTGCTGCCGGCCACCTTTAGTGGTCTCATGAGCTGTCGACCTGCCGGTCACCTATAGTGGTCTCGTGATCTGTCGTGCTGCCGGCCACCTATAGTGGCCTGGTGAGCTTTCGTGCTGCCGGCCACCTATAGTGGCCTGGTGAGCTGTCGTGCTGCCGGCCACCTATAGTGGCCTGGTGAGCTGTCGTGCTGCCGGCCACCTATAGTGGTCTCATGAGCTGTCGACCTGCCGGCCACCTATAGTGGTCTCGTGAGCTGTCGTGCTGCCGGCCACCTATAGTGGCCTGGTGAGCTGTTGTGCTACCGGCCACATATAGTGGCCTGGTGAGCTGTCGTGCGGCCGGCCACCTATAGTGGCCTGGTGAGCTGTCGTGCTACCGGCCACATATAGTGGCCCGGTGAGCTGTCGTGCTGCCGGCCACCTATAGTCGCCTGGTGAGCTGTCGTGTTGCCGGGCACCTATAGTGGCCTGGTGTGCTGTTGTGCTACCGGCCACCTATAGTGGCCTGGTGAGCTGTCGTGCTACCGTCCACCTACAGTGGCCTGGTGAGCTGTCGTGCTACCGGCCACATATAGTGGCCTGGTGAGCTGTCGTGCGGCCGGCCACCTATAGTGGCCTGGTGAGCTGTCGTGCTGCCGGCCACCTATAGTGGCCTGGTGTGATGTTGTGCTACCGGCCACCTATAGTGGCTTGGTGAGCTGTCGTGCTGCCGGCCACCTATAGTGGCCTGGTGAGCTGTCGTGTTGCCGTGCACCTATAGTGGCCTGGTGTGCTGTTGTGCTACCGGCCACCTATAGTGGCCTGGTGAGCTGTCGTGCTGCCGGCCACCTACAGTTGCCTGGTGAGCTGTCGTGGCCTGGTGAGCTGTCGTGCTACCGGCCACCTATAGTGGCCTCGTGAGCTGTCGAGCTGCCGGCCACCTATAGTAGCATGGTGAGCTGTCTTGCTGCCGGCCACATATAGTGGCCTGGTGAGCTGTCGTGCTGCCGACCACCTATAGTGATCTCGTGAGCTGTCGTGCTGCAGGCTACCTAAAATGGCCAGGTGAGCTGTCGTGCTGCCGGCCCCCTATAGTGGCCTGGTGAGCTGTCGTGCTGCCGGCCACCTATAGTGGCCTGGTGAGCTGTCGTGCTACCGGCCACATATAGTAGCCCGGTGAGCTGTCGTGCTGCCGGCCACCTATAGTGGCCTGGTGAGCTGTCGTGTTGCCGGGCACCTATAGTGGCCTGGTGTGCTGTTGTGCTACCGTCCACCTACCGTGGCCTGGTGAGCTGTCGTGCTACCGGCCACATATAGTGGCCTGGTGAGCTGTCGTGCGGCCGGCAACCTATAGTGGCCTGGTGAGCTGTCGTGCTGCCGGCCACCTATAGTGGCCTGGTGTGCTGTTGTGCTACCGGCCACCTATAGTGGCCTGGTGAGCTGTCGTGCTACCGGCCACCTATAGTGGCCTGGTGAGCTGTCGTGCTACCGTCCACTAGAGTGGCCTGGTGAGCTGTCCTGCTGCCCGCCACCTATAGTGGCCTGGTGAGCTGTCGTGATGCCCGCCACCTATAGTGGCCTGGTGAGCTGTCGTGCTGCCGGCCACCTATAGTGGCCTCGTGAGCTGTCGAGCTGCCGGCCACCTATAGTAGCATGGTGAGCTGTTGATTTGCCTGTAACATATAGTGGCCTGGTGAGCTGTCGTGCTAGCGGCCACTTGTTCTGGTCTCGTGAGCTGTCGTGCTGCCGGCCACCTATAGTGGCCTGGTGAGCTGTCGTGCTACCGTCCACCTAGAGTGGCCTGGTGAGCTGTCCTGCTGCCCGCCACCTATAGTGGCCTGGTGAGCTGTCGTGATGCCCGCCACCTATAGTGGCCTGGTGAGCTGTCGTGCTGCCGGCCACCTATAGTGGCCTCGTGAGCTGTCGAGCTGCCGGCCACCTATAGTAGCATGGTGAGCTGTCGTGCTGCCGGCCACATATAGTGGCCTGGTGAGCTGTCGTGCTACCGGCCACCTATAGTGGCCTGGTGAGCAGTCGTGCTGGCGGTCACCTACAGTAACCTGGTGAGCTGTTGACCTGCTAGTAACATATAGCGGCCTCGTGAGCTGTCGAGCTGGCAGCCACCTTTAGTAGCCTGGTGAGCTGTTGATTTGCCTGTAACATATAGTGGCCTGGTGAGCTGTCGTGCTAGCGGCCTCCTGTTGTGGTCTCGTGAGCTGTCGTGCTGCCGGCCACCTATAGTAGCATGGTGAGCTGTCTTGCTGCCGGCCACATATAGTGGCCTGGTGAGCTGTCGTGCTGCCGACCACCTATAGTGATCTCGTGAGCTGTCGTGCTGCAGGCTACCTAAAATGGCCAGGTGAGCTGTCGTGCTGCCGGCCCCCTATAGTGGCCTGGTGAGCTGTTGTGCTACCGGCCACCTATAGTGGCCTCGTGAGCTGTCGTGCTACCGGCCACCTATAGTGGCCTGGTGAGCTGTCGTGCTACCGTCCACCTAGAGTGGCCTGGTGAGCTGTCCTGCTGCCCGCCACCTATAGTGGCCTGGTGAGCTGTCGTGATGCCCGCCACCTATAGTGGCCTGGTGAGCTGTCGTGCTACCGGCCACCTATAGTGGCCTGGTGAGCTGTCGTGCTACCGGCCACCTATAGTGGCCTGGTGAGCTCTCGTGCTGCCGGCCACCTATAGTAGCCCGGTGAGCTGTCGTGCTGCCGGCCACCTATAGTGGCCTGGTGAGCTGTCGTGTTGCCGGGCACCTATAGTGGCCTGGTGTGCTGTTGTGCTACCGGCCACCTATAGTGGCCTGGTGAGCTGTCGTGCTACCGGCCACCTATAGTGGCCTGGTGAGCTGTCGTGCTACCGTCCACCTAGAGTGGCCTGGTGAGCTGTCCTGCTGCCCGCCACCTATAGTGGCCTGGTGAGCTGTCGTGATGCCCGCCACCTATAGTGGCCTCGTGAGCTGTCGAGCTGCCGGCCACCTATAGTAGCATGGTGAGCTGTCGTGCTGCCGGCCACATATAGTGGCCTGGTGAGCTGTCGTGCTACCGGCCACCTATAGTGGCCTGGTGAGCAGTCGTGCTGCCGGTCACCTACAGTAACCTGGTGAGCTGTTGACCTGCTAGTAACATATAGCGGCCTCGTGAGCTGTCGAGCTGGCAGCCACCTTTAGTAGCCTGGTGAGCTGTTGATTTGCCTGTAACATATAGTGGCCTGGTGAGCTGTCGTGCTAGCGGCCTCCTGTTGTGGTCTCGTGAGCTGTCGTGCTGCCGGCCACCTATAGTGGCCTGGTGAGCTGTCGTGCTACCGTCCACCTAGAGTGGCCTGGTGAGCTGTCCTGCTGCGGCCACCTATAGTGGCCTGGTAAGCTGTCGCGTTGCCGGCCACCTATAGTGGCCTGGTGAGCTGTCGTGCTGCCGGCCACCTATAGTGGCCTGGTGAGCTGTCGTGTTGCCGGGCACCTATAGTGGCCTGTGTGCTGTTGTGCTACCGGCCACCTATAGTGGCCTGGTGAGCTGTCGTGCTGCCGGCCACCTACAGTTGCCTGGTGAGCTGTCGTGCTGCCGGCCACCTATAGTGGCCAGGTGAGCTGTCGTGCTGCCGGCCACCTATAGAGGCCTGGTGAGCTGTCGTGCTGCCCGCCACCTATAGTGGCCTGGTGAGCTGTCGTGCTGCCGGCCACCTGTAGTGGCCTGGTGAGCTGTCGTGCTACCGGCCACCTGTAGTGGTCTCGTGAGCTGTCGTGCTGCCGGCCACCTATAGTGGTCTGGTGAGTTGTCGTGCTGCCGGCCACCAAGAGTAGCCTGGTGAGCTGTCGTGCTGCCGGCCACCTATAGTGGCCTGGTGAGCTGTCGTGCTTCCGGCCACCCATAGTAGCCTGGTGAGCTGACGTGCTGCCGGCCACCTATAGTGGCCTGGTGAGCTGTCGTGATGCCCGCCACCTATAGTGGCCTGGTGAGCTGTCGTGCTGCCGGCAACCTATAGAGGCCTGGTGAGTGGTCGTGCTGCCCGCCACCCATAGTGGCCTGGTGAGCTGTCGTGTTGCCGGGCACCTATAGTGGCCTGGTGTGCTGTTGTGCTACCGGCCACCTATAGTGGCCTGGTGAGCTGTCGTGCTGCCCGCCACCTATAATGGCCTGGTGAGCTGTCGTGCTCCCGGCCACCTACAGTTGCCTGGTGAGTTGTCGTGCGGCCGGCCACCTATAGTGGCCTGGTGAGCTGTCGAGCTGCCAGCCACCTTTAGTATCCTGGTGAGCTGTTGATCTGCCAGTAACATATAGTGGCCTGTGTGCTGTTGTGCTACCGGCCACCTATAGTGGCCTGGTGAGCTGTCGTGCTGCCGGCCACCTACAGTTGCCTGGTGAGCTGTCGTGCTGCCGGCCACCTATAGTGGCCAGGTGAGCTGTCGTGCTGCCGGCCACCTATAGTGGCCTGGTGAGCTGTCGTGCTACCGTCCACCTAGAGTGGCCTGGTGAGCTGTCCTGCTGCCCGCCACCTATAGTGGCCTGGTGAGCTGTCGTGATGCCCGCCACCTATAGTGGCCTGGTGAGCTGTCGTGCTGCCGGCAACCTATAGAGGCCTGGTGAGCTGTCGTGCTGCCCGCCACCTATAGTAGCCTGGTGAGCTGTCGTGATGCCGGCCACCTATAGTGGCCTGGTGAGCTGTCGTGCTACCGGCCACCTGTAGTGGTCTCGTGAGCTGTCGTGCTGCCGGCCACCTATAGTGGCCTGGTGAGCTGTCGTGCTACCGGCCACCTGTAGTGGTCTCGTGAGCTGTCGTGCTGCCGGCCACCTATAGTGGTCTCGTGAGCTGTCGTCCTGCCGGCCTGGAGAGCCGTCGTGCTGCCGGCAACCTATAGTGGTCTCGTGAGCTGTCGTGCTGCCGGCCACCTATAGTGGCCTGGTGAGCTGTCGTGCTGCCGGCCACCTATAGTCCCCTGGTGAGCTGTCGTGCTGCCGGCCACATACAGTGGCCTGGTGAGCTGTCGTGCTGCCGGCCACCTATAGTGGCCTGGTGAGCTGTCGTGCTACCGTCCACCTAGAGTGGCCTGGTGACCTGTCGTGCTGCCGGCCACCCATAGTGGCCTGGTGAGCTGTTGTGCTACCGGCCACCTATAGTGGCCTGGTGAGCTGTCGTGCTGCCGGCCACCTATAGTGGCCTGTTGCGCTGTCGTGCTGCCGGCCACCCATAGTGGCCTGGTGAGTTGTCGTGCTACCGGCCACCTATAGTGGCCTGGTGAGCAGTCGTGCTACCGGCCACCTATAGTGGCCTGGTGAGCTGTCGTGCTACCGGCCACCTATAGTGGCCTGGTGAGCTGTCGTGCTGCCGGCCACCTATAGTAGCCCGGTGAGCTGTCGTGCTGCCGGCCACCTATAGTGGCCTGGTGAGCTGTCGTGTTGCCGGGCACCTATAGTGGCCTGGTGTGCTGTTGTGCTACCGGCCACCTATAGTGGCCTGGTGAGCTGTCGTGCTACCGGCCACCTATAGTGGCCTGGTGAGCTGTCGTACTACCGTCCACCTAGAGTGGCCTGGTGAGCTGTCCTGCTGCCCGCCACCTATAGTGGCCTGGTGAGCTGTCGTGATGCCCGCCACCTATAGTGGCCTGGTGAGCTGTCCTGCTGCCCGCCACCTATAGTGGCCTGGTGAGCTGTCGTGATGCCCGCCACCTACAGTTGCCTGGTGAGTTGTCGTGCGGCCGGCCACCTATAGTGGCCTGGTGAGCTGTCGAGCTGCCAGCCACCTTTAGTATCCTGGTGAGCTGTTGATCTGCCAGTAACATATAGTGGCCTGGTGAGCTGTCGTGCTAGCGGCCACTTGTTCTGGTCTCGTGAGCTGTCGTGCTGCCGGCCACCTATAGTGGCCTGGTGAGCTGTCGTGCTACCGTCCACCTAGAGTGGCCTGGTGAGCTGTCCTGCTGCCCGCAACCTATAGTGGCCTGGTGAGCTGTCGTGATGCCCGCCACCTATAGTGGCCTGGTGAGCTGTCGTGCTGCCGGCCACCTATAGTGGCCTCGTGAGCTGTCGAGCTGCCGGCCACCTATAGTAGCATGGTGAGCTGTCGTTCTGCCGGCCACATATAGTGGCCTGGTGAGCTGTCGTGCTACCGGCCACCTATAGTGGCCTGGTGAGCAGTCGTGCTGCCGGTCACCTACAGTAACCTGGTGAGCTGTTGACCTGCTAGTAACATATAGCGGCCTCGTGAGCTGTCGAGCTGGCAGCCACCTTTAGTAGCCTGGTGAGCTGTTGATTTGCCTGTAACATATAGTGGCCTGGTGAGCTGTCGTGCTAGCGGCCTCCTGTTGTGGTCTCGTGAGCTGTCGTGCTGCCGGCCACCTATAGTGGCCTGGTGAGCTGTCGTGCTACCGTCCACCTAGAGTGGCCTGGTGAGCTGTCCTGCTGCGGCCACCTATAGTGGCCTGGTAAGCTGTCGCGTTGCCGGCCACCTATAGTGGCCTGGTGAGCTGTCGTGCTGCCGGCCACCTATAGTGGCCTGGTGAGCTGTCGTGTTGCCGGGCACCTATAGTGGCCTGTGTGCTGTTGTGCTACCGGCCACCTATAGTGGCCTGGTGAGCTGTCGTGCTGCCGGCCACCTACAGTTGCCTGGTGAGCTGTCGTGCTGCCGGCCACCTATAGTGGCCAGGTGAGCTGTCGTGCTGCCGGCCACCTATAGAGGCCTGGTGAGCTGTCGTGCTGCCCGCCACCTATAGTGGCCTGGTGAGCTGTCGTGCTGCCGGCCACCTGTAGTGGCCTGGTGAGCTGTCGTGCTACCGGCCACCTGTAGTGGTCTCGTGAGCTGTCGTGCTGCCGGCCACCAATAGTAGCCTGGTGAGCTGTCGTGCTGCCGGCCACCTATAGTGGTCTGGTGAGTTGTCGTGCTGCCGGCCACCAATAGTAGCCTGGTGAGCTGTCGTGCTGCCGGCCACCTATAGTGGCCTGGTGAGCTGTCGTGCTTCCGGCCACCCATAGTAGCCTGGTGAGCTGACGTGCTGCCGGCCACCTATAGTGGCCTGGTGAGCTGTCGTGATGCCCGCCACCTATAGTGGCCTGGTGAGCTGTCGTGCTGCCGGCAACCTATAGAGGCCTGGTGAGTGGTCGTGCTGCCCGCCACCCATAGTGGCCTGGTGAGCTGTCGTGTTGCCGGGCACCTATAGTGGCCTGGTGTGCTGTTGTGCTACCGGCCACCTATAGTGGCCTGGTGAGCTGTCGTGCTGCCCGCCACCTATAATGGCCTGGTGAGCTGTCGTGCTCCCGGCCACCTACAGTTGCCTGGTGAGTTGTCGTGCGGCCGGCCACCTATAGTGGCCTGGTGAGCTGTCGAGCTGCCAGCCACCTTTAGTATCCTGGTGAGCTGTTGATCTGCCAGTAACATATAGTGGCCTGTGTGCTGTTGTGCTACCGGCCACCAATAGTGGCCTGGTGAGCTGTCGTGCTGCCGGCCACCTACAGTTGCCTGGTGAGCTGTCGTGCTGCCGGCCACCTATAGTGGCCAGGTGAGCTGTCGTGCTGCCGGCCACCTATAGTGGCCTGGTGAGCTGTCGTGCTACCGTCCACCTAGAGTGGCCTGGTGAGCTGTCCTGCTGCCCGCCACCTATAGTGGCCTGGTGAGCTGTCGTGATGCCCGCCACCTATAGTGGCCTGGTGAGCTGTCGTGCTGCCGGCAACCTATAGAGGCCTGGTGAGCTGTCGTGCTGCCCGCCACCTATAGTGGCCTGGTGAGCTGTCGTGATGCCGGCCACCTATAGTGGCCTGGTGAGCTGTCGTGCTACCGGCCACCTGTAGTGGTCTCGTGAGCTGTCGTGCTGCCGGCCACCTATAGTGGCCTGGTGAGCTTTCGTGCTACCGGCCACCTGTAGTGGTCTCGTGAGCTGTCGTGCTGCCGGCCACCTATAGTGGTCTCGTGAGCTGTCGTCCTGCCGGCCTGGAGAGCCGTCGTGCTGCCGGCAACCTATAGTGGTCTCGTGAGCTGTCGTGCTGCCGGCCACCTATAGTGGCCTGGTGAGCTGTCGTGCTGCCGGCCACCTATAGTCCCCTGGTGAGCTGTCGTGCTGCCGGCCACATATAGTGGCCTGGTGAGCTGTCGTGCTGCCGGCCACCTATAGTGGCCTGGTGAGCTGTCGTGCTACCGTCCACCTAGAGTGGCCTGGTGACCTGTCGTGCTGCCGGCCACCCATAGTGGCCTGGTGAGCTGTTGTGCTACCGGCCACCTATAGTGGCCTGGTGAGCTGTCGTGCTGCCGGCCACCTATAGTGGCCTGTTGCGCTGTCGTGCTGCCGGCCACCCATAGTGGCCTGGTGAGCTGTCGTGCTACCGGCCACCTATAGTGGCCTGGTGAGCTGTCGTGCTGCCGGCCACCTATAGTGGCCTGGTGAGCTGTCGTGCTGCCGGCCACCTTTAGTGGTCTCATGAGCTGTCGACCTGCCGGTCACCTATAGTGGTCTCGTGATCTGTCGTGCTGCCGGCCACCTATAGTGGCCTGGTGAGCTTTCGTGCTGCCGGCCACCTATAGTGGCCTGGTGAGCTGTCGTGCTGCCGGCCACCTATAGTGGCCTGGTGAGCTGTCGTGCTGCCGGCCACCTATAGTGGTCTCATGAGCTGTCGACCTGCCGGCCACCTATAGTGGTCTCGTGAGCTGTCGTGCTGCCGGCCACCTATAGTGGCCTGGTGAGCTGTTGTGCTACCGGCCACATATAGTGGCCTGGTGAGCTGTCGTGCGGCCGGCCACCTATAGTGGCCTGGTGAGCTGTCGTGCTACCGGCCACATATAGTGGCCCGGTGAGCTGTCGTGCTGCCGGCCACCTATAGTCGCCTGGTGAGCTGTCGTGTTGCCGGGCACCTATAGTGGCCTGGTGTGCTGTTGTGCTACCGGCCACCTATAGTGGCCTGGTGAGCTGTCGTGCTACCGGCCACCTATAGTGGCCTGGTGAGCTGTCGTGCGGCCGGCCACCTATAGTGGCCTGGTGAGCTGTCGTGCTACCGGCCACATATAGTGGCCCGGTGAGCTGTCGTGCTGCCGGCCACCTATAGTCGCCTGGTGAGCTGTCGTGTTGCCGGGCACCTATAGTGGCCTGGTGAGCTGTCGTGCTGCCGGCCACCTATAGTCCCCTGGTGAGCTGTCGTGCTGCCGGCCACATATAGTGGCCTGGTGAGCTGTCGTGCTGCCGGCCACCTATAGTGGCCTGGTGAGCTGTCGTGCTACCGGCCACCTGTAGTGGTCTTGTGAGCTGTCGTGCTGCCGGCCACCTATAGTGGTCTCGTGAGCTGTCGTCCTGCCGGCCTGGAGAGCCGTCGTGCTGCCGGCAACCTATAGTGGTCTCGTGAGCTGTCGTGCTGCCGGCCACCTATAGTGGCCTGGTGAGCTGTCGTGCTGCCGGCCACCTATAGTCCCCTGGTGAGCTGTCGTGCTGCCGGCCACATATAGTGGCCTGGTGAGCTGTCGTGCTGCCGGCCACCTATAGTGGCCTGGTGAGCTGTCGTGCTACCGTCCACCTAGAGTGGCCTGGTGACCTGTCGTGCTGCCGGCCACCCATAGTGGCCTGGTGAGCTGTTGTGCTACCGGCCACCTATAGTGGCCTGGTGAGCTGTCGTGCTACCGGCCACCTGTAGTGGTCTCGTGAGCTGTCGTGCTGCCGGCCACCTATAGTGGCCTGGTGAGCTGTCGTGCTACCGGCCACCTGTAGTGGTCTCGTGAGCTGTCGTGCTGCCGGCCACCTATAGTGGTCTCGTGAGCTGTCGTCCTGCCGGCCTGGAGAGCCGTCGTGCTGCCGGCAACCTATAGTGGTCTCGTGAGCTGTCGTGCTGCCGGCCACCTATAGTGGCCTGGTGAGCTGTCGTGCTGCCGGCCACCTATAGTCCCCTGGTGAGCTGTCGTGCTGCCGGCCACATATAGTGGCCTGGTGAGCTGTCGTGCTGCCGGCCACCTATAGTGGCCTGGTGAGCTGTCGTGCTACCGTCCACCTAGAGTGGCCTGGTGACCTGTCGTGCTGCCGGCCACCCATAGTGGCCTGGTGAGCTGTTGTGCTACCGGCCACCTATAGTGGCCTGGTGAGCTGTCGTGCTGCCGGCCACCTATAGTGGCCTGTTGCGCTGTCGTGCTGCCGGCCACCCATAGTGGCCTGGTGAGCTGTCGTGCTACCGGCCACCTATAGTCCCCTGGTGAGCTGTCGTGCTGCCGGCCACATATAGTGGCCTGGTGAGCTGTCGTGCTGCCGGCC
The DNA here is from genome assembly GCA_951905685.1 of Eumerus sabulonum. NCBI lineage: Eukaryota > Metazoa > Arthropoda > Insecta > Diptera > Syrphidae > Eumerus > Eumerus sabulonum. Next base: position 16,727,628 of record OX645062.1, on the reverse strand, counting down.
ACCTTTAGTGGTCTCATGAGCTGTCGACCTGCCGGTCACCTTTAGTGGTCTCGTGATCTGTCGTGCTGCCGGCCACCTATAGTGGCCTGGTGAGCTTTCGTGCTGCCGGCCACCTATAGTGGCCTGGTGAGCTGTCGTGCTGCCGGCCACCTATAGTGGCCTGGTGAGCTGTCGTGCTGCCGGCCACCTTTAGTGGTCTCATGAGCTGTCGACCTGCCGGTCACCTATAGTGGTCTCGTGATCTGTCGTGCTGCCGGCCACCTATAGTGGCCTGGTGAGCTTTCGTGCTGCCGGCCACCTATAGTGGCCTGGTGAGCTGTCGTGCTGCCGGCCACCTATAGTGGCCTGGTGAGCTGTCGTGCTGCCGGCCACCTATAGTGGTCTCATGAGCTGTCGACCTGCCGGCCACCTATAGTGGTCTCGTGAGCTGTCGTGCTGCCGGCCACCTATAGTGGCCTGGTGAGCTGTTGTGCTACCGGCCACATATAGTGGCCTGGTGAGCTGTCGTGCTACCGGCCACATATAGTGGCCCGGTGAGCTGTCGTGCTGCCGGCCACCTATAGTCGCCTGGTGAGCTGTCGTGTTGCCGGGCACCTATAGTGGCCTGGTGAGCTGTCGTGCGGCCGGCCACCTATAGTGGCCTGGTGAGCTGTCGCGCTACCGGCCACATATAGTGGCCCGGTGAGCTGTCGTGCTGCCGGCCACCTATAGTCGCCTGGTGAGCTGTCGTGTTGCCGGGCACCTATAGTGGCCTGGTGTGCTGTTGTGCTACCGGCCACCTATAGTGGCCTGGTGAGCTGTCGTGCTACCGGCCACCTATAGTGGCCTGGTGAGCTGTCGTGCGGCCGGCCACCTATAGTGGCCTGGTGAGCTGTCGTGCTACCGGCCACATATAGCGGCCCGGTGAGCTGTCGTGCTGCCGGCCACCTATAGTGGCCTGGTGAGCTGTCGTGATGCCCGCCACCTATAGTGGCCTGGTGAGCTGTCGTGCTGCCGGCAACCTATAGAGGCCTGGTGAGTGGTCGTGCTGCCCGCCACCCATAGTGGCCTGGTGAGCTGTCGTGTTGCCGGGCACCTATAGTGGCCTGGTGTGCTGTTGTGCTACCGGCCACCTATAGTGGCCTGGTGAGCTGTCGAGCTGCCAGCCACCTTTAGTATCCTGGTGAGCTGTTGATCTGCCAGTAACATATAGTGGCCTGTGTGCTGTTGTGCTACCGGCCACCTATAGTGGCCTGGTGAGCTGTCGTGCTGCCGGCCACCTACAGTTGCCTGGTGAGCTGTCGTGCTGCCGGCCGCCTATAGTGGCCAGGTGAGCTGTCGTGCTGCCGGCCACCTATAGTGGCCTGGTGAGCTGTCGTGCTACCGTCCACCTAGAGTGGCCTGGTGAGCTGTCCTGCTGCCCGCCACCTATAGTGGCCTGGTGAGCTGTCGTGATGCCCGCCACCTATAGTGGCCTGGTGAGCTGTCGTGCTGCCGGCAACCTATAGAGGCCTGGTGAGCTGTCGTGCTGCCCGCCACCTATAGTAGCCTGGTGAGCTGTCGTGATGCCGGCCACCTATAGTGGCCTGGTGAGCTGTCGTGCTACCGGCCACCTGTAGTGGTCTCGTGAGCTGTCGTGCTGCCGGCCACCTATAGTGGCCTGGTGAGCTGTCGTGCTACCGGCCACCTGTAGTGGTCTCGTGAGCTGTCGTGCTGCCGGCCACCTATAGTGGTCTCGTGAGCTGTCGTCCTGCCGGCCTGGAGAGCCGTCGTGCTGCCGGCAACCTATAGTGGTCTCGTGAGCTGTCGTGCTGCCGGCCACCTATAGTGGCCTGGTGAGCTGTCGTGCTGCCGGCCACCTATAGTCCCCTGGTGAGCTGTCGTGCTGCCGGCCACATACAGTGGCCTGGTGAGCTGTCGTGCTGCCGGCCACCTATAGTGGCCTGGTGAGCTGTCGTGCTACCGTCCACCTAGAGTGGCCTGGTGACCTGTCGTGCTGCCGGCCACCCATAGTGGCCTGGTGAGCTGTTGTGCTACCGGCCACCTATAGTGGCCTGGTGAGCTGTCGTGCTGCCGGCCACCTATAGTGGCCTGTTGCGCTGTCGTGCTGCCGGCCACCCATAGTGGCCTGGTGAGTTGTCGTGCTACCGGCCACCTATAGTGGCCTGGTGAGCAGTCGTGCTGCCGGTCACCTACAGTAACCTGGTGAGCTGTTGACCTGCTAGTAACATATAGCGGCCTCGTGAGCTGTCGAGCTGGCAGCCACCTTTAGTAGCCTGGTGAGCTGTTGATTTGCCTGTAACATATAGTGGCCTGGTGAGCTGTCGTGCTAGCGGCCTCCTGTTGTGGTCTCGTGAGCTGTCGTGCTGCCGGCCACCTATAGTAGCATGGTGAGCTGTCTTGCTGCCGGCCACATATAGTGGCCTGGTGAGCTGTCGTGCTGCCGACCACCTATAGTGATCTCGTGAGCTGTCGTGCTGCAGGCTACCTAAAATGGCCAGGTGAGCTGTCGTGCTGCCGGCCACCTACAGTTGCCTGGTGAGCTGTCGTGCTGCCGGCCACCTATAGTGGCCAGGTGGGCTGTCGTGCTACCGGCCACCTATAGTGGCCTGGTGAGCTGTCGTGCTACCGTCCACCTAGAGTGGCCTGGTGAGCTGTCCTGCTGCCCGCCACCTATAGTGGCCTGGTGAGCTGTCGTGATGCCCGCCACCTATAGTGGCCTGGTGAGCTGTCGTGCTACCGGCCACCTATAGTGGCCTGGTGAGCTGTCGTGCTACCGGCCACCTATAGTGGCCTGGTGAGCTGTCGTGCTGCCGGCCACCTATAGTAGCCCGGTGAGCTGTCGTGCTGCCGGCCACCTATAGTGGCCTGGTGAGCTGTCGTGTTGCCGGGCACCTATAGTGGCCTGGTGTGCTGTTGTGCTACCGGCCACCTATAGTGGCCTGGTGAGCTGTCGTGCTACCGGCCACCTATAGTGGCCTGGTGAGCTGTCGTACTACCGTCCACCTAGAGTGGCCTGGTGAGCTGTCCTGCTGCCCGCCACCTATAGTGGCCTGGTGAGCTGTCGTGATGCCCGCCACCTATAGTGGCCTGGTGAGCTGTCGTGCTGCCGGCCACCTATAGTGGCCTCGTGAGCTGTCGAGCTGCCGGCCACCTATAGTAGCATGGCGAGCTGTCGTGCTGCCGGCCACATATAGTGGCCTGGTGAGCTGTCGTGCTACCGGCCACCTATAGTGGCCTGGTGAGCAGTCGTGCTGCCGGTCACCTACAGTAACCTGGTGAGCTGTTGACCTGCTAGTAACATATAGCGGCCTCGTGAGCTGTCGAGCTGGCAGCCACCTTTAGTAGCCTGGTGAGCTGTTGATTTGCCTGTAACATATAGTGGCCTGGTGAGCTGTCGTGCTAGCGGCCTCCTGTTGTGGTCTCGTGAGCTGTCGTGCTGCCGGCCACCTATAGTGGCCTGGTGAGCTGTCGTGCTACCGTCCACCTAGAGTGGCCTGGTGAGCTGTCCTGCTGCGGCCACCTATAGTGGCCTGGTAAGCTGTCGCGTTGCCGGCCACCTATAGTGGCCTGGTGAGCTGTCGTGCTGCCGGCCACCTATAGTGGCCTGGTGAGCTGTCGTGTTGCCGGGCACCTATAGTGGCCTGTGTGCTGTTGTGCTACCGGCCACCTATAGTGGCCTGGTGAGCTGTCGTGCTGCCGGCCACCTACAGTTGCCTGGTGAGCTGTCGTGCTGCCGGCCACCTATAGTGGCCAGGTGAGCTGTCGTGCTGCCGGCCACCTATAGAGGCCTGGTGAGCTGTCGTGCTGCCCGCAACCTATAGTGGCCTGGTGAGCTGTCGTGCTGCCGGCCACCTGTAGTGGCCTGGTGAGCTGTCGTGCTACCGGCCACCTGTAGTGGTCTCGTGAGCTGTCGTGCTGCCGGCCACCTATAGTGGTCTGGTGAGCTGTCGTGCTGCCGGCCACCAATAGTAGCCTGGTGAGCTGTCGTGCTGCCGGCCACCTATAGTGGCCTGGTGAGCTGTCGTGCTTCCGGCCACCCATAGTAGCCTGGTGAGCTGACGTGCTGCCGGCCACCTATAGTGGCCTGGTGAGCTGTCGTGATGCCCGCCACCTATAGTGGCCTGGTGAGCTGTCGTGCTGCCGGCAACCTATAGAGGCCTGGTGAGTGGTCGTGCTGCCCGCCACCCATAGTGGCCTGGTGAGCTGTCGTGTTGCCGGGCACCTATAGTGGCCTGGTGTGCTGTTGTGCTACCGGCCACCTATAGTGGCCTGGTGAGCTGTCGTGCTGCCCGCCACCTATAATGGCCTGGTGAGCTGTCGTGCTCCCGGCCACCTACAGTTGCCTGGTGAGTTGTCGTGCGGCCTGCCACCTATAGTGGCCTGGTGAGCTGTCGAGCTGCCAGCCACCTTTAGTATCCTGGTGAGCTGTTGATCTGCCAGTAACATATAGTGGCCTGTGTGCTGTTGTGCTACCGGCCACCAATAGTGGCCTGGTGAGCTGTCGTGCTGCCGGCCACCTACAGTTGCCTGGTGAGCTGTCGTGCTGCCGGCCACCTATAGTGGCCAGGTGAGCTGTCGTGCTGCCGGCCACCTATAGTGGCCTGGTGAGCTGTCGTGCTACCGTCCACCTAGAGTGGCCTGGTGAGCTGTCCTGCTGCCCGCCACCTATAGTGGCCTGGTGAGCTGTCGTGATGCCCGCCACCTATAGTGGCCTGGTGAGCTGTCGTGCTGCCGGCAACCTATAGAGGCCTGGTGAGCTGTCGTGCTGCCCGCCACCTATAGTGGCCTGGTGAGCTGTCGTGATGCCGGCCACCTATAGTGGCCTGGTGAGCTGTCGTGCTACCGGCCACCTGTAGTGGTCTCGTGAGCTGTCGTGCTGCCGGCCACCTATAGTGGCCTGGTGAGCTGTCGTGCTACCGGCCACCTGTAGTGGTCTCGTGAGCTGTCGTGCTGCCGGCCACCTATAGTGGCCTGGTGAGCTTTCGTGCTGCCGGCCACCTATAGTGGCCTGGTGAGCTGTCGTGCTGCCGGCCACCTATAGTGGCCTGGTGAGCTGTCGTGCTGCCGGCCACCTATCGTGGTCTCATGAGCTGTCGACCTGCCGGCCACCTATAGTGGTCTCGTGAGCTGTCGTGCTGCCGGCCACCTATAGTGGCCTGGTGAGCTGTTGTGCTACCGGCCACATATAGTGGCCTGGTGAGCTGTCGTGCGGCCGGCCACCTATAGTGGCCTGGTGAGCTGTCGTGCTACCGGCCACATATAGTGGCCTGGTGAGCTGTCGAGCTGCCGGCCACCTATAGTAGCATGGTGAGCTGTCGTGCTGCCGGCCACATATAGTGGCCTGGTGAGCTGTCGTGCTACCGGCCACCTATAGTGGCCTGGTGAGCAGTCGTGCTGCCGGTCACCTACAGTAACCTGGTGAGCTGTTGACCTGCTAGTAACATATAGTGGTCTCGTGAGCTGTCGTCCTGCCGGCCTGGAGAGCCGTCGTGCTGCCGGCAACCTATAGTGGTCTCGTGAGCTGTCGACCTGCCGGCCACCTATAGTGGTCTCGTGAGCTGTCGTGCTGCCGGCCACCTATAGTGGCCTGGTGAGCTGTTGTGCTACCGGCCACATATAGTGGCCTGGTGAGCTGTCGTGCGGCCGGCCACCTATAGTGGCCTGGTGAGCTGTTGTGCTACCGGCCACATATAGTGGCCTGGTGAGCTGTCGAGCTGCCGGCCACCTATAGTAGCATGGTGAGCTGTCGTGCTGCCGGCCACATATAGTGGCCTGGTGAGCTGTCGTGCTACCGGCCACCTATAGTGGCCTGGTGAGCAGTCGTGCTGCCGGTCACCTACAGTAACCTGGTGAGCTGTTGACCTGCTAGTAACATATAGTGGTCTCGTGAGCTGTCGTCCTGCCGGCCTGGAGAGCCGTCGTGCTGCCGGCAACCTATAGTGGTCTCGTGAGCTGTCGTGCTGCCGGCCACCTATAGTGGCCGGGTGAGCTGTCGTGCTGCCGGCCACCTATAGTCCCCTGGTGAGCTGTCGTGCTGCCGGCCACATATAGTGGCCTGGTGAGCTGTCGTGCTGCCGGCCACCTATAGTGGCCTGGTGAGCTGTCGTGCTACCGTCCACCTAGAGTGGCCTGGTGACCTGTCGTGCTGCCGGCCACCCATAGTGGCCTGGTGAGCTGTTGTGCTACCGGCCACCTATAGTGGCCTGGTGAGCTGTCGTGCTGCCGGCCACCTATAGTGGCCTGTTGCGCTGTCGTGCTGCCGGCCACCCATAGTGGCCTGGTGAGCTGTCGTGCTACCGGCCACCTATAGTGGCCTGGTGAGCTGTCGTGCTGCCGGCCACCTATAGTGGCCTGGTGAGCTGTCGCGCTGCCGGCCACCTTTAGTGGTCTCATGAGCTGTCGACCTGCCGGTCACCTATAGTGGTCTCGTGATCTGTCGTGCTGCCGGCCACCTATAGTGGCCTGGTGAGCTTTCGTGCTGCCGACCACCTATAGTGGCCTGGTGAGCTGTCGTGCTGCCGGCCACCTATAGTGGCCTGGTGAGCTGTCGTGCTGCCGGCCACCTATCGTGGTCTCATGAGCTGTCGACCTGCCGGCCACCTATAGTGGTCTCGTGAGCTGTCGTGCTGCCGGCCACCTATAGTGGCCTGGTGAGCTGTTGTGCTACCGGCCACATATAGTGGCCTGGTGAGCTGTCGTGCGGCCGGCCACCTATAGTGGCCTGGTGAGCTGTCGTGCTACCGGCCACATATAGTGGCCCGGTGAGCTGTCGTGCTGCCGGCCACCTATAGTCGCCTGGTGAGCTGTCGTGTTGCCGGGCACCTATAGTGGCCTGGTGTGCTGTCGTGCTGCCGGCCACCTATAGTGGCCTGGTGAGCTGTCGTGCGGCCGGCCACCTATAGTGGCCTGGTGAGCTGTCGTGCTACCGGCCACATATAGTGGCCCGGTGAGCTGTCGTGCTGCCGGCCACCTATAGTCGCCTGGTGAGCTGTCGTGTTGCCGGGCACCTATAGTGGCCTGGTGTGCTGTTGTGCTACCGGCCACCTATAGTGGCCTGGTGAGCTGTCGTGCTACCGGCCACCTATAGTGGCCTGGTGAGCTGTCGTGCGGCCGGCCACCTATAGTGGCCTGGTGAGCTGTCGTGCTACCGGCCACATATAGTGGCCCGGTGAGCTGTCGTGCTGCCGGCCACCTATAGTCGCCTGGTGAGCTGTCGTGTTGCCGGGCACCTATAGTGGCCTGGTGAGCTGTCGTGCTGCCGGCCACCTATAGTCCCCTGGTGAGCTGTCGTGCTGCCGGCCACATATAGTGGCCTGGTGAGCTGTCGTGCTACCGGCCACCTATAGTGGCCTGGTGAGCTGTCGTGCGGCCGGCCACCTATAGTGGCCTGGTGAGCTGTCGTGCTACCGGCCACATATAGCGGCCCGGTGAGCTGTCGTGCTGCCGGCCACCTATAGTGGCCTGGTGAGCTGTCGTGATGCCCGCCACCTATAGTGGCCTGGTGAGCTGTCGTGCTGCCGGCAACCTATAGAGGCCTGGTGAGTGGTCGTGCTGCCCGCCACCCATAGTGGCCTGGTGAGCTGTCGTGTTGCCGGGCACCTATAGTGGCCTGGTGTGCTGTTGTGCTACCGGCCACCTATAGTGGCCTGGTGAGCTGTCGAGCTGCCAGCCACCTTTAGTATCCTGGTGAGCTGTTGATCTGCCAGTAACATATAGTGGCCTGTGTGCTGTTGTGCTACCGGCCACCTATAGTGGCCTGGTGAGCTGTCGTGCTGCCGGCCACCTACAGTTGCCTGGTGAGCTGTCGTGCTGCCGGCCGCCTATAGTGGCCAGGTGAGCTGTCGTGCTGCCGGCCACCTATAGTGGCCTGGTGAGCTGTCGTGCTACCGTCCACCTAGAGTGGCCTGGTGAGCTGTCCTGCTGCCCGCCACCTATAGTGGCCTGGTGAGCTGTCGTGATGCCCGCCACCTATAGTGGCCTGGTGAGCTGTCGTGCTGCCGGCAACCTATAGAGGCCTGGTGAGCTGTCGTGCTGCCCGCCACCTATAGTAGCCTGGTGAGCTGTCGTGATGCCGGCCACCTATAGTGGCCTGGTGAGCTGTCGTGCTACCGGCCACCTGTAGTGGTCTCGTGAGCTGTCGTGCTGCCGGCCACCTATAGTGGCCTGGTGAGCTGTCGTGCTACCGGCCACCTGTAGTGGTCTCGTGAGCTGTCGTGCTGCCGGCCACCTATAGTGGTCTCGTGAGCTGTCGTCCTGCCGGCCTGGAGAGCCGTCGTGCTGCCGGCAACCTATAGTGGTCTCGTGAGCTGTCGTGCTGCCGGCCACCTATAGTGGCCTGGTGAGCTGTCGTGCTGCCGGCCACCTATAGTCCCCTGGTGAGCTGTCGTGCTGCCGGCCACATACAGTGGCCTGGTGAGCTGTCGTGCTGCCGGCCACCTATAGTGGCCTGGTGAGCTGTCGTGCTACCGTCCACCTAGAGTGGCCTGGTGACCTGTCGTGCTGCCGGCCACCCATAGTGGCCTGGTGAGCTGTTGTGCTACCGGCCACCTATAGTGGCCTGGTGAGCTGTCGTGCTGCCGGCCACCTATAGTGGCCTGTTGCGCTGTCGTGCTGCCGGCCACCCATAGTGGCCTGGTGAGTTGTCGTGCTACCGGCCACCTATAGTGGCCTGGTGAGCAGTCGTGCTGCCGGTCACCTACAGTAACCTGGTGAGCTGTTGACCTGCTAGTAACATATAGCGGCCTCGTGAGCTGTCGAGCTGGCAGCCACCTTTAGTAGCCTGGTGAGCTGTTGATTTGCCTGTAACATATAGTGGCCTGGTGAGCTGTCGTGCTAGCGGCCTCCTGTTGTGGTCTCGTGAGCTGTCGTGCTGCCGGCCACCTATAGTAGCATGGTGAGCTGTCTTGCTGCCGGCCACATATAGTGGCCTGGTGAGCTGTCGTGCTGCCGACCACCTATAGTGATCTCGTGAGCTGTCGTGCTGCAGGCTACCTAAAATGGCCAGGTGAGCTGTCGTGCTGCCGGCCACCTACAGTTGCCTGGTGAGCTGTCGTGCTGCCGGCCACCTATAGTGGCCAGGTGGGCTGTCGTGCTACCGGCCACCTATAGTGGCCTGGTGAGCTGTCGTGCTACCGTCCACCTAGAGTGGCCTGGTGAGCTGTCCTGCTGCCCGCCACCTATAGTGGCCTGGTGAGCTGTCGTGATGCCCGCCACCTATAGTGGCCTGGTGAGCTGTCGTGCTACCGGCCACCTATAGTGGCCTGGTGAGCTGTCGTGCTACCGGCCACCTATAGTGGCCTGGTGAGCTGTCGTGCTGCCGGCCACCTATAGTAGCCCGGTGAGCTGTCGTGCTGCCGGCCACCTATAGTGGCCTGGTGAGCTGTCGTGTTGCCGGGCACCTATAGTGGCCTGGTGTGCTGTTGTGCTACCGGCCACCTATAGTGGCCTGGTGAGCTGTCGTGCTACCGGCCACCTATAGTGGCCTGGTGAGCTGTCGTACTACCGTCCACCTAGAGTGGCCTGGTGAGCTGTCCTGCTGCCCGCCACCTATAGTGGCCTGGTGAGCTGTCGTGATGCCCGCCACCTATAGTGGCCTGGTGAGCTGTCGTGCTGCCGGCCACCTATAGTGGCCTCGTGAGCTGTCGAGCTGCCGGCCACCTATAGTAGCATGGCGAGCTGTCGTGCTGCCGGCCACATATAGTGGCCTGGTGAGCTGTCGTGCTACCGGCCACCTATAGTGGCCTGGTGAGCAGTCGTGCTGCCGGTCACCTACAGTAACCTGGTGAGCTGTTGACCTGCTAGTAACATATAGCGGCCTCGTGAGCTGTCGAGCTGGCAGCCACCTTTAGTAGCCTGGTGAGCTGTTGATTTGCCTGTAACATATAGTGGCCTGGTGAGCTGTCGTGCTAGCGGCCTCCTGTTGTGGTCTCGTGAGCTGTCGTGCTGCCGGCCACCTATAGTGGCCTGGTGAGCTGTCGTGCTACCGTCCACCTAGAGTGGCCTGGTGAGCTGTCCTGCTGCGGCCACCTATAGTGGCCTGGTAAGCTGTCGCGTTGCCGGCCACCTATAGTGGCCTGGTGAGCTGTCGTGCTGCCGGCCACCTATAGTGGCCTGGTGAGCTGTCGTGTTGCCGGGCACCTATAGTGGCCTGTGTGCTGTTGTGCTACCGGCCACCTATAGTGGCCTGGTGAGCTGTCGTGCTGCCGGCCACCTACAGTTGCCTGGTGAGCTGTCGTGCTGCCGGCCACCTATAGTGGCCAGGTGAGCTGTCGTGCTGCCGGCCACCTATAGAGGCCTGGTGAGCTGTCGTGCTGCCCGCAACCTATAGTGGCCTGGTGAGCTGTCGTGCTGCCGGCCACCTGTAGTGGCCTGGTGAGCTGTCGTGCTACCGGCCACCTGTAGTGGTCTCGTGAGCTGTCGTGCTGCCGGCCACCTATAGTGGTCTGGTGAGCTGTCGTGCTGCCGGCCACCAATAGTAGCCTGGTGAGCTGTCGTGCTGCCGGCCACCTATAGTGGCCTGGTGAGCTGTCGTGCTTCCGGCCACCCATAGTAGCCTGGTGAGCTGACGTGCTGCCGGCCACCTATAGTGGCCTGGTGAGCTGTCGTGATGCCCGCCACCTATAGTGGCCTGGTGAGCTGTCGTGCTGCCGGCAACCTATAGAGGCCTGGTGAGTGGTCGTGCTGCCCGCCACCCATAGTGGCCTGGTGAGCTGTCGTGTTGCCGGGCACCTATAGTGGCCTGGTGTGCTGTTGTGCTACCGGCCACCTATAGTGGCCTGGTGAGCTGTCGTGCTGCCCGCCACCTATAATGGCCTGGTGAGCTGTCGTGCTCCCGGCCACCTACAGTTGCCTGGTGAGTTGTCGTGCGGCCTGCCACCTATAGTGGCCTGGTGAGCTGTCGAGCTGCCAGCCACCTTTAGTATCCTGGTGAGCTGTTGATCTGCCAGTAACATATAGTGGCCTGTGTGCTGTTGTGCTACCGGCCACCAATAGTGGCCTGGTGAGCTGTCGTGCTGCCGGCCACCTACAGTTGCCTGGTGAGCTGTCGTGCTGCCGGCCACCTATAGTGGCCAGGTGAGCTGTCGTGCTGCCGGCCACCTATAGTGGCCTGGTGAGCTGTCGTGCTACCGTCCACCTAGAGTGGCCTGGTGAGCTGTCCTGCTGCCCGCCACCTATAGTGGCCTGGTGAGCTGTCGTGATGCCCGCCACCTATAGTGGCCTGGTGAGCTGTCGTGCTGCCGGCAACCTATAGAGGCCTGGTGAGCTGTCGTGCTGCCCGCCACCTATAGTGGCCTGGTGAGCTGTCGTGATGCCGGCCACCTATAGTGGCCTGGTGAGCTGTCGTGCTACCGGCCACCTGTAGTGGTCTCGTGAGCTGTCGTGCTGCCGGCCACCTATAGTGGCCTGGTGAGCTGTCGTGCTACCGGCCACCTGTAGTGGTCTCGTGAGCTGTCGTGCTGCCGGCCACCTATAGTGGCCTGGTGAGCTTTCGTGCTGCCGGCCACCTATAGTGGCCTGGTGAGCTGTCGTGCTGCCGGCCACCTATAGTGGCCTGGTGAGCTGTCGTGCTGCCGGCCACCTATCGTGGTCTCATGAGCTGTCGACCTGCCGGCCACCTATAGTGGTCTCGTGAGCTGTCGTGCTGCCGGCCACCTATAGTGGCCTGGTGAGCTGTTGTGCTACCGGCCACATATAGTGGCCTGGTGAGCTGTCGTGCGGCCGGCCACCTATAGTGGCCTGGTGAGCTGTCGTGCTACCGGCCACATATAGTGGCCTGGTGAGCTGTCGAGCTGCCGGCCACCTATAGTAGCATGGTGAGCTGTCGTGCTGCCGGCCACAT